>CM042163.1:22780326-23117826 GCA_023376005.1 Doryteuthis pealeii | reverse complement strand
CATTTAATACTTGAAGTATATGTAGTATCCCCATTAATTTTTTTTATTATCATCAATGTATCTTAAGTAATGGATTGATCATTGAGTAAAATGTCTCTGAAAAGCTTGGATTCTAAAAATTCTAAAATCATTTCAAATCAAATAATTCAAAAAATTTTCTTCAAAACATTTTTAAACACAAAATTTATCAAATAAATTTTTTTCACTAAAAATATAACAACTAAGCTTATTTTTTCCAAAGATTTCTAAACTTCTGTGTTAAACAAAGCAAACCTTTTAAAATTTTCAAAACATAAACTGTAAAAATTTCTATATTTTTAAAACAGGAAACACTTTGAGATTTTAAAAAAAAATTGTTTCTGACAATCAGTTTCAAATGTTTTACTTGAATTACTCGTTTTTTTAAAATCAACCTCACTGGTCCTGAAGAAAATCTTAATTTGCATGTCCAATATTTTTATATGTAAAATAATTTTAAATAGAATATTTCTGTACATATAAACATGTCCGATTGAAACATGTGTTGACTAAATAAAAGCAATAAATTTCATCCGTACCAAACTCTACACATATTTTTCTTCCTATCATTTTTTTCAACATATCTGTCAGATTCATTTCTATTTTTCTCCCATATATATATATATATATATATATATATATATATATGACTCAAGATTAATTAGATTGGTTGGATTTTACATCATGTGAACCCTTGCGTAATTTAATGCTAGACATATTTGTTTTATTTATTCTTGTTGGGTATTTAATTTTTTTTGTAAACACATTTTTTAACTCATTTTTGATCCATTTAACCCATAGCAGCTAACAGGTTAACTCTGGTTTAGAGTGGACCTGGGAGTAATGATGATGAAGGGGTACTCTATACTCCCCAATGCACTAGAATTGAAACTTCACCTATATGTTATCTCATTCTGTGTGTGTGTGTGTGTGTGTGTGTGTGTATATGGTGATTGCCGCTTCTTGACAGAATAAGGCCATTTCTACAAGTAGTCCAGATGTGAGCAGTTGTGAGCAGGCAGATGACCCACGGAACCAGCTTGTTTTTATGTACCCTGTCACACATATGAAATCTTCGACATACAGGCGATGTAGGAAATGTTTCCATGGCGTCCGTCGTGTGTCGCTTCAGAATGGAGGGCTCGAGTCACCTTACCTCAAGCTTCTTACAGCTATCATCGGCCTGTCTTTCCATGAGGATGTGTATCCAGTCCACCCCTTCTGTCAATTGGTCCTTATGGATAAAACTGATTTCCTCAAGAACATCGGTGTCTGCCCCTTATCGAGATACTTCCTTGTCACGATGCCAGTATGTAGTTTGGGGTCTCCCAATCTCTCAAGATCAGGAGGTGTCCAGACATTCCAGGTGGCTATTCTTAGCCTTGTCTTGTGTTGTAGTATTTTCTTATTTTCGCCCAGCTAACGTGGACAACCGTCAAAGTGTTGGTTTATGGCCATCTTGATAGGTGAACAGGCATTTGTTTAGGTCACCTTTTCTAGACACTTCCCAACTGCCTGGGTGAACAGTATTAACCAAGGGGCTGCTCATTCATCCACAACTTCGCCGAAGCACGTTGCTGTTCAGATCAGCAAGGCTGTGACGTTAAGTAGGTCACAAGTCTCGCCATATGTAGATTAACATCTGCGTGCTTCCAGCCCGTCAGGCCTGCACACCTCACCACTCCATCACTCTGGGACTTGTAGAAATATTGCACACGTTTTTTGTTTTACATGTTGTGCACTTGTGCGACACGCACCGCATGCTCTCCTTCCCCAAAGTCAGGTACCAGTGACAAGCCGAGGCAAGATGACTGGGAGACTTTGGGGAATGCAGGTGGATGATCTGACGAGATCTACAGGACCACCACACCGGAAAAAAAAAATCCAAGTCTTGACTTAGTATAAGTCCACAGGTACCATTTTAGATTATCGGTGACCATATTCCATTAATGCTTTTCAAAGACACCTGTGTGGATTGCCGGTTTGAATGGATTTATATTTGAGAAATACATTGCTTATTTAAACAAAAAAGGCAAAGTCAGTTAATATCTTCAGTGAAACTGGGGTTTAAGACTGGTAGCAGATAATACCATGGGGTAAAAGAAATAAACATTTGTTAATGAATATACATTTCTACTTTTTAAAAACAATAACTTAAAATATTACTTATCTGACCACTTGTCTCTCAGAACAACTACGTTTTTTTTCTTTTTTTTCTATGAGCGGGTGGAGGAGGGGGTTACCAGCATTAATTGCCGGTTGGAATGGATTTATATTTGAGAAATACATTGCTTATTTAAACAAAAAGGCATTATATATATATATATATATATATATATATATATATATAGAGAGAGAGAGAGAGAGAGAGAGAGAGAGAGAATAAGATAACATATAGGTGAAGTTTCAATTCTGGTGCATTGGTGAGTATAGAGTACCCCTTCATCATCATTACTCCCACTGAGCCATCAGTACACCTTCAAGCTATATATATATATATATATATATATATATATATATATATAGGTGTATATAGCTTGAAGGTGTGCTGATGGCTCAGTGGTTAGGAACTCTGTCTAATGATAGACCAGTTGGGTTTCAGATGTCTAGCCACACTGAAGAGATGTGATATATTGAAACACTGTGTCAGTGGATGATATATATATATATATATATATATATATATATACACACAAATATACATATTGTTTGTACTAGTTTATAGCAAAAATTATTCTAATCTCTCAAAAATATTTGTTTTAAGGCAAATCAAAATGGTGGCAAATCAAGCATAATGCTCAGCCTTTAACAGACATCTGTCATCAAATGTTTGGTGGCTGAGAAGTGCAAACTATATGAAATTTACAGAAGAATATGTGATAAAAAAAAATGTTTACAAATGGACTAAACATAGCTTTGCCATTACAAACCTAAGTGAAAAAGACAGTCCGTGAAGTATAAACACACTGCCAGTCCAGTAAAGAAAAAGTTCAAGCTGACAGTCTTCTAGAACATGAAAGGACACATTACAATTGATCTCCTTAAAAAGGTGTCACTATAAATAGTGCTTTCTATTGCCAATGGCAAAATTCACCTTATCTATTAAATGACCCTTGTGTATATAAATATATATGTTTGTGGGGGTAGTCTCCATGGCATAGTTGTGACACTCGATTGCGACATTGTAGTTCAAACTCCAATCGTACTATTATGTTCACTTTTGGATCAATACCTTTAGGGAAGGTATAAATCGCTCATCCCTCCAGCTATAGGTTAAATAGTACCATTAACGTTATAGGTTAAATAGTACCATTTATGAAATTAAATAATCTGCTAAGTTGATATTAAAGAAAGAAACTCAACCATATATGTTGTATGTGTATGTATATGTAAAATACGAGTGCATATATATATATATATATGTATGTATATATGTATATATATATATATATCAAAACATCTCAGTATGTTTTTGTGCATATCTATTTATCTCTCTCTCTCTCTCTCTCTCTATATATATATATATATATATATATATATACAGGGTGTTCGGGAGAAATTTGACAGTTTCATAAGGAAAAAGAAAAAGTGCTTGGTAACTACAAAATTTAATGGATTGTAAAGAAATTTATCAGGCACAGAAATTACACCAGAACCTAGAGCAAGCTGATGTTACAGTTTCCCTGGGAAGGGTTCCAAAAACTACCTATTCTATTAATTAATTGGGCTTTTGTAGTACTGGCATGAGGGCAATTGGTGTCTTTCTCAACAGTGACACATACATAATAATTCTTGGGGTTAAGATCTGGGGAGTTTAGAGTCCAAACATTGGGACTGGTGTAGTCGTAAAAATTCACAGACAACCATTTTTGACTTTTCCCAGAGGTGTAGCAAGAAGCCGAATCCTGCTGCCACACATATGACCTACCATTGGCTACGCTTGTTATCCAGGGCTTGTCTACTGTGTTTAGCAACTCCACGTGGGCATCTGAGGGTCCTCTAACACTTTTTTCTGCAGATTTTCAAGGGATTTTGCTGTATGAACGCAATACCCAATATATATGTTGTGCCCCAAAGATAGGGTGGGGTGGGGTGTGGCTCAAGGTTAACTGACCTGAAAAAAATTTTGAAAGTTTTTTTTAGATAAAATAAGTAATGCATTATAACATGCATTCTTGAATATATCAACACTGAAAATTTCATTAAGATCAGTTAATTCTCAGATTTTTGGTAATTTTTTCTATCGGGTGAGGTTTGACTTAGGTACTGTTGAATATGTCTTTAATTGCTTTAAATGTTGCTGCCTATATATATATATATATATATATATATATATATATATATATGCGTTAGTGTATCTCTCTGTCAGTAAATTTTTAGTTTAATTTATTGTATGTTTATATTTCCTCAACACAGCCCATCATGTTCTTCACCCCAACAAACCCCAACTAACACCAACACTCAGTTGACAATGAGTTCAATTCTTTGATTTTTGCTAATGTGTCTAGCTAGAGCACACACACACTGGTCATGCCAAACTTTTTGAGCCTTTATTTTTAATTGATACATTCTGCTAAAAACTTTATACTGTATGGAAGAAATTGTTTAAAATGGACATTTGAAAACAATAAATTGAAAAAATATATATTCTTTGAAAAATAGAGCACACAAGACATTAGAGATTTTTAAAAGATTATCTATGAAATTAAAGCAAGAAATACATTATTGTCTAAGTATGTCTCCAGCTTATTCAGGCTAACAATATCAATTAAATATTTGATCAATATTTAAGTCAATATTTTGAGGAACAAAGTTAAAACAATTAATTTGGATCCAACTGAAGTCAATAATGAAAGTGACACATTACAAAAGATTTTTGTTGCTTTGATAAATATACTTGAATGTTGCTTACTCAGCCTGAGCCTGACAAGCCCAACCCCTGGGATTTAGGAATGTTTATTTTTTTTTTATTCAAAAAGTAAATATTAGTTGTATGCAAAAGTTCACAGCACCCTTTTATGAAAACTAGAGATTGTTTAGTGAGTAGAAAACTATTAAGAATTCTATAAACTTATACTTACAATTAATAGAAAGGAACTTTATGATTAAAACATGTTGTATCTGATTTTAGATACAAGGTCTATTTATAGACCATATGTTTTACTTCATTGTGTAATTCCTGAAGGAAACACGTTTATAAGTAGGGGTATTAGAAATTACTTATATCAATAATATCAATTTATTTAATAGTTCATGATAACTACTTCAAATTTAATACAATTATTCAAAAGAATAGAAAAACAAAGTATCTGTATACATGTGTGTGTGTTTGCGTAACTGTTTTATATGCCCTGTCTGCAGGGCTTAGATTAAGCTGGGTGTATCCCTTGAAGAGTGTTAAGACCCCCACAAAAAGAGGTATTCTGGGTATGACTCTAAACTGCATCCGGTGGTAAGGCTCCGGTTTTGGAGCACTGGGGAATGTAGAGTATCCCTTTGTAGCCATTACTCCCAGGTCCACTCTGATCTGGAGCGGAGTCCCATTTATATTCAAAAATTATTTGTATTGGATAAAATAATTGAAACCATCTGTGTACAATTTTTGTATTAAATAGGAATACTTTCTTACATTATGAATCTTCTCTCAATAAAGATAAAAGGGTCCGCCATCTTTTCCAGAGTTTTGGTTTGTGTTAAATTACACTTTAAAGTTTTGCTTTAGTTGATAACCACCTGATGGAATCATAAACTTTTATTAAATTACTTAGTAGAATTAAGGATAGCGGGTAAAACCACTCACAGATAAGAACATTCTAGATTGAAATTTAGTTAAACAAAGTAATATAAATAAAAACGCTTGTTTAAGGATAAGACAAAAAGGTTTTGACCATCAAGTGTCAGTGTAGCCAAGGATAAGACTGTGAGGTTTTTGACAATCAAAAAGTAATCAGGACAGAGAGAAACTTTTTGGACCATCAGACAAATAATCAGGAGACAAATAAAGTTTGCTGCTACAAGAAGATATTAATTAAGGGCCATTTAAACAACAAATTTCTCTCTTCTCTCTCCTCTCTCTCTCTCTCTCTCTCTCTCTCTCTCTCTCTCTCTCTCTCAAAGATTAACAGTGAAGAGAAAGTTTTGGTGTTTGTGTTAGCTAGATATTAGTGTGCTAAACAGAACCACTGTGATCCAGAAAAGAGCTGGGAATTACTTTTCAGGCAAAAAAAAAAAACTGAAGCCAGCATTGAGTTGTGATTTGCAAATCCTCATCATCCGCTCACTGATATAACAATCTGAAATTGTTAATGCAACAAAGGCATTCTTTCGTTTAAGAAAAAGAAGCAAACTACCTATACTTCTTTAAGGGCATGTCTACTATGGAGGTAACTACTGTACAACTAGATGCTAAAGAAATTATTTTGTATTATTTGGAGTTTTCAGACGGTTGTCCTCATAGACTGTTATCATTCCACTAACCATGACCGGGTACAAGTGTTAAGCTATGTTAAGTATTCTATGTCATTATTGCCCATAGTCAGGATTGATTGTCAGTTAGAACTATATTAATTCAATCCCTATATCCTATATAGCTTAACATTTGTACCCGGTCATTGGTGACAGAATGAGATTGAATGAAAGATTTGATTCAAAGTTCCATGAAGACTCCCAAGTTCATTGAGAAGGTTTTCAAGTTCAATGAGAAGGTTCCAAAGTTCAACATGAAACACCTGAAGAAAGCCAGAGGGCACAGCAGCTGAAACATTGTGTATATACCAATAAAGATGAGAACAACAGTCCCAACATAATTAGTATTTGACAGGAATACTTGAAACTACATGACTGTGTGCAGATTATTTGTATTAGACAGGAATACTTGATAGCATATAACTGTGTGCAAACAAATGATTATTATTGACAAATAAAAGAGTGCAATTAAAAAAAGTAATTGCAATGGCATATTGAAAATATAATTATCTGATTATAAACAAACATTTATAATGAGGGTTGATTAAACAAATCAAACAAACTAGAGATAAAAAGATGTCTGTTCTTCTTCAGAACAAAAGTAAGAATATTCAATTTAAGGCCATTTATATATCATCAAAATAGATTTAGGAATAAATAATAAATGCATTTCTTTATTAGATAAACAAATTTATGATTTTAACTTTCCCCTAAAAAGCTATGCAAACTAATATAAAAATATAAAATGTTGATATTTCTCACCTCCCACCACCACCACCACCACTCTGCATTTGTGTATTTTTATATTTTAAAAAAGAAAACAAAAACAAAAAAATGATGGCTACCAATCCCATTTTATATCTACATAGCCATTTCTCTCTCTCTCTCTCTCTCTCTCTCTCTCTCTCTCTCTCTCTCTCTCTCTCTCTCTCAGTAATAATTTATATTCTAATTCAATAGCTTGTATTTTGCCTATAATATTGTTCCTTGTCCTGGATGTGAGACTAAACTGAGTCCAGTTCTGAAGGGTGTGGAGTCATCATTTTGTTGCCCTTACTCTCAAGTCCACTCTGACCCAGAGCATTAGTACCTGTTAGGGTCCCATCTATAAGTTGAATAGATCTGTTTAATATAATGTTGATTGATTTTGAATTACATTTACTCTTAAAATATTGATATTAAATATGAATTGTTAAAAATGATTGAATTTTATGAATATATTGATTCTTAAAACATTGATATATAAGTGTTAACAAATAACAATAATAATTATTCTTAGTATTAAATAGGAATCATTATCTAAAAAAAAAAGAATTGCTTGCAAAGTGTTAGTATTAAATAGGAATACTTGAAACCATATATAAATTATATGCAAATTAAGTATTAAGAATAGTTACTTGAAGTTATAATTGTTTACAAATTATCATAACTAAATATGAATTGAACCTGCAATCTAGAGATAACTGTCACTTAGAACTATCTTAACCTAACTCCTTTATCCACTAGGCCATGTGCCCAATTGGACAATCCAGTGTGAATTTTAGGAACTTATAAACCTAATGTCTTGTTTTTGGCTAGAATATTTACCTATTCACTTATGTATGATTTTTTACCTTGACTCATATTGTTATAGGTTATAGGTTCCCGAGTCCGACAAATACCTGAAGAAGGCTGGAGGGCATATCATCCGAAACGTTGTACAAATAACAATGAAGATGAGGACAATAGTCCAAATAACACAGATAATAGTAATCATCAAGCCTCATCTCAAACATTCAGAGAAATAGATATGAATAGTTACTTGAAATGATGTAATTGCTTTAAAAAAAAGAAGAAAAGGGTGATTTACACTTTAAAATACCAACAAACGTTGATATGCTTTAAAGACAACCAACCTCATATTTGTTCTTTACTCTAATAGATATGGTAGATCTGAATTCTTTTGTAAAGGAATGGTTTTGTAATAGTTCTCACTACAATGTATTCTTTTTCAGTTTTTATTTTGTTGCAAACAATTACATAGTTTCAAGTAACTAATGATAATAATTTGTAAACAAATATAGCTTCAATTATCTATTCTTGATACAAATAATTTGAACAGTTATATGGTTTCAAGTATTCTTATCTAATACAAATAATTTGCACATAGTCATATGGTTTTAAGTATTATTTAAGACAAATAATTTTCACACAGTTACATGGTTTCAACTATCATTATCTAATACTAATACTTTGTACACAAATATTTCAAGCAATTATATGGTTATAATTATTACATAAACAATTATACTTTCAAATAATTATTCTTAATACAAATAATTTGCACATTTCACACACCCTAGAACTGGAGCCTCATTACTGGAAGCAGTTTAGTGTCATATCCAGGTCAACCGTTATGTAGGATATTTTACTCCTCTACAATCAGCATACAATCAGCATGTGGCAAATATGAGTTTCAGTTTAACTGGGTGGTTATCATCTATTATCATCTCTGATATATGTTTTTCCTTGCTATTGTAGAAATTAGAATCAGAAAGTCATTAAACATTTTTTTAAAAGATAGAAGAAATTATAAATCAAAATTAATAATGAGTGACAATGCTTTATAAATAAAACTTACATCTGCTACTTTTGTAAGATTCTTCCCAGTTTAGATTGTGTGACAGTGCATCATGTCATTGTAGACATAAGGACAATGAAACTTGTCAAAACGACACTTGTTATAGTTTAACAAAAAGAAAATATATCCTTACTTTAAGGGAAGGAATGACAAGTGATTTTGAAAATTGGATGGAGTAGAATAAAATGAATCAGGCTAAAATATTTTTCAAGATTCCTTCTTGGCACATGAGTGACATTGAGATTAGTTTGTCATTAATTGAATGAAATCCCAAAAGGAAACAAAAGGGAAAAAGTAGATACTATCAAAGATTCAACAAACATTAAAGTCTTAAGTTGTCTGAATTACTTTGAGAATGAATTTTAATTATTCCTTTTCAAGTAGATTTTTTCTTATGATATGCAGGTGGCATTTTACTGATTTGAAAAATTTCAATGTAAAAAAGCCCCCCCCCCCCCCAAAAAAAAAGCAACCTTTATTCAAAAACTTGATATGCTGATTTATTCATCATTGTATCTTTTATAGTCAAACAATTTTTTGAAAAATATTTTTGTAAAGTATGTATGTATATAAATATATATTAGGAAGTATCAATACAATGGATATCATTGTAAGAAATGGATTTGGTAAACCAAATTTAAAAACTTTTTAGATGGATCAATCATTATCCAATAAAGTTAATGTAACTGGTTTATGAAAAGGTCAAGGTTAGTGACTATTACAGCCAAGAATGATTATAAAAGCTATTGACAAAACAATTGCACAAAACATGTTATCAAAAAATAAGATTGAAAATGAATTATAAAACATAATTATTCATTTTCAATCCTATTTCTCTGGATACCGGCTTCTTTTTTCCTTTTTTCCATAAGGGATTTTTAGAGTAAAATATGTAAATTTACTAAAATCACTACCTTTGTCTACTTATATAGTAGGCTACTCAGAAATTTATTTAAAGTGGTAGTTTTGGTGAGATAATTTCATATAAATCCTAGACCCGAACAAACAAACAAACACCGCAGTTTATATATATATATATATATATATATATATATATATATATATCCTTTCCTTTTAGCAGTATATCGCAGACAATGAGGACATCACTCTGTCGTTCATCATTTGTGGACATTCTAGTGGCTAATTAGTCCGATTTTGGACTTGCAGATGCAGTCACACACATACAGGGTTCACAAGATGCAGATGGAAATTTCCAATTTCCATCTGCATTCCATGGTACATGGCAATGAATATGTCGCCACTCTGTAGCCCTATTGATCTCAATATTGAGCCGCTCAGCTCCTGTGCAGCACGTGTCTTGCCAACCCTGTCTAATAGAGGTTAGATCTCACAGACTTGAAGGTGTAATGTCGCATTTCTTCAGAGTCATCTTTATATGGTCTTTGAATTGCTTTTGGGGGCCTTCTGGCCTTCAGGTACCTTTTGCAAGTTCACCATAAAGTACTCTTACAGGAGATTCTGTCTGCAGACATGTGGATGGTGTGACCCAACCATCACAGTTGACGTTGCAATAGGATGGTCTCAATTGGGTCAATGCATGCTCTGCTTTGAATTTGTGAGAGGGGGATTTTGTGTCGCCACTTTATGCCCAGTATTTGTTGAAGGCAGTTTGTGTGGAATGCCTCCAGTTTCTTCAGGTGTCTGTGTATACAACACCCATGACTCGCTTCTGTATAAGAGTATGGATAGGCATACAGCTTTACATACAGAGATCTTAGTATTGATGAGATCTCTCTTCATGAACACTCTGTGAGATAGCCTACCAAAAGATGCTGAATCCAGACCAATCCGCCATTGCACCTCACTTGTCAGATTGTTTGTGTTGTTTAAGACAGATCCCAGATAAGTGAACTCCTATCGGAAATTCCCTAGTGAATTATCTCCCCCTGCCGTTAGGGGGTGAATCGCCATCGTATGTTGGCGCCAAAACCAAAAATTTGACTTATCGCATAGCAGTTACTGGAGGAGAGACATAAAAATAAACGCTCTCATCACTTAGCCTAAACAGGGCCCACGTATCTACTGACCGTCGACTTGGACGGAGGCATTATTTCACAGCACACTTTCGAAGGCATTGTGTCTGCATACTACAAGTCTGTCACAATAGCACATTACAGAAGGCTGAGGACCAAATAGTCTACTTGAGAAGGCCCCCCCCCATCCACCATCATTTAAAGGAACTGTTACCCTGGCGAGAAGCTTCTAAAATAGCTTCCCCCATCATTACTTATCACAGAACCGGTTACCAAGGAAGAATGAGAAACGTCCGAAGAAGCGTCCAATCAACATTCCAACTTCTACAACGAACTGCTTAACTCACAGATAAGTCTTGTAGCAAATACCAATAAAATTTGCAACAAGTTCTTGTATTATTTGTCAATACATGTATTAAATTTCCATTGTGTGTTTGTCTTCTTTGTTCGACAATTTGCCTACAAGAAATAAGAGCTCCTTCGAACCCCATAAATACTCTTACTCCTCTACATTTTTCAGCTCTGAGCAAATATCAAAGTATCTTTTTGGTACAAATAATGTTCAATATATGTGAAATAATAATTTAAAAAATTGTTGTCGTAGACACAGTGCCACATCGAAATATTGATCTTACTATGAAAAAATCAAAAATCATCAATAACTTAAAAATTAGTTGATTTTAAGAAGTTTTTTATAACATTTTTGGATTTCTTGGTCAAAAATGCTTTTATAAACCAATTTTTAGGAGTAGGGAAGTTCTAGAACTCATTTTACTGACACAAATAGGTTACAAAAAGTCGCCATTTTTCGTGACACCCCTCAAATTGGGAGAGCTAAAAATCGACACAACTCTACCAATTTTTGAAATTGGAAGCTCAAATTTTGGGAATTGGCAAAGTTTATCATAATCCACACTTGGACAAAATTGAAGTGGATGGGTGACATGGAATTTACCCAAAATCAGATCAAAAAGCAAATGATCATATCAAATCAAAGTGTTTTAGACTTAAGACAATTGAATTGAATGTCATGTTTGGTATTATTAATTTTATTATGCCATTTGGGATTCAGATTTTAATCATTTAAAAGAATCACGAGTTATAATTGTAATTTTCAAATAAAATGATTTTAAATTAGAATTCTAATACTTTCATTTGAGCACATCTATATGTCATACTTGAATGGGACAATATTAACTTTTATAATAACAATTACAAAAAATCTATACCTACAATTTCAAAAAAGATTTAAATCAGTAAAACATTCAAACTCTTTTCTCCTATTTGGTCGATGTATATGGTGTGCCTTATGAAAATTATTTTCTAAAGTTTATTTACCTGCATTACCTTTAACATGAACATACATATAAAAAAGTTGATAAAAAAAAATCCCTAGCAATATGAAGCTACATAAGTTCAGTACTACCTGTGATATTTTTCATAAGTTCCAATTTGGTTGGCAAATGAAAATGATTGCCCATTCTTGTTCCAGTTGAAGATGTTATTAAAAATTTTGAATACTTCAGTAAATTTGGTTTAAACATGACTGACTTTTTAGAGCATCATCAAATGTACCATTTTGGGGGACAGTAATCAATTTCATCCAAGAATGAACTTTGGGTAGCAATGTCAAATATTGGTGAATCTAGAACTCACTGAAAAAAAAATTGAATTTAAATGCTTCTATGACCATGTGTTACATCCTACATGGTCTCAACCATACCAAGAAGTGAATAAGCTTTTGTCTTTCATATAGAACAATTGCTATTTGATATCAAAATGAAATACAAAATTTAAGCAATTTAAAGAGAGTGTGATCTTAGCTTAAAACTCTTCTTTCAATTAACTTTCCCAAAATCACTACCATTATCAAATTATATTGCAGGCTATGCAGAAACTTGTTTACAGAAAGGAGAATTGGTTATTTTTACAACACAATTTTATATAGAATCCAGAATTGTACAGACAAACAAACAGGCAATGGTTTTATACAGATATTATAAATTCTGCTGAAATTTTTGTTTTAAAGATCTAAAGAAACTTGAGAAATGATGGAACTTATATACTGAACTATTGGATAAATATTTGAAATATGTCTAGGTCATTCCTTTCTTGGTCAGGCCAGAGAACTTTTCAGCACCAACTTGTACTGTGTAGTGAGGAGATAAATAAATTAATAAAATTTGAAGAAAACAAATAACAAAATATGAAAATAAAATATTAAACAAACAATAAAATATAAAAATAAAATATTGTATAATTCCACTGGATACTCATGCATTACCAACCTATTACCAAACGAGCAGTCCATACTGTATAACTTTTATAATGTTAATTCATGTGTTTAATATAAGAAGAAGAAGAAAAAAACAATTCCACAAGAGAAGCCCATAGATTTTTTTTTTAACAAACTCCTTATAGTTTGCTTTGAATAAGTCTTTCTCATGTTTGTATCTTAATTTTCTTTAAACTATCAATTCAAATGGATTCTTTTGATATGGCTGTATACATTAGAATGTTTTAAATAACTCTATTTTGTATAATTCAGCAGGATTGAAATTCTATATTATAAGATCTTATGATTGATTGATTTTAATGGCATGTCAACCCATTTAGTGTTATTTTATGCCTAGATGTTAGGGAACTGCATTCATTGTATTGCTAATATTTATATTTTTTGTATAGTTGTTTCTTAAGAGCAATTATAAGGAAAGTGTGAAAAGGAAGATACAAATAAGCATAAATCAAACAGAATTAAAGCACTGGGAATACAAAGCAACAGAGACATACAATACTTCTGGTAACAGTCAAAGCAGTTTTATCACATGCATATAGTTATTTACTAAGGGTAGCTTAGATGTGACACAAGGCCAGATGTATGAGGTGCACAGTGAGAATCAAACTCCCAGACAATGATTTACTAATCTAGCTTGATGATGTCACAACAAACAGAGACATGTGTAGACTGCCACCAAATGTAGACATTGTGTGGTAGAAGATTTTTGTATGTCAAGGGCAAAATTCCCACAGAAATTCATTGTGAACTTGTGGCTTTGTAAAAGTCTGTTCTAGTGCATTCACAGAGATTTTGACATTCAAACGTTTAAGTTTATATAGAAACCTTTTTCAGGACAATATGAAACATATATAAAATAACATATTATATATACATATATATATATATGTATATATCTCATTATATATATATCTTAAATATAGTAAGGTACTAATCCGTCATGTTTATTGCTATACAAATGAAACTCTGTACCAGCACTACTATGCTACTTTCCCATATAATCTCGCATTGAACTTGTCCTATCAGTGCACAAGCATATAAATACCATTCTCTAGAGATATGGCATAAAGTGAGTAGAGCCACCCATCTCAGTAATAATGTTATCTGTATGGTATCACTTCCCAGATAAATGTTTGAGGGACCCAATTATATAAAATCTGAAGGTGCCAAGCCAGGACTATTTGGTGGATGCAGTAAAACATCCTAACTCTATTAATCTATACACTGGAGATTCGTTCTTTTGCTTTTTGACCCAACACGATAACACTTCTCATGGACCACTGACTTTGGTAGATTAAATTCCACAGTCACATCACAAAATTTGTACGATTTATCATCTTGAATCAAAGCTTTAATGTGTGCAACACCGTCGATGAATGTTGATGCCCTACACAGGGTTTGTCCTATAGATTTTTTGTGTAGGAAAAAAAAAATAGTTATATATATATATATATATATATATATATATATATATAAAGAAATAAATGAAAAGGATGAAAAAAATAAATAAAAAGGGGGTGGAAATTTCTAAATACAACCTGGTATACCCTGAAATATTGGAAAGAAGTTGCTGGTGGATCTGATTAGGTACTGGCATGGTCCTTGTTCTACATATTTGGAAAGCTGTCACTTCCTAATGGTGCAGGACGGGTCGACCTGGCAAGTGGATCTTATGCTAAGAGCCGAATATGAATGAAGAAGGGTCCAATATTTTAAATGATACATAGTGTGCATCAATAACTCCAGCCTACAGAGAAAAATAACCAAATAAATATAAATATGGAAAATTTATCCCGAACACCATGTATATATATATATATATATATATATATATATATATATATATATATATATATACACACATACATACATACACACACACACACACACACACACACACATATATATATATATATATATATATATATATATATAAATATTTTATAATTTGCTTGAAGCATTGTGTTTATATTGGTTTGGTAGTTGGTTTTGATGGCTATCACAATGCAAGTGTAAAGAAAAATAAGGTAACTATGGTGTTGTTTGTTAACCTTTGATTTATTCTTAATATTTCGAGATAAAAATCTCTTCGACAAAAGATTTCTGAAACTGAAGCCGTCAGTTTCAGAGATAAATGAAATAAAAAAATAATAAAAATGAAAAATTAGTGATTATTATAATATAGCCATCACTATAAAAAGTTTTAGAGTTTTATTCATTATCATTACCATCACTATCATCATTATCACCATTAAGCTTAAGTATTTTAATTTTACTTGAAAAAAGATTTTTTTTACTAATAATAATGAGAATAATCTCATGATTATTAGTAAAAAAAAAAAAATTTTTTTTTATGTAAAATCAAAATTAAACATTATTACGGTATAGCTGTTGCCATACAATTTATTATTACTATTATTGTTATTATAATTATTAATACTATTATTATCATTATTTACCATCATTATTATCATTAATATTATTATCACTAATATCTTCATTACCAGCACCACATATTATTATTATGATATAATCCTTAATTATTAAATATCATTAACGTTATTATCATTATTATATCATTATCATTCTTATTATAAACGGTCTTTTATCAATATTATTAAATATTAACTTACCACTTTAATCATAATTAAATGTCCTATAGTTATAACTTCATTAAAATATGCTGAATTACTAATAAATTATCCATTCCAAAATCATTTAACAAAAATAGAGAAAACAGCAAAATAGCAGCAACAACCCAATTATCTATCCAGAAATTATAAAATTTCATGTAAGCTTCAATTTTTATATTTATATCTCAAAATTGCTACTATCACACTAATTTTAAAAATCATAAAACACAACATCTCTAACTCATTTTGATATAATTAACATAAGTATCCATATTGTACTTATTACAATAATTAATTATAATTAATTAATGTGAAATAAAACCATTAGAAATTACAAATTATTAAGATATTACATTACTACTATCCCTATTCAAAATTATATAATATAAATATTTGTACTCTCCTAAAAAATTCATTAGTTGAAATAAAATTTAACAATTACAGTTAAATGAATTATTACAAACAAAATTAATATTATAAACTTTTAATCACCTATTATCACTACAAACCTCATCTTCACCACATTACTATATCTAAATTATATTTACTAATTATTTGTACCATTATTATTATAATCATTATAGTTAGATAAATTATTGCAAAAACAATCATTCGCATTATCACACTACAACCATCACTATTAAAACAATAAATACTTCTTCATATGAGTTTAAATCTATTTTTGTGGCAACATTTAAATCTCAATTCATATCTTTTATTTAGTAGCTGGCTAGTAAATCTATATTTGATTATGCTTATTTTCTCTAAAAGGCAGAGATTACACATATTATATTGAAACTTTTAAGGGTAGAAGATTTTTTAATGAACTTCCACTTAATTTGTGGAGTTAAGCCCCTATCCTTCTGACTCCAAATTCATCTTGATAGGGCCATTTGGTTTCTAAGTAAAGGGTTGGAAAAGATCTGTCTATGATTAAAGAATCTCTGTTTCCAATTACTGACAGAGATTCCAATATAAACTTTCGCTTCCTTTTTATTTTCCACCAGGAAAATGGTAGCCTGGTAGACCACCTTCTTGGAATTACAGTAACCCCCCACAGGGCACTCTTCTTTTATTCTACAATTACAAGTTAATCTATCAATGCCCTGATTGTCTACCTGCGACTTGTCAATTAAACTCTTACTATGATTATTGATAATTTTGAAAATATTACTTCAGTGTATTTAAGGTTTCCTACCAGAAAATACATTGTATGCAATGCTTAAATCAGATGAACTGGAACTGAGAATGAAGCTATAAAACAAATTTTAACCATTAAGTAAGCAATTCACAGAAAATCTATTAAAATTTAATCAATTTATAGTTCATTTTAAAATTATATCCTAATTTCATTATAAAATTAGAAATTAAGACAAGTAAAGTTAAATTTTTATTTTAATTCATTAAATTGATTTTTTTTTCAGGAGTGGGAAGAGGCTAAAAAATACCAAAAATAAATTTTGATGTCACATATTGGTCTCAATTGATCGACTTGTCATAAAATAGTGTTTGTGAGTCTGAACTCACAGAAGAATTTTCAGTTTATGAACTTCTGAAGTCATCAATAAATGGGAGAAAATTAGATTTACCCAATTTGTCTTCACACTCACAAAATGTCGAAAGGGCAGTAAAATTAACAACTTTAGCTTCCCAATTGGTCTATGGAATTGAAGCAAGGTATAAGTATATCATTACAAAAGTTTTATGTTATGAAATGAGGTTTTTCTTTGCTTCAAAGGATTCTTATGTAGATCAGTTTAATATGATGGCATGATAAAAGTTGCTATTATTCTCACAACATTCATACATTTTTGTCATGTCTTTTCTAACTTACAATTATAACATAAAATAGAAATTTAAAGATCCACTATTAATAACCAGTAGATATTAAGAGAAGTGTTCAAATTACAATAGTAGATTATATTAAAATTATATTAAAATCATCATCCCTTCATTTGTTCCCAATAGTGTTCATACTTGTTTGCTTTTGTTTCATTGATAACAAAAAATGATAACTGTTTTCTTGCAATGTTATTGCTGATGTATCTCAATGAGGTAAAATGCAGCTTATCTGAGCTGTTGGGGGGGTGAGGGTTATAATTTCACTTTAAATGTTACTTTTGATATATTTTATTCATTTTATTTGAATAAAATGAATTGACAAACTTTTCTGGATTGAAATTATAAGATGTCTAAGCAATTTTATATATAAATGTATCAAAAACAAGAAGGGGGGGGGTAACCCTAACCCTAAATTTTAAATGAAAATGATAACAACTTGAACGAAAGATGCAACTGCTTTGACAGAACAAAAAGGTCCTTAAATGGTAATTGTTTAATTAATAAGATTGTTTATAAAGCAAAAATAACAACGATAAAAAAACGTACATTGGTGCCACTGAACAAAATTGGAAAAATAGGTGGTACAATTAATATTTATGTCAGCTTCAATAACAAAAGATATTCAAACAGTATCTAAACATCTATCTAAACATGTATGGCACATATGTTTAGATGTTTATATGAAATAATATTTAGAATAAATATCTGTAAAAAAATGAAAAATACTTTTGATATTCCTAATATTTTTTCTTGATTTTTTGTTTTTTTGTTTTTGACATTTTCTGCCACATGTTGTGTTCACCTTCCATTGTAAGTAAAGCAAAAAAAGCTGGCTTCTATCAGCTAAACTAAAACTGTATTTATTTCTGTAAATGTTTACAAACATATTGGGTACAAGATTGGTCTTCACATAATCTATCTTAGTTTTTGTTAGTTCCTTACAAGAGCTAGATGCAAAACATTGTAGTGTGCACTGTATGACCCCATCTGTCACATTCTTTTATGCTCATTAGTTGATTTTATTCTATTTATGATATCCATTAGTCACACAAGTCTCTGGAATTTGGCACAGGCCTGGACAAGAATGGCAGTTGCCCATGTTGAAGATCTCTCCTCTTCATGACACTAATGTTGTACAAGAGGTGCTATAAAACTTGGCATTAATGTGTCAGAATTACCAGAATGAGCTTGAACACAATGTCAGGCTGATCCTATTTTTGACACTTCACCATGACTGGCAGGGGGTTTGCATTCAGAGATTTCCCACTTCTACACAGATTGTCCTACCTAGGCTAGAAAGACCAATCTACCTTACTATTTACCCATAGCTGGAGGGAGAAGAGATGGATTCATGTATTTTCTCAGTCTGCATTAGCGTGAAGTGAAATTCAAACATGTCAAGGATTAGAACTTGGATTGTTGAGTCCATTTTCTATAATGATAACTGTTATGCCACCTATGCCTCCAATTTAACTATGAGGGTTTCCCCCTCGGCATGAGTACAGTAAGCATGAATTAAATCACTACAGTATATAGGGTATTTGTTCAATATTCAATATCATTACCCCAGGGAAAAGAAGAAAAGAAGAAAAGAAGAAAACCTAAGTAAACCTGCATGAAGGAAGAGATAAAAGTGCTAGTGAGGTTGCATAGACACCCTTTACCCACCATTTAGACTGGTACAGTGGCAAGGAAAGTCTGAGACAATAAGCAATTGCATTAAGTTGCAACATCTTGCCAAATTTCAGTCCCATTCTGCTTTTATGTTGGTTGGTTTAAGGATTGTCTCCCATTGCTTTCTATCTTTCAAGATTAACTCACAAAGTGGGAAACATCCTGAAGCAATTATTTCTCATTGGTATTAATTGTCCAAGTTCAGATGTTATTGTGATATGCATCAGTTTCATATGACCCTGGTTCTGGACATTGGCCTGGGCAAGGTTAATCATGCAGCAAGTCTCTCTTCTCCATTCAATTGATATTGTTGAAAGGGTTAATGTCTTACTGCCTTAGGGATTCCCGGTTCTCCTTCTCCTAGACTAGTTGCCCATGGTGCTTGAGGCAATTCAGAAATTATTTTTTTCTTAGAACAGAATGTATCAATATATGAAATACATTCAAAACCTCAATACTTTATTTAAAAAGATTTTATTCAAGTTTGGGACTCTCTCTCTCTCTCTCTCTCTCTCTCTCTCTCTCTCTCTCTCTCTCTCTCTCTCTCTCTCTCTCTCTCTCTCTATATTTATATATATTATATATATATATATATATATATATATATATATATATGACAGATAGCTCTTATCAATATTAGACTCAGGAGATCATGGATCTTTGTCAAGATCTGGATGTGAGCCGGGAGGGGGGGGTAAGTCTGTTTGGAAGATCAACAATTACTTATACAGAAAGGTTTCATAAAGCTTGCCTACTACCAGGAATTGCCAAAATGAGTCAAAAGTCACAGAAAGCTGAATTGCAGGGAAGGATTTGTGGGACTGAGAGACTTGGGTGATGCAAAGTTTTGCTTAAAAAACCCTGCATGACATTCCAATATTTAAAATGGCTGGATACCTGCTGAACTGCTTGTAGAATCTCCAGATGATCTTTTAATTATTATTCTGTCAATTATCCATTTCCTGTAATCTGCATACATTCAATATTTTGGGCTAATGCCACTTGTCAAAGGCCTTCCAGAAATGTAGATTGTTTTCATAATGTTCCCATCTTGAATTTGGAAGTGTCAATAACAAAATTTTATCTGCTCTTGTTTTATTGAATCAACCCAATTATTCAAATAGTTTCCATAAATTAAATTCATTTAAAGTGTAACATGAAGCATATATTTATTTAAATTTTTTGTCAATCATTATTATCAATAATTCTGATGAGTATTATCCTTCAGCTTTCAACAAATTGGTGTCAGAGGTATTGAGTAGCTTTATAGGTATTATTTGAACTTCAGTGATTCTAACTATGCTCTTGTAGCCAAGTTGATAAAACAGCTGATATGGAGAAGCCGGCTTCCCCTGAGTAGAATGGGATGTGAGTTTGAATCTCACTGGGAGCTAATTCTTTATTCTTGTTTTGAATGCAATGCTGTTCCACACCCGTCTATAATAGAGAAGTAATTACCCAAATGAGATGCTATAAAAAGCAATTAGATTTAGGAAAATAAAGAGCTTCATCTATAAGTAGAAATAAATAAAAATGTAGCCATAATCCTACTAATGTGTTTAGAAATAACAACATATATGGCACCAATCAAAGAAAGGGGTATTGAGTGGTTTTAGAAGCATTATTTGAATTTCTGTGATGCCATCCATGCACTCAGTTGACTTTATATAACAGCTGATACATAGATACAGGTTTCTTTATTTTCGTTTCTGATGCAAAGATGTACAAAAGATCAATCAGTGGTGACTCACTGCTGACTGAGAAACCCCATGGGAGAATGTATGTTCATACATGCACAGTAAGGCCCTCTATTATTGGTTGCCAAGTTACAGCAATGGTGGGCAACTGGTTCCTGAGATATTCAAAATGGCTGGGTCTGTTCTGAACAGACGTTGTATGAGATATATTAAAGAGTGGGAAGCCAACTACCACCTCTCTCTTCCCCAGAGACACATACAGAGAAATTATTTAAGTAGAGATAGACTGAAAATATTATCACTGTTTTAGCCACTTCTTCTACCTCCCTGCCAAACTCTGCTTCAGGGATCTCTCACACTATCTCTAGTTAACTTTCTTTGCTCACTTTCTTCCCCACTAGCACATATATGCTTCACTAATATCTGCTTTATCTTATAATGTGACTATAAGTAAACATAACAGGAAGAAGAAACCTGCAATTAGTCAGGTGTAATCTTATCTTTTTAGAAAGTGATTTTTTAGAATTTTATTCAGTAATGAATCTATTTGCAGTTTCTTTATTTTCAAAATTAATCATCATCCAGAATTTTTTTAAGATTAATTTTCTATTTTTAACACATAGCAAGGCACTATTGTAATATGAGTGCTATTCCAAAGGTAATGTCTATTATTTGTTTCTGTGGAAACTACAACAAATACAGGGAACACAATAACACCTTTTGATAGAGCTACAGAACATTATTATTCTATATAGTTCCCACCATTTGCTAGCAATGATCAAGAATCTGCACCTGTGGATATACCAGACTTTTTCACAGCAGTGATATATTGTCTGGAAAATGTTTTTTGTTGGCCCTGACTGCTTCTCAACTGCTATTAGCAAAAATGAAAACAAATGCATATAGGTTATTAGTGAGAAGGTTCAAATTCTACTGCCATACCATCAACATGTGGACTAAATAATAAAATAGGATTAAAAATTCTGGTTCTGATTATATATATATATATATATATATATATATATATATATAGAGAGAGAGAGAGAGAGAGAGAGCAATCCAGTACTTTTTCTGTCTCAAATGGTACTAAGCAAGGCTGTGTTCTTGCTCCACTTCTATTTACATTTTTTTTTTCTGCTACGCTCGAGAAAGCATTCTCAAATCTAAGCGAAGGAATAAATGTTAAATTCAGAACAAGTGGTGGCCTATACAATCAACGTTTTAAAGCTAGGTCAAAAATTTCCTTGCAGCTAGTACATGATCTTCTCTTTGCAGACGATGCTGCTCTATTAGCACACAGCCTAGAAGACATCCAACCATTATTGATAAATTCTCTGAGACATCAAAAGCATTTGGACTTACTATCAGTATAAAGAAAACTGAACTAATGTACCAGCCTGCAGCATGCAATCCACATCTTGTAAATCCATCTGTCTTCATTGATGGAAAAGCATTAAAGATTGTTGACACGTTTAAATATCTTGGATCAACAGATACGTCTGATGGAAAAATGGACAAAGAAATCCATTCCAGAATAGGTAAAGCAAGCACTGCATTCGGCAACCTGAAACATCGTTTATGGAATACCAAAGATGTATCTTTTAAAATAAAAATTAACATCTACAAATCAGTCGTGCTTTCTACTCTACTGTGTGGTGCTGAAACTTGGACACTTTACCGCAAGCACATAAACCAACTTGACGCCTTTCACATCCATTATCTTTGTGCCATTTGTGGTATAAAATGGGATGATAGAGTAAAAAATAGCACAATATTAAAAAAATGTAACATTGCTAGCATCGAAACCTTACTAGCCAAGGTTCAGCTTAGGTGGGCTGGATACGTTATCAGAATGAATGAGAACAGGCTTCCAAAGAAGATTTTATATGGACAATTACCAAATACTAAGCGTTCTATTGGACGTCCTCTCTTACGCTATGAAGACAAACTGAAGGACAATTTGAAACGCCTCTATATTAACCTGAGTGCTTGGGAAAATCTAGCATTAAATCGGAAAAAATGGCATAAGACATGTTTCGCTAGACTAAAGAGCTTTGAAGAAAATAGACTGAAGCATCGAGATCAGCTCTGCCTAACTTTAAAACAAAAACATCTGATTCCAACCTTAGAACATTTCATTTGTCAGTGTGGCTTTATAGTTCGCAGCAAGGCTGGACTGCTATCACACTTAAGAAAACACAAAATGTCTTCTTGATAGCATGCACAACATGGGAGGAAACAAATCACTCACTGCTGACCCTCATCTATTGTTCACGATAGGAGAGTCTATATATGTGTGTGTATATATATATATATATATATATATATAATCTCTACTGCTATACTGCCAACATGATGAAATAGGAAGGATTACTTTTAGGATGAGATTTTCCTGCAGCAATATAAAAGCTGAATATGAATAGCTGATGGAAGTGACTATGTGAAAAAATAGTGTTTTTTTAAGATGAAAAACTTGCTCTATCAAACTGTGTTATTGCGTTCCTTATAATTTTTGTAGTTTCCTTGGAAATAGATTGCAGTATCCCTTGTACTTCATTTTAAAATCTTGAACCACTTAATCTACTGACTACTAATTATTTTAAAAAATAAATTAAAACTAAATAATACACATGATTTTCTATTGACATTTTTTAACAATTTTTTATTCAAAGAGAATAAAAAGGGTTGCAACATTGACAGCAGATTAAAAAAATATGGTAAAGTGGGAAAAACATGACACCCTAATAATAATGGACAGAACTAGCAACACATTCAGTTTTCCTTTATTTCATTTTTCTTTTTTTTTCTTTTTTTTCTTTTTTTTGCACTTTGCCATTTCTAAAAAAAAAAAAGAAACATATCCACTTTTAGCTTTCCTGTCAATTTTTGACATTTAACTTTTCCTTCTTCGTTCTCCTACAGCAATATAAAAGCAATTTCCCTCTTCTGTAATTTCCAGTCCGGTTATTTTATTCAACATTGGCACTCATGTCTGATCAAAAATCTATCTCAACTGCTGGCTCACTGCCATGCACTTTTGTCAGTAGAGATCAGTATAACACTTTGAAAAAATATCTATAAAAATGTCAAATATCATACTCCATGGATTTGATGAATTAATAAGGAATTCTTTGAACAGGATATGACTGAAAGGGGAAGTACTTTATAATTTGTACCTAATAGTTATCTACCTTGGGAAATTATAATGGTTGGGGGTGAGCATAAATGTAGATGTTCCATTATTATTAATTTGCAAATTAGATTGAAAATTGTTTTATTTTCTAAGTTAGAACATTTTAATTCTATTGTCCTGACAAAAATATGTTTTAACAAAAATCGGGGAGGGGGGGGGGTTATTATAGTAACATACTAACAATCTTTTTATTTTAATAGATTTAGATTTTTGAATGAACAAATTTTTTTTTTTATCCTACTAAAATCTTATTGAGAATCAATCAGGGAGATTGAAAAGGTAAAACTCACATTTCAATTTGTAAGAGTTGCTAAACTAATAAGTTAATTTGGATCCCATCCTGTTTGAAATACTTAACCAACCACCAAAGTCTTAAGCAATAAACAGATGTTGTGCTTGTTACTACTGAACACTACTTTCTAGGAGCTTTTAAAAAGTACTGCACTTAAGTATTTGAACAATTCTAATGAAAAAAAGAAAACAGAAAAAAAAACAAAAAAAAAAACAATTCTGCTATGTAACATTGATAACCACAAAATATGAACAATTGTCTGGGTTTTTTTTATTCCAATAAAATTTGGTTCTTGCATAATGTTCATGTTTTTAACTCAAAATCAAGTGAATAAAAACAAGTTACCTGTTTGTTCAAAATAGTTTATATATATATATATATATATATATATATATATATATATATATATATTAAAAGCAAGTGAAAGATAACTGGTGTACATGCAAGTTGGAAAGACAGAGATTGCTTTGACATTGTATTTATATTGTAAATATGACTCCCTATCTAATACCATAGAAAATCAATATTTTTAAAATCTGACAAATTAGCTAAGTATAGGAAGATTTACTGAATGGCAAGCAACAAAAATTTGTCATAAAAAAAGAAATGATTTTCTATATAATGTTGATGGAAGTCGGTGCTTATAATAATGTTTATATGGATATGAAAATATTCATATAGGAAGATTGATATAACAGATGAAAAAAAAAAAAAAAAAAGAAAAAGTCAGGGGACTGATTTTTTAATAAGAAATAAGCAAAGATGAAATCTTTAAAATGTTGTTAAATTGTAGAAAATAATACGCAATTAAAAAGGAAAGACCTTAACAATGTAATGATTTATTAGGTTAAATCTGGCACAAGGACAATAAGTGAGAATCAAACTCTCTAACAATTGCCTGCTAGCCTGCTAACTATTACACCATGTGAGTGAGATCAAGTTCCTAACAAAAAACTAATTAAATTGAAAAAGAATATTCATTAAAATAAAAAAAAATTAATCACTTATGAGAAAGAGAGAGAGAGAGAGAGAGAGAGAGAGAGAGAGAGAGAAATTAAATGGTATTTTAATCAGTAGATTTTGTGAATATAAGCCTTCTTTGATACAACTATAAACAAAAAAAACTTGTTTTTCTTTTTTTAAGGAGTTGGGGGAGGTTAATACTAAAGCTTTTTTTCCTTCTAGGGTTCTAATCAGATTTAAAATAAATAATTATAACACTCATTGAAATAACCATCTACACACTGACACAAAAGCTAGGAGAATGATCAAGAAAACTTTGATTTTCCAAAACCACAAAGCTTGCCAGTCACAACTGACTTGGCACTGAACAAGATACCACCTCAAGAGAATCATAGAATCACAATTGGTTAAAACAGTCATGGAGATGTTAATGGCCATGATTTTTCTATTTTTGAATGTATGATTATGTGTAACACAGAAAAACATATAGCAAAATTATTGTCAGCAGTATAACATTCAAATGATCTGAGAAATATAAAGCAATTTTCTAGCCATAATTCAAAGTCACCCAGTTGGCCACTATAGGCAAAGGGTTACAATATGACAAATGAAGGGTAAGAATATAATTAACGGGAAAACAAAGCAGAAATGAAAACTAAGACAAAGAAAGATATTTATTTAACCTAGATGTAAAAAAAAGTCTGAGGTTTTAACTGAGAGGAAAACATTCAAATAAAAGTTTGATCCATAGTGCATTGTGACAAGATTTGTCATATGTATGTTACTCTAATACAACAAAAATGGCACATTGTGATATCATTTTTATTAGCACAATAGTGTTAAAATACTCTAACTTACAGAATAAAGCAATTTCCAGTTCAATTTGCAACATAATAATAATAAAAAGAATAAGGTCATCATTTGCACTCACCCTGATCATTATAATTTCTCAGAAACTAAATTTGGTTGGTTGGTTGGTTGGTTTATTGATTTTAACGGCATATCAACCCGTCCAGGGTTATATCATGCCTAGCGGTTGGGGTGTTTACATATTGTGTATTCATATATATACTTTTAGTAATTGGTTTTAACAATGTGTTAGCATTATTGGGAATTATATTGTATGGCATTGATTTGTTTCATGTCTATATTCTATGGCATAATTTTATTTCCCTTAAAAAGGAGAAAATATCCCCAATGTTAACATTTTCAAATAGATCCTTCATATTGTTTGCTTTAAAATAATGGTTTCTGATGGGAGCAAAAAATCTGCATTCCATCAATAAGTGTTTAACTGTCAGGGGTGTTTGACATGTTTCACATTGTGGTTGTTGTTCTTGTTTGAGTATATAAGAGTGTGTTAGTTTTGTATGACCAATGCATAATTGGAACATAATGACTTGTTCCTTTCTAGACTTCCTTAAAGTTGGTCTGCAGCCTCCCAAAGTCGGTTTGATTAGGAAGAGTTTATTGTGGATACAGTTATTCCAGTGTTGCTGCCATTTTGTATGAAGGAATCTATTAATTTTAGGTTTCAAGTCAGTATATGGTATCTGGAACTTGTCAGAGATTAAATCTAGAGCCGATTTAGCTGCAGAGTCAGCTCTTTCATTCCCCCTCACTCCTATATGACTTGGGATCCAGCATATAATAATCTCCTTAGAGTTAGACATTGAGTCTAATCTATTCAGGAGCTTAATGATGAGAGGGTCTTCCAGTTTTTTATTTCTTAATGATAGTATGACTGAGAGCGAGTCTGAAAAGATGATATATTTTGTGTGTTTATATACTAAATTTGGTATAATTCCCTTTATCTATTCATTCCAAATTAATTATAAGTATAAATTCTATATTCAACATTGATGGCTACTGAAAGCAGATTTTAAGTGAGAAATATTAAATAAGTGTTTTTATCTGTTTTTAAGAGATAACTGACCATAAAAGAGATATACATTTTCTTTTAAAGCAAAACTTCTGTCAAATTTAATATGTCTATGAAAGTCAATCAAATTCAGTCCTACACTGATATTTCTTACTATTAAAACCTTGGGAGACATATTAAGTTTAATTACAGTAAATTTTGTCTTACACAAAATGAGTCAAACTGCTGTTATCTCTTTCTGCACAATAACTTGGGTTATTTCCTATAAGTCTAACATGATCAAAGGGGAACCACTCTTGACTGATAAATTATTTATTTATTTATTGATCTACTAGGAAAAAAGAAGACGAGTTTAGGGTTAGGGTTAGAGGTTAGGTTTAGGGTTAGTTTAATGGGAAAATAAATAAATATTTATCAGTCAAGAGTTGTTCCCCTTTGATCATGTTAGACTTATAGGAAATAACCATAACTTTTAACTATTAGAATTCATATTTGTATCTAATCTTGTATCAGTAATGCTTGCATTAATATTTATTAATAATTTGGAACAGTTTGTTTTCTGTAGACGGCCAGTCGGCTTGATATAGCACAACCAAATTTGGTATGCATACTTAATGGACAAGATTCTATATAAAACTCCTTATAAGAAAAGGTGAGTTCTCATCTAGAAGGTCTCTAACAATAAACAATATATATAATATATATATATAATATATATATATATATATATATATAATGTGTCAATAAGGCTTTAGAATATCTGTATTATTTTTTTCATTATTTTTGAAAACACAGTATAAAGGTGTGTTCAAAAAGTATTCAAAGTGAAACTGAAACAAGACAGAAAAGAATGATGAATGAACTATTCATTTTCTTCAAAATAGAGTATACATCACAGTTTATCAAATGCTGTTTATCCACTTTTTATTTATTATGATGTTCTCTAGTTGTGCTTTTCTGTTATTTGGGTAGGAGTACATCTACAGTTTAACCTTCCATTGTTAGAATTTGGTATTTAAGCATACAAGTCTGTTCTCAAGAGAGAACTCAGCTAGAAGTTCCCTGTTTCTGTTTGGGATATTGAGAAAGCAGAACTTATTGTTTTCATTTTTGCCTATCTAAGCATTCATGGCTCCCCCAATTATCTGGATGTGTTTAGGAATGTGCCTGGCTAGGGAAGATAGTTCATTGTAGAATGTGGTGATGTCTGTTTCATGACTGACATCGAAGGCGCTGTAGCATAAGACAATTGTTTTGCCAGAGAGGCCATTAAATGGGGTTCATATTATTCTCAGATTTTCTTTATGCTGTTTATTATATATATATATATATATATATATATATATATATATATATATATATGTATATCAATGATATTGAACACTGTTTGCTCATAAATATAAAAACTATATTATCAATTTATATTATATATATATATATATATATATATATATATATATATATATATTTATACATATATACAGAGAGAAATGTAACTTAAGTCTGTGGAAAGATAAGGAATTTATCAGATGACATGTGATAATGAATGTAGGGTTTATGCTTTAATAATATGTGGAATAATAAAGTCTAATCCCAAGGAACCTCCCTACCAGGCAATCCCGTGTCCCCCTTTGACTAAAATTGGTAGGGTCAGGTTTATTGCTTAATGCCTGAGGTGCTCCAAAGTGGGGAATGACTATACAACTGTTCATTTCTTTGCTATTATCCTCCTATTCTTAGGATGATCTTTTCATTAAGTACCATGTGGAAGGTAGGAAGTTTGTTAGGTAAATATCATTATAACAATTGTTCATAGAACTTGTATGTTTAATACCAGAGATCAAATAACAGAAGCCATTGTCTCCTGTTCAATAATCCACCCACTAAATGTCTCTCTACACACTACAGTGCAATGTTGACTTTATAGTTAGGCAATCCTACTATTTAGCAGTGTAAGATAAAAAATAGATATCTATCAAAAATCAGGAATAATTTATTAAAACATCATCAAACAAATTATAATTTGTATATTTCATATGTTAACAGTGGCAATAAAATAAAAAAAAGTATTGTGTTTCTCTTATAATTTCATCAGACAGATTCTTACATACAAAAAATTATATGAACATTTGAACCTCTTCTTATATTATATTCTTGATGTTGTTAACACTTCTGCTGATCTATTCATAACTCATAGGAAGCTGACCCTCCTCCAAAACTATTTCTCTTATAATATACACCAACTGGGAAAATGTATCAGTTGAACTGTTATATTAAGGACATCAAGAATACAATGTAGGCAGTATATAATGCTACAGAGAAAATAAGCTCAAAACTGCTGTAGACCCATAATTTTATATATATATATATCCTTTTATCTATACTATATATATATATATATATATATATATGAGTATAGATAAAAGGATATGAAAACAACACAATATGCTGTTAAAGTGAAAACATTTTATATCATATTCATAGCTAATATTGAACAATATTTCGATTTATAAAAATCATCTTCAGAGCTTGTTTTTTACTCCGGACTTATCGAGAGCGGAGACGAAAATAATATGAATCCAAAACGAAAACATTGATGTTGCAAAAAAGACAGAGAAACGCGTGGGCAGATGTGTTTATAGTTGAAACTACTGCATAACTTTTTTGCAACATCAATGTTTTCGTTTTGAATTCATATTTTTTTCGTCTCCGCTCTCGATAAGTCCGGAGTAAAAAACAAGCTCTGAAGATGATTTTTATAAATCGAAATATTGTTCAATATTAGCTATGAATATGATATAAAATGTTTTCACTTTAACAGCATATTGTGTTGTTTTCATATCCTTTTATCTATACTCATACCGTCAGATTCATTTCCTTTCTCTTAACTTATATATATATGATATGTATACACACAGGCACATTGAGATTATATATATATATATAAATATCATCATCATCAAGATCGAGTTATGCTGATAGCACAGATCTCCATGACTTTCCCTCTCCATTTGTCTCCATTGTTCATCATTCCTGGGAGGTCCTCTCACAGCATCCCTCTCATACAGCATCCCTCTCACACAGCATCCCTCTCACACAGCATCTGTGTCCATGCACAGCTGATCGATGTAGGTTTTTTGCTGACCTACCCACACTGGTGAGTCCATATGTCAGTGCCCATAGGATAACGTCACTTATGAGCTCATCCTTGCTTCTCCAGCAGTGTTCTGTGTGTCTTGTTCAGACCATAAAGGTCTGTATGATTGGGGGAAAGTGGCCGTACAGTTGCTTTTTTGTAGGGTGTTCCAGGATTTGTCAGAGAAAGCAATTAGCACCCTTGTGTAGTCTAGCTTTTTCTCTTAGTGTTTTGTTAGGGTCTTAATGATACAGCCATACAGTAGCACTAACACAACTACAGCTTGGAAGAATTCAGGCTTTATCTCAGAGATCAGATTTCCATATAAACAATAATCTCAATAGTAGTCCATACCTTATCTATGCTTATATTGACATTACTCTCAATGTTAATTGTAATTATGTATCTTTTTTATTCATTTGGTTTTGGATGTATTCTAGTTGTTTTTTTTCCTTTTTTGTAAGATTTATTTAGTTCTATCTGGGCTTTCTTAAGATTCTGTCTATTGGTGTTTGTTTTATTTTAGAGATGCTTTTTTATGTTCTATCTTTTTTTCTCTACGTTGTTTTGTCTCCCATGAGACTGCATGTTTGGCTATTTGTTTGGTTGGTATGGATTTGGCTGCTGCTTCTAGGTGGACAGAGACAAAGTTTTCTTATTCAACATTTGGTGAATGGCTTTCTGCCATCTTCTGAAGAATATTGAATTTGTTTCTCACAGTTACCACATTGTGATTTCATATATATATCACTGTTGGCAAGTGAGGACCAGTCATATTATACAGTTTTCTCAGTTTGCTTCTCGTTTCTGTGCAGACTCTAGCATATCTTTACTGAGATAAATACATATATATATACACATATGTACATTGAGATAATATATATAATATATATATAAATTATACAATTTTCAGTCCAATTTGCTGCTGAATGATCATTTTGTTTTTAGGTGTGAACTTAATTGTTTGACCACATAAATTTTCAATATAATGAAGATAACTATGAAATGCTAATTAGAATCTTTCACACTTTACTGGACTACTATTACAATGAGAACCAAACAAATACATAGATTGTCTAGTAAATAAGAAGGAAATAAAACTAAGACCCCCCCCCCAAAAAAAGCTAATGTAGTTTAAATTGATAGACTCCACCATAAACTAGAAAATGAATATTAGTACCCTCATAATCATTATCAACGCAACAGATTAATGTCTGACTAGACAGTTATGCTAAACAATCCTTCTCGGTGGCAGAGTACTGAGTGCTTTGTGGGAGCAAGTGTTCTAACAGGAAGTTTTATTTTAGATCAGAAAGAGTCAGAGTTAAACTTAAATCAAGCAGCAAGTGTTTTAGCAGATAAGCTGATTAAGTGTTCTTAGAATTACTCTTTGTATACATTATATTTGTTTTACTTCAAAATTTGCAGATTTTTGTACAAGGTTAATTGTTTGCTTTTATATAGTATTTCACAACTAATTCATAAAATACAAAGGGAAAGGAGGAACCAGAGATTTAGAAATAGAATATGGAGTTTACATGATAATAATTTAGTAACTTTTGACATGTCAATCTTTTTTTCTGATTTCCTATAGTAAAATCAATTACTGTTTAAAGGTTGCAATATCTACAGAGAAATTGCTTGATATTTGTGATTAAACAAACAGGAATATTTCTTTTATGTTATTTATTTCTATCTCAGTCGGTAGAGCATTCAACTAAGAACCACAAGGTTCCGGGTTCGATACCAGCCCTCGCCAACTCAGCATATGAGTAGCACAGGGATCTGTGCAGTAAATTAAAGAGCTGATGGTAGATGTGGTGCTCCACCTCAGATGATAAAAATAATCTCTTTGGTCTAGCGCTAGTGAAAAGGGGATAAACTCATTCACTGCCTGGCTGATACCAACTTTAGGCCACCCCATTGACTTTATTTACTACTTATTATTCTCAACTAGTTTCAACCTTAGGTCATTGTCAGGAGAAAATTTCTTGAGAAAGAAATTGTTTTTAGAAAGTTTGAAAAAGTATTCTAAGTGTTTAACAAACCACAAAAATTCAGGCAAAGAAATGTATTAGAAGTGGTGAGTCCATCTGTTCATTGAAAACCATCTTTTAGTTGAATTCTTTTAAATTTTCTTATATTTATATGAGGAAATGTTTGAAAGTATATATATATATATATATATATATAATATATATATATATATATATGTGTGTGTGTGTGTGTGTGTGTGTGTTGTGTGTGTGTGTGTGTGGTGTGGGTACCTGGCTAATGAGTTTTCAATTAGGTTTGGGAGTTGTTCTTTTTAAATTGGATGGTCAGTTTGTTTGTTTTCTTAGATGTTGGTAACTCTTACATTTTTCATTGCCAGTATTGGGTGTCAAGTTTTATATCAAGTCAAAATGGATGTAAACTTTAATTCTTAATCCATCTGTGTTCACAATTTTTGATTACCGATTTAATGTTGATGTATTTCTCAATTCTTTCAATGATTATGATTTTTGCATCTCTGTTAAAATTGTGATTGTCTGATGGCCATTCTAACTTTCTGACATTTTGTTTTCCACAGTGTGTGCAGTCTAGTAAATAAATTATATTTTTACTTTTGCAATTTTGTGGTAAATTTTAAAGGTCTTTTCAGTTGTGGAGCTAGTGAATGAGTTGATTTTAGTTTGTTTTTAATATTACATGGTCGGCAAAATTTAGTGGATTTAATTGTAGGTTTCTTATTGATTAATTTATCATCTAGTATATTGTTGCTTCCTTTTATCATTTCACTGAAATTATTAGGTCAACAATAGGTCACTATACCTGGTTCTTGAAAAATATCTTTTAGTTTGGGATTTATTTTTAAAATATATCAATGGTTCTTGATTATTTGGCTTAGGGGTGGGAGAGTGTTGTTAAATGTTAAAAAGTGGTATTTTTTAGAGTGCCATCAATGGGTTAAATAGATCTGTTTGAGATAATGTTTAAAATGATTGTGAACTACATTAATATATTGGCCATTGATATTGCAACTAAGTATGAACTGTTTACTTGTTTAAAAAGATTGGGAATTAACATTTTTGTAGCATAACTGAAGACCATAATTGTTAAACTGTTTCAGCATAAAATTAACTGACATTTGTTGACATGCTGTAAAACTTAAACCAACAAATTATTTTTTAAACCTAAAAACAATTAAATGCTCTTGAGAAACCAGGGGGACCATGAAGCACCAAGTGACTATTTATATTACCTATAGCCTGAGCTGGTTCTGTACCAATTCTTCTGTATTCCTAACATTAAATCACTGTTCAATGGATAGCAACCCTTAAGTGCAAGTTATAAAGAAGAGCAGTGATCCTGAAAGCTATACTGGGCAATGCCAGGTGACCCCTCTTGCATTCAATTAAAAATGGAATAAAGTAATGCAGCCATATGTTGCTGACATTATCACAAGTGTTGACTTTTTCCTGTTTATTTGTGAAGGTTGTTCATTTTTAAACTCCTGTGATTTGGAAGGTTTTTAAAAACTTTCTTCACTATCTAAACATACATTATGTACAAGTGTTTTGGTTTTTTTTTAATTTCTCAACATGGGGAAAAAAAGGGAAAAATATGAAGCATCTCTTGATAAAGCAAATATATTTTGCTTAATTTTCTCTGTACTTCAGTTGCTTTTAAGATTTTCATTTTTAATTTATATATATATATATATATATATATATATATATAATGTTAGTCTGAAGATTATGTAAGCAAAAACTGTCAGTTACCAGGCACCATTGACTGTATGTCTACGCTAGCCTAACTTAGATATATATGCTCCATCACTGATATTGAGCGCTTATTCATAAATATAGCAAACCACATTATATATAGGTTTGGGAAAAGGATATGCCAAGCATAATTGTATATTAAAAAAGCAATCCAAGAGAATTTTAATCAGTTTTCACTCAACAAATTGACATGCCACATAACCAGTACATTGTCTTTCCCATATTTTGTAGATTATCAAATACTTTAGAAAGTTTCTACAAACAAATGTTTTTTACAAAACCTTTTTATCTTGACAATGACCTAAGTTCAAAACTTAGTTGAGAACAATTAAAAAATGAATAACATATAAAAATATTCCTATTTATCCTATCACTTTTATTCATCTTATATATATTATATATATATATATATATATATATATATATATATATAAATTCCTTAACAGTGTTCTGATGATGGTATAATACCGAAATACTTAAGTATTGACACATAAAATTGTTTCCCCTGATCGTAACATCCTGTGTTTGTTATATTTTTGAAAATATTTTCTTCTCATATATATATATATATATATAATATATATATATATGCACACACACACACACACACACACACACACACACACACACACACACATGCATATATAGTTAGTTAGTGTGGAATTGTAACAATTTAAATAAAAATCTATTTTAATGTCAGTTTTGTTTCATTAATCAAATTTTCTCTGGAGATATCGCAATCTTTAAACAGAGTAATTATATATATATATATATATACGAGTAAGAAAAGGTGGAATGAAAACATCACACAATGCTGTTAAAGAGAAAACAATTTATAATATAATCATAGCTGATATTGATCAATATTTCGATTTTACAAATTTTTTTTTTTTCAAAATTAAGGTTTCTTGTTTTTGAACAGATTTGACATTTTTCTCTGACCCAAACACCACAGAGTAAATGAGTATTTTCGGCACTTCGAAGTGCCATCATCAGGGGTGAAAGTACTCGGGACCTAAACTTTGGTGGACTTATCCACTAATTCCACCCAAATATTAAAAAGTTGGCCAGAAAACTTGAAAAAATCACAAATAAAATTGTTAAACAGTTTAATTCAACATGCATAAATGAAAGAATGCTGCCCAAATACACACACACACACATACATACATATATATATATATATATATATATATATATATATATATTGTCCATGGGGGAGGTCTTATACTGTCAGTAAATAAGTCTGGTATAGATTTTAATTTAAAAAAATTATGGATATAGAAATATAACAAGGGTTATACACTGACTGCATACTCTGCAGAGGGGTAAGACACCCCTCTCCAAAGGAGGTCTCCTAGGTATGACATTAAACTGCATCCAGTGGTGAGGGTACAGTTCTGGAGCTCTTGTGAGTGTAGAGTACTCTCCTAGGTCCACTTTGACTGCATGTGGTAGTACTTGTATGGGGCAAATAGATCTGTTTGAAATTATTTGAATTATAAAGGAATTATCATATAACTGTGCAACATAGGCAAATAAAACAGTTTAATAAAAAATAAAATACAATGGAACATTGAAAATATAGTTATAATTACAATTAAACATTTACAAATTAATCAAATTTTGGCATTAAATAAACCATTAGGAGTTGGTATGCCATTAACCAAATAAACCAAACCAGAAATATGAATGTGACATAAATATACAATAAAAAGAGATATATATATATATATATATATATATATATATATATATATATATATATATATGAATTACCTGTTTTAGATTTGCTTGAGCACATAAATAATAACCTAGGTGGTAACTTGGTATTTACAACAATGGAATAGAAACTCCAAGACTAGAAGGTTTTCTTTGGAAGATTCTTTAAACACAGCTTTACATAACAAAACCAAAACTTGAAAAGCAGAATAAGCAGTGCTATTTAGACTATAGTAAACCAATCCTGTACAGTGTTTTAAAAATATTTAGAAAAAAAAATGTCTATGAGTGGTAGTTTGTAAAAATCTTCTTGTTGTATTTGGCTTATATAAACACAAAGCAGTTAGAGTCTGGTAGTTTCCATATGTCAAAACTTCAGAATGTTATATGTCAGAAATATTCTTATTGCTACTAGAAGGAGTACCTGCTTATGTAACCCATGATTTTATTCAATATGAATATATTTATTGTAGACAGTAGGAAGTTCAGTTACACACACACACACACACACACACACACACACACACACACACACATATATATATAACTATCACAGTGAATGATAAAACATTTTCACATTAATTTAATTGGTGGCAACTCAGTTCTATCTGTGAGTCAGAGCATTAAGTAAGCACTGCTTCTTCCAGGCAGTTTGTGTCCAGATGACATTGAGTTCAAGAGAGTAATTTCGAAAATTTTCTCTTCCTTCAAAATATTGGAGACAGTCATTATTGATAAAAAGATTTTCTTTGTAAAAGTGATTAATTATTATTATATTATAGATTTACTATCTGATAGCACAAGGTTGGTCAGAATGGAAAAGGGCAGTGTGGCCATATGGTTCATGTCAATGATTTTGAGATGACCTACATTGTTTATAGTTTTTTATATGAAAGACTCAAGAGGCCACTTTTTACCTTGTCCAATTTTATAAAAATTACTTAATGAACAGCTTGAAGGGTAGGAGGTGATTGATTTTTTAACTGATACAGGCCTCCTGCCAGTCTACCTGATTCTGTCTAATAATGAAGAAGATTTTACTGTGGTAACAGATGATGATTTATATTTAGTAGCATGTACATTAGTTTTCTAAGATGATTTTCCAAAGTATTTCAGCATTTTGGATGGTATCCAAAATCTATGAAACATTATCAAGATTGGTTTTCTTTATTCTGACACTTGATATTTCAATAAATGTTGATTTTTAATTTATTTTATTATCAATAATTCTTCTTCATCATCCATATTGTATTTGTGTTGGTTTTTTTTATCAAATCTCACTTAGACCATCAAGACTTCTATGAGACAAATCAAAAAACATCAATAATTGTGATTGATGTAATTTCAATGCTGTAAAATTTGGCAATTAATGATATCTAATAACATCCATTTTTATTTCATAATATTTTACTAGAAATTATCAAATCTTGGTATTTTTGGTTTAGAAGAACTGAACTATCTTTCAGTATGCGTCCGTCTGTGAACATATGTGTACCTTTGATAGTCAGAAAAATGCCGCTTGGCAAATACAAGTCTGAAGGGAATTTATTAATTACTAAGAAGGTAGAAACTGAAAGAAGAAAAAATACAAATAACTGACAGTGGAGGTTACTAACATAACAGGCCTAAAAGAACTAAGAGACCTAGAGTAGGTCTAGATAACAATTAAGGGAGCAGATTGTTTGCTGACAGGAAAAATAGGTTTAAAGTATAAAATTTTAAAGTAACAAAGTTATTAGGAACAAATAAATTGCACAACTAAAAATATCTTAGGAAAACATAAGTGAATGGGTAATATGTGGTAATAAAGGGTGTTGCTACAAAAGTACGGAAATGTACATAAAATTAAACATTACTCAAATGTTCAAAATAATAAAGTAATTTTAAGAGGGTTCATGGCATAAAAAGAAGTGTGATATCACATTGTGGTGATGATATTGATTGGAGAAGAATTACAGTGGATAAAACTCTAACAGCTTCATGCCATAGGCTTTGGCAAAGTTCTTTCTCAATACCTTTCTGATGTTGTTTTTGGGGACCAACCAGAAGTAGTTTGCCAGAGAAAACATAAAACTGTTCCCTTATAATGAAGACTAACTAATGGAAGATAAAGAATTCTGGGGGTAGAACAAGAACATTTATTTGTTTAAATGTTAGGGGTAAACTTATTTATATTGCATATTATATAGTTATTATCTACTAAGCTTTAATTCTGGTACACAGGCCTTAGGTTGCTGTTACTAATTGGTCACCCATCTAAACCCTGAATAGGAGGCACAGTCTTAACTTCCATAATCTGGTGTTAACAAGTGCTTTTATTATGATTTGTCCATAAGTCATTGTATATTATAAAAGTTAGAGACAAACAGGTTTCAATTTGCTGAAATTCAAAATTCAAATATGCAAAACTTCATTTCTTTTTATTCCTCCAAAAAATTTCCAAATTAGGAATTACTAACTTAAGTTTTTTAAAAATTATAATTTCTTATAACAACAGTTTACCTAAAATATAATTAGAAAAGAAAGAAAAGAAATGGCAACTTTGAATAATTGTTTACAAAAGATCAAAACTTTTACTGAATTCAACCTTGAATAGAGAGAGAGAGAGAGAGAGAGAGAGAGAGAGAGAGAGAGAGAGAGAGAGAGACTATTGGAGGAATAAGAGGAGACTACAAACATAACAATGCAAACCACATATTCAAATTATGAAATGACCCCATTTTTTCTTTTTCTTTTTTACTCATAACTGAAATGTAAACTTAATGTGTTTCTTCTCCCTTTTTTCATTCATTGTTTAAATTCTAATAATTGAATTGAATTCTTGGAGACTTAGGAATTTAGCGTATTTTGTTTCAAGATCAGACTAATTTAAAATATAATATATATATATATATATATATATATATATATATATATATTTAATTCTTTAGCACCGTAGTAACCAACAAATTCTTAACTCTTTTACAACCAAATTTTATAAATACAAATCTGCCATAGAAAAGTATACGTTATTTGTTAGTTTCAAGTGATGAACGACTTTAAAAAGATCAAAACACAACACCCATTCTCTCCACTGAAAAAGACATTCTCCCTGAGAGAACTCGCCTCAGTATTTATTCCTCTCAACGGCCGAACCACTACAGCTAACAGGGGTGACAGCAATCCCACCACTCACGACCAGGAGGTTGCGAGTTCAATCTTTGCTACAATCAGCTGATAAGTTAAACATTATCTAAGTTGAGATTCACAAACTCTAGTGTGTCCCATTAGCAGGGCCTAGAATATACCAACAAGGCACATTTGATCTCCTGCTGAAGAATAGCCCCATTCCCCTGAAAAGGGATGTCAACTTTAATTTTTAAACAAAAGAGAAAGAATTTACAAATGAAACACATGACCGAAAGTTAGCTTCTTCATTGATATTCTATCCCATATTTGACTGTCTATAAGATACATCTCCACCCAACAAAAAATATAAATATAAACATTACACTGTTATGAGGTGCCCGAGTTCAAATCCTAGGTATGGTTGTTTGTATTTTCTTCATGCCCTTGGGAAAGGCATGAATCCATTTTTTCTCTTCCAGCCGTGGAGAGAAGAAATAGCAGGGTATGAATTCAAACCACTTGTATGCTTAAAAATTGATCCCGTGTCAGAGGGGTTGGGTAAAAATAGACATTAAACAGAATCTGATTATTATAGCTAGAAGTAGAGATGAGTAGTTTAACTGAAAAACAACGGTTTTTCGGTTTCATCTTCATACTGTGATATCATACCAAAATATCTTACGAAACTGTTCGGTGTAGTATAGGTATACCGAAAAATTTGGGCGCCACGAATTTTAAAAACGAATTAAAATTAATTAAATCGATTATTTAAGGTCAATTTTTGTCTAAGTCGAAACGTAGTAACATAATGAGCATCAATAAAATAAAAAAATAAATATATTTAATATATAAAAAAAAAAAAAAAATTTAATATATTTAAAATGAATTTTTGGTCAATTTCGATCAAGATGGCCTTTTTTTCTTTTTTACTTTTTTTTTTTTAAAAATCCATATTTACAAAATAAATTGTAACATTCATGATTGAAAAAAAAAATTACCAAAAATTAGGGATTTATCCGATTTTAATGAAATTTTCAGTAATAATTTATCAATAAATGAATTTTATAATGCATCAGTTATTTTATTTCAAAACTTTAAGTATTTTTGCTATGATAAATTAATATATTAAATTCATTTAAAATATGAGCAGCAAAATTCCAAGTTTAAAATGTCATTATTAGATGCTAAAAGAATATTTTTTAATAACTACTTTACACATTTTTATGGTCGAAAACTGTATTGGAAATTTAGCGCCCATGCCCCTTTTAAACGGAACAAATATTGATGTATATTTTTTTCTTTTATAGAATAATAAATTTAAAATAAAAACTAAAAAAATAATTTTGGGAAAACTTTTTTTTACTCTTTTCGATAATTATTTAATTCTCTATTATTTATAAAAGAAAAAATATATACATCGATATTTGTTCTGTTTAAAGGGGGGTTAAATTTACAATAGAGTTTTTCTATAAAAATTATTAGATAACGATAATAAACTAAAGTAGTTATTAAATAGATGTGTTATATTTACCACGTACCTCAAGTTGTACGGTTTAGGCACAAGGCCCTATTGATGTTGGACCACCCACGAACCGAGGCAGGTGCAAAAATGTGTTGATCCCATCGGCATTCTCCCTTAAGGGGGGCGCCTCAGGCACCAGGCAATAAATCCAGCCTTGCCCTTTTAAATCGAGGGGGCAGATGGCCGCTGGGATCAATAACATAAACTTATGTGGTCTAGGGCCGAAGCCATTGGACCCTCCGGTTATTAAATAGATGTTTTTAGAATCTAAAAATAGGAAATTTAAAACTTAAAATTAGGCGTTTCATATTTTAAATGAATTTTATATATTAATTTACCATAGCAGAAATACTTAATTAAATCAGTAAGTTTTGAAATAAAATAACTGATGCATTATAAAATTCATTCATTGCTAAATCAACACTGAAAATTTCATTAAAATCGGATAATTTCCTGATTTTTGGTAATTTTTTTTCAAACGGGGGGGGGTGGTATATTTGTACTGTAAAAACATGGATTTTTCTACAAATTGGGTATACCTAGTATTTCCCTATCCACAAACTGTAAGCATATCAATATATGCTTCGTTTAAGTAGTTTCGTCAAACTAGATTGTAAATAATTGTTTCGTTTCGTTCAATTTTATTTATTTAATTATTTTTTTTTTAGTATAAAAACACCGTAAATCTAATTAATTAATGATATTTTCTTTGTGTGCATGAGAAAAATGCAGAAACAATTGTGGAAAACCCCTCTCTTGAACTTGGGGAGAAAAATGAATAAACTAAAATAAAAATAAAGAAAAGGGGGAAAAAAACTTACTACGGCCATTTTTTTTTTTCCTGGTAATGAGATTGGTGCCAAAATCGAGCTGAATCTTCAAAGACTCATATAAAAGTAGCGGAATACAGAACTTAACGCCATTGGTTGGGGGTCATATGACTGAGTGTATACTGAATATAAACGGTCAGTTGTACTCAAAAGAGATGCAAATTTTTTAAAATTTCCAGTTCCTAATATTTACATTTTCTAGAAATACGATTTCCAAATCAAAATTCAAAAATTTCATGACCGGAAAATTATTTCAAAATTTAAGTTATTTTCTTAAAACACAAATAAATTATTTTTGTAGTGAGTTTTACGTCCATATTTTGATATTCCTAATGATTAGATATTTAGTGGGTCCAATATTCTGGATTCGCAGAATAGTTAATCTTTAATGGAATCTGTTTTTTTAATGTAATTTTCAATAATAAATAACAAAATTAATCATTGTTTTGGAAGTTTTTCATTTTTATTATCTTTTAAAAATTGTTTTAATTCTTTTCAAAACTTGTTTGAAGTGTATAATGAGTCAATTATATAAGTTTTATGGAGTTTTCTGTTGAAATCAAACTTCTGTTATTAGTTTAGTACAGCATGTGCAGAAAAAAAACTTTAAATTCTAAGTTTAAGGTTTAGACGCCTTTTCTTTTCCACATATAGAAATTGGATTGCATTTCTATACATGAAAAGAAAAGAATATTAAACATATTGAGTTGTTGCTGTAAAATTTTGAGATCATTTCAATGAGAATTGATCAAGTATATTTATATAATTATGTATTTTTTTCCGTCTGAAACACCCTGTACATTTTAAATGATATAAAAAATTTTGAAACACTCTGTATTTTGCATTTTTTTAGCAATTTTGTGGTATTCAATTTCTATGAAAATGAACAACATTATATTTATGGGTAAAACTCCCTCTACTGTAGAACTTGTGTCATTTTCGTAACTTGCTGGAGATTGTATCAAATGCTATCATCTATATCAATGCTCTGTTTGGCAATCAACAGAACACATCGCGATTCATGTTTGTCATTATAACAAAGTATTTGATAGACTTAGTTAGGTGCTACTGTTGTATAATCTTCGACACAAATAACCTGGCAGAGCTCATCCCACTACAACTGGTTTGAATTTCCTAATCTGGTTGTGGAAAGGTCCTTTAGCTGGGGTGGGTGCATATCCTTGTATCATCTCCGGGTTTCAAAACACTTGGGGACAGGAGCGACACTGAGCTAAGAACAAGACAAACAAAACAAAATTAAATGTACAATCACCACAATAACAACTCTAACAGTGGTAAATGAGGGGTTCAGTCACCCTCTTTAACATACCAAAAAAATCAAAACAATGGCCAACAACACACACACACACACACACACACACACAAAATTCTGCTTGCTCAGTTCTTCGACTTAGCTTCCCTAGTGACAATCTTTGGGGGACTTTTTCGGCGCACCTCCAATATTTCGCCCCACCTCCACTAAAACACAGAGGAATTTCAAACGTCTCTACCTAAACGATTTAGAAGCATTTTCACAACACCTCCTTTCCTTACGACTCGGGAACATCATTATACGCAGTTTGTTAGGTGCCATATCAATTTTACATTATTTTGAAGCATTTTACATTATTTTGGAAGCAGTGCCGAAATCCGTTTACAAGTCTAGGGTCTCTACCCCACTATTTAATAACAAAACGAAAAAAAAACAAAAAAACAGCTGTTTCAGGTTGCTGGGGTCTTCATTTGCTCAAAGCAACAATCAACAAAACACACACACACATACACACTAATAAAAAATAAAATAAAACAAAAATAAAGATTAAAAAATTGATGGCAAAAATTGCACTGGGTCTGTTGGTGTCACCCCTCATGTTACAACGCATTGACAAAAATTTTCATCTTAGGGTTCACCTTTGGAGAGGTTCGCGGAAGTTCATGTTTTGCTCCTTATATATATATATATATATATATATATATATATATACACCTAGTTGCAGCAACACCACACCCACACACCAAAAATGTTCACTGAGCATTTAAAAAGTATTTCCGAGTTTAAATCACAGAAGAAAAAGAAATGACGATTTATGATGCACTCAAAGCAATCGCTTTTATAACAAGTTTTTTAAAAAGTTAAAAGTTTCTTCTTAGAAATCAATAACAAAAAACTTTAAATACACTATGAACATAAAAATTACTAAATTGTTGATATTTATTTAAATATAAAATAATTTTTTCATTCCAAACACACAGTGCGTAAAAGTCGTTTACCTTCAGAAATCTTATCTTTCTTAAACAAGTTTAACGTAAGACCCCCAGATCTACAGGAAGTCGTAAGTGATAATTTACTAACCCAGATTGATAAACAAAAATCAGGGAATTATCTGATTTTAATAAAATTTTCAGTGTTGACTTATTAATCAACAAATTCTTTTTTTTAATTACTGAATAGTTTCATTCAAACTGATTCAATGGAAATAAAATTGAAATTCTTTAAATTATTGTTTGCGACAACCATGTATGCTTTTGAGGAAACAATTTATATACCTAATTAATTGATAAAGTTCATTTAAAATATGAAACGCTTAATTTTAAGTTTCAAATTTCATATTTTTAGATTCTAAAAATAAGTATTGATTTAGTATTGTTATGCAATCATTTTTTGAAAATTCTCAATGTAGGCCCCCACCCTTTTAAACAGAACAAATATCAATGTATAATTTTTTCACTTATAATATAATAGGCCATTATATACTTAAACCACAGAGTAAAAAAAAGATCTCCCCCCCCCCCCATTTTTTATTTAACATTTGATTACAGGAATGTAAATTATTTATCTTAAAAAAATTCAAATATTTCAGTTTTCTTCAATCTTATTGCTTTCAAATGATACAAAGAATTTTTACAATAAAATAACTTTTGGAAATGTTTTGTAACTTTTGCTGTCATGCGTACATGTATCGTGCAAAATCGATTAGATGTCCCTTTATAAAAACGAAAAATAACAGTAAACTTTTAAATACTACTAAAAAAATACGATGTGAAACTGGAAAAATCCATTAATTTTGTTGGATAAAAAAATAAAACTTTCGTTGCACGATCACTACCAAAACAAAGAAAAAATAACTTTTCTTTTCATTTTCTCATTCAACCATAGTGGCTATACTTAGTATAATACATGTATTAGTGTAGTAATACTAATACAGGCCACAGAAGGTCACGACCTCACAAAAAAAAATGTTTTTAATTAAATCATATCTAATATGTCCATGTTTTAATTGTTCCTTTGGAGCTTATTCTTCCTTCCTTCCTTCTTTCCTTCCTTCCTTCCTTCCTTCTTTCCTTCCTTCCTTCCTTTCGTACTTTTCAAAGTTTTTCTTCTTTCTTTCTTTTTCTTCTTTCAATTCTTTTCTTCTCTTTTTCTTTGAGATATGTTTAAAAAAGCTTAAAAACCTTTTCTCTGTGTGTCTGTGGGTGTGTGCGTGTTTGTGTGCACGTACGTTCGTGCGTGTGTGTTCCTTTCTTTTTTTTTCTTTCTTTTCTTTTTTCTTTTTTTTTATGTTTTCTTTTCATTTAATTTCTCCCTTTTCTTTTTCTTTTCTTTTTAATATTCTTTTCTTTACTCTTCTTTTCTTTTCCTTTTCTCTCTCTCTCTCTCTCTCTCTCTCTCTCTCTCTCTCTCTCTCTCTCTCTTCTGTTTTCTTCCATTTACATCAGTTCTTTTTCTCCTTTCTTTCTCTCTTCCTTCCTCCACGTTGACTATTTCCTCCCTTTTCTTTCTACATTATTTTTTTGTCGCTCCCCCTCTCTTCCCTTTCTTTCTTTCTTTCTTTCGCTCTCATCTTCTTTCTTCCATTCTTCCTTCCTTCCTTCCTTTACACATGCGTCTGAATTTCTCTGAATTTCTTTTCCTTCCTTGTTTTGCTTTCATCTCCCTCCAATCCCTTGTGTCTTACTCTCCTTCTTTTTCTCATCTTTGTTTTTGTTTTTTGTTTTTTCTCCCTGTCTCTGTCTTTCTCACGTTTTCCGTAGGGACGTGAGGCATACGCCATCCAAGGGTCTTATATAGCTAGGTATACCCAAAATTGGCCTAAAATGCATTTTTGACAAAATGACTTTAGCCCCCCCCCTTACAGAATATAATTTACCAAAAATCAGGGAATTATCGGATTTTAATGAAATTTTCAGTGTTTATTTATCAATGAATGATCTTTATAATGCATTATTTATTTTATTTCAAAACTTTCTGATTTTTTTCAGGTCACTTAATTTAACCCCCCCCCCCTTACTTTGGGGGTGTAAATTATTGGCGAGTTGATCCTTGTTTGATACTAATTACAGTAGAAATAAAAAGATAAAAGACCGAAGTTGTAAATAGAAAAAAAAAATTTTAAGTGGAATATTTTATAAGAAAATAAGTACCGAAAATCGGAAAATAAAATATTTAAAAAAGATAATAAATGATTAATTTTTTGGAGATTTCTTTTTTACTCATTTCGATAATTATTTATTTGGCTATTATCTTATAAAAGAAAAAATTATACATCGATATTTTTTCTGCTTAAAAAGAATATTTTTATTTTAAATGAATTTTATATATTAATTTTTCATAGCAAAAATATTTAATTAGTTTTGAAATAAAATAACTGATGCATTATAAAATCCATTAATTGATAACTCAATACTGAAAATTTCATTAAAATCAGATAATTCCCTGATTTTTGGTAAATTTTTTTGCAATCGCGAATGTTACATTAAACTTGTAAACAATCCTTTTATACCATTTAAAAAGAGCCAAAATGACGAACGCGAACGAAATTGACCAAAACAAATCGTTTTAAAAGTATTAAAAATAAACTGCATATGTAATGATATTTTTCTTTTTTTAATGATGGTCATTATGTTACTACTTATCGTTTTAGACAAAAGTTTGACCTTAAATAATAGATTTAATTAATTTTAAATTGTTTTTAAAAAACATTAGCAGAGTTTTTATTGTTATATTCTTGTTATTAGTCCTCTTCTCACAAGTTGCTAGGTTCCTGTTAGCAGCAGCAGCAGCATACTTGTCTCATCTACAAATCCAAATTAATTCAACCTCTGAGCTCAATATAAACTCTCCATTTCTCCACTACAGAGTGACATTTACTTTGCTGGAGAGTCCTTGCTAGTCAAAACCAAGATATACTCAACAAATAGTTGGATTCATATCTTTCTCAAGGGTATTAGTACTATGTGAAAGGCAAACACCCTTATTCAGAATTTAAACTCAGGTAACAGTTAATTTCTGGTAATGATAACTGCTAAGCCATAAGTTCCTCCATTATTCATCTATCTATATAGGTTGGTTGGTTGGTTGGTGTTTAATAGCATATCAATCCTTGTGGGTTATCTAATGCCAAATGGGTACAATGGAAATAAAGGGCTACTCCACACTTCCCAGAACTTCAGAATTGGAACCTCACCATTATATGCAGTTTAACATCATACCCAGGACACAAAATTAGTTGAAATAATTTTCATTAAAATTGTGTATCAATAAATTAGAAGAAATAACTTCATCTGTATTAATAAACTGGTGACTGACCCTCAGTCACCGCCTTCTAGCACCTACATGATGAAAAGATTTGGGTGTTTGTCATAAGAGCAATTTGAAAAATATGGTTGGGACAAATATATAGGTGCTAGGGATTGAAAATTGATCAGATCGGTCCTCTGACCACCTGTCTAGCCTAAGTAGGGGCCAAAGTAGAGTATTACAGGTCGCATGACTACTTGGTACTCAGTTCATGGATTGCTTAGGCACTATGTGTTGCCACCCACTGCCAACAGGTGTCTCCATTGGGGGGGGGGGTATCTTAACGCTCCGTATATCCAGTTGGTGTATTCTACATCAAATATAACCTGAGTATAATTCTACCAGAATAAATATGGCATAAAGGAGTTAACTTTATTACAGCTCACAAATTGAATTTAAATCTGTCTACCTTAAAATTGTTAAAATGTAGAGGTAAATTCAGTCTGGAAAGTCCATGCTTTGAATGAAGGCAAAAATATCTATGAAAATCTTTCAGCTAAGTGCAAATTTTTTATTTGCCCAGGACATTTTGTTGGATATAATCCAATCAAAATCCTGGATTTTTGCCAAACTGATAAAATGTTTTAAAAATAAAATCAGAAATTTAGATTTGCTCCATTTTTTCTCCTTTCTCTCTTTTCTTTTTGATTTGACAACAAATGTTAAAACAAATAACTTTCTATAGATTGCATTTTTGCTTTAAGGCAATTTTGACCTACTTATTTTAACACTGTTAAATTCTGAAATTAGAAAGGAATTAAAAGACCCAGTTTTAAATAATGCCTTAAAATTGTCAAAATTTCAATACATGTATTTGCTGTTATTAAATCTGAAACAAAACAGTACAGTTGAATAATAATAATAATAATAATAATAATAATAATAATAATAATAATAATAATATACTCAGAAAATGCACAGGGGATACAAATTCACTAACTCTCAGGAAAAAATAAACCACCTTATGTACATGGATGACATAAAAAAATTTGCAAAAAATGAAAAAGAACTGGAAACCATGTGTGGGTAGGTTAGAGTAACCTCCCTTTATTGATAGTTAACTTAGAGTGACCGTTCATGGTGTTATGCAAATATTAGTGGCAGGCCGTTGGTAAGTCTCTACTGGTGGGCGCCTCCGTTTGCATTCTGGACTTTGTATGTCGTATGAACGGTCAATTCGTGTTACTCTTCTTACATGGCGCTGTGAATGAAGGATTTTTTTAACTACAAGGAATTATCAACTTCACGTCGAACTGGAGACCAGTGAAGATTTTCATCAAACTGGAGACCAGTGAAGATTTGTGGTTGAACCATTGCTTCCTCCACAAAAATATACCCTGTTGTTGACAGTCTACAGTGGTTCACACCGAAAATGTCGAACCCACCCGTAGATCTCGAGCTCTTAGAGCAACACCCTCCTGATGAGACCATGGACACCGATGAGAACATCAATGTCGCGCCGCCCAGCCCTGAAAACAAACCCGAGGAAGAAGAAATGGAGGCTGACGACGCCGCAGATGCAACAGAAGACAACACAGAGCATCTACACCTGGTTGAACCCCTACCGCCAAGGCAACCCTCGCGTCGCAGCGTGCGACCGCTAAGAAACTTGTCCCACAAATGCGTGGACAATCGCACGTGTACTCAGGTGCATACGGGCAAAGATGACCACATTAAACTATCCCGTGGTCACAGGGAGCAGGGACATGTGTGGGTAGGTTAGAGTAACCTCCCTTTATTGGTAGTAACTTATAGTGACTGTTTGTGGTGTTATGCAAATATTAGTGGCAGGCCATCAGTAAGTCTCTACTTAATGACTGGTGGGCGCTGCCATTTGCATTCTGGACTTTGTACGTTTTATGAGACGGTCGATTTGTGTTACTCTTCTTACACCATGGTACCATAGCCAAGATATAGGGATGGAATCTGGAATCGAAAAATGTGCTATGCTAGTAATAAAAAAGGAGGAAAGAAAATTAATGGACCGAATACAACTACCAAATCAGGATACTATAAAAACACTTGAAGAAAAAGAAACCTACAAATACTTAGGAATCTTAGAAGCAGACAATATCAAACAAACTGAGATGAAAGAAAAAGGTAAAAAAGCATACCTCAGAAGAACAAGAAAGCTCTTAGAAACAAAGCTCAACAGCAGAAATCTCATCAAAGGAATAAATACCTGGGCCGTCCCTATTATAAGATACTCTGAGCCATTCTTAAAATGGACAAAAGAAGAACTCAGACAGATCGACCAAAGAATGAGGAAATTAATGACGATGCACAAGGCCCTACACCCTAGAGATGATAAAGATAGATTATATGTTTCAAGAAAAGAAGGTGGAAGAGGTCTTGCCAACATAGAGGACTGTGTAGAGGCCACAATCTAAAGACTCAAAGAGTACACAAAAAAGAGCAAAGAAAGATTACTTATAGCAGCCAACAACAGCAGATGTAATGTATGGACAAACAGAAAAACAATAAAAACTAGAAAACAAAGATGGGAACAAAAACAATTATATGGACGCTTCAAACGACAAATCGGAGAGGTTGCATATAAAAAGACCTGGACATGGTTAAGAATAGGAAACCTCAAGAGAGAAACTGAATCACTAATAATTGCAGCACAAAATAATGCCTTAAGAACAAATTATATCAAAGCAAAAATTGATAAGACGCAACAAAATAGTAAATGTAGACTGTGCGGTGACAGAGATGAGATTGTAAACCATGTATTAAGTGAATGTAGCAAACTAGCACAACGGGAATACAGAGCGAGGCATGACTGGGTTGGGAAGGTGATCCACTGGGAATTATGCAAAAAATTAAACTTTGACCATACCACAAAATGGTATATGCATAAACCAGAATCTGTTCTTGAGAATGAAATACATAAATTCTCTGGACTTTGAGATAAAGATGGATCACCCTATCCCAGCCAGGAGGCCAAACCTAGTGCTGATTAACAAAAAAAAAAGAGAATATGTCAACTGGTGGACTTTGCGGTCCCAGCAGATCACAGGGTGAAGCTGAAGGAAAATGAAAATATGGATAAATACCTGGACCTTGCCAGAGAATTGAAAAAGTTGTGGAACATGACAGTGAAAGTGATACCAATTATAGTTGGTGCTCTTGGAACGGTCCCAATAAACTTGGAAAAAAGACTTGGAGGATCTGGAAATCAGAGGAAGAATTGAGACCATCCAGACTACTGCACTGCTGCAATTAGCTAGAATACTCAGAAGAGTCCTGGAGACCTGAGGAGACTTGTTGTCACTCAGATTCCAGTGAAATGCCAGGAGTGAAAACAATAACAATAACAACAACAAGAAAGTCAAAGATCATGTTTAGATGTGTACATGAAATACACTTTGGAGTAAAGGTCTGTAAAAAATGAAAGTACATTTTAAACATCTCCAATTCATATTTACAACTCACTGTATCTGAGGAAATTTGTTGATTTAGTAGCAACAAATACCTAACAAAAATAGATTAAATATAACCTTACATTAACAACAATCTTTTAAATAATTAGAGAAAAATTGAATGGAAAAACTAAAGATTTGATTTTGTGAAGTAAGTAGATTATTTTTGTAGGTAAATATATCTTATTTTTTGAAAACTGTTGCTAATTTTTTAAGATGGGTGGATCAATAAGGCTAAAATTGCTAATTTTTAAAATGGAGGTTGATAACAAAACCCTGCAAAAACAGCATATCATAGCAAGATTTTTATTAATACAATAGACTTAATATGATTTGACATAGAGAATAAAGCAATTTCTAGTTCAATTTACAACTGGCTGATGATTTTGTAGTGATGCATTCCTGCTGAATGTATTTTTTTAATTATTCAAATTCTTAAACTAAAGAAAATAACTATGCAATTGTAATTAGAATCCTTCACAGCTTCCTAAATAGAATCATCAATTCTTTGGACTGCTGTTACCATGGGAACCCAATGGACTCAGGTAATCTAGTAATAATTATTTTCTAAGACAAAACCACAACAGAATCTAATATGAAAAGAATTTCAAGTCCAAATTTTTGTCTTTAAGCATAACTGATAGGTTTTCCTAAATAAACATGGGAAATTTCAGGGGTTATTTTTCTATTTATGGTTGAGAAGTGTTTTTTTCCTTAATCAAATAAGAAAGTTCACATTGGTGCATTTCCATACAGCAAACCATATGCTTGCTGATAAGACACTAGCATGAAAAAAAAAAAAAAAAAAAATCAAAAGAAAGACCGTAAAAATTTCTCAAAATAATCTGAGCTCATGTTAGGCATTAAAGTTAAATAAAAATACTTTCTGATCATTTTCATTCAGAAAGCATGTTTTTGAATTACTTTTGCAAAAAGAAGCGAGACAACTACTCAAAATTATTGAGAGCTGGAGAACAAAATTAGATTTGATAACCTATTCATATATAAAACATAATTTGCTGACTTTGTATATATATATATATATATATATATATATATATATATATATATATATACTCAACCCCTTCGCACAAGCAGAATGTGACACTAGGTCAAATTTTTAAGTGGAGTTTAACAGGTTTGAATTCAGAGTTTTTCTTCTCCTAAACGGGTTGCCATACCAAAGTTAAAGAACCCAGTCTGCTGTACTATTTACCTATAGCCAGGGGGAGAATAGTTGGATTCATACCTTTTCCAAGGATATCCCAATCCAAATTCTGGCTGACACTGAATTTGTTCATCCTACATTGAAATTGCACAATCCATCTTACCACATATTATTCAAATGGCTTAATAAAAGTGTTGATTTATTAGGTGAAGGAGGTCATTACCAAGATAGAAATGAACAATGAATGAAACAGTAATCATCTTCAAAATACTACACTTAGCTTATTTCTTTAATGGCATATCAATTCCTTATGGGATATTTAATACTGAAATTTGATTCATAGTAAATGTTAGATGACAATCAAGAATATTTTCAATGTTTCATTACATTCTTTTAAATTGCACTTTTCTATTCAAATTTTGGCATTACATAATCCATAAGGATTTGATATGCCATTAAATAAACCAAATCTTCCACAACAATCCTGAATCACTAGAATAGAGAGAGAAATAGGAATTAATAGTGTCAGATTATGCGATTTACAATGAGTTGATTAAAATCTGAGTTGAACAACTTAAAACATTAACATTTTTTATTAGTGGCTCAGTTAATGTAGTTTTAAGTTTCTTTAATTTTAAATATTAATGTAACTAATATCACCTTAAGTAATTGTTCTGATATTTCATAGCATAAGAGGTAAAGGATATTTCATAGCACAAGAGGTAAAAGATATATATATATATATATATATATATATATATATATATATATATATACCAACTTCTCCACACAAGCAGGATGTGGCACAAGGTCAATTTCTTAAGCAGAGTTTGAATTCAGAGTTTTCCTTCTCCTAGACTGATTGCTTAACCAAGGTTAAAGAGCCCAGTCTGCCCAACTATTTATGCATAGGAGGAGGGAGGATAGTTGGATTCATATCTTGAATGTATATAATTGCAAATAAATGATTATTATTAAATGGGAATAGTTACTTGAAAGAATATAATTATGTACAAATTATTGATAAAAGATTTTGTCATTAAATGACTCAAAAAGTTTATATGCTATTTAAACAAATAAATCAAATAACTCTTTTGTTGCTCATTTCATTTTATATTCTTTGTATTTTGTAAGAAATGTTGTTGTTAATTGTATGTGATTGTTCTTATTAAAAAAAATCACAAACATGAAAACACAAACATGAAAAATTAGAATGTTGAACAAACTTAAATATACCTCCACCCACATATACAGATACACATCTATGCATATATATATATATATATATATATATATATATATATGTGTGTGTGTGTGTGTGTGTGTGTGTGTGTGTGTGTGTATATTATTGCACCATTTTTGTAATTTAAGCATTTTTGTGTTGACAGAAACAAACATTTTGTATATGCTGTCATAAGCTTTTTTGAAGGACAAGGAAGAATGATGAATGGAATTTTGAAATTCTAACATTTGGGCTTTTAGGTCAGTCCATTCTTTTGGGTACAACCCCAACACATGCCAGTGCTGATATTTGCTAAGCATGTCATATATTATAAGACCAGAAAGATTGTGTTACACCAATTTTTGATCACTGTGTCGGTAGGGCTTTGAATACACCAACAGTATTTCCTGCATAACCCCTAAAAAAACAAAAAACAAAAGTGATTTCCTGAGTATGACACTGAATTGCATCTGATGATTATTACCGGAGTTTTGGGTAGAGTGGTGTCACACCTTTGCTGCCATTACTCCCAGCTCCACTCTGACCCTGTTATGGGGAAAATATATATGTTTAAAAATTGGATAGGAATACTAGAAACCATGTAACTGTGTGCAAACTATTTGTATTAGATAGGAATAATTTATACCACTACTTATTATTATAGACAAAAAGTGTGATTTACAAGAATTATTGCAATGGAAATTTGAAAATATAGATAGTTATGATTATAATCAAACATTTACAAATGAATCACATTTTGGCATTAAATAGCCGATAAGGTGTTTATATCTCTTTAAACAAATAATCTAAATAAAAACAATTTTTGAAGTATGTAGGCATGGGTGTTATAAAAATTATTGTCATAAAGAAATGGACTTGTCAGACTTTGACTCCTAAATAATACTGTTTGCATTGTGCTAATGTCCAAGAAAAAGGCATGAATCTATCTCTACTCCCTACCAACTAAATAGTAGAGTAAACCGTTATCTCTAGCTCTGATAGGTAACAAGTCTAGGAGAAGGACAAACACTGCAATTCCCTCCCATAAAAACTACTTAATATAAAAACCACAGGACCATTCTTAATGTGGTGTGACTGCAATCCTATGCTCTACTCTCCCCTATGCTACTCATACGCAGGTGGACACTCAACCAACTGAGCTAAACCCTAACTCTACTACTTTAGTGAACTGAGAGAGATGCAACCAAGGAAAACTGGTTTCCTGGAAGTAGATATTTATACTTATTAATCCTTGAATGACCCCCAAAAAGGTTTATTTCTGTTGGGATGGGGGCAAAGTGAATGCTGAAGTATCAAACCATTTGTATTTGATATTCAGTTGAACATTAAGAAAAACTTAGCCTGTTTTTTCTTTTGTTATTTTTTTTGTGTGTGTGTTTTAAGATGCACCACGAATAAAAGATTGATTTAATGAAATAAAATAAAGATTCTACAAAACAGAAATTAACAGAAAGAAAATGTTTGTTAGGATGTTACACAAAGTCACAAATAAGAGGGATCCAGTGAGGACTGAACTCACAATTCAATGGATCTGCAAGACTAGCTTGCTAGACAAAATGTTATATATATATATATATATATATATTATATATATATATATATATGTACAAAATATGGAGTTTTCTGTAATTGTTAAAAAATATTCTAAAACGTTGATAAAAATGGAAAATTATCTTTTTACTGTTTTCTTTTACATTTAATATAAAGATCAATTCCAAGTTTAGTATTATTTGGACTATTGTCCTCATCTTTATTGTTATCTGTACAACGTTTCGGTTGATGTACTCTCCGGCCTTCTTCAGAACTCAGGAACCATCTTGGACTCAGGAACCTTCTTGTCTGGCTCCCGATTATGACAAGAAGCTTCCCAAGTTCGAAAGGAAGCTTCCCGAGTCCGAAAAGGTTCCTGAATCCAACATGAAATACCTGAAGAAGGCCAGAGGGTACATCGGCCGAAACGTTATACAGATAACAATGAAAATGAGGACAATAGTCTGAATAATACAAATACTTCTAATCATCAAGTCTCATCTCAAAAATTCAGAGAAATTCCAAGTTTATGTGTTTAAAAAAGAAAACACAGATTTCTGTTACATATAACGTACATTTTTTGCATTTTAAATAAATTTTTACAATAAATTTTTCATCTTTGTTGACATAGTTATAGCATTTTGGTGCAAATAATTAGTGCAACATAATTTTCTAGGGAGAATCATACATGCAATAATTTTTAGTTTGAAACAAAAACAAATTACTATTATCAGGATTTAGTTGATGCCTTAGCATTGAACTCTTTTTATTGAAAAAAAAGGGTGGGAAAATTAAAATTAAAATCAGCAGCGGTTGTTGTTACATGCATGAATAAAATATTATGTCCCCTACAACCTCACATAAAAAAATCGATGGCAATTTTTAATTCAAACATTATTTTCAATATTTTTTTCATTAAGACTATCGAATGGAATCTCATTTTTAGCTACATATTTTTAATACAATATTTTCTTTAATTCAATAAATATGCTTTTGCCTTACAGTGAATGGGAGTATTTATTTTATAAATTGTAAAATATTTTTCTTATTTATGAGACTTGAGTTTCAAAATGTAAGAGGTCTTACTACCAAAATAATCAGAGTATCAATTATTTTGCTTATGTTCCATCATTGAATTATCTTTGCAAAAATATAAAATTCATTTTTTCCACAAAAAAATTACGAAGAAACTTGTATGGGGGATCATTGCGTGAATCAAAAATTAACACAAAAATAATTAGCCTTTTCAATTTAGAGTAAACATTTATTTAGAATAAAAATTTATTCTTTTATTACTTCATATACCAAAAGTTTTAATAAAATCGGATTGTTAATTTATTTTAGTTGATTTTTAGAAGAATTTCCTGTGATAACACCTCTATATATATGCAAAAGATTAAAGTGATCACTTACCTGAAAAATGCTACCAGTAATTCAATTCAGAAAATAGATTCATGTCTGAAAATGAATAATAATAATAATAATAATAATAATAATAGTACCAACTAAAAAGAATATTAAAAAATCCTTCTTTTGCATTAGTTTTAAATTAAACTCTAATCTAAATATCCCTTAGGCAATTCTTACTTTTCCAGTTTTAAAATGGCTGCCACTTTAAATCAACAATTGACATTAATTTCTAAAATGGTATTTTTATTTGTTTTAAGTGTTCAGGGTAAGTTTTATTTTTGCTACAGCTGAAGTGGTAGCCATTTTTAAATGCGAAATATAAAAATTCATTGACTGATTCCTAATGACATGTTAACCCGTGTAAGGTTATTTCATGCTCTGAGGTTAGGGAATCTTGATCATTGTACATTGTATTTATATTTTTTGTAGTGTATTTTAGAAATACTCTCAGACCAAAAAACAGGAGAAAAAATATCTAGAAAAAATGCAGAAGACACAACTGGCTACATGACTGGGAGTGCTGAATGACAAGAGGATAAATTAGTAAAAATGCAACTGACTCAATCAATTCACTGTATGTTGCAGAACAAAAATAAGCAATAAGATGGCCAAATATTCTTTTAGGCTCACTCACATAGGAAAATAAAACACTCGAGATATGGTTTGCTAATTTGAAGATTTGCTGTAGTCATCTGAAGTTTAAAATAGACACAAGAGAGGACATTACAGTAGTAAACCACAAAACTTAATCCTTGGGCAAGAATGATCCCCAAATCTTTGGAATAGACTGCTTTTAAGACCAGCAGAAGGAAGATTTAGAAGTCTAGGCAGCACATTATTGTGCAAAGGAAAATTCCGAACATGCATGACACATAAAGGAAAAAATTATACATTTATGGTACATGTAGTAAATGTTGAAGACCTAGAAAATTTCTTGTCCCGCGAGGTGACCTATTTGATGAGAATGGTTATTAAAGTCAGGCAAGTCCAGAACAAAAAAGGTTGCATAAAAGGTGAACCAGTGAAAATTCATCTCAGTGAATTCACTTAGATGAATTTTCACTGATCACAACATTTCTATTTTCACTTTGTAAATTTTCACTGTGTCACAACATTTCTACTAAAAATAAAAATTGAACTGGAATGTCTAGAAGGCGAGGGTATAATAGAAAAAAAAATTACCCAACCAACAGACTGATGCACACCAATTTTTCCAGTAAAGAAAAAAATGGCCACGTGTGTTTATGTGTTGACCTAAAAAGACACAACTCCACAGTCAAACGTGAACTGTATATGTTACCCAAACTAGATGATATAGTGCCAAAATTGAATTTTGTTGTTTTTTTCCAAACTAAATATGAAAAGTTGTTTTCATCAAATCTATTTAGAGATGTCTACTAACAACATTTCTCATGTCAATGGATGTTATTACTTTAAACCAAACAAAGAAAAAATAGGATTGATATTGGAATTATCAAACCTGTGCATCTGAACTCAGGTAGGTAATTGGAATGATTCAATACCTTGGACAATTCCTACTCAATGTAGCAGATGTCATACAACTAAAGTCGGACTTATTTGAAAAAATGAATTGCTTGGAATTGGGACGAGCTTCAGAGAAAAACATTTTGGGGGAAAAAATTGCTATTAACTAAGTCCCCTGTCTTTATATAGTATGATCCCACCAAACCAATTGTAGTAGCCACTGACATTGAGTGACACCATACTTTGCTGTGAACATTCCATTTTGCATTCCTGTACAGACTATATATAAAAAAGTACATTACATTTTTCACCCCCAAGAAAATATGTCAATAATCTCATTTGTTAAATATATGATTTTTTTTTTAAAAAGGCTAGACAACAGGATTAACAAATTCAATTCCAATAAAAGGCAGCATAATCAAATCCATTCCATTTTCAAATTAATTGACTTGCAAAGCTCATCAACTCATTACCCTTAGATAATCTATTTTTCTAAAATCTTAAAGATTGAAGCCACTTGCAAATTAAGTAAGCGAGGTAAGCTTTGTAAGCCTTGTGCTATGGCAGACACTCTTTCTGCATACTCCCCACTCCAATTGAAACATTTAAAGAATTTATGAACAAGTAAAAATTCTATGGTTGTCTCAGACTTTTTTTTTGTCTGAATTAATGTTTGTTCAGCACAATTTTAAATCAAAGACATTTTGTTTTTAATTTTTCAGTGTTTTCTTTCATTAAACTAAAATATATTTTGGTTTTTGTTACTACTCTTTTTTTTTTTTTTATTAGAGAAATGAAGTCATCTTTTAGATATAAAAGAATAAATTTCACAGGTGTACTTTGTTGTTTAATTATACTCTAGTTCGTAACTCTTCAATTTCTTTGGTTCTCTAAAGGGTTTTATGAAGTCCATAAGTAATGTGTATTACATTTTATATATATATATATATATATATATATATATATATATATATATATATATATTATTATAATTATTATTACTATTATTATGTTTAAAATCTAAGGTCAAAAGCGACACTAAATCACAAAATCTTAACAAAAATGTACTGCGATATCATAATATATTATCAATTATGAAAAATTTAAAGCAGGGTAAAAACTCACAGCCACGATCATTAGGTGACCTGGTAATCCACACTTCTGACTTATTCAATAGAACTACTGTATACATAAATGATTATATATATATATATATATATATATATATATATATATATATATATGTGTGTGTGTGTGTGTGTGTGTGTGTGTGTGTGTGTTTCATGATTTCCTCGAGACTTGTGGGAACCTTAAGAACACTTTAATAAAAAAAAAAATTTTTAAATTTACGTCTTGATGCCCTTCCTCCAAACTTTCACGATATAAATTTTATTGGAATTCAATCAAATTTCTAAGATTTATTTACTGAATTTATAAAAGCAAGTTATTGGGGTTCATTTTTTAAAAAACAGAAGCATTTTACTGGTTATTTTGGTTTGTTTAATGTTGTCAGTTGAAGTGTCAATCAATCCAATAAATTTGTTTTATTCTTTCCCTAAAACATATTTTATGGAATTGAAAAGAAGAAAAAAAATGTTCTTGTGTCAATGTGTATTTTGTTCTCAGATTCAGGGCCTGACTGCTTCTTCAAAGGAATTTCTGACATATTTTCAATAGAAATGGTAAAAATAAAAATAACTCTGGAACTGCCTTCACTCGGATCATAAGAGTTGAAGAGAGAAAGAGGAAAAGTGGATTTTATTTGATTACATAATCATAATGCAATCAAGAATTGTGATGATGATTATGTGTGTATGTATGAATATATACATACATACATACATACATATATATATATATATATATATATATATATACACAACACACAAATAATACCCTATTGCCCTTATGGCACCCCCAACTCTTTTTATCATATGTGCTAGAAGCTGGTGGCTGAGGGTCATAGTGTCCTGGGTATAAGAAACTGCATCTGATAGTGAAGTTCCAGTAATGGAGCTCTGGGGAATATGGAGTACCTCTTCATCACCATTACTCCCAGGTCCACTCTGACCTGGAGTAGTAGTACCTGTTGTGGTCCCATCTATGGTTTAAATAGAAGAAAGTGACTTTTAAGAAAATGTCTTTTTAAAAAAATTGAGTTTTAAAAGAATTGTGTACATATCAAGAATGAATAGAACAGAACGTCTTTGCATAAAATAACCTAACAAGGATTGACATGCCGTAAAATCCAACCAAACAACCAACACATAAATGATGAAAACTTTAGTAATATCTTATTATAATGGAGATTGTGGGTTTGTCAGTCTCTAACCGAAACTATATTACTATACAAGTCACAATTCCTTTAGTTATTTACATCATATTCTCCATGATTTATTTTTATTTAAACCTCAATTATTATTAAAATTGTTTTACATTACTTACACTGTTGACCATATCTACATACTAATAACATGCAATTGTATTTATATATACAACAAAATAGAGGTTTACAGTATGAATGGGAAGGCTAATTTGCATATTGATCTTAAAAAATTGATTTTAATAAATATATGCTTAGTATTATTGATTTCTAATTGTTTGGTTTTATCTTATTGAATATGAGCAAAAATCTCTTCAATAAATCTTAAAAGAAATCCCTTAACAAGAAGAAATAACTGTAATATTATTCTTTACTTCCTATTTTAACTAAACAGTTTAATTAGGAAAATTTACCAATGAAAGACAGGAGTAACGGAAAATGATGGAAGAGTTAGTTTCAAAGTTGTTCTATTTTTCAATCATACCCCCTCTGTTCAAAATCTTTTTATCTACATTCTTATTCAGTTTCATTAGCCTTTCTAATTTAATATGATATTTTATTATAAAATTTAACTAAAATACTTGCACCCGGAGGGTGCATATATTTGCTAGTTACTATAATGTAGACACGTGTGCCATAATGGTTATCATCATAGGCTCAATGAGCCAAGTTCAAAACAATTATTGTCATAAAGAAATGGATTTTTCAGAGTTCCAAACCACCAGATGAGGTGGTTTGCAGTTCACTTTAGGCCAATGCCTGAGAGAAAGGTATGAGTCCAACCCTTCTTCGAGACTATTATAGGTAAAATTGTATGGCAGACTAGGAACAATTCTGAATTCAAAACTCTAGGAGTTTTTGTTTGGAGAATCCATGGCTCTGCGGTGAACTTTCTTCTGTTTTCAGCTTATCCAAAAAGTGTGTCTGGTCTTAAAAAAAGCCTTCACCTCTAAACAAATCATCTTGAAACGTTAGTTGGTGTCGTCTAACAGTCATGATTCAAACAGACATAGTGAGGTGCTAAGTAACGTCACATGTTTTCATTTTATAGTTAAGTTCTTCAAATACATGCATGATAATGCAGGACTGCAAAGAGAGGGTGATAAAAAAAGAGGGTGATAAAAAGTAAATAAATGAAAAGACAAGAAAATGTGTATTCATGAATGCAACATTAATAGGAAGGAAATATTGTTGGAAAGTTTGTTTGATGAAAAGATCTGCTCATGTTTTTATAGGTAATACTTGTAGTTAGAATGAATTAGTGGGCAAGAAGCGAAGGTACTGTGGGACTGGATGAGTTGTAGTGGGCAGCATATTTCTTCTAGCCGTGTGAGTTGTGCGGACAAGTGTTCTGTTAGTAGTGCTGGTAGTCAGCATGAAGGGATTTGGTAGTGCGGACATTTGTTCTCTTCTTTTTTTTTTTGCTGCAGATAGAAGCCAATGATACAATTGGTGGTAATAGTGAGTTGTGTGGATGTGTGAATTCATTGTTGGTGGACTGGCTGTTGCCATAACTCCTTGTCCGAGATTGCAGCGGTTCTTAACTGTTTTTGTCCCAGGTCTAAGATGAACTACTAGGGGGAGTCGATATACAGAGATAACGACGTGACCTCTTGTGCCACACGTTTTTACTTGGGAAGAGAGAGAGAGTATGACGTTGTGTGTGATGGGATTGAACTGTTAGTGTAAGTTTGACTTGCTTGCATCTTCTCATTTCTTACGCTGTACTTGGACATGAGGGAAGAGAGTGTAAGGCCTTGGGTGCGGCCAGATTGAAATGCTATGTGACTTGCTGTATCTACTTGCATGTGGGTGTTTACTTCCGGGTCATAGGTGAACTGTTAGGTGAGGTTGATATGTGATAGCGTCATAACATCTCTTGCATGGGGGTTCCATAAATCATTTGTTAGAGTTTCTATCATGTGCATCAGTGTTCAGTTGTGTTTTGCTAGTCATATTACAATAAGAATATATCACACTTTGTTTGATCAAAGACTGAGCAAATGTGTGTGTACTAACTTAGAGAGAGTTTGCTGAATACATAGGACTGTTATTGTTATGCCCAACACCTGTATGCTGTGGCTGCCAAGGGGAAAGAGGGAAAGAGAGAGAGAGAGAGAGAGAGAGAGAGAGAGAGAATATTGTATACTAGTGAATTTATATGTTTCTAGAGATACTTCTTGTAGTATCATTAAGGGTTGTTTTTAGTAGTCCCCCCCCCTTCTCGTGTCAGTAGAGTAAGTAGTTAGCCGGTGTTCAATGTGGACTGTCTTACTTTTTGGTCCTTGATGAAGAGTCATTAATCATAGCAAAATTTGATTTTGTATATAACAAAAATTTTGAGTGTTTTGTTTAGTTTAGTTGGTCATTTTTTACAAGAAACCCTAACTCTCAATAAAAGGCAGGTATACATAAACTAACATATTTTTTAATAAAAAAATCAAACATATTGCAGTTAATACTTGGAAAAAAAATTAAGTAAAAACATCTTGGTTAAATACTCCCTCCCCCAACAACAACCTGTGTCGCTGTGTTCTTATTTACAAAGCAAAAATGTTTACAATATTTTCACATAATGGTCTGGGTTCGTTTAAGAGATGTCATTAAGGGTTGTTTTTAGTAATTCAGCTGTGTCATTAGCATCTGTTCCTCATGGCAATGAAAACCAAAATGTGCTTCTTACTGCTTGTTAAATATAGACAAAATTCAAGCTTCCAGATGTAGTATGAAGTTAATGTCTATATCTTGGATGTTGTACACATGAATAGAAATAGTGACAATTTTGGTGCAGAAAAAAAACACATTGAATTTATAAAAGAATATAAAAGAATATTTCACAAAGTAAATGGTATTAGTTTATAATTGGTGAGTCTTCATTTAAGAATGTTTATAACAAATTATGACATTACACATCTTTGTGTAGAATGTTTAAATTCAAAGGAGCAAATGATAACATTTGCAATTTGTATTTCCATCTGCAATATATTTAAGCATGATATCATATTATTAGATTGACAACAATACCACCAAAGAATTTTATTGCTTCAGTGGGTGTTCTTTGCCATAAGTTTTCCATAAATGCAAATTTGGATTATAATGTTCTTGTTGGGAGATATTTGTCTCCCTTAGAGAATGGGCGTGTCTATTTGGTGGCTTGTGGATGGTCACCTGACAGTCAGAAAACCATTCTCATCATCTGTTGCCTCTGTTCTTTGAACAGTAGAGACATTTCTCTGGCCCTTACCAACATGGCTATCACCATTATCAAGCAAGACTTTTTTTCTATTTTTATACACTTCCCACTGCTTGTTCATAGAAAAATGTGTGCATATTTCTAGCTGATGGAACATGTTTGTGTATCATTTTTAATACTAATTGTATGTATATATTAATTGTTTCTGTATGTGTAAATGACCTTATCTTGTCTTTCCTTCTGTTTATTCAGTGTTAGTATATCACAGATATACTAATGATAATATTGATGCTTGGTGAGTGGGACCTTGATTAAATATCTTCCCTAACTCCAAGCAACCCAATATTCTCTATTCTTGTGGGAAAAATCTGATTCTAAAGTTTACAAAAATAAATAAATAACACTTGTATTTAAAAAAAAAGGCTTTTTAATGTTTTCTGTTCTTTGTGCAAAATAATCCTCTTAAGAAATGTACCAAAAATGATATAGAAATGTAATTCTTACATTTACCAGACAAGAGTTTCAGTGATTATCTTAATCTTTTTTTATTGATAATTTACATCTAAAAACCATGCATTCAATTTACTACAATTCCACCACTTACTACATTTCTTTAGACTTTCTCCTCTTTCAACCACAAAGAACATGGCCACTTACAGCTGAATGTCAATGTATAATTTTTTTTGCATAAAATTTAACAGTTCAGTAAGGGTATTTGCCTCATACCCCACTTGTATGGGCTGGGCACAAGGCCTCGTTTTAACGTGGGCCCACCCACAAGCCAAAGCTGATGGGTGGGAAAGGACAAAAATTGCGTCGATCCCCTCAGCATTCCCCCTCAAGGGGGGCGCCTCAAGGGGGCAGGAATTGCCTGGAGGGATGACCCCCTGGGATCGACACTATTAATTGTACTTTACCGGGCGGACAGGGAAGTCTCAAAGCATAGTAACTGGAACAGATACTACACTTTGATCCCTACAACATCAGTTCAGTAAGAAGAAAAAATAAATGAAGTAAATGAAATGAAAAACCAAAACAAACACTTTTATATTTAAAAAAAAAAAAAAAGGTTGTTTTGGGAGATGGGAAACTGACTCTAAAATCTACATTTAAAAAGTAAACCGTTTTAAGTCAAAAAGGTTAATTTTCATATTGCAATGGGCAGAAAGATCTAACTTGATAATTTGCAAACAATCTCATCCAGAATTTGAACTTGGGTTGCCAAGTCCATTTTCTATGATGATAAACATTTTCCCACCTTCCTCAATTGTGTCTTTGATATTTTGTTAGAAGATTACTTTTTAGGATAAAAACAGTGGTCTTTAACGTCATTTTTTGTCCAACTAATCCTGAAAATAGTTACATTTTGTCATGTGATCTTTTAAATTCAGACGCTGTTATAATAATAATATGAAGAAGCCATTAATCGGCTACATTGGAAATACAGCCAATTAATTCTAACAGTTTAGATAGGGTACAAGACCTCAAAATATGGGGTACACAATGAGCATAGAATTTACTACACCTGATTAACAAAACCAATGGTCAGTTTGTAATAGAACAATAAAAACCCATGAAAGTCACATTTTACAATGATTGCAATCAATGGAAATTTCTCTTGTCAATATTTACTAAACTTAATTAAGGCACAAGATCCTCCCTCTTCCTTTCTCCTAAACTCCTAATTTCTCATTTTATTGATGAATGGTAATAATGACATAGGTAAAAATGGCACAAGTGAAAATATAGGAAAAAATGGCACAACAAAAAATATATTCACTATGATCAGAATGAAAATTGCAATGAGCATACCATTTGATAAATCATTAAATAGTAAATATTTTTTACTCAACCACTAGGGATATTTAAAGTTTATTTTCATTTCTTATACATAGAACAAATCTCAGATTTCTAAGTAAAAAAAAGAAAAAAAAGAAAAGAAAAACAGATTATAGAACTTAGAACTATAATTTGAGCTATGTTAAAGTTGTTCTTGTTTCAGAAGTTTGTTTACTACCAGCAATATTATTCATGATTTAAATTTTCACAATTCCTTTACATGTGAAATTCTTATGGATGCAATTAGTATAATATTAAAAAATAAAAGCTTTCCTATTTATTGTAGAGATTTGTAGTAACTCAATATTGTTTCATCATCTGTTGATCAGTTGATATGAATGTTTAACTGGTGAATTTACTAAGGAAAATGTTATAATATGAGTTAATGATTTTCCAAATGCTTTGACTTGGTACTTAAATTCTTAATTTAATTTCAGCCATAGATTTTCTGGACTCCAGTCCAATGATCTAACCATATAGATATCCCATTCCAGAGTTAATGTTTCTTTTTAAAAATATCATAAAGAGACGTGCATTTCAGTTTGAACATGCTGTGTTCTGTAAAAAATAAATTCTGTTGAAAATGAAATCAATTTTTATTTATTTTTGCAGTATATATATATATATGTTTTAAAATTAAAAAATATGACAAATATTTTATTACATCCCTTTAGTTCTTTTGGATATACCTAATATGTATCTACTACATAAATGGCAATTTCTGTGCATAAACAGTTGGCACCTACTCCAGTGATCTGAGAATGATGAAAGTTTACACACAGGTTAAGTTAGTATTCAGGAACAGGATTGGCTACTTGGATTTCAATAAAAATCAATAATTGTACTCCTAGCAACATCTTAAAAATGGAGTAGGAAAGAGAAAACATTTCAGTGAGAGAGGGTGAAGAAGAATAGTAGTAACATTGAAATCAAGTGAGAGAATGTCAACTATGTTACGAACACTTAATCTAATTATTTTTTAAAAATACTCTTATGATATGAAATAAAATAATTGAACAGTTTATCTTTTAAAAAAAATGATGAAAATGTTGTTTACTTTGTTGTTAACAGATGGTTCACACGTATTTTCAGGTGCACTCAGTGAATAACCCCACCCATCCTGGGTATTGCAGCTAGTATATATATATATATATATATATATATATATATATATATATATATAGAGAGAGAGAGAGAGAGAGAGAGAGAGATAGAGAGAGAGAGAGAGAGAGAGAACTATGTTTCATAGGATAATGCTGATAAAGAAAGTAATAGTCATAAATATAGAGGTACATGTAAGATTTGCATCTGCACTGAACATTATTTTTAATCATCCAAATTCTCAATATAATGAAGATAACTATGAAATATTAATTAGAAGAATTCACTCTTTCCTAAATAAAAGTATCAATATCATCATGGACAACAGGAACCCAATTGATTCCAAGATTTTCCAGTGGGTGTGATTAGCATGGCTGTTTTTTTTTTTTGTCTTTTTACACATGTATCATTGGCAATATGCAATAATATGCAATATGCAATATACCCATTGTAAATGTTGGTTGGTTGGTTGGATTTTACAGCATGTCAACCCTTGTTGGGTTATTTTATGGAGAAGACATTGTTTTATTCATTCTTGATGGGTACTCAATTTTTTCTTAAAACTCAATTTTTTAAACTCATTTTTTTTCTATTTAACCAATAGAACAGGTACTACCACTCTAGGTCAGAGTGGACCCTGGAGTAATGGTGATGAAGAGGTACTCCACATTCTTCAGAGCTCCAGAATTGGAACTTCACCATCAGATATGATAGGTATAGGGTATGATGTTAAACACTAATGTCATACCTAGGATATGAAGACCCTCAGTCACTACCTTCTAGCACATATATGATAAAAAGGGTTGGGGGTTGCCATAAGAGCAATAGGATTATGAAAATCGTATAGGTACTAGGACTTGACATGACCACCTGATTGATTAGACCACCTGTCTAGCCTAAGTAAGAACAAAAGTGGAGTGTTGCATGTCATGGACTGCTCATCCACCAGGTTTTCATCCTTAAGCATCACGAGTCACCAGTGACGGCCAACAGGTGGGCTCTATTGGGAGGGGGTGGGTCTTACCCCTCTGCAGAGGTACAGTCAGTGTATTCTTTAGCACCATCGACAGGGCTCCATTGTAAATGTAACTGTTATCTTAAAGATTCATACATGAAAAAATAAATATGACATCAAGTAGGAGATGAAATTTATTTTTCAAAAATATTTTGTTATGCTTTTAAATGAATATTTTATCTACAAAATACCACTTTGTTATTTTTCACTTATAATTTTATTTTTTCCAGGATACAACTAATGAAATCAGGTGGATTAGATTGGAGTAAAACAAAACAAAAAATGTAAGTAATCATTTCATATGTATTTTTGGTGATATATGTATATATACACATAAGTTAAGTATCTATCTATGCCTAGTAAGGGGTCAAGAATATATATATATACACACACTAGCTGAAGTACCTATGTCCATTGGGTAAGAAGTCAAGACTTAGATTGCAGTTTGTAATTTTATGATTTTTTTCATCAATTAGATTTTTACACCAAAAAGTTATAAATGGTAACTGTTATTATAAAAGAAATTCAGAGAAAAAAGATTTACAAATTATATTTTTTAAATTTATTTTGTCTCTGTCTTACTTCATTTTTTTATCCTAATTAATTTGCTTGCAGATTGAATTACATATATTTTGTGTCTTCAATTAATGAAAATAATGAATGATAGATTAAGATAAAAAGGTAGATAAAGATACTGAGAGAGAGTGAGAGAGAGAAAATATAAAAGTATCCCAAACTAATTATTCACTTATGTGTTCAGACCAGAGTCTTCATCTTAGTCGCTATTATAGTTACAATTGTTTGATTGTTGTACCATCCTGTCTTCTTCAGGTCAGGTGTTTGCCATAGTTGGGAATCTTCTGGGAATATTAAACCAAATTTGGATCCAAATGTAAATTGTTCTTCTTTCATTGATCATGCTTAGAAGAAGATTTCTTGTATAAGTTAATTTATTTCTCCTTCACATGTCACTTGTATGTCTCTTCATCTGAACCTAACTATATGACCTTTTTTGCTGGATTTGATCCACAGATTAGACAAATAAATAGATATGCTTTCTTCTAAACCATTTTCTCATTGGATAATCTATGTGTGATATCTTGTAAGATCCTTAAATCTAATGTCACTTGTCTGTCTCTTCATCTGAACCTGAGTATATGACTTTTTCCTGACTGGATGAATTAAAATTAAACAAAGGGTTCTGTTCAAAACTCTCAAAAGATTACTAACTACAATGATTACCTGATAATAGGACCATAGTTGCTACTGAGCCAATCTCAGTATGGGCTGAAAAAAAAAGATTAAAAATCAATTATGGTTCATAATTTGTTACTATATTATTGCACATACTGAGCACCATTCTTGAGGTTTTGAATAAAATTTCAACTTCTACATATATCTCATAAAATAAAATGGTTGGTGTGGGGGTGATTTACTTAAAGAATATTTTCAGTTTTTTGACAAAAATCCAATTTATAAATAAATTTGTTCATAAATGAATAACTATTGAAAACTTTATTGAAAATATAAAAATAAATGATTTTTTATCAATTTTTTAAATTGAAGTGTATGCAAATTATAATGCATAAACATCTCTTTAAAATGTGAACCACTTTTCAAATATAACATTTTTCATTTTTTTTTCTTAGAAAGTTTGAAGATTTCTACAGGTGTGGGTGTTTTGATAAGAAAGGGTCAAAAGCTAACCTTAATTTGAGATGCAATGAGAAAATGAATTTAGGGTTTTCAGTTGAGCAAATCAAATGGACATCTGTGATTTGAATGCTTAATCCATAGAAACTTCATTTGGCTTGATATAGATTTTCATAAAATGCAAGACGTTCTCTCTTTCAATAAGGGATGTCAGAAGACCTAGACAAGGCTGGTCTGATTTATTAACTAATAAATGTGGGGACAAAACTGGAAATGCATGTTTGTCTATTTCTTTTACAACAGGAGATCAAGTGACAACCTTTTCTTTGAGTCTCAAAGAACAGACAATGCAACAGTAGGTATTTACCCAACCTATTCACCATTGATAGGATACAACACAAGGTCACAAGTATAAGGCATCTAGTAAGGATAACAATACAACAGTACATTATATATCAAACTACATAAGAAAAATAATTTAATGGACAAAAATACACTGATTCACTCAAGTAAATATTAATTGCAGTTAAAGAGAAGAAGGTAGTTTCAACAGAATTATTCTATGAATAGTTAATAGTTCAAAACAATTGTATAATAGTATGATACTTATTTTATCTTTGTAGAAGTGACTAACTGATTTATATATAAAATAACGTAATTGGCCAAAAGGGTTGTGTCAGTTTTATCTTTAAAGAACCTGAAACATGCACAAAGTTGATAAATAGCCATAAATACATGGGAATAAATTTTATTTACTTTAATTGTATTATTCATTTATTTGTTTACTTATTATTAAGCATGGCATTTCTATAAGGTTTATTTTGAAATACAAGCCCAGCCTGGCATATATAAATAGTGTCAGAAAGAGATAATTCTTCATAAGTTTAATTCAAAAGCTTAGAGGGTAAATTAAACATCCTGCTGCTCTCCCCTCCTCCAAAATAAATGATGCTAAACAAACGACCCTTTGAAAACATTAACTTCTAATGGATCACCTTCACCCCAGAATAAGGCTATACTAGCCTGAGTACACAGAGGAAAGTAATATTTATAGCTGATTAATATAGTTGTCTGGTAATAGCAAGAATAAAACAGTTTTATGATTTTCATCTGGCTCATTTTTGTTGGCTTACTTCATAGGTTTTTACTGCATATCAATTCTTGTGGAGTTGTTTCATGCTAAAGTTAGCCTTTTTTTGCGAGCAATTAAGTCGCTAATAATAATAATCTTCCCATTATAGCTTCAAGTAACTATTCTTGCCCACAGTTATATAGTTTCAAGTAATGCTAATATTAATAATTTGAACACAGTAATATGGCTTCAACTATTGATATTTAATACTAATAATGTGTACACAATTGTATGGTTTCAAGTATTTCAAGTAAGTTTATTGTTTCAAGTAATTATAACTTCAAATAACTCTTCTTAATTGAAATAATTTGCTCAGAGTTCTATGATTCCATGTATTCCCCCTGTCTCATATAAATAATTTGCACAATTATATCAATAGTTATACTTTTCAAGTGGATCTATTTGATTCACTCTACCACTTTAGATCAGAGTGGACTTGACAGTAATGGCAACAAAAAAGTAGTTCCCAGAGCTCAACTATAGGCAATCATAAGGCATATTGAGCTCCCTAGCAACCAGTCTAGTTTGGTTTATTTGTTTAACAGCATATCAACTCCTTATGGGCTATTTAATGCTGAAATTTGATTCATTTGAAAATCTTTGGTAGGATTCATAACTATAAGGTGTTCGGGAGAAATTTCACAGTTTCATAACGAAAAAGAAAAATTGCTTGATAACTACAAAATTTAATGGATTGTAAAGAAATTCAACAGGCACAGAAATTACACTACTGTCAACAAGTTTCACTCAAAATAACATTAGCATTGATCACAGCCTCAATCCTGCTCTGGAACCTGGAGCAGCTGATGTTATAGTTTCCCTGCGAAAGTCTCAAAAACGACCTTAATCCTGTTGATTAACTGGACTTTTGTAGTACTGGTATAGCAATTGGTGTCTTTCTCAACAGCACCACATACATAATAATCCATGGGGTTAAGATCTGGGGAGTTCGGAGGCCAAACATATAATTTTTGCAATAGTCATCATCATCATGTCGCGCTGTCAACGCGGATATCCATGACAATCTCTCTCCATCTGTCCCTATCGCTCATCATTCTCGGGAGGTCCTCTATGCAGCATCCTGTATCCGCACAGAGCTGATCAATGTACGTCTTTGCTGGTCGGCCCACACTGGTGTGCCCATGTGCTGGCTTCCACAGGAGGACGTTGCTTATGAATTCATCTTGCTTCTCCAGCAGTGTCCCACGTGTCTTGTCCGTCTTACTCGGATGGTTTGGGTGATATGTGGCAGGTGACCGTACAGTTGTTTTCTCGAAGGGTATTGTTTCCACGTCTTGTTCAGGATCACCCGCAGCATTCTTGTGCAGCTCCCATCTAGTTTATTCTCTAGTCGCTTAGATAGGGTCTAGGTGGTGCAGCCATACAGTAGTACTGACACGACAATGGCTTAGAAGAACTGTCTCTTTAACTTGTCTGTGAGATTGGATTTCCATATGATCGATAATTTATTTATAGCGGCCCATGCTTTTCCTAAATGTGCATTAACGTCGTTTTCTGTGGAGGAGATGTTACTGCCTAAGTATCTAAATTGTTCTACAGAGTTTAGGAGTTTGCCATCAATGGTTGAGATGTCGCTTTTGTTTTTGAAAGACATGAACTCAGTTTCATCAGAGTTTACGTACAGGCCGACATTTCGTGCTGCCCTTTCTAGGCTGTGTAGTAGGGATTCGGCTTGTGCAGGTGTATTTGCGAGTAGTGCCAGATCATCAGCATAGTCCGCATCCATATTAGTATGTGCGGGATATCGCTTGCTTCTTGCTTTTTTTAGTGTGAGGCCTTTTTCCTTTATGGGATCTAGTGATGTTCTGAGTATGTAGTCTAGGCATATGATGAATATATATGGCGCTAGTGTATCCCCTTGTAGGACTCCGACGACAATGTCAAAAAAGTCTGTGTCGCCATCTGGTGATCTTACCATTGCTTTTGTATTTTGGTAGAGCATCATTATGGCGTTAACTGTTTCCTTGGGTAGGCCATTTGCTAGCAGTATTTGCTCCATTTTCCCTCTGTGTATGAGGTACTTTATAAAAATTATATGGATTATTTAACCATGGCGCCATGTATATGTCAGGTCCCGGACTTATTGAGTGATGTGTTATATATATATATATATATATATATATATATATACATACAGAGATGCTGATATGTATGTATCCTGCATCTCTGAGGCACAAAAATCTAAAAAGATGCAGTAAAATCACATCCATGTGTCCCAGTGTGTTTTTCTTTTTTCTTCCCTCACCATTTCAAGCTAACTTGAATGTTAGAAAACTATCAACTTTCTTTGCCTTATTATGATGCACATTTGCCAGTATTATTGACAGCAACAAGAACTAATTAACTGAACATTAAAATTGATATTATAAAGATATTATTTATTATTAAACTCTAAAGCATTGAAACTAAAAATAGAATTGCAACACTTCATTAACCAAAAATAAAATTGCATAAATATATATAAGAAGTTTACTTATTTTTGAACTGCAACATATTCATATTTTTGGTTCAGAAGTTTCAATGATATAGAGTTTGGTAATAAATAATACCTAATAATATCTGATCATTTCACATGAATAAGTATATCCCAAATATTTTTTTATAAAGTGGTAATTTTCTTATAAAGAAAATATACTAGGATTTTATTATTTCTAATGGAACATTATACAATGAAAATGGATATTATTAAGTATCATTTATTACTAAATTCTAAAGTATTGCAACAGTTTTGATTAAAGAGACATTGCAGTTTTATATTTGGAGTTTACTAATAAATAATACCTAATAATATCTGTTTTGATTGTATAATGTTACATTAGACATTAAAATCATTGTTTTTGAAGATAATTTAGAAAAATAATGTTATGGTGTGTACTTATTTATAAGTGGTAGTGTATACACACACACACACACACACATTATATATATATATATATATATATATATATATATATATATATAGAGAGAGAGAGAGAGAGAGAGAGAGAGAGAGAGAGAGAGAATTTATTCTAAGCTTCTGGATAATCTGCTGTTATCTGTGCACATGTGGCACCAATCAGATGCCAGGAATAGGGGTGCACCAAATTGTGCATGGTCTGTTCTACAAATATCATCAAACATTCTCATTAGCTATCATGAGAGTGCGCCTCTCTTTACATAAGTGAATAAGTACACTGGTATGTGTATAAGGCTGTACTGAGGGTCCCATGGTGGATTTTTTTTACTTTCTTTCCCAGGCGTATGTGGATAGGTCAAAACAGAATAAGTTGACAAAAAATGGCAAACCTTTTCTGCCTTGGGGAGGGGAAGAATCTCTTTTGATGTAACATCCTCAGTTTAATAATTTTGACCCCTTTGTACTGGTGTACATTTGTTCCCACCCTGATATTAGAAAATCTTGCTTTTCACCCTGTTGACAGAACTTAGAATGCCAACTGTATCCCCATGAAGAGAGGTAAGACTCCCTCCTCATAGCAAAAAAGAAGGGGATCCTGGGTATGATACTAAACTGTAGTTGTAAGGCTTTAGATCTGGAGAGTGTGAAGACATCTCTTTATTGCCATTACTCCCAAGTCCATTCTGATCCAGAATGGTAGTACCTGTTAAGGTTCTATCTATGGATCAAATAGATATGTTTGAAAATTATTAATATTTGATAGCAATACTTGAAACCATAATAACTTTGCAAGTTATTTTTATCAAGATTAGTTATTTTAAGTTATAATTGCTTACAAAGGATTACAAATAGTTACTTGCTTGAGATACTTGAGACCATACAATTGTGTTCAAATTATTAGTATTAGGAATACTTGAAACCATATAACTATGTGCAAATTATTTGTATTAAAAATAGTTACTTGACATTATGATTGTTTGAAATACTTGAAACCAAATAATTATATTCATGTTATTAGTATTAGGTAGAAATAATTGAAACTGCATGCAAAAGATTATTATTATTAAATAGGAACAGTAACTTATGACATTTGTCTATCTTGTGAGACTATAGATCTGCATTTGATATTCTGCACAAGATTGTATAAAAGACTGGCAGTTGCCCATGCTGCAGGTCTTTTTTATTCGTGACATCAATGTTGTCCAAGAGAAGGGCAATATAACTTGGAAATTGGATACATATGTTATGTAATGGTTATCATCAAAGGAAATGGATTCTGCAACATGAGTTCAAATCCTGGATGAAGTTATTTGCATTCAATATGGCATTAATACCCTTGGAAATTATATGGCTCCAACTATGGATAAATAGTATGGTAGACTAGGCTCTTTAACCGTGGCTAGGCAACCAGAGGGAAAACTCTAAATTCAAACCTGTTAGATTCTACTTAAGAAATTGACTATGTGTCACATCCTGCTTATGCAGAGGACTTGGTAAATATATATACAACTAAGCATTAGTGTTACCATAGGAATTGTCAGAATAAAGTTGAAGAGAATGTCAAACTACTTTATGGACACAAGTGTCTGGTTTTGCCACACTGTCATTGAAAGTTACCCTGCCACAATGGTAGAGGGTTTGAATTTAGAGTTTTTCTTCTAGATCAATTCCTCTACCAAGGCTAGAGAGTCTAGTCAAACCACTAGTTGTAGTGATCTGTTTCTCAAGGGCAACCTTCTTCAGAATTTGAACTTGGCTCAAAGAGTCCATTTTGTATGATAATAAACCATTACACATTCCAAGTTTAGTAACTAAGATGACATATTCTGTTTTGTGTTAAGAAGTCTGGAACCATTGGCTCTTTATGTTAGTTCACATGTTTCAATGTTTATTTGGGAGCTGTCAGATGGATAGGTCAAAAGTCACATTCTCAGATCTCCTAAAAGAGTTTAAAATTACCTCAAATTAGTAACAAAACAGAAGAATGCCTTGGCAATTAAATGTTGGATTATAAAACTAAAGTTAATTCTGTTTTTTTATTTTTCAAATTTTAACTGCATTGTTAAAGATGTGATTCAATAATCCTACATCTAACAATGCAATTAAAATTTTAAAAAATTAAAAACATAATTAACAAGATGAAAAATCAACACATGTTTCTTTAAAATGACATTTGGAATTCACAAATGATATCAAATCACAATGAGGATATTACTCTGACACGTGTCCTCATCTTGGTTATTATTATATTTCCATTTCTGCCTTTGTACCATCTGAAATAAATGGCAAGTTGGAATAAAACATGTCAAAAAGCATAAGAGATGATATTAGATATTAGTGATAAAATTAATAGTATCAAATCAGACAATTTCTTAAAAATATTATCAGACCAACCCAGCTGTGCATAGAAACTGAAACAAACTCAATTTTCAATGAAATTAAATACAGAATAACCTGTTGATTCAAAAGTTTATGAAGAAATGGAAGTTTTGCTCCTTCCTTGTCCTTCATTTTTTGAATAATACAATCATCGAGGAAATGTTTCTTCACTGTTTCATGTCATGGTAAATACAGCTTCAATCTCAATACTTTTGGAACACAGCTCGTATTTTGAAGAAAATTAATGTTTCATTCACTGTTCATTCCCGTCTTGGTACATACAGCTTCAGTCTTTTTGAACAAAGTTTTTATATTGATAAACATTTTCTAAATTTCTGAGATGAGGAATTATTATTATTCACTGATACATCTAATCTGATTGGACTTATTTCATCATTTTGGTTGTTATTACAATCACAATGTTTCCTACACATCTTCAAGTGTCAGTTGGTAATCTGGAGAATTTGAACTTTGAACCCTTCATATTATCTATAGGGAGAAGATTGGGTTCAAGTATTATTTTGATATTTGATAAATTTTCTTGAAGATATCACCATCTTCATTGCCCATGATGTTTTTTGGTCACCAGGGTGCCACACCAAATAATTCTTCTTCATGGGATCTCTCAGGGCAATTGAAAGGTTACTTGGCAGTGCCCATCTCCTCTTCAAGTAACAGGTGATAGGTTGTATTGGGTTACATAGTACCAATAACAAGAAATTAATCCTAACCAGCTGGTTTGAATTCAGTTTTCCTTCTCCTAGATTAGTTGCTTCACCAAGACTAAAGTACCCAGTCTGCCCTACTATTTAACCATATATTCCAAACTCCATAGCCGTCAATTTCAGACTTCAGTAGATAACCTTCTAGTCATAATACCAGCAAATGGGATACAATATGGTAATTGTTTACAAATTATTATCATTAGTTAATTGAAATCATAATTGCTTTAAAAAAGATTTTGGCATTAAATAAGAAGTGAAAGGCTATGAAATAAAACAAACAACCAACCAATATATTTACCCATTGTCAGGGGGGGGGAAGTAGATGGAATCATGGTTCTTTTAATAAATAGTCATTGTAAAAAATATATTTATTATTGTATTCATAAAATTTGAATGGTCAATACTTCATAGAAAATATGTATTTTAAAAAATGTTCCTTTTTTTTTCTGCTGTTTGATATCTTGATATTATAGACATATCTCTAAATATAACAAATAATTCTTTTGGTATTGTTATTGTTATTTTGATGCCATGATACTATAGACATATTTCCAAATATAACAATTCTTTTCTTCCTTGGACAAAATAAGTCTCACAGGAAAATGTAGATCTGACAACATGATTTTTTGTTTTATTCAAAGTTGGGGTAGGAACAGAACAAAAAAAGAAGCTAAATTTGTTTCTAGGCAGTTTTTCTTCCTCATCTTAAAAAAACAACGTGACTGACAAGTGCGCAAAGTTTCCAAAAATAGTTAAGAAAAAAAATGGAATGCTATAGAATTTTCTAACAACAATACCTTATATACATCCATTGTAGCAGTGGGTTTTTTTTTATATGAGCTCTCTAAAATGTGAATTATGGAAAGATAGATAGGGAAAACAGTCTTTTGAAAAGTCAATCAAAGATTAAGTACATCTCCATGAGGAATTTATTCTGAACTTCTGAACTTAGACATATGAAATTAAATCTCGCCCTTATCTGTGAACATTGTTGTCAATCATTATTCACACTAGCAAGAATACACATCTTCCGGCAGTAAGTATTTAAGTTTTACTGTAATTAAATATATTAAATTAGAAAGACTAAAAAATTAAATAAGAACGCATATAAAATGATCACACTTATTTTAATTATATTTTAATTGGTTTCTATACAAAATCATTCGTAGGATTGGTTTTAATATGTTAGAGAATAAAACCATAATATTCATAATAATAATAAATATCAATAACACAAAGTAATTGTTTATTAAATACAGTTTTGTTAAAACCAGTATGCAAATTAACCACACCATATATTATGTAAACCTTTATTACTTAGTGATATATAAGACACATTGCAGGATTTTAAATGTACTAATAACATGGGCTGTCTTGAAGCAAATCTAACTCAGATTTTAATAGAGACATCATTAATAAATAAGATTTATTCTATTCTATGAATTAATGATTTTGACTCATTGATAAACTTCATGAGGGTATTGCCATGTAAGCAGTGACATAGTTTCAGTTACAGACAGACACCAAATCTCCATTAGAATAAGATATAACTTATCTATTACATCTTTTAGATATTTTATTTTTTCATTTTAGACAATTACCAAAATTTTGCTTTCATGATATCATTTCAACTTTTTCTTTCTTTTATTAGCCATAAAATTTCATTTCTCTAAAATATCTTTAATATTAATATGGAATAAAAAAATATCTTTTTGTGATGATATATAACAGACTGAATTAATAGCACAACACATTTTATTAAAAAAAAACATTCAAGTTATTAAAAAAGGTTTAGATGAAGTATTTGTATTGTTACCACTAGTTTTACTTCATCTTATTAATGTTGCTTTTTATCCCAACACTCTGGCTTGATATACTCTTCATTATTATTATTATTATATTGATAGTTTTACTTCATCTTATTAATGTTGCTTTTTACCCAACACTCTGGCTTGATATACTCTTCATTATTATTATTATTATATTGATAGTTTTACTTCATCTTATTAATGTTGCTTTTTACCCAACACTCTGGCTTGATATACTCTTCATTATTATTATTATTATATTGATAGTTTTACTTCATCTTATTAATGTTGCTTTTTACCCAACACTCTGGCTTGATATACTCTTCATTATTATTACTAGCAAATATATGCACCCTCCGGGTGCAAGTATTTAAGTTTTAATGTAATAAAATATTGTATTAAATTAGAAAGGCTAATGAAACTACTTGAAACAGAGGGAGTATAATAAAAAATGGAACAACTGAAACTTACTCTTCCATCACTCTCGTCTTTCATTGTTATAATTTAAGTATTTAGTTATAAGAGGAAGTAAAAAATAAATGAGTTATTTTATCTTATTAATGGATTTCATTTAAGATTCATTGAAGAGATTTTTTGCTTATATTCATTAAAATAAAACCAAACAGTTAGAAATTAATAATACTCATATTTATTAAATTCGATTTTAATATTAATATGCAAATTAGCCTTCCCGTTCACACTGTAAACCGCTATTTTGTTGTATATTAAATATAATTGCATGTATCAGTACGTAGACATAGTTAACACATCTAACTAAGGGAATTGTGACTTGAGTAGGAATATAGTTTCGGTTCAATCTCCATTATAATAAGATTATTATATTGATAGTTTTACTTCATCTTATTAATGTTGCTTTTTATCCCAACACTCTGGCTTGATATACTCTTCATTATTATTATTATTATATTGATAGTTTTACTTCATCTTATTAATGTTGCTTTTTATCCCAACACTCTGGCTTGATATACTCTTCATTATTATTATTATTATATTGATAGTTTTACTTCATCTTATTAATGTTGCTTTTTATCCCAACACTCTGGCTTGATATACTCTTCATTATTATTATTATTATATTGATAGTTTTACTTCATCTTATTAATGTTGCTTTTTATCCCAACACTCTGGCTTGATATACTCTTCATTATTATTATTATTATATTGATAGTTTTACTTCATCTTATTATTGTTGCTTCTTTTTCTCTGAACTCTAGATCAATAGAATCACTACTATAATTACTAGTTTTATTGAGACTTTTTATCATGGCACTAAAAGTTGATAGATTCTCCAATTATTTTATTATTACTAGTTTTAATCCATCTTAGTATTGTTGCTTTTTATGTGAACTTAGTAGCAGTATTATTATTATTACTATTATTATTTGCTAATAAAAAATAATTATAAGTAAAATAATTCTTCAGAAAGTAACTTGAATATGTAAAATAAACAAAATGAAAGAGTTGCAAATCTACAATAAGTGAGCATGACACAGAACACAATAATTAGTAAAGAAAAATATAAATGAGTTCAGTCAAGATACAAAGTGTATGATGACATATAAGACATATAACATAAATTCAATGTACAAAATTGTATTTCGCCCTTGGAACAGCCAATCTGATCTCTTTCAAGATATCTGCTGGAAAGAGAAAGATTGTTTGTTTTTTGGCACTAAAATTCAGAATGAGGTGTGCTAAGCATGTTAGGAGTTTTAAAGTTAAATTCTTTTTTTTTATAATTATCATTATTTATTCTATTTATCATTATTATCCTTATTAATATTTTTATGTATTTTTATTATTTATAACATATTTCTTTCTTATTTGTAACGTTTATGTTTTTCTTTATTAATTATTGTGTTCTGTGTTATGCCCACTCATATTGTAGTCAAAGATTCATAACTCTTTCATTTTGTTTATTTTATATATTTCAGTTGAAAAAAAGTGTCAATCAAAAAATGTAATAGTAAAAAAGTAATAAAAATATTGTTTATAATTTTCACTCTGTGTGATTAAAACCAACAATAATAAGATGGAGTCAAAATAATAAAATAACTGAATCAATTGTATCAACCCAGAGGGTCTCATTGTAAATACAAATAAGATGGAATAAAAATAGTAATAAAATAATTTATAGTATAAAGTTCCAATTTTTGTATGTATCTAACAACAACACAGAAAAAAATGACAGATCACTGTGAGATCTTTTTTAATATTAAAATTCTCTTAGAGATAGAGATGTAATGATTATTGTTGTAGGAAATTGAATTGTCAAACTAAATTCAAATCCTGGCAGTGTTGATTACATTTCAATTGGTGCAATTGTCCTTGGTAAAAGCATGAATCCTTCTGCTTTTTCCACAGGTAAATAGTAGTGTAGATTGAACTCTTTTGTCTTGGTACAGTGATCAGTTTCAGTTGTACGCCACTTAAAAGCTGACCTTATCTTCTATAATGTCTGTAGTAAAGACAGGGGTGTACCAACAAGGCAAAGTACAGCCTAGGGTCCATATTCATAATGGCACCCACTTTTGGGGGAGGAAACAAATAAATGAAATAATCTTGAAAAGGCATTGATTAGTACTTAAAACAACAAATTCAAAAATTAGCTGAACCAACATTTTTATTATATTTTAACTGTTCAAGCTTTTGAATACACAAATGCTCTTATGACTCTGTCAAAGTCTCTCTTGTCCACAGTTTCATGTTCAATTAAAATCAGAGACAAATTGGAAAAGTCATCTTGCAGCATACTTGATCTCAAGCAACTTTTAATCGGCTTCAGTTTTGAGAAGCTTCTCTCTGCAGTAGCAACAGAAATTGTGAACATCAAAAACAGTTATCAAGAGCAGTTATAAAATTTGGCAGTTTTTTTAACTTGTCATCGCTAGATCTATCTCAGCCATTTGATAGCCAATAATTTGGTCATCATTGTCATGCCATGTTCCACTTTGGAAGCTACCATTAAATCCTCTTGAAGTCAGAGAACTTCCAAATGTAGCTACATTCCAGTCAAAATCATATTCACAAATTTCAAATTTCCACTCCAAATCGCTTTCAGTATCTTCCAGGATTGCTTGTGATGATTATCTAGTAAAGAGATTTTACAAATAAGACATGGAGTTGAATCATGTCTCCAGTTAATTTACAAGTTAACCATGACATTCATTAAGATTTTTCTTCTTCCTGCACAAGTGTTTGGCCTACACCCTTTTCCTCGTGTAGATTTCTCTTTCTTCTAATCTTTGGTTGACTTTGATTAACCAGTCTGTCCCTGTTTCAGTTTTTTTTTAAAGTTTTGGCTGCATCCATATAAGTTATATCCACATTCAAACCAAGACCAGGTTCTTGAAGTTGCTTTTGGATCAGATTTCTCACAGTATTTCTTCTTAGTAAAACAAATGTGACATAATGGGGAAGTTTTCAATTGAATGCAAAATGATTTGTGCATCATTTCTGTTTTTAAGGTTTTCTCAAGCAGAGGTTAATGGATTGAGTGCTTGAATCACTCTTTGAAATCTGATTTTTGCAACATGAATAGTTTTGTAATGTGCTCTCCAAAGTTGGTTACCAAACACTTCCTCATGATTTTCACATACGAAGATAAATCTTCCCACTGGTGATTTGAAGAGGAGAAAAATATGTATAGTCTTTTAATCACTATGAAAAATGTAATGGCACTTGCATTCACAGCTGAGGCATGAACACCGCATAAATTTAAAATATGATTAGAATATGACACAAATTTAGCTTTCTCATTTGTATTTCATAGAAGATCTTGAACACCATCATGAACTCCAACCCTACTAGCTGCATTGTTAAAACCTATCCCTCTACATTTTTTAAAATCAAGTTTCTCTTTCTCCAGTTGATCTAGAATAAAATTCTTAATATCATAACCAAGAAATGATTATTGTACCTGCACTTCTGCACGTCTTCAACAATGATATAATGAAACTGATCTGATCAGTATTAGAAATATCCAGAGTGCTGTCAAGTATGATCGCAGCAAAATAATTGGCTTTTCGAATTCGATCCAATATGTTTTCTTTTACAAGCTTTCCCAAGATATGAATAAATTCATTTTGGCTTTTTAGTGATAAGTACTACCAATTATCATTTACTTTTTCTAAGTAATGCTTTCCAAGAACAGGATCATACTTGCTCATAAGTTTAAAATGTTCTATAAAGTTACATTTATTGGAACTATATACATCTTCTTGATAACCTCAAAAGGGCAGGTTTTGCTTTGTCAGAAACTTCACACCATCAAGTAACTGTGTTATAACTTGTCTCCAAATCTGTATTTCTTTCATAGTTTGTTCTTGTGATTTACTTTCAAGGGCTTTATTTTTATTAAGGGTCATTTCCAACATCTTCCATTTCTTGAATGCTCTTTGGTGGTCAGACGAATTTTCATGTTCAGGCATTTTTGAAGAAGTTCCAGAACTTTTGAAATCCAGGATTTCTTGCTATACTTGATTTGCATTGATTTGTCTTCAGGAAGAGAGAACAACAGAAAAAAATAAAGAGATATTTTTTGTCTGGGAATACAGCAACCATGATTTCAAAATAATCTCCCCATTCTCCATAGTTTTGTAAAATCAGTGCTGTAGCATTACCCCACCCCCAGACTAGTTTGTTTGTCCTGGTCTTACAGTCGAAGCAAACAGTTCATCTTTGGTTTTAAACTTTTTAGGTCTAATGTTAAAAGATCAACTAAAGCAACTGCCCTGAACAAGTTTCTAGCCAAAATGTCTTCATACACAGCAATTTCTGTGTTTGCCTGTTCTCTTTCTTTCTAGGAACCTCATCAGTTACTTCTTCATATTCAATCTTTGAAAAAATGCGATATTTTATTTTATTTCTAATTTTAATTTTCTGCCAAAAAGGACCCTGATTTGGGAAGGAGCACAACTTTTAAAAAAAGGACAGTTTTATTTCTCTATAATATAATCTTAAAAATCTTAAGAAGAAGCACAACTTTTCTTTATTTTCTTCAAGTAACTTTAATCTGAGGTAAATCGAAATGAAAAGTTGTTAGTAATTTTTTAAAAATACTAGCAAATATATGCACCCTCCGGGTGCAAGTATTTAAGTTTTGATATAATAAAATATCATATTAAATTAGAAAGGCTAATGAAACTGAATAAGAATGCAGATAAAAAGATTTTGAACAGAGGGGGTATAATCGAAAAATAGAACAACTTTGAAACTAACTATTCCATCATTTTCCATTACTCCCCTCTTTCATTGGTAAATTTTCCTAATTTAACTATTTAGTTAAAATAGTAAGTAAAGGATAATATTACAGTTATTTCTTCTTGTAAATAAATTTCTTTTAAGATTTATCCACGAGATTTTTGTTTATATTTCTTAAGATAAAACCAAACAATTAGAAATCAATAATACCAAGCACATATTTATTAAAATAAAATTTTAAATATCAATATGCAAATTAGCCTTCTTCGTTCAAACTGTAAACCGCCATTTTGTTGTATATATAAATACAATTTCATGTTATTAGTACGTAGATATGGTCAACAGTATTAATTATGTAAAACAATTTTTATTAATAACTGAAGGTTTAAAAGAATGAAATCATGGAGAATTTGACGTAAATAATTAAGGAAATTGTGACTTGAGTAGTAATATAGTTTCGGTTACAGACAGAAAAACTCACAATCTCCATTATAATAAGATATTTAATTACTAATATTTCATTTGAGGCAGAAGGCTTTTAAAATTCACTGTAAAATTTTAAGTGAATGAAATACTTGTCTTCCTCTGTGTGAAGAGGGTGGATCAATACATATTTTGAGAATAAAAATAATTTTGCCTCAATTTGCAACCTATCATTAAAATTTATTGAGGAAATTACTATTAAACGCTAATTATACTTTCCCTTGTTTTGAATATGCCGACTGCATCCTCTGCAGAAGAGTACCTCCCCTCCCAAAGGGGGTCTCCTGTATGAGACTAAACTTCATTTGGTGGGAAGTCTCGATTTCTGGAGCTCTGAAGAGTCACCTCTTCATTGGCATTACTCCCAAGTCAACTGTGAGTAGTATCTCCTCTTAGGGTCTCATCTATGGGTCAAATAGATCTGTTTGAAAATCAAGGAATACTTTAAAACATAACAATGTGCAAATTATTTGTATTTGATAGGAATACTTGATATCATATAAGTATATCCAAACAAATGATTATAGACAAATAAAAAAGTGCATTTAAAAATGAAATGCAATGGAATATTGAATATATATTTATAATTACAATCAAATATTTACAAATGAATCAAATTTTGTAACCCATAAAATGGTGTTAAATGAATGAATCAAACCCAATGTGTTATTAAGCAATTGAAAGTGACATTTAAGTGAGTAGTAATAATGAAGAGTGATAGTCGACCCAAAATGTTGTGATAAAAAACAACTATGAGACAGAGAAAAACTTGTGATCATAATATCAACTTTACAAATTGTCTAGATGGGAACAAAATGTTAAATTTTGATGGGAATTTTTTCTCAAGTTAGTCACTCAAACTCTTTGTTTATGTAATTCCCCCTCCCCCTCTATTTCTCTTTCTCTCTCTCTCTCTCTCACATACACACACACACACACACACACACACAGAGTCTGTATCAGAATTGTTTGTCAAGCTTCTGATATTGACTCTTCTTTTTTTTTAAAATGTGAAGAGAAAATTCACAAGGAACAGTTTTAAGATCAGCTCCTCATAGACACATTAATTTGTAAATTTCTTTTTTCTTTTGATTATTTAACTTGTAACTATCTCTTCCCTGCAGATTTTAAAGTCAACTCTTATCAAGAATAATTCTACAATAAAAAACAAAGGTGGAAGGAATGAAGGGGGAAAAATGAATAAAGGCCATTATTTCCCATGATTTTAAAGTCAACTCTTATCAAGAATAATTCTACAATAAAAAACAAAGGTGGAAGGAATGAAGGGGGAAAAATGAATAAAGGCCATTATTTCCCATGATTTTAAAGTCAACTCTTATCAAGAATAATTCTACAATAAAAAACAAAGGTGGAAGGAATGAAGGGGGAAAAATGAATAAAGGCCATTATTTCCCATGATTTTAAAGTCAACTCTTATCAAGAATAATTCTACAATAAAAAACAAAGGTGGAAGGAATGAAGGGGGAAAAATGAATAAAGGCCATTATTTCCCATGATTTTAAAGTCAACTCTTATCAAGAATAATTCTACAATAAAAAACAAAGGTGGAAGGAATGAAGGGGGAAAAATGAATAAAGGCCATTATTTCCCATGATTTTAAAGTCAACTCTTATCAAGAATAATTCTACAATAAAAAACAAAGGTGGAAGGAATGAAGGGGGAAAAATGAATAAAGGCCATTATTTCCCATGATTTTAAAGTCAACTCTTATCAAGAATAATTCTACAATAAAAAACAAAGGTGGAAGGAATGAAGGGGGAAAAATGAATAAAGGCCATTATTTCCCATGATTTTAAAGTCAACTCTTATCAAGAATAATTCTACAATAAAAAACAAAGGTGGAAGGAATGAAGGGGGAAAAATGAATAAAGGCCATTATTTCCCATGATTACCTAAACAAGTTATTTTTCTCTGGGAGGAAGACATTAATGAAAGGTCATCCTCTCAAATAACCTGATAGCTTCACCTTAGACTTTTACATGACCCTTAAATCGGATAGAAAGGAAGGGTGGACAATTTAAGTCTTTCCAATAGCAACAATAGAGACTGAAATAAAATACTTTGTGTGTCAAATGTTCCAAGTTGGATGTTTTTGGTCCAACCCTAATAGCAAATTTGTAATGGTGACATGTTTATTGTAGACCAGACTTGTATCTAAATTAATAATTGAGAGAAGCTTGTTTGTTTGTCTGTCCTCTATTGATGGCCAAACAGTTTGATGCAGAGCTACCAAATTTACTATGCATATTTATTGGTCTCAGAGGAAAGGCTTTTGTGCCAACCTTTTAAGTATAAAAGGCATTTCAAACTTCTGGAATCTGCCTGGTTTTGAATATTGATTTCTGGTACTGATGAGTAATATTCAACTACATCAGCCACCAAACAGACTTTCTTATATTTACTAGGCTCATCTTATTTTGACACAAGGCTCAGGGGGTGTAAACTTGCGGTAGGAACATTGTGTTCTTTTAAAGTAATGAAACTTTTCTGCATTAAAAACTTTCATCTTTATTCAATTACTGAAAAACAAATTCTTAGAATTTCTATATTAATAATTAAGAAGAGTTTTATTGTCTGACCTGACCAAAGGATCAAATGTTAAGCTACTAGACTTTTTACAGATACTTATTGAACCCAGGGGAAGGTTGTAATGTAAAAAAAAACAATACATAATAATCAAATGTTGTTTCTTATAGTAAAATTGCCTTTTATATTTATGTTCCAAACTCAAGAGATCCTTCTGCTGGAGGAACTAAATATTTTCTGTTGAAACTTAAATGCAAATGATTTTTTGTCAGTAAATCGAACTGAGTAAATTCTCATTATTATCATTTACTAAGTTTATCACAAAGCCAGAATTATTGGTCCCCCATTAATAAGGGTCAAGTAACTTAGCTTGTTAGTCATTACAGGATACAAGATTCTTACTGAACTGTCATTATTATTAATTTTGACTAATATTATCCTATTTAGCTCATAGATGGAACCTTAACAGGTAAAACCACTCTGGGTCAGAGTTGGCCTGGAAATAATGGCAATGAAAGTGTGACTCCACACTCCCCAGAATTCCAGAGATGGAACCTCATCACTGGATGCAGTTTAGTGTTATAACCTGGATACACCTCTTTTAGAGAGGGATCTTACTCCTTTGTAGAAAATATAGTCAGAATATTTTAAAATTTCCATACAAAAAGGTGCCAAAATATTTTTATTGTTTCTAAAATCAGCTGAGATAAAGCAAAGTTTATGAACTCCTGATTTAAGGAAATCTGCACAGGTAATTGTTGCTAGTTTTATACTTTTTATGCATATATCTTCAATCAATCCTTTTAATCTCGCAAAAAAAAAAATACAGAACACTATTATTAATAATTTTGACTTATCAATCTGCCACACCCTAGCTTAGCTTATTAACCATTACAGCATATGTTTGTGATTTTTACTAAATTTGTATTTGTAATAATTTGGTGTAAATTTTAAATTGACAACAAAGATTATGATATAACCAGGTGTAGTCCAAGTGTTGACTCAACCTAGGGTGGGTACTTCTGCTAGTAATTATATAAATGATGGTTTAAAGACTGAGTATAGTTGCATGAAGAAGAGGAAGAAAAATTGCCATGGCTTTGTTTCTTGAACTCTGTAAAGACTCATTGCTTAATCTAATTACAAGTTTGGATAGTTGAAATGGGAAATAAAATCTTGTTTGTATTCATTAAGTATTTTTACATTCTGTCTGGTTGTGATTTACGTTGTGATAGTGTTTAGCATTTCAGCCCATTTTGATAAATCTTATAATCAATGTCTTGCTAGTCATATAACTTATCAAAATGTCTACCAATCAGGTTCCTCCTGTAATGGTGGTCCATGATGATATTGATGCTTCTATTTAGGAAGGAATAAAAAAATATTCTAATTAGCATTTGATGATTGTCCTTTTTATATCAAGTTTACACAAAATTTTTAAAATGACATTCAGCACAAACACTTACTCTACAAAATTATTATTCAGTTTCAAACTGGACTGGAAATTGTTTTATTCTCTAAGTTAGAGTATATCAAGTGTATTGCTCTAATAAGAATCTTGTTATGATGTGCCTTTTTTGTTGGTTAGTTGGTTTGTTTTATTTTGCGTGAAAATTCTCGGGTTATTTTATGAAGTCAATTTAATAATTATAATCTACAATCATATACAATACAAAAATCATTTTAAACAGGTAAATATGTCATTATCTCAAACATGTAATTTAATCATAGATGGGTACTTAACTGGTAATGCCACTCCGGGTCTGAGTGCATCACATCATGGTGTAATGGTCAGCAAGCCAATCTTGCTACTGAATAGTAAGTTCGATCATCACTGGATGCCCCATACTTATGACCTTGAATCACATCCTACTTGTGACAAAAGGGTTAGGTAAATACCTACCACTTCAGGTTTGAGTGGTGATGAATGAGTGATTTTAAACTCTCCAGAGCTCACCACCAGATAGAGTTTAATATCTTATCCAGGAGAGACCCATTTTTAATGAAGCCTTACCCCACTCTGCATGGGATGCAATATATTCTAAGCCATGTTCATAGGGTATGTGATACTATTGGATAATTATAGCGGAGTCCCATTAAAGTATTGTTATTAGTTAATGATATGAAATCTGATTTTCATACTTGTTTTACGCCCTTCGGACAATCTTGATTTGGAACTCTGAGGTTGTTCCAAAAATTGATAGCAGACAAGAACGGCCAATATTTTTAATTCAATGTAAAAGTGACTGTGCATAATTTGATCAAAATTAAGCCAGAAACTTTCATGGGCAGAACGAAAAATTGAGGAAAGTATTTGCCAAAATATGAAGCACTAAATTTTGAAGAGAGATTTGTAATTTTGAAGAGAAATAAATGTATTACAGTTTCAATATTTTACTCATCAAAGACTTATTTCATAGGATTAGAGACTTTATTTATCAATAAATCCTTTTAATTGATAAATATTGATGACTGGTACCTAGTGTAATAAGCAATGGCAATAGATTTGTTTCTATTGTTGTTATAAGTGAATTTCTAAAGCAGAACTCTCTCTCTCTCTCTCTCTCTCTCTCTCTCTCTCTCTCTCTCTCTCTCTCTCTCTCTCTCTCTCTCATCAACAAAGTCAGGCAGAACCCATTTTCATTCTCTTTCACTTAAAAAATCAGGCAGAATTCATTTCCCTTTTCTCTCACCAGATCCCTCTGTCTTACCAACAAAGTTCTGTTATTGATTTTTCAACCAAATGTCATTCTCATGTTGGTTCTCACACAAAAGATATGTGAAGCAACATGTTCTCTTTGCTTCAGTTAAATGAAAAACTTCATGACAGGCCACTCAATGAGAATCACATGTTACATAATTTGTGGATTTCCTACGAATTATGACTGTAGTGTAGTAAAAGCTAAATAAGAGTATTTGTAAATGGAAAGTTACCATTGATTCATAGCATGACCATTATAGAAGTGGTTGACAACAGTTCACCTTTCACTGACCTAGTTGCTGATTTCTCATTGGCTAAAAGCAAAGTGTATGAAGGGAACTGAGTGAGAGTAGTTAGAATTTGGTGGTTAGTCAAGGGTAGTGGATGCGATGGTCGTCTGTTCCCAGGTAAGCCATCTTCATGCTGCGCAATCCTTTTGGATTTTCAAGTATTAAAGACATCTGACGAAAATTGACAATGCCTTGCATTCATTATTAAAAACAAAGAGAATAGACAACTAGAGTGCAGAATAATGGAAGTCCATATCAACCAGAGGAAGAGATGAAAGAAAACAACCCAAGGAAGATGGTCAATCGGTGAAATAGAACCCTTCTCTCATCATTTATATACCCAAGTCAAAAGGGAATATAACACACACTCACTACATTAGTGGGAACCAATGCTTTCAACTTCACTTGATCATAAGTCCGTGTACACACAAGGAACTTTAATAGTCTCTCAACTAAGTACTGAGCAATCTCATTGCTGCTTAAATTTGGTAATCTTGTAGAAACCTGTACTTTCATTATGACTTTATCATAAACCAGGCATTCTTGTTGAAAAGATACTAGTAGGGATTTTAGTGTACATCCTCATTGTTTCATAGATGTGTCTGGTGTTAGACATCTTATTAAATTATAAATTTACAAGTAAAGTTTATGGGATGGGGGGGGGGCAATGATTGCACTGTTTTAGCTGTTCTTATTTTTTTTCTGTAAAAATGGAAAGAATAGAAAATATTTTTTCTACAGAAATATGACAATATTTTATTATTACTAATTATTATTATTGTTATTATTATACTTAACAAGTTTTTACTCCAGTAGTAACTGGTGGTCTTCATTGAAGTTAGTGACAGCAAGTCTCCAGGACTCTTCTAAGTATTTGAACTAATATCAGTTGTGTTGCAGTCTGGATGGTCTCAGTTCTTCCTCTAAACTTTACTTCTGCCAGTTTCTTTTCTATGTTCTTGGGGAACATGTTCCAAGGGACCCAACTACAATTAGTATCATTGTCACTTTCATTTTCCATAATTTCTTCAGCTCTTTGGCAAGGTCCAGTTATTTGTCCAATATTTTGTTTTCCTTTATTTTCACGCAAGCCCTGTCAGCTGGGGCTTTTAGAATACACCGACTACACCTTTGCAGATAGGTAAGACCCCTCCCCTAATGGGGCCACCTGTTGGTTGTGGGTGGTGACCTTGTGATGCTTAAGGATGCAATCTCTAATAAGAATGTTCTCGGGGGGGGGGGAGGGGCTCAGTTAAGTCCGACACTTTTACTCTCCCAACTGTGCTGCACTCTTCTCACCAACACTATCAAAATATCTTGTCTATTGTCCACTCGTCGTCACAGCCAAAATGCTACTGCAAGCTGTTCTCTCGGTTTGTGAGGACTAGGAAATAAATACACAATTACAGTGTTCATCCAGGCTCCTTACTCTGACCTGCCCATGCAGCACATGTGACACTAATCAGCACGCGTCAATCCTTCCCATCTGGACCACTCTGGATAGTTTAGCAATTCCCATGTGTCAGGCCACGACTCACGATCACGAGAATGCAAGTTCAATCTCCCCACTCGCCTCTGATCTATTTCTGCATGCAAAACACAGTCATGCACGCTCCGAAATACTATGTTCATGGTTTCTCTCATTCAACACTCCACTTTGGCCCTAGACAGGCGGTCAGAGAGGGCCACTTTAATCAATCAGCTGGCCGTGTCAAGCCCTAGCACCTATATGATTCTCAACCCCACCACCTTTATGGCAAGCCTCAGCCCTTTTTATCATATATGTGTTAGAAGGTGGTGGCTGAAGGTATTACTGTCCTGGATTAAATGTGTTTAAAGAAAAAAATTGAGTTTAGAAAAAGAATGAGTACCTGTCAAAAATGAATGGAACAAAATGTCTTTGGCATAAAATGACCCAATGGGTTGACATGCTGTAAAATCCAACCAACCAACTAATTTATTTTCACCCTATGATCTGCTTAAACAATAAAATCCACTAGTTAACAAGTTCTTTTCTTCTTGATATCTAAAATTAGTTCTGGTCTTCTCGACTGCATCAGGTGATCTGTTCGTATCTCAAAATCCAAGAGAATTTTGTCAGTCTCATTTTCTAGAATAGATTCTGACTTGTGCATATAACTTACTAACTTATTATTATTATTATTATTATTATTATTATCTTTTGATTTTATTTCCTTTAAGTAACAATCCAGACCTCATCCAGAGACCTGTAACTGCAACCATATAATGACAGATTGGGTATTGCATATATTATTCATAATACGAATGAAACTCAAGCAATTATATATACACATATATATATATATATATATATATATATATATATATATATATATATATATAATATAATAAGATAAATATATAAAGGTTTTACATATCTATTTATTAGGTGACAAAGGAACATTCACAACCATATTGGTTTCATGTTTCAAATGTCTTTCATCTTATTATATTATATAACAGCTCTATTTTATATTGAGCACTCTACCAATAATACTGCCTTTGGTACACCATTCCAGCAAAAGCTGAAACAGTGACCATCTCACACTATAGGTATATATATATATGTTATATACAGAAACCTACAACTACCTTGGTTTCATTTGTTAATAATGACAAGAATTCAAACCCTGATTTCACCATGCCTGTGTTGCCCTTAGACTCCTGTGTGAAACTATAAGGTTCACATACCCCATGTAATCGCTATTAGGTCCTGGCATGGTACCCACAGTGAACGTATGAGGAATGTGAACTTATATGCCTCACATATGTACCCAACTGATACTATGTTATCCACAGTACCAAATGTGATACGTGTCACATATGCACATTTACATCGATATAACTAATTGGTGAGAATTTGGTAAGAGAGAGATATTAGAGATAGACACCCCATTGATATTATTTAGCACTATATTGAGAGAGACAACTTTCTTTAGGGAGAGAGAGACAGATTATGAGAAAGAGACAGATTTGACTTGAGAGAGAGACTTACTTGGCAAGGCTTCTACCATGTCTGCCGGCTGCCATCTTGTTATCTAGTTGGGTTGACTTCTAACTAAAGAAGTTGAGTTCTTCCAAGGGCTTCTTCTGACTAAGGGCTGATTTGGTTAAATTAAAATGAATTACAAAAGACAAGACATCCATTTTGTGACTTGATCAAGTAACTATTTATTCTTACTTTATCCATGATCACCGCACGGGGAAGACCAAGCCTCAGCCTGTCTTCACCCATCGCCGACCAGGCTCAAGCTTTCGTCTTAACCCTTCAACGACCAGACTCAAACCCTCCTTCAAATTATCACCTCTCACTCTTCCCTTTTCCCCTTCGCCACGTCGACAATTCCAATCATGTCCAATCAAATCTATCCACGTGTATTCGCTGAATCAGCATTCAAACTTTTCTGATAGTCATAAATTTGTCCCTACCAAATCACTCAAACCAACACAATGGTTATAAGTCATAACCATAGTGTTACACCTGGCTGAAAAATTACTAAGAATGTAAAATATTGTAATCTAATTATAACAATGTACAGGTAATAGTGAGACAAAAATGGGGATTCCACATTCGGCTGCTCGAGTACTTCAACATAGCAGCACAAATACCAGTTGCTTTAGTTCCAATAACCAAATAGTTAAGATACCCATGGTGGAAGTGAGAGCAGTTTGGTTTTGTTCTTTTGTTTAATGGCATATCAACCTTCATGAGTTATTTAATGCCAAAGCCATCCTTGTAGAACAGTAGTGGTACTATTTAACCCATATCTGGGGAATGAGAGGGTTCATACCTTTCTTAAGGGAGCCTGAAAGTGAATGTAATAGTGAGACTGGAGTTCAAACTCATGAAGTTAATGAAAATTATTTCTACCAGTTTATAAAACCAAAGTAAACAATTTATTTTACCTAGAAACTATTCGCTTACAAATCATATATACAAAAATAAAAACAAGATTTAGCATTAAATAGCCCACATGGTTTGATATGCCATTGAACAAAATAATCAATCAATCTAAAATTCTGTTTTCAGTCAATCAATGAGATTGATAAGACAAACATTAATTGCCCAATGAATAAATTCATTGAGATTCCCAATGACTCAGCATCCCTAATGGCCCCAGCAGTTTTAGGCAAGAAAGTTGGTAGGGCTTAGAATATGCTGACTATCTCCCCTTAAGAGGGGTAAGAATCCTCTCATAAAAAGAGGTGTCCTATGTATGACATTAAACTGCATTTGATGATGAGGCTCCAGTTTTGGAGATCTGGGGAATGCAAGTATTCCTTCATTGCCATTACACCTAGGTCCACTCTAAACTGGAGTGGTAGTATATGTTAGTGTTCCATCTATGGGTCAAATAAATAAGTTTAAGAATTATTCATATTCAAAAAAAGCCTTTTAAGAAACAACTATACAAAAAAAATATGAACATAAAAATGCAATTCCCAAAACTCTAGGCATAAAATAACACTAGACATGCCATTAGAATCAATCAATCAATTAAGGGCAGTGCCTTCTATATTTTTTATATTAAGTACTTTTTAATACTTTTTAAGTATATTTTGGCAGCATTTTTTCCTTTATACATATATATATGTATGTGTGTGTGGAGAGAGAGAGAGAGAGAGAGAGAGAGAGAGAGAGAGAGAGAGAGAGAGAGAGAGAAAGGGGGTAAACAAAATATTTTTAATCCAACAAAGAATAGCATGACCTTTTTATGTGTTCTTTTCTTTTGCGGGGTGAAAGAAACTTGAAAAATGGATGAATATGTGGAATAAATAATAAATATGTGGTATTCAATGCTCTTGTTTTATGTTGGTTGAGTCAAATCTGAGACTCCTCTTTTGATACAGGGTGATACTTTGCTGTCATATTTTTTGAATTTGAATGTCTTCAAATCTCTTAACGTTCAGATTTTTGGTTTGGTTTAGAACTTTTCAGCACCTTGTGTATATACACTCACGGATATATATATATATATATATATATATATAAGCAATACTGCTTATAAGTTTTTGTTTGAACAGACAAACAATTTGCTTGTAATCAGTTGGGTTTTTTAGAGTACATTATCCAGAATTAATAAAACATTTAGTCATATTTTGTGGTTCTGAATGCTAAATTTTTCTTGTGTTGCATCCAGATTACTTAGAAGTAAATATTGAATAAAGATTATTTGTGCTGATGCGGTTTGCATTTGTTGTGTCAATGATTCTTTTCAAAATGTGTTGTGCTTCAGTCTCAAACATATGCATGGTGTCTGGATCACTTTTAAACATATGTATAGAGTCCGAATCAGTTGCAAGTATGTTTATGGTGTTCGGATCACTCTGAAACATGTGCATGGAGTCTGGATCACTTTTAATGTGTGTGTGTGTTGTTTGTTCTGATTTCATTCAAATGTGTGTGTGTGTGTGTGTGTGTGTGTGTGTGTGTGTTGCATTTACAATGCTCACACTTTCAAGCATGTGTGTGTGTTTGAAATTGGATCCCTTTCAAGTATGTATCTGTCTGTTTATCTGATTGATTGATTTTAATGGCATATCAACCTATCTAGGGTTATTTTATCCCTGGATGTTATGGAATCATGTTCATTGAACGTTCATATTTACATTTTTGTATAGTTATTTCTTAAAGTTTTTGCACACAGTTATATGATATCAAGTATTTAACAGATTAATTAAATTATTTATTTAGGGATACTTCACACTCTCCAGAGTTCTAGAATTGGGACTTCAGCATCAGATGCAGTTTAGTATTATGCCCAGGAACCCTTTTTTGAGAGATAGGGAATTACTCTTTTGCAGGGGATATAGTTAGTATATTCTAAGCCTTGCTTGACAGAGCAATCTGTCTGTTTGCATCACTTTCAAGTGTTGTGTCCAGATTACCTGCAGGAATGTGTCATCAGATCACAAAATATGTCATATCTGTCTACATGTAGTGTGATAGGGACTTAGAACAAAATGTTTTTTGACCATATAAACTATAGGAGACACAAGATCAGATCCACGTTTTTCACATGACCATCTATATGTTGAATGTTCACAAGTAAATAGTGAAAAAATACATGTATATTCACAAAAGATGGCCAAAATTCTTTTTATAGTTTCTTCCCTCACTTCCAGTTCATCAGATTTTATTATTGAGGATTTTCAGAAAATTAACTTCCAGAATCTTTAATGAATGGTACGAAGCTGGACTTGCCAAATTTGCCCTCACATTTCCAAGGTGTTGAATAGACAGAAGCCTCCAATTCAGTATGTGGTTTTGAAGTGAAACACAAGCACATAATTGCAAAAGTTTTGTCATAAACTATGGCTTTCTTTTTTATTTAAAGGCTCTCAATCTTATATGGAGCTATTTGACTCTCTATATTAAGTAATAGTAAACTATTATTTGTTTTTCCATATTTTATTATTTTTTGTTTTTTCATTCATAACAGAAAAAAATCAGCTGTTATTCTTTTTTTTAATGTAATCATTGTTACTGATAATTAATGAGGTAAAACAGTATTTCAGAGCCATCACTGATAATGAGGGGTCATATTTTAATTTGAATTCTAGTTATAATTTCTTCATTTTATTTTGATAAAATAAAATACCAACATTCTCTGCTTTAAATATTTAAATTGTTAGATTCTCTAATCAACTTTTTGACCAAATGCTGTAAAACCAAAAAATTTTCAGTGCATTTTTGTCTTCGATCTTTGATGTCATTTCATCAAAAATTGATAAAAATGCAAGATCTAATTTTTAGTATCAATACTTAATACACAACTTTCAGTTTCTCCTGAAATTTGATATTTTAAAAAAGTGAAAAATCAACCTACCCTATTATACATATACATTCATATATATATTTACATACACACATATATGTACATATAAACACACATATACGTAAATGTATATATATATATGTGTCTGTGTATATATACATGTGTGTGAGTATATATATGTGTATGTATGTAACTGTGTGTGTACTTGGTTATTTTTCTCTGTAGGTTGAAGTTATTGATGCACAATACACATCATTTAAAAGTTTGGGCCCTTCTTCATTCATATACATGATGACAGATAGAATGGATGACTGGAACCCACCTGAATCATAGAAGAGAATAACTTGTATTATGATGATCTGCACCAGCCATCAAAATAAGGAGATTATGGTTGCTGCCCAATGCTCCCTGAACACTGTAAAAACATCCAGGCATAAACCGGAGAATTACAATGGAGACAAGAGGCTGTGGCTAGAAGAAACCAACATAAAAGATGATCTGATTGCATTCGTACAGCAGAATTCCTCGAAAATCTGCAGAAAAAAGTGTTGGAGGACCCTCAGCTGCCTACATGGAGTTGCTAAATACTGTAAAGCCCTGAATAACAGGGGTAGCCAATGGTAGGCCATATGTATAGCAGCAGGATTCGGCCCCCTGCCACACCTCTGGGAAAAGTAAAAAATGATTATCATGTGATGATTTACGACTACACCAGTCCTAATGTTTGGCTTTCAAACTCCCCAGATCTTAACCCCATGGATTATTATGTATGGTGGTTATTTTGAGTGAAACTTGTTGACAGTCATGTAATTTCTGTGCCTGTTGAATTTCTTTACAATCTATTACATTTTGTAGCACTTTTTCTTTATGAAACCGTCAAATTTCTCCCGAACACCCTATATATATATATTTCTTCCTAACATACTTACACGCTGACACAGCAACTCAAAAGTTATAAGAATATTTTCTCATCACTTACTTGAAACAAACATTCTTCTTAATGAATATGCATGCAAACTCGCGCACACAATATTGAGGATTGTTTTGATGTCATCTTTCGTAACATATACACGCACACACACAACTCCTAGAAAAATGCACAATGTCATTTTTCGATACATACGCGCACACGCACACACACACACACACACACTCACATACACACCATAAAAGAAGAATACTTGATATCATATTTCAAACCGTCTATCTTACCAGTGTTTCTCAATTTTCAAATTATTCTAAGAACGTTAACTCCCTTTCAAAACATCTTTGAACAGATTGATAAACAAGGACTATCACAGTCTCCTCATTATTCAGTGATAAAATTTTTTTTTTTTTTTTTTTTTACTCTTCCTTATATCAACAAAAGCTCTGAAGAAGATCTACTCAACAGATCGAAACACTGCAGCATTGGCTAATAAACTTACCTCTCATTTTATTTAAACCTGTGTTTTTTCAAATTTCTCACTATATTACGTACCGTTGGATTCACTTCCATTTCTCTTCACGTATATATATGATGGCATTTTAAGATTTTTAATTCCTTATTGCTGTTTATTAATAATAAATACATTTAGTTTATTTAAAATAAAATGTGTTATGGATAATCTCTCTCTCTCTCTCTCTCTCTCTCTCTCTCTCTCTCTCTCGTCAATTGGACTCAGTAGTGACTTCTTGTCCAATCAGGAGTAGTTTGATACATAACTTGATTTCAAGTAGGTGAAAATATGTATATGCAGGTTCAAAATGTATAATTTTAGAAAGACTGCATGAAACCCAAGATAAATCTTCTGTTTGCAAACAGAAAAATGGAAACAATAAATTGACACTCTTCCTTTCTTTTTTTATTTTAATGTAATTCAATATTTTTAAGTAGATTCTTTCCTTTTTTTTAAGTTAAAATGAGTGACAAATTAAAATTTAACCTTTTTTAATGAATTATAATAAATTTAACTTTAAAAAATAAGTTTAGTGTTATTGGGGCACAATAGAGTGAATAGAGTGGTTTTCAAAAGAACCCATAAAATTCCTGAAAGAAAGTTTAAACGTTCTGAAAATAATATTTGAGGAGATATGTTCTTAGAATTAAAAGACACTTTATTATAGAATGGATACATTGTAGAGAAACAGTAGTGGGTTGAATCTCATTTCCATGTACAGAATAAATGCAAGAACAATTCACGACTAGGTAATAATAAGAATCTTTTATTTCCTAATTCCAAATTCAGAGGTAATGAAATATGACAATGAGTGATAAGAAAAACATAATGTCCCTATATCAAAGAGAAAGTCTTAAGTAGTCATAAATGGTATAGTGGTACAGTGGTAAACATACTATAGTGTGCCATGCCAAGTTGTTGTTGTTGTTGTTGGGAAGGCTCTGTCCATGGTCAGGTCCTCAACAGGTGTGTTGTAATTTCTATCAAGGCAGAAAGAGTCTGTTGATGTGGAAAATGCTGGGTCGGCATTGGAGGGGGCGAGAAGTCAGTAGCATTGTTGAAATAGACTAGCTTGCCCTGAAGTTCGGATTCCTCTCATCTTGAAATGGTATCTTATTATGGTCACCACTGAATTAGTGGATCAGCCAAAATTACTTTTATATTTAGGCATGAACACTTTTGATTGGTTTTATAAACCTATTTTGTGTTTATTTATTTTACAAGAAGGCTGCACGGAACTTCCCTGCATATGGATAATTTTACAACACAATTTCCTCGAATGTCGCAGGGTGGACATTCTGTTCTCTATATTGTCTGGAGAATCATTATAACATTAAAATATACCAGGACCAAAAATATCAAAACATCACAAAAACTATGAGACATCATATTCTTTCATATTTTCTAGTCAGCATGTTTCTTTGTATGTATTCCTATTTACATATTTTTTCTATGATGAAGATATATTGTCTTAACATAATCGGTTTGTGCATTTCCTATCATGGTTATTACAATATGTATTGTATTGTGAGCAGTGTAATGCAATATGTATTGTATTATGTTCTGACTAGTGTCATATATATATATATATATATATATATATATATATATACACATTATATATATACATATATATACATACATTATATATATACATTATATACATTATATATATACCTTATATATATTATATATATACATGTAATAATAATTTGAATGATTTTAATCAGCACATTAAAGAGCATTGGTCATATTCTGGCCTTTGGCTTGGTCTTCATGTCATTGAGGGATTGATTGTTTCAGCTCAGAATTTCTCATGTATTTCTGGAAATATTTATTTGGTTAGAAAGAAAAGAAAATAATCTTTCTAAATATGTAATTTGTATGTGCTTTTATCAATTGAATTATTTTTTACAGTGCATCAAATAACAAATTAAACAAAAACATTTAACAATTAACAATAACTCAACTTTTTTTTATTATTAATACTTTCATTTTAGAATAAAATATATCCATTTTTAATCAGTATAATTTAAACCTTTTTTGAAAGAAACTATTCATGAACTAAACATTATTAAATTAATACATGAAATCTTCCACCTACAAATAAGGTAATGTTTAGTTATTAGTTTCTTTGTTACTTTCTTTGTTACTTTTAGGAGTCGAAAAATGAAATAAATTAAACTGTACAAGCACACTATCTGTACAAAGGTACAAGTGTATAGGGCATGTGTTATCAGCAGCCTCATGTATGGAAGTGAAACATGGACCTTATACTCCCACCAAGAGCGGCAACTAAATAACTTCTACCTTCGCTGCCTTAGATGTATACGTCTACGATGGCTGGGTCATGTACGTCGGATGGATGATGAACGAATCCCAAAATACATCCTCTATGGAGAGCTTTCGTCTGGTAAAGTAAGAGACAGATTGGTCACCCCCAGCTGTGATTCAAGGATGTCTGCAAGAAAGATAGATGCTTTGACATTGCCCCTTCCAGCTGGGAAAATTTGGCTCAGGACCGGCAGACTCTCAGTAGAGGACTGCTCATTTCAGTGGCCGTTTTGTTAACTCATCAATAGATGCTAGACTTAGAGATGAGGAGCAGTAGTTTCCTTACTGAACTGTTTGATGCTGGCCATTGACTTGCTTTGGGTTCATCCACCCAGCATCCTGTGAGGTATGCTGTTGGCCCATTTTGGGTTCATCCACCATGCTGCTACCCATGGCTTCCTTGTGATTCCTAGGCAGATGCTCTACCGACTGAGCTAAATTATGACTGTTTTTACGTTATGTTTCCATACAGAATTATTGAAAATGTTAGCACTTTTAGATTTTCAGACAAATTTCAAAACCATGTGCTCACCTCTGGGTTTCTCAGTTATATTGACTGCCGCGGGGAAGAAAAGGCATCAATTTTACTGATATAGCTGCTATTAATGCCCTTCTTCTTAATTGCGACCAACCTAAAATAGAGAAAATCCTTAGGTGAAACCAAAACTGATTCTGCTGAAATTGATCCACAACCTCTCAGATGCTGATTATTTGTCAAATCATATAATGGGTTCGAGGAAAGAATCTTAAGGCAACACTGCTATTTATAGATTTCTCCAAGGCATTTGACTCCATACACTGGGAAAATGGAGCAAATACTATGAGCACATCACCTCCCTGAAGAAACAGTTACTACTGAATAGTGAATTCAGTCCTCACGGGATGCCCCATAAAAAAAAACGTAAAAAAGACCTTCTGTTAATCCAGCCTGGTGGGTGGAAGGTCCAGGGATTTTTTTGTTTTCATCAGGGTAGAGGAAATGACATCACATATAATCATATAAAAAATTTTAATTTAATAATTAACAATATTTCTAAAAAAAATATGATAATAAATGAGACGATTTGTTAAATTGATAATTCAAATAAAAAAAAACATAAAAAATTAAATGAATAAAGTATTTGAGATAATTCTTTAATTTTTAATTTTTTTTTTGTAATATATAAATTCAATAAATAATTTTTAAAAATAAAATTTTTAATTCAAAGGGTAGCAGATCGAATATCAAATTATTATAGTAAAAAAAAATTGAAACATACTTTTTTAAAAAAGTTTTTTGAATATGCTTAAACATTGAATATCAAATTACAGTACTGATTTTTGTATAAATGCAGAATAGTATACAAGAGATAATATCATTATATTACAGAAACTCCCAAAGTAAACCTTACCAGATCTTCTTAAAGGTTTCAGATATTTCAGTGAAATGTAATGCATTTTATACATAATCTAATAATATTATCTCTTGCGTGTTATTTTGCATTAGTACCCTGATTTTACTTGTATATTTAATATTGAAATAAATAGATCAGGATTATTTTATAAACAGTGGCTAACATGAAAAGTAAAAATGAATAGAAAGAAAAAATCAATTGTTTTTGACTTTGTTTACATTTTTCAATCACCAAAGGCTATCGGCCTTTTTTTTTTAAACAGAATTTATTCAATTTATATTTCAAAGTGAAAAAACGTTCAATATATATCTATTATTATACTAAAGCTGAGCAAATCCAACTTTGCCAGCTAAAGGCTTTTTTTCTATGTATACTAATGGTATAAAAACTATCTCAAAATATTATCTTATCATAAATCTAATCAATATTTGAAAAATATCCCACTTCATTTGCTTCTAATTATCGTAATTTACAATTAAGTCAAAGACCGACCAATCTCTGTCATAAGTATAGTTTATTTCTCTCCCCCTCTCTCAATACATGTAGAATAGAGGATAGAATGAGGAGAGAAAAACATTACTGTGCTTGAAAAAAATTACTTGTAGCTGCACTGACTGATGACTGATGACTGATTTTACCCCCTCTCTCTCTATGTATATATATATATCTCTTTTTAAGGTAAACATAATGAGCCTAAAATGCTGTTTTGACAAAATTACTTTAGCACCCCCTACAGAAAATAATTTACCAAAAATCAGGGAATTATCAGATTTTAATGAAATTTTCAGTGTTTATTCATCAATGAATGATTTTTATAATGCATTATTTATTTTATTTCAAAACTTTCTCATTTTTTTCAGGTCACTTAATTTTGACCCCGCCTCTTATGTTGGGGGCGTAACATTTTTGCAAGTTGGTCATTTTCTGTACTAATTACAGTATAAATAAAGAGATAAAAGACCAAAGTTATGAATAGAAACAACAAAAAAAATTTCTATGAGAAAATAAGTACCGAAAATCAAAAAATAAAATATAAAAAAACAATAAATAATTAATTTTTTGGAGATTTCTTTTTTACTCATTTCGATAATTATTTTATAAATCTTATTAAAGAAAAATTTATACATCGATATTTTTTCTGCTTAAAAAGGGGGTTAAATTTTCAATAGAGTTTTTCTTCAAAACATTACTTTTTGTATCTAAAATAAGGTTTGCATTAGATAGATATTTATTTCTAGAAACTAAAAATATAACATTTTAAACTTAACATCAGGGTTTTCATATTTCAAATGAATTTTATATATTAATTTTTCATAGCAAAAATACTAAATTAAAGTTTTGAAATAAAATAACTGATGCATTATAAAATTCATTAATTGATAAATCAATACTGAAAATTTCATTAAAATTGGATAATTCTCTGATTTTTGGTAATTTTTTTGCAATCGCGAATGTTATATTAAATTTGTAAAAAAGCCATTTTAAACCAGCATCTCAGACCGAAAGCGATAAAAATTGACCGAAAAATCGTTTTAAATGTTGTTTTTTTTTAAATTGTATATGTAAAGATATTTTTATTTTTTTAATGATGGTTACTACTTATCGTTTTAGACAAAAGTTTGACCTTAAATAATTGATGTAATTCATTTTAATTTGTTTTTAAAACAAAAGATCTGTCGCGAGCTGACGAATTATGGGCCATCCTACTATTATCTTATTAAAGAAAAAATATACATCAATATTTGTTCTGTTCAAAAGGAAGGGGTCCTAAATTTTCAATATAGTGTTTCTAAAAAAATTATTAGATAAAATAATAAACTAAAGTAGTTATTAAATAGATATTTGTTTTTAGAATCTAAAAATAGGAAATTTGAAACTTAAAATTAGGCATTTCATATTATAAATGAATTCTAAATATTAATTTACCATAGCAGAAATACCTAATTAAGTCAGTTTTGAAATGAAATAACTGATGCATTATAAAATTCATTTATTGATAAATCAACACTGAGAATTTCATTAAAATTGGAAAATTCCCTGATTTTATTTTACCTTATTGTGATTTTTTAACAATATAACCCGAGCTCAATGGGTGACCTAGCGGGTCACGGGTTTTCTAGTATATATATATATATATGAGGAAGAATGAATAAAGAAAAGAAAGAATAGAATGGATAATAAAAGATGAATTTAATCAATATCACTTACACATGTGTTTCGTCAGTTCATCTGTGTGAAAATATTTCGCACACAAAGATTCGACCTTCATCAGAGTGAAATTTTATTTTGAATGAAAAAATTTGTTGGAAAATAATTTTTTTAAAATCACATTTGGAACGCTGAAATAGACCGTTAGAATTTGGATATTTGATTTTTCTAGGGGTTATGGTAGAAAATAATTTTGTATTACAAAAATAAAGTGTTATTATTTATCCCTAACATGTTGAAAATTTTTCTCGGAGCCTAGTTTATGTTATTGTTTTGGAAAAAAAAACCGGTGAAGTATTAAAAAACTTTGATAATAGATAATTTTTTTATGTTATTTTTTATTTTGATGTTTTCGTAAGATGGTTTTAGGTATATTTATTTTTATATAATATTGCGTTATATAATAAATGTGGAATTATTTAATAATTTATAAAATATTAGTGGTATGGTAATAAGTAATAGTAAATAAGTGTTAGGAAGAGTTTGCATGATAATCTAAATTTTATTAATACAAAATAGATGTAGAATGTGATAATTTATGATAATAAGAGTTTATTGTGTTTAATTCAAGAAAATGAAGTAGATAAAGGTATATAACATTAGTGGTTAATGGTTATATATTGAGAGAAAAGAAAATTTATTGTTGTTAAGTTATTGATGTTGAAAGTTTTGATTAATAATTGGGCTTGTTGTCACTTGTTTTTTATTAAGTAGTATTAGTTGATTTAGTTTAAGAAAATAATGTAATATAGCTATAGTGGTTAAATAGTTATATTGGTTAATATCTTATTATAATGGAGATTGTGTGTTTGTCTGTCTGAAGCCGAAACTATATCACTACTCAAGTCACAATTCCCTTAGTTATTGACGTCACATTCACCATGAATTTATTTTTATTTAAACCTCAGTTATTGATAAAATTGTTATACCTTATTAATACTTTTGACTTTATCTACATTCTAATAACATACAATTGTATTTATATATGCAACAAAATAGCGGGTTACAGTGTGAACAGGAAAGCTAATTTGCATATTGATATTAAAAGTTTAATTTTATTAAATATGTGCTTGGTATTATTGATTTCTAATTGTTTGTTTTTTTCTTAATGAATATGAGCAAAAAACTCTGGGATAAATCTTAAAAGAAATCCTTTAATATAAAGAAATAACAGTAATTTTATTCTTTACTTCCTAATTTAACTAAATAGTTAAATTAGGAAAATTCAGCAATAAAAGGAGGGAGTGATGGAAAATGATGGAAGACTTAGTTTCAAAGTTGTTCTATTCTTCGATTATACCCCCTCTGTTTCAAATCATTTTATTTGGATTTTTATTTAGTTTCAAAAGTATTTCAAATTTAACATATTTCATTACATTAAAATTCAAATACTTGCACCCGGAGGGTGCATATATTTGCTAGTTTATATAATGAAAGAAGAGAAAATTTATTGTATATTTAATTCTTGTTTTTTATTTTGATAAAAAGGGCTAGTTGTCACTTATTTTATTTTTGTGATATAAGTCAAGAAAATAAAGTAGAATAAAAGTATATAATATTAGTTGTTGATAGTTATGTATAGTAAAAAAAATGTTTATTGTTCATACGAATAATAGTGTTTATTAGATTATAGTTTAATATAGTAAAATTTTTTATTATTCATATAAATAATAATGTTTAATAGAATATAGTTTAATAATTAGGTTTTGTTGTCACTTGTTTATATTAAGTAGTAAAATAGTAAAAGTTGATTTAATTTATTATTTGGTGTATGAGGTCTGGGAATTTATATTTTAAATTATTTATTTTATTGTTTATATTTATTAATTTAATTTATTATTTAATTATTTATTTATTGAATAATTATTTGTAAAATAGTAAAAGTTGATATTATTTTATTTATTAGGTGTATGAGGTATGGGAATTTATATTTTAAATTATTTATTTTATTATTTATATTTATTTATTTATTTTATTATTTAATTATTTATTTATTGAATAATTATTCATCTATTTAATATATTTAATTTTAAAATATAAATTATATGTATGTGGGATATGATGATAGTTAATTTGTTGATTTGTTATTAAAGTAATTATAAAAATAATAAAAATGTGTTTGAGTAAATCAAGATATGTACATAAATATGTTAAAGAATATATAATCAAATTAGTTAAATGATAATAATAGGAAGAGACTAAGGAAAGAAAGTAATGTAGATAATGGAATAAAAACATAGTGGTTAATAGTCATATATTGAAAGAAAGGAATTATAGTGTTAATTAAATCATGATATAAAAAGTTATAGGTAAATAAATGGGTAAGTTGTCGCTTGTTTTATATTTATGTAGTATTTAGTGATATGAATCAAGAAAGTAATGGAGAAATGAAAGTGTATAACATTAGTGGTTGATAGTTATATATAGTAAAAAAAAAATTATTATTTATTCGATTAATGATGTTTATTAGATTTTAGTTTAATAATTGGATTTGTTGTCACTTGTTTTTATTATTATGATGTAGTGTATTTGTAATTAGGTAAATGTTAAATTATTCATTATATAGTGTAGATGGTGTGAGAATTTATTTCATTAGTTTTTTTTTATCATTTATTAACATAATTATTATTAAAATAAATTATATAATTGTTTATTTATTTATTTATTGAATTAATTAATTATTTATTTGTTTATTTAGTTATTTATTGATTTAAAATAGAAATTATATGTGAGTATGGATTGTTGATAGTTAGTTTATTGAATTTGTTAATAAAGTCATTATGGTGATATTCTAAAAATGTTGTTTGAGTCAAATCAAAGTGACTATTTAATATGTTAGAGAACATAAATCAATTAGTTATTTCATATTAATAGGAAGAGAGTAAGGAGGAAATTTTAGTGTAAATAAATAATATGAAGTTTAGTGGTGTATATTAAAGTTTTTTAATATAATTCTAGCAAGGAATGGTGATATTTTATAAAAACCAGGTCTCTGTGGTAAGGTATTAAGAATCGAAATGGCCGAGGATTCTACGATACGACGTACATTTCGATTGTGGATGAAGGCGATCATTGATGATTTTTGTAAAGTAAAATTGTGATTTGTTAATAAATTGTGTGTTACTAATGAATTGGATGTGTTTCGAAATTTTAGCTCCTTAGAGTGTTCATATAAACGTTTTTTTAGATTTCTGGCAGTTTCACCAATGTAGACCTTGTCGTATTGTTCACAACATATTTTATAGACACCGGCATTGGATTCATGTTTATTTGTGGAGTGTTTTAATAAATGTTTAATTGTTTGGCTTGTGCGGGTGACAGTTTTAATTCCAAGATGATTAAGATTTTTTTCAATTGATAGTGTTATAGGACTTTGAGGTAGTGTGATATATTTAGTTGTGGGGATGCTGTTAGGAGTATTGTTTGTTTTTATAGATTTTAATAGCCTTAAGTTTGGCGTGATGTATGAAGGAAATGGGGTATTGTAAATTTTTAAAAGATTTGTTGATGTATTCATATTCTTCATTTAGAAAAATAGGAGAACAAATTCTTAGGGCCCTAAGGAAAAAACCTATAAGGATGCCACTTTCTGTCTTATTACTATGGTTGGAATAGAAATGTATGTAGTCATTTTTACAATTTGTTTTGTGATGGACTTTGAATGTTAGTTTGTTATTATGGTTTATTAGTACAATGTCTAGGAAAGGTAGGGAGTTGCTTTTTTCTAATTTGATCGTGAAATTAATGGTGGGTTCAACTCTGTTTAATTTTTGGGTGATATGGTGAATATTATGTTTGTCAGGGTAAATGATTAGAATGTCGTCAATGTATCTGTAATAATGTATGTCATTAGGTAGAATGTATTTAAACGGTTTGGATTCTAGGAGTTCAATAAACAGGCATGCTAGAATGCCGCTTAGAGGTGAGGCAAAAAAAATTATTTTATCTAAGTTAAATTGAGTTTTTTAACACCTTAAAAATTTCAAGGTCACTTTTACATGTTTGTCAACATCTGTGACTAACTTGAAAATTTAACAAAAGATAGCCATGATATGCTGCATATTTTCCAAGAATTTTAAAGATTTTTTTCAAAATTGTCAATTTCAAGTATGGATGACAAAACGGGCCAAATTCTCTCCCAGTCTAAATGAATATGTCAATCGCAACAGAGAAAAGTCTTTTTGGCTACACTGCCAAGAATAAATATTTTTTTAAGATATTGGATAGAAAATCCCATGTTTATCTTTTACTTTGAAATACCCAGATGTGAAAACATACGATATAGTAAAAGATAGCGATTTTGAGTTACCATAAAAAGGGGGATAATCGCGTTAACAAAATAGGAGAAAATAGGAGTTATGTCCCTTTATATTGAACATGCCTTTATATATATATATATATATATATATATAAAAATCTATGGTAACCTAAAAGTGCGATTTTTTTCCTATCTCGTATGTTTTCACATATGGGTATTTCAAAGTAAAAGATAAACATTGGATTTTTCATCCAATATCTGTAATTTATCACTGAAACATTTAATAGTGAATTTTAAAAGTATTGCGTCAATCGTGATTAAAAAAATAAAGTTTAATAAAGATTTATTTTAAGAAAGTAACGGTATCAATTTTTAAAGTATGTTAAGAAGAAAAAAACAAACACTTTTAAATTAAAAACTTTAGGGACCACCAATTGATCAGTTTAGGCCATCTTGAATAAAACGGAAATAAATATTTCCGAACTTTGTTTATCAAAAATCTCGTAAAAAAAACAATTAAAGATCGTACAGGGTTGTTACAAAGAAAAATAGTTAATTCAAAGATCAGATTATCCGATTGGGAAAAATTACATCGTTATCTTAAAAAATAAACAAACCTATCCGTATTACATGCGAAAGGGTAATTTTCAAGCCACAATTTAGACAGAAAAAATACATATTATTACACTAGGTACCACCAATTTGACCCTGTGCAATTTACCCCCCCCCCCTACATTTAACACAATGAAACTTGCAGAAAAAATAATATTTTCTTGAAAAGATTTTTTCCATTCGAAAGAAAAAACATTAAACAAACTCCTGATGATTTTTTTAATTTTTTATCAGCTTACGAAAATAATGAAAATTATGATTGAAAAACAATGTTTTCATTTTTGCACTGTTAAATCAACTGAAATTTAACGTAGCTAAAAACAAGTTACGATAAGAGGTTTTTTTAAAAATTCTATGAAAAATCAATTAATAATCTGATTTTCCCAAAAATTTCCATAAATGTTTACCATTGGATGTAAATACATCTGAAATAGTTTTTTTCTAAAATATATTAGGGGAAATATTTTTTACGAGGTCTATTCCCCCCCCCCTATTTTATTTTATGAGATTAAAAAAATGACGCGTCAGAAAAAATTTTTTTCTTTTTTTCTATAAAGGTAAGAGTCTGAATAACTATATCAATGAAATTGTATGAATGTACGAGGTCTAGTTTTTTGAGGAAAAATTAATGAAATCGGAAATAAAAAGTGCAAAAAAATGTCATAATATTAATATTTGAAAACTTTTTTTTTGCTTTTATAATTGGTATGTACTATATTCTATTAAATTGTCAACAAAAAACTTTTTTTTTTTAAGAAATTAATTTTTAAGAGATTTTCAATCTTTTGTGTGATTAAATATTTTTATTTTCTGCGTGAAATAAATTTTTTTTTTTTTTTCCTGCGTCAAAAAATCGAATTTTTCACGGATATTTAAAAATATGAATTTTATAATTCAGGTGCACTAAACATTGGTCCGATACGAGCTCGATTAATATTTTTAAAAGAATTTGTAATTTTTGTTGTTGAATAGTAATGTGTGATTCTTAGAATGTACGGAAGAGCATTGCTGACATTTGTTTTACAAAGAGACGAGACGCTTCTAAGTAACCAAAGTTTGTTCCTGTTAGGCTGACAGTGTTAGCGTGAAAAAAATTATTTTATTTAACTTTTTTCAATAATTAAAATAAAAAGTAAGTATAATAGATTATTTTATCAGTTTTTCTCTTAGAAAAAATATTCAAATTTTCATTCCATACTTTTACGGGTTAATCGTAAAAGGGAAATATAGGTACCACCAATTTGACCCTGTGCAATTTACCCCCCCTACATTTAACACAATGAAACTTGCAGAAAAATTAATATTTTCTTGAAAAATTTTTTCCATTCGAAAGAAAAAACATTAAATAAACTCCTGATGATTTTTTAAATTTTTTATCAGCATACGAAAATAATGAAAATTATGATTGAAAAGCAATGTTTTCATTTTTGCACTGTTAAATCAACTGAAATTTAACGTAGCTAAAAACAAGTTACGATAAGAGGATTTTTTAAAAATTCTATGAAAAATCAATTAATGGTCCGATTTTCACGAAAATTTCCATAAATGTTTACCATTGGATGTAAATACATCTGAAATAGTTTTTTTCTAAAATATATTAGGGGAAATATTTTTTTACGATGTCTATCACCCCCCTATTTTATTTTATGAGATAAAAAAAAAAATGTGGAAAAAAATTTGGTACTTTTTTTCTATAAAGATAAGAGTCTGAATAACTATATCAATGAAATTGTATAACGTACCGAATTATATTTTTTTTAGGAAAAAATAATGAAATCGGAAATAAAAAGTGCAAAAGAAATGTCATAATATTAATATTTGAAAATTTTTTTTTTCTTATGTAATTGGTATGTACTATATTCTATTAAATTGTCAAAAAAAAAAATTTTTTTTAAGAAATTAATTTTTACGAGATTTTCAATCTTTTGTGTGATTAAATATTTTTATTTTCTGCGTGAAATAAATTAAATATATTTTTTTCCTGTGGAAAAAAATCAAAATTTTCACTGATATTTAAAAACATGAATTTTAGAATTCAGGTGAACTAAAAGTTGGTCCGATCCGTGCTCGATTAATATTTTTAAAAGAATTTGTAATTTTTATTGTTGAATAGTAATTTTTGGTTCTTAGAATATATGGAAGGGCATAACCGTCATATTTGTTTTACAAAGAGACGAGACGAGACGAGACGCTTCTGAATAACAACCGAAGTTTGTTTTTCTTTGTTCAAAAAAGTTAAATAAGATAATTTTTTTCGCTATTAGAATACAAAGTAAGTTTACAGGATTATTTTATCAGTTTTTCTCTTAGAAAAAATATTCAAATTTTCATTTCATTTTCGATTTTAAAAAGTAATACCAAAACCGAAGACATTTTTTAACGTCAATTTCACGGTGATATTTTACTATTAAATTTTTTCAAGTTTTTATTCATGTTAATAGTAAAAACATTTTTTTTCGTTCATAATTTTCATTATTTTCCTAAGCTGAATTTTTTTTAAATCATCAGGACTTTTTAAAATATTTCTTCTTTCGAATGCACAAAAAAAAAAAATTCTAGATAATATTTCAAGATAAAAAAAAAAAGAATATCTTAAAAATCGTTGAAAACAAATAAAATCGGTTATTGAATATGCACAAGACAAAAAGTTAAATTAGTGTTATCCATACTTTTACTGGTTAATTGTAGAAGGGAAATAATTAGTAACTTTTCTGTCTATATTACGGTCTGAAAATTACCCTTTCGCATGTAATACGGGCAGGTTTGTTTATTTTTTAAGATAACGATGTAATTTTTCCCAATCGGATAATTTGATCTTTGAATTAACTATTTTTCTTTGTAACAACCCTGTACGATCTTTTTTTTACGAGATTTTTGATAAACAAAGTTCGGAAATATCTATTTCTGTTTTATTCAAGATGGCATAAACGGTCTGGTGGTACCTATATTACACTCTTACGGTTATGCGTCTAAGTTGGGTGTAACGGACATACTTTTTAAGCCAAATTTTACTATTAAAATGAATAAAATCTTTAAAAACTTTAATATTAAAATTTACTATTAAAATGAATAAAAACTTGAAAAAATTTGATATTAAAATTTCGCAGTGAAATTGACGTTAAAAAAATGTCTTCGGTTTTAGTATTAATTTTTAAAATCGAAAATAAAATGAAAATTTGAATATTTTTTCTAAGAGAAAAACTGATAAAATAATCAATATATACTTTTTATTCTAATTGGTCGAAAAAGTTAAATAAAATAATTTTTTATGCTAAGAAAAACAAACTTTGGTTACTGAGAATATATAAAAAATATTTAAGCACACAAAAGATTGAAAATCTCTTAAAAATTAATTTCTTTAAAAAAAAAAATTTTTTTTGACAATTTAATAGATTATAGTACATACCAATTACAAAAGTAAAAAAAAAGTTTTCAAATATTAATATTATGACATTTTTTTGCACTTTTTATTTCCGATTTCATTAATTTTTCCTAAAAAAACTACACCTCGTATATTCATACAATTTAATTGATATAGTTATTCAGACTCTTATCTCTATAGAAAAAAAAGTACAACATTTTTCTGACGCGTCATTTTTTTTATATCTCATTTATAAAATGGTTATAGACCTCGTAAAAAATATTTCCCCTATTATATTTTAGAAAAAAACTATTTCAGATGTATTTACATCCAATGGTAAACATTTATGGAAATTTTCGTGAAAATCAAATAATTAATTGATTTTTCATAGAATTTTTAAAAAAACCTCTTATCGTAACTTGTTTTTAGCTACATTAAATTTCAGTTGATTTAACAGTGCAAAAATGAAAACATTGTTTTTCAATCATAATTTTCATTATCATCAGGAGTTTTTTTAATGTTTTTTCTTTCGAATGGAAAAAGATTTTTCAAGAAAATATTAATTTTTCTGCAAGCTTCATAGTGTTAAATATAGGGGTGGGGAACACAAATTTCACAGGGTAAAATTGGTGGTATGTAAGTTTGCCCTTTTTTTTTTTTTTTTTTACCTTAACGGAACCTTTTTAATCATTAATAACTACAAAATTTATTTTGTTGATAATTTTAGAGTGTTACATTTTCCATGGTTTCACTGTATCTTAACTGATAAAATTAATGTAATTTTACCGGAGAATTACATAGGTTTTTTTTTTTTTTTTTTTTTTTTTCTGTGATTTTCAAAATCGAAGGGAAGTTGAAAATTTACATGATTCGAAAACATTTATCATATATTTTTTTTTTAAGCCGGCCTAAATTAAATTGTAAATTGATATTTACTATTTAGTATTTCAAATAAAAATTATGCTTTTGTTTTAATAGCACTGGAAAAAAATTGTTTGTCTTTTAATAGCACCGGAAAAAAATTCCACATATTGACCAGCTAACTTTTTAGGAAATGACCGAGTGTGGCAATCTTTACCCAAAAAAAAAAAAAATGAAATTATCCGCTACGTAAATTTTATTATAAACTTATTTTAATGAAAAATTTCAATTGCAAATAATTTTATAAATAAAAAGAAAATCCACTTGCCAATAAGAAACAATACGTGATGCCACGAATGAAAATTTACATAACTTGAAAAAAAATATTAAATGAAAAGAAAAAAAATGCCAAAATTAAATTATTTCACGTGTCTAACAAAACTTTAAAAGTGTTGGGGTTTTTTTTAAATATCATATTACAAATGTTTATTAGTTACTGTTAGTCTAACAATATTTAGAATAAAAATACTCGCGTAAAATATATTTTAAGAACATTCGGTTTTTAGGAGTTTTATTTCAGTGTTCAATAATTTAAAATCTTTTTTTTTTTAATTAGGTATTAATTTCAAGTTTACTATTTTTGAAAGGACTATAAAAGAAAAGAATAACTTACCTTTTGAAATAAAGTCTTCAATGAACGAATTCAAGTAAAATAACGAAATACGTTGAAACTCGTTGAATACTGAAAACGGTAAACACTTTTGATTTGATATGTTTTAAAAAGGAAGAAGGCATCTCCTCACTTGACTGTAAGCCTCGATGAGACAATTCACATACCTAGGTAGTAATATCTCATCCACAGAAAGTGATGTTAATGCACATATAGGGAAGGAATGGTCTGCCATAGACAGATTATCAGTCATATGGATATCCGATCTTACTGACGAGTTAAAGTGACAATTCTTCCAAGCTATAGTTGTATGGGCGCTACTGTATGGCTGCACCACATGAACCCTAATGAAGCACCTAGAAAATAAGCTAGAATGCTGCACGTGATATTAAACAAATCATGGAAAGAACACCCTACAAGAAAACAACTGTACGGTTACTTGCTCCCTATGCTGGACACTGCTGGGAGAAGCAAGGGAGAACTCTTCTTTTCTTTTTTTAAACGTATTTATTACCAAACTCTCCAGCATTGAAACCCTGCAACTAAAAGTATGAATAGCAACAGTCCAAAGATAAGTACACCCCTTATATATATTCATGCAATTTTATTTTTTGTTGCAATTGTAGAGCGGTTGCAATTTTGTTCTTAGCTGTAAAGTTTAGTAATAAGTAATATCTAATAATATCCGTTTTGATTGTATAATGTTCTATTTGAAATAATAAATCCTGATATATTTTTATTAGTAGAAAATAGAGTTTTTATTATTTAAAAAAAGAAAAGACTGTTAGGTGTGTACTTATTTATGGGAAATACTGTACATGCACACATTCTCTTTGTACAGCAGGGTACTCCAAATATCTATAAATTTAGGTTTATCATTTTATCATTATTTTTATTATACAAATAAAACATGTTATAGGGTATTATTTATTGCCAAACTCAACAAATTTGTAAAAATAAGTATACTTCTTATATATATTTATGCAATTTTATTTTTGGTTACAGAGGTGTTTCAATGGTTTAGAGTTTGGTAATAAATAATACCTAATAATATCAATTTTGATTGCATAATGTTCCACTAGAAATAATGAAATCCTGGTATCATCGGTTTAGAAGAAAATATTAACTTTTTATTAAAAATTGTTCAAAGGTATACTTATTTATGGATAATACAACACACACACACACACACACACACACACACACACACAATATATATATATATATATATATATATATATATATATATAGCCCAATCTCTAGATTGACCAGATGCATTTTCTGACTTGTTACTTTGTCAATGATTTCTGCACCCATGGTGTGTTTATATATCAGCAGAACTGGGAACGATGCAACTTGGTCTGGGTGTCTTTGTAATGCATCAGGAGGTTAGTGGGAATGAGCTACCATAGGTGTTGACAATTCTCTGTTAACAATAACAAGTTTTTATTGTTATATGATTATGTAATCATATGCAAGAGAAAAAAATGGGTTTTACTCCCTAGTAGAGAAAAGACACATAGAGAAATTTGGTTGGCATATTTTGATTTATTGTATTCAGTAGGGTATTAGATTTAAATGGTTGGTACTTACTCAGGTATAAATGAATAATAATTAGTAATGAGCTTATGGCCAATTTGGTGTTTGATTTTCATTGGGGCTCTCTTTATCATAGCCTTGTGCCTGGCTAAGTTATGATTCATCTTTTAATAAAATGTCATGTGTGTTTGTTTGTTTTTTCAATAAAATCACATGCCACATACCAGAGAGACATGAAAACTTGATTATTTGGGTAAAGCAGAATGAGAAGTGATGTAGGCTTATCAGAATTTGGTTTGAATTATTCCTACATGGCTTAAATTGATTTCCAAGTTTTCCAAAAAATGAGAGAGTTCTTATTTCAAGTTTAGTCAGTGGAGTGAGGCCCCTTGATTATATCTCTGAATTCTTTAAGGTAAAAAACTTTTCTAGAAAGATGAATAATCTAAGATATTTTACAAACATATTTCTTTTAAAACAAATAAACATTTTTTTAAAACATTCTCAAATTCATCATGTCTAATTCAATAATAGTTATGTTTAAGATGTTTAAGATGATTTTTAACTACATCAATATATTGGCTTCTAAAATATTGATATTGCAACTAAGTATGAAGTGTTTACCCGTTTAAAATGATTTTGCAGATATATTTTTGTACCATATATAATAGAGACCATAATTGTTAAACTGACTTCAGCATAAAATAACCTAACAAGATTTGATATGCCATAAAACTAACCCACCATATAATTGCTTGCAAATTATTAGCATTAAATAGGAATACTTGAAAGGATTATTGCCATGTGCACATTGTTATCAAGAAGCTATAATTGTTTGCATATTATTATGAAATAGAGATTTACTTGAAATGTTACAAAAAAACAAAAAAAACAACAAATGACTGATTTTGGCAATAAGTAGTCCAAAGTATATTGAACAAAACAGCCTGTTTTTTTATGAGGGTGGGCTGAAAAGCTCATGGTCTGAAAAGTTCATACGATCACATCATATCTGTTGTTGGTGACTTTTTTGACAAATGGGATCCAAGTACTGTAACAACAATAGAAGAAGTGTATGAGCCACAAGGTGGACTATGTTGAAAAATAAACCTCATTTGGTCACATTCCACAAGAGTATCTTGGTCAGCCTATGAACCTTTCAGCGAATCCTCATATATTAACTTTTTGTCTTACTAAAATTTGGAGATAGGCAAAAAAAAGATTATTTGGACTTTTGTTGAATCAATTCAAATTTCTTTGGTTTTTTGGGGTTTTTTTTTTTTGGTTTTTTTGGGGGGCGGGGGGTTGTTGTTTTTGTATTTTTGTTATTGTTTTTTATTTCATTATATTTCTGCATTTTTTTCTTCCAAGGTGGGTGATTCTGCTAGTTAATAATAGTTTTTGGCTCTTCTTTTAATAAGGAAAGTTTTTTTTTCTTTTAAACCTGCTACATTGCCATTAATCCTATCTGTTTTTGTTTTAAATTTCTTTTCAACCATCTCAACTGGAAATTAAAATTTGAACAAGTATGGTTGTTTTACTAAATTTATGACAAATTACTCAATGTCAAGTTTTGGGCCAGTTTCTCTTTATTTGGCCGGGTCACAGGTGCTGTTACATTGTCCTTTTGTTTATAAACTGACCAAGAAAAAAAAAAGCCCCAACCCTTCTATTCCACGTTTTTCAAGCATCTTTTAATAATAGTTTCTCCAAACCTTTTCAGATATCCCTTCTTTTAAAGTTGTTCTGAGAATGTTCACCACATATAAACCATTATGCATCTGTTCATAAGTGTTTATTTATTTTTTCTTTCTGCTTTGTTTGCAGGTAAGATTGCATTTGGCAGCTGCTGTGATTCTACTCTCTTTTTTGTGTGTGTGTTTGGAATCACCATGGCTGATAGGATAGCCTTAATGTCTGCAGGTTCAGGGGAAATGCCAAGTGGATTCTTTCAAGCAACCAGTAACTAACAATCAAGTGAGTAGCAGCCTCCTCATCCTCCTCCTCCTCCTACTCCTCCTCACATAATCTCTTTCTTGTATATAAGATCACCTGTCTTCCTCACAAAGACTTGATTCAATATTTTTAAAATGAAAATCAAATGAGTGAGGATAAAAATTTGTACAATTTTTCTTGCCGTTAAATATCTAGACTTGTTTTCTATTCTCTGTCAGTTTCTATTGTGTATGTTCAGAACCAATTTTAGGTTTTATATATATATATATATATATATATATATATATATATATATATATATATATATAACCTAAAATTAATATGATTCAAAATTATCAATTATATATATATATATATATGTGTGTGTGTGTTTTATGTGTGTATGCATATATGCTTGTGTGCATGTATATATATATGCATGTGTATATGTGTATGTATATATGTGTGTGTACGCTTGCATATGTGTGTGTGTGTATGTATGTGTGTGCATGTATATGTGCATGCATATATATGTGAGTGTGTGTTTATATGTTTGCACGTGTGTATATTTGTGTGTTTATATGTTTGTATGTGTGTATATTTGTGTGTTTATACGCATTTGTGTTTATGTATGTGTTTGTTTATATGTGCTATGTCAATATATATATATATAATATATTATATATATATATATATATATATATATATATATATAAATAGATAGATGTTAATATTTTGTGGATAATATAGATGCTATATTTCTAAGCAGATAGTACTCAATATTATTGATAGAGCATTTATATTAAGGTAGCATGGACATTAGGATAGGTCGATTTTCTTTTTTCTTTTTTTTTTTTTTTTGAATATCAAACTGATTCAACCGGGCAAAGTTGGGTATATTGATATGATAAGTACTGACACAAAAACGTAGGTTTCTATCTTGCACCAATTTTTGTGTATTTAGTTTTAAAAATCGTCTAATATGAAGCCCCTCCAAAATCCTTGTTTTTTATACAATTACTTATGAAATTGCTTGAAAATGTTATAATTGCAATCCAGAAAAGTTTGAAAATTTATTCTATTCAAATAAAATAAATAAAATATAATGAATAAAAAACAAGTATCAACTCTGCTAAGAACAAATGAAGGGATGATGATTTTGATATAATTTTAATATAATCTACTATTGTAATTTGAACGCTTCTCTTAATATCTACTGGTTATTAATAGTGGATCTTTAAATTTCTATTTTATGTTATAATTGTAAGTTAGAAAAGACATGACAAAAATGTATGAATGTTGTGAGAATAATAGCAACTTTTATCATACCATCATATTAAACTGATCTACATAAGAATCCTTTGAAGCAAAGAAATGCCTCATTTCATAACATAAAACTTTTGTAATGATATACTTATACCTTGCTTCAATTCCATAGACCAATTAGAAAGCTCAAGTTGTTAATTTTACTGCCTTTCGACACTTTGTAAGTGTAAAGACAAATCAAAGCAACTCTAATTTTGTCCCACTCCTTGATGACTCCAGAAGTTCATAATCTGAAAATTCTTCTGTGAATCCAGCCTCACATTTTGAGACAGGTCGATTAATGTGTGGCATCAAAATTTATTTTTGGTATTTTTTAGCCTTTTTTTGGTTGGCTCCCCTCTCCTGAAGAAATAAAAAGTCAATTTATTAAATTGAATTAAAAATTTAACTATACTTGTCTTAATTTTTAATTTTTATTATGAAATTAGGATATTACTTTAAAATGAAACTATAAATCAATGAAATCATTTTAATCAAGTGAATTACTTACCTATTGCCTAAAATTCTTTTTATAGCTTCATCCCTCACTTCCAGTTCATCTGATTTAAGCATTGAATACAACATATTTTCTGGTAGGAGACCAAAAGCATTATGCAGAATATTTTTGAACGCAATCTCCTGAATTTCAAATGGTAGTTCTTTGATTCTTTGCAGCATATTGAAAATATACAGTGGCTGGTTATGAAATTTATTGTCTCTTTTAATTTCAAACTAGCTAACTGGATACACTGCAATAATAAACTGGATTAGGTGGTGTAGATTTGGTATGTTTTCCTTCAAACAAAAACTAAAAAAGGATATAAACAAAATTTTAAAAATCACATAACTTCTTTATTCCAGTCAACCAGACCAGAAATATATAATAACTAAAACCAAAACAAGATATGAAATTACTCAGAGAAAATAGCACTAAAACATTAAAAAAAAAAAAAAAAAAAAAACAAGTAACAACACTGAACTAGAAATAAACTTAGAAGCAAGGGAAATAACAAGCAAACTCAGTTCATATAAACCACTTAGCAAAAAAAAAAAAAGCATTCATGATCATAAAGAAAGTTTTTAAGATAACCCTACAAGCAGACAATAAACCCAACAAAATGTGAGTGAGGTAAAATAAGTAAAAATATATTAAGATAAATTAACACCGAACTAAGGGAAAAACTAGATGGAAAAATACCAGATCAGTTATAGACTGGTTCTGCAATATAAAATAAAAACAAAACTGTGTACCTAAACAACTAGATATCAAAGCTTTCTACCTCCCAATCACAGAAATTATAATAGATAGGGCCTTAATCTTAGCTAATAGATACATAAAAATAACAAACTAAAAACAAAAATCATTAAACATAGCCAAAAATCACTATTGTTTGCCAAAGAATCAACAGGAATAGAGGAAGGAGTACAAGGCATATTCAACATAATCATCGGTAGCTTCAATTAACAACAGAACATTAACAGAACTTAAAAGATGTTCCCTTTAATCCCTTACTCTCGGTATGGTGCTCCCACTTTGATCTCATGTCTTTAGTGTGGGGTTTTCATTTTGATCTCCTTCTCCTAAGCAAGACTCAAGAATATAACTTTTTCTATTTTTTTAAGAAATTTTGACAAGACAGAGGAAAAAAATCAATATTTTAGAATATTACACCTAATTTTGTAATTAGCATAAATATTGATATGATATAAGTAAAGCCTAAAATATTTCATGATATTTTAGTTTTATAGCTGTAAGTTCCAGCAGACTTTCAGGTATTCCTCAAGAATAGGAAGCAAAAGAAAGAGTTGGGGTAGGCTAGTGAAAAGAGACATTGACTGCAAAGAATTATGCCTCTACCCCTAGCCCTCCCCTTACCTGAGACTTTTCTTTTTCATCCTATGCTAGCTATGGCTTTACCAAATTTGTACTCCTCTGACATTGCATACTAGATAAAAGGTGAAGATACACATTCCTTGGCATGCCAGGTAAATGGTTCTGAACCATTAAGCCTTGTCTCCTGACAAATTACATTGATTCAAATGCATATGTGGGTGGTCTTTTTCAGGTAAAAGCTGGAATACTTGACTTTGTATACAGAAACAGAAGTTAATTAGTTGTTAAATCGGGTTGATGTGGATAATAATATGAAATTTATTTATATGATATCTCTGGTTATTTCTGTATGTAGAACTTCTGTTCTTCTTCTGTGTGTCAACATCTGTCCTTCTGTCTGCCAACCTCTGCTCTTCTTCTGTCTGTCAACCTCTGTTCTGTTAACTTCTGTCTGTCAACCTCTGTTCTCCTGTTTGTCAACTTCTGTTCTTCTTCTGTCTGTCAACTTCTTATCCTATCTGCTCACCTCTGTCCTTATCCTGTCTGTGTTGTTCTGCTGTCTACTGAACTATTGTTTAATATCAAAGCTTTCATTTACTCTAATGATTTCATAATATTGTAATTCTGGTAATAAGGGAAAAATGAAAATATCACTATTGTATTTTAGTGTTGACTGCATTTAAACTAAGAATACATAAAGTTTCACTTTTATAATCACTAACTTTATCATTATTTCACCACATATCTTAGGTCATCTTTTGCACTAGCAAAGTAAATTTGTGGGTAGTTGAAGAAAGAAATTTGATGATTAAGCTACAAAGTTACAATTTTAAATATATTATATGTATAATGGAAATGTATAGCTAATGAATCTATTATAGAAATATAAATTTAAAATTAGGAAGATAGGGATTATCAGTGGTCAAGAACTAATGCAAGTAATTCTTGACCACTGATAATCACAAACACACACACACACACACATATATATATATATATATATATATATATATATATATATATATATATATATATATAAAGCAAATGCATTGCTAATGATAAAAACATTGCTAAAAATGATTCTAGAAATACATTGTAAAGGATTTTACTATAAAATGCATTTAACATCAGATACAAAGTACTATCTGTGGTTAACAATGAATACAGGTGTTATTGATAAAATAACACTCAAATATTCATAGTCATTAGCTACACTTTTGATATAATATTAAAACTGTATATTATAAAACTAAAGGAATGGTCTAAAGAAAAGTATCATCAGTGTGAATAATTAGTAACTCATCCTTATTTATATATATATATATATATATATATAGTTTGCTATATTTATGAAAAAAGAGTGATCAATATCCATGGTAGTGAATATAAATTTAAGTTATGATAGCATAGACATAGTAAATGGCACTTGATTAATGGTAGAGTTGGGCAGTTTGACAATTTTAATTTTGCTATAGATTTTTTTCCCCCCTTGATGCAGCAGTTTTTCAGTTTGATTTTGGTTTTTAATTTAGTTTTTTTTTTTTTTTTAAGGAACCCATTCATTATCTTTTGTAATGATGATTGGTATGTATGTGCAAATTTATTCAAGGAAGGTAATAAATTTTTAAAAAGAATTTACTTTCAAAACAATTACCAAAAATCAGGGAATTATTCAATTTTAATTAAATTTTCAGCACTTTATTCATTAATGGCTTAATTTTATAATGAATCAGTTACTTTATTTTTAAAAATCTTGAAAAAATGTTAGGATTTTTACATATCTAGAAAGATAAATCCTAGAGACCGCATCACGAAAAAAAAATTCAAAATTCAAAAATTTCAAGACCTGAAAAAAAATTATTTGAAAATTTAAGATATTTTCTTAAAACTCAAAAAATATTTTTCATAATGAGTTTTCTCTTTTTGTAGTTTTAAAAATAATATTTTTCTTTGAATTGATAAAAAAAAAGTATTTTCTCTTATTCAATTCATCTATTTTTATTCAACTGAAATTTTAATAGTGAATGAAATTAACATCTATAGGCTTCCATACTTTTTTTGCCATTTTTTCACTGACAAAGTGAAATATCACATCTCCTTTTAACTCCATACTAGTTACTATTTTAAAGTTGGTTGGTTTGTTGGATTTTACAGCATGTCAACCCTTGTTGGTTTATTTTATGCTGAAGACATTGTTTTATTCATTCTCGGGTAATCAAACATTTTTTGATACTCATTTTTTATCTATCTAAACCATAGATGGAACCTTAACAGGTACTACCAATCCGGGTCAGGGTGGACCTGGAAGTAATGGCTATAAAGGAGTATTTCACATTCCTCAGAGACTAGCCGATTGATTTGGAAGGGGCCTCTCTGATTGCTCGTCTAGCCTAAGTGAAGTTTCCCTTCTTAAGCATCACAGGTCATCACCCACAACCAGCAGGTGGCCATATTCAGGAGGATTTTACCCCTCTGCAGAGGTGCAGTTGGTGTATTCTACAGTCCCAGCTGACAGGGAGAACTGTTTTAAGGAGTTAACTGTTGAAGACTAATAATAGAGGTTTGATTTCAACAGACATCTCCATAAAACATATGATTAAGTCACAAAATTGATCCCATCATAATGGAAATAATGGCATAACTTAACTAAATGTTACCCCAATTTTCTTAAATTTTGAAAGAATTAAAACAATTTTTTTTTTAAATAAAAAAATGATTCATTTTGTTATTTATTATTGAAAATTACATTAAAAAAACAGATTCCATTAAAGATTAACGATTCCACGTATCCAGAAAATTGGCCCCCTTATATATCTAATCATTTGGAATGTTCAAAATACAAAGTGAAAACTCACTACAAAAATTATTTTTTGAGTTTTAAGAAAATAACTTAAATTTTTAAATAACATTTTTCAGGTCTTGAAATTTTTAAATTTTTAAATTTTATTTTATGATATGGTTATCTGGATTTATCTTTTTAGAAATGTAAAGATTAGGGACTGGATTTTAAAAAAAATCAAATTAGCAGATGTTGACCCTGCCTCACGATCCCAACATTTTTTTCAAAATTTTGTTAATTTCTAAGAAATTTCTTTTTAAATTTATTACCTCCCTCGAGTAAAATTGCACATGCCTACTAATCAACATTCCATAAGACAATGAATGGCTTCCTTAAAAAGAAAAAATAATAAAATAAAGAACAAAACTTAAATGAAAAACTTCATTATCAAGGGAAAAAACACCCAACTCTACCATTCTGTCTAATTCTTTAATCCCTCAGAAAGTAAAATACAACTCAGAAGTTGACTTTACTTGTGTTTCCAAATATGACATTTGCAAAATGGTCTCTCCTCACACATAAAATAAACACTCAATAAATGCTGTCATTTTGGATGCTGGAAGTTCTGTCATATGGTGCAGTAGTATTAATATTTGGTTTTAAGTAAGGGTAATAAAAATTTATAGCTATGCATAAAGACCATTGCACCTGAAAACTGCAAATTAAATGAATAGTAGGTTAAAATGTAGGGATTATTCACTTAAAGTCAGTTTTTAGTCTAATTACAAGTAATTTCAAAATGGCTTCCCACTATTGTGCCAAAAAGTAAGAGGAAGACACAATGGCTATTCAAATGCATGCCAAATGCAAAGAGAAGACCAAAAAATTCTCACTCAAAAAACATTTCCAAAATGTCTGTTTCTCCAGTAGTGATTGCAATTATTAAAACGAGAGATATTTATAAGAGAAAGATTACCTCTGCGGTGAATTTTATTAAAGCAGAGGAAGATTTAGTGAAAAGTTATTTCCTTCCTCAGAAAGAACTAATCAAAGATTGGCTTTCTTCTATAACTCATTTAAATGAGCAAATTATTAACTCATTTATTGAGAATAAAGTGGATGCTGAAATTATAAAGAGAATGATGAGGAAGTTTTGTTTAATCTTCACATTCTCACCAACGTTTCAGTTTCTGAGGAGAAATTTCTTGATGATAGTGTTAGTGAGTTTCCATCTCAAGATAAAATGCCATATCTCCAGTACGACATTTAGGATCCTAAATTAAAGTGTCCTGTATTTGATCCTAGTAGCCTGGCTGGTGATAAGCTATCCTATAAAAAATTTTGATACAGTTTGAAAACTGTGTGTTAGGTGTATGCAAGATAAATCCCTTAAGTTGCTTATCTTAAAGAATCATCTCCAGGGTCATACATTGAAGATTGTTAGTCACCTTTCCATTTCAACAGAAAGTTATGATATAGCCTTGGAGATTCTCAATAGGGAATATCTGGATGAAGGATATTTGTAACTATGGATGTTGCTAGGCCTCAATCAGAATTTTTTTGCTGAGATGAAATCTCTATTTCATGACCTAAATAATTCTTTTTATTTAGACTTCTTAGAAGATGGCACACCAGGCAACTGCTATTTTAGCTGTGATGATATACAAGTTGTCAACATATTTTAAAAAAGAAATTTTAAGGGTTGTGGGTCACACTTATCCTTTGATGGGAGAGATATTTGGTTCCTATTCCAATGTCCTTCACGATATGGAATTAACTAAAATTAAAGCTAATTTAGCACCATAACTCTAAATGGAGTAATATTAACCACAGGAAATCAAAGTCTCCAGTGATTAATAAAATACCGGTTACTATAGAGAACATTAACATTGTTTCTAAACAAAATAAATTCAGATGCAGTTTTTGTTGTGTTTATACACATTCTGCATATGATTGTGTGAAATATGCTTCTTTTAAGGAAAGATTGGATCATTGTAAAGACCTTGGTCTGTGTATGCTCTGCACAGATCCTTATCATTCTGACAACTACATTGGTAAAAAGGTTTTCTCAGACCTTGCTGTGATTGTAAGAATCAATATAATGCACATGTGTCCTGGTCTTGATAAGTCGACTTTAGAAACTAATACTTGTTACCAAGAAAATAATGGCTGTAGCAATTTGTTACCTATCATGGAAACTGTTATCGGATTTGAATAAAGGAGTTGAATAAAGGAGTTGAATAAAGGAGTTGAATAAAGGAGTTGAATAAAGGATTTGAATAAAGGAGTTGAATAAAGGTTCAATGCCCTGATCAAATCTGGTAGTGAGCATTCCTGTTTAACGCATTCCTTTCTAGACGTAGAGCTGATATATTGCCTACTCAAGAATTTGCGAGAAAAATTTTCTTGGGGTTAGCTCAGAAGCGTCTGAAAGAAATAGAATTATCTGTAAAATTGTCTGATTGTGACTGTTCCATTCCTTTCCTCTTAGATATTGACCTCACTTTTAAAGTAAAGAAACTCAGTAATGCAGTGCTTAACATGTGGGCTAGTGGTTGTAAGCTTTTAGCTAATTTTTGAATTGTCTCAGGGATTTGTTCCCTTTGTCAATATAGATGATTTCCTGCCTGCACGGAAATCCAATATTGAGTCTCAGATTTGTGGCATAAATTATACTAAGGTCATTTCACAGTATTCAGATTGCCCTGTTACCCACATATATTTTGTATTGGAGCCCAGGTCCAAGTATCTCGACCTCTTGGACTGCTTTGGAGAATCCTCTGTAGAGAGGGCTGTAGAAAAGATTTTCAGCTTGGAGACTGTCAGAATTATGGAAGACTCAGTGATAAGATAGATTATTTCCACAGCTCTACAACTTTTAGAGATGGGTGTTACTTTGTGGATCTTCCTTAGAATGAAGGAAAATTATTAGAAGTGATTACTAAGTGGCCCTGAATGTTTTAGATCATGTTGTGACCAAACTTGAGAAACAGAATCCTTATGATGATTATTGTAAAGTGTTTTTCGATCAGGAATTTGAAGGCATTATCGATAGGATAGATGATGATTTTAATAATTACCTATGAGGTCCTCATAGGTCTGTTATGAAGAAGGATTCTATTAGTAGTAAAATTAGGCCTGTTTTAATTGCTCCTTGAGAACTGGAGACAAACCATCTTTTAATGATTGTGTTTATCCCAGTATAAATTTCCTCACGGATATTTGGGATCTTTTATTGCAAAATGTATATTAATTAAATTTTGTCTAAGTTATTTAAACTTTAGGTTTTGTTTTACATTTAGTAAAACTTTATTGTGTAGAGTGCAGCTTTATTTGTAGAGAATAAATTTCAGTGTAAGAAAAGATCTCTATTCCTTGATCTAGAATCTTATTTATTAGTTTGATCTTTACTATATGCACCACTATGTGGCCTTGTGTCTGACATTGTTATACTTAGTGAATATATCTGGTGTTTGCTATTATGTGATGGTTATATTCAATCATGATTAGGAGCTAACTTTTATGACCTTGTGTCAGACTTGTTTAAGCTTAGGAAATACCTTCAGGCACTTGGATAACTCCTTTTATTTGACAATGGAGGGGGGGGGCATATGAGATGCAATACCTGACTCCCTTTTTCCTGTTACCAACAGCGACTAACTAAAACTGCTCCTGATGCCTTTGTATTCTCAAGCAAGTAGATAATAATGAACAGATAGAAAAAGAAAATAAATTATCAAGAGATGATCCTTTTGAAATCAGCTCTTTTATTTCAACTAGAATTCACTCTTTGCTAGATTTCTCTTATCATCCAAGTAGATGTTTATAATTTTGTTATTTTGTTTTCCATGATATGAGGGCGGAGGTTGTTTTACATTTTCCAAAATTAGTAACCAACTCAATATTCACAACTTGAAATATCTTTGTAGCTGGGGTTGTGACGGTTTGATTTATGTTATTTAATAACCCTCCAAATTTTACTGAACCTATTTTTCAGACAGTTCTAATTCTAAATTAATAAGTATATAAATGTGATTCTTATCTATGTGTCTATCTTGGTCTTTTCCTCTGTATCTCTGTTTATATCCATCTCAGTCTGTTCATTTATCTATCTACATTTTAATATTGATCTCAATCTGTTTATATATATGATCATATAAGGTGCAATAAAAAAAAGTACTGAAGCTTTAGATTTTTTCATTTTAAAATTTAAATGAAGGCAAGTAGGCACAGCTAGGCAACATATAATAAAGTGATGATGTCTACATGTCTAGACTGCTGTCTAGACATCTAAATGAGTTTGTGCTAGTTTGAAAGAAAATCATGTAATAAGTTTAGATACCTTTTAAATGAAATGTATTTAGCAAAACACAGAATTATATAAATGCAGCATTCCCCATACTTACCAGATCTAGTTTCTCTATGCAACTTTTTCTTGTTTCCTAAGCAGATCATTTCTGGAGCCCTAGGGAATGTAGGGTTATCCCTTTTTTTTTGCCATTACTTCCAGGTCTATTCTGATCTGGAGTGGTAGTACTTGTTAGGTTCCCCTCTGCAGGTCGAATAGATTGTTTAAAAAGTATTAGTATAAGACAAGAATAATTATTTCTGTTTTATACTAATAATTTTCTCCATTTGTTATATGGTTTCAATTATAATTAAAGCCATATAACAAATGGTTATTTTTATTAGATAGGAATATTTACTTGAAAGCATATAATTGCTTGCAAATTATTAGTATTAGATAGGAATACTTGAAAGCATATAATTTTGTACAAATTATTTGTATTAAGAATAGTACTTGATGTACTTCATCTGGTGGGGAGACTCCAGTTCTAGAGCTCGTTAGAATAAAATCATGCCTTCATTGCCAAGTCCACGCTGACCTAGAGTGGTAGTACCTGTTACAATCTCATCTTATGAGTCAAATAGATATATTTGAAAATAATATTAAATAGGAATACCTGAAAACATATAACTGTGCATTGTAATAAGAATAGTTATTGAATTTTTTAACAAAGGATTATATTCAGTTACTTGAAACTATATAATTGCTTGAAATACTTGAAACCAAAAAGAAAAAGAAAACAAAGATTGACTTTGTCATTACCGAACCTAAAAGTTGAAATACTATAAAACTAAATTGTTAATAGTTTTGTCTAGTATTTTATCTTTTAATTTTCCTCACAACTTATTCATATTGTTATTTTTATGATATCAAATAACAGTATGTGTCAGTGAGAATAATAACAAATAAACTGTTAATGAAACATGAACTCATGTTTTGTTTTTGTCTTGGGAAGCTTAAAAGAAAGAAATAGGTTTATAGTATTGATTTAGGCTTCTGCAATGTCAGTAGCTTTTGTAGCTTAATTGGTAAAGTAGCTGGTACAGAGAGCCAGGGTAATTCCATGTCAAATCATCCAGAAAAAAGTAAAATTGTCACCCACCCTCTTCAATTTTTCTGAAATTGTTTCCATGTGTGGACTGTGTTAACATTAGATGATCCCCAAAATGTGAGCTTCCAATTCCAAAAATTGGTAAAGTTATGTTGATTTTTAGCTCTCCAAATTTGGTGGGGTTGGCAAAAAATGGCAACTATTGTAACCTATTTTTGTCTGTAAAATGAGTTCTAGAGCATCCCTACTACTAAAAATTGGTTTATAAAAGTAGTTTGCCCATGAAATCCAAAAATGCTATCAAAAAAGTTTTAAAGTCAACCAATATTAAGTTATTGATGATTAATGACTTATTTTCTATCAAGATCAATATCCCAATTAGCAATATCAAATAAAAAATATTATTGTGGTTTTTTGTTATGTAACAATAAAATACAAAAATATTCAACTCAGATTTTTATAACAGGGATTTTCATATGCTCATAATCTGATTTTACTGTGCAGAGGGTTAAATAAAACTTTTTACATCTTTACAGATGGGATTTTCCTTTATGTTCAATTTCTACTTCTACTTTGCCACCATTAATGAAAGTTCCTGTGTGAAATATTCCTGAGAACATTTCACACTCTCAACTGATAACTGATTGTGGAGATTAGTCTTTCTCCAGACAGTACCATCATGAGAAATGGGCAAATAGTCTATGTTTGAGTGTACCTATGTGTTTATTTATGTGTGTGTGTGTGTGTGTGTGTGTGTGTGCACTCTAATACATGTATGCGTGTGTATATGTGCATGTATACCCCTTTCCTTGTTTCAGTCTGTATACATGCACACATGTCCCTTCTCATGCTTCTTTCAATATATATATATATATATATATATATATTTATATTCAGTGTCTCTTTATTTGTATGTGCATCACTCCTAATCTAACAATATATAAACTAAATATATGTACTCTCAACGATCTCATCAAGCTGTTTTGATGTTATCTCATATTAAGAGATGAGATAACATCAGAACAGATCGTCAGACTGTTATGAATCTACACACACACACACATGTGAATATATATATATATATATATATATATATATATATATATATAAGTTAGGGTAGCAAAGATAAAGTCAATTGTGCTTGGTAACTGTCAGTTTCTCGACTATGCACTTTTTGAACCAAAAATAAATTGCTCTATCAATGATATTGATCATTCTTTAATTATAAATATAAAACTATATTATCAATAACAATCACACACACACACACACACACACACACACACACACACACATATATATATATATATATATATATATATATATATATATATAAACCTCTATTTTGCTTTAAAATATAAAGTAATGTTTCTCAGATAAAAATGAAAAACAATACTATATAGATATTTGTATAAAACTTGAAAATGTAAGACATCACTCAATAAGTCCTGGGCCTAATAAATAAAACAACTTTTAGAAAAAATTCGACTTTATTTATCAATATAGTCTCCTTCTAAGGTGATACACTGATTCCAATGCTTCTCTAACAATTCGATGCCTTTTTGATTAGTCTGTGTCCTCAAAATACAACACAGTTTCTAATATCACTTCTTCATTGGAGCCAAATTTCTTTCCCTAGAGGTCTGCAAACAGCCAGTAGTTGCTGGGGTCAGATCTGAAGAATAGGGTGAGTGCAGAAGCAATTCAAAGTGCAATTCATGTAGTTTTGCTATCATAGCGATTAACTTGTGACATGGTGCATTGTCTTGGTGAAAGAGCATCTTTTTTTCTTCTTCTTCATTTGTGGCCGTTTTGGATTTCTTCCTTCAAATGCACTAATAATGCTATATGATATTCGCTATTGATGGTTCTTCCTTTCTCAAGGTAATCAATGAACAAAATACCTTGCACATCCCAAAATACGGAGGCCAAAACCTTGCCTGCTGATGTTTGCATCTTTGGTCGCTTTGGACGGCTTTCACCTGCTGCTATCCTCTCAGCTGACTGCCGATTTGACTCCGGCGTGAAGTGGTGGATCCATGTTCCATCCATATTTATGCAAAAACTCCTTTTTATTGCATTGAAACAGTTCCAAACAATGCTCTGAATCGTCAATGCGTTGTTGTTTTTGACCAACTGTGAGCAAATGCGGGGCAGCCACTTTGAACACAGTTTTCTCATTGAGAAATGTTCATGCAAAATGGTGAATACACTGCCTTCTGATATCTTCGACTCCTCTACTATCTCACATAACTTCAATTTACGATCGAACAAAATGATTTTGTGGAGTTTTTTGGTGTTTTCCAGGACAACTGCCGAATTTGAGTGACATGAGCATTCAGCATCATTTGTGTTTGTACAACCGCATTTAAAGTCAGCATATCATTTTGCTTGAACAGTATTTTTTCCCATCAGAAAGCAATGCTTTATCAACACAGGAAAATCAGATTTTTCCATTGTTTTGAAAATTTACAACGGTAGCTTCACATAACTGTAATTTATAAACTAATAATTCGATTGGGCTCAAATTTTGAGACATACCATTTGAAAATTTGTACTTTATAAAAATCATATGGATTTTTTATTAGTAGTGCCATCTATATGTTAAGTCTGGGACATATTGAGGGATGTGTTATTGCATCATGGTGCTGCTTTCCTCACAGACAGTGCCAAAATGACTCTAGTTTGCAGCACAACAGACAAAACCTGAAACAAAGTGCATGTGCAAAATTAATAATTTGATATGGCAAACATTTACTCTTTGCACCTAATATATACACACACACACACACAAGACACACACACACACACACATATATATATATATATATATATATATATATATATATATATATATGAGGTAGGTAAATATATATATATATATAAACTTGAACTATGTAAAATGGTGTTTTGACTTTCCAATTAAATTTGATGTGATCTCATCATATAATTCAAATTAAATTTAATTTAAAATTCATTGTTGACCTTTTGTACAGAAATATGTCAACGGGTAAACCTAGAGATATAAGGGGGTTTTTTTTGGGTTTTTTTTGGGGGGGTGTCATCTCTGTAGTTGCTTCCAGCATTTCCATCTTGAAGCTGGATATAAATAAGGATCTTTTGAATTCACTCATTTCTCATTTGGATGTACATGAATTATAATGTACATCCAAACTTTTGAGGAAAGACAGGAAAGACCATGCAACCATGACTACATCCCAAAAAATAGGATATGCATCCATGATGTAGGAGTAGAATTGCTGATAATTTAAATCTCATACCAAGATTGTAATTGAAAAGACTCAGAGTCAGGAACTACCCTACAGTAGACATGATTCCTTTGTTTATCAGTATTACAGGTTATCAGTTTTTTTAAAAAAAGCATTTTAACTTGAACTATTTACAATATTGATTTAACATTCCAATCTAATTTAATGTAGTCATATAATTAATATTAACATTATCGAACAATCAATTTTTGAGGTCTTGTCCACTGACTTTGTAGATAAATTTCATAGAAATTCTATTCTCATTCAGTGTTTTGACAGTTAATTCAAATCTTACATCATTGAATTATAACTTCATTGCTTGAAAGTTGTGAATACAACAAACAATTATATGAAGGGACTGAATCTTGATTTGGCATTCACACATTGTCAAATAATCATTATCCAAATTATTTATCACTACACACACACACACACACACACACACATGTGCCCTTGCATGCACATACACACATATACATTCATGCACAGCCAGATTCTTTGAGTATTTATATACTAGCAACTTTTATTTTAGATAAGATTGTAAATAAGTTTCTGTTTATATAGTGAAGTTTCTCTGTTTTTACTCAGTGGTTATTAATTAGTGATAAGATTATAATGAGACTTGGATTACAATTCTACATCAGTATAGTTTGGTGGGGAAGTGTGGACAAGGCTGCTGTTTTTCAGGGTTGTCAAATGTAAATAAGATAAATAAATTAAACAAAGAAAATGAATCTATGATTTGAGATTGTTATTCTTGCTGGAAAGATTATGTAATGGTTATCATCATAGACAAACCAAGTTCAAATTTTTCCCAATGATATTGATGGGACTGGCTATTCTCAGCACAAGATCAGCTGAGGGCTTCCTTTCTTTTGATATTGATGGGACTGGCTATTCTCAGCACAAGATCAACTGAGTGGTTCCTTTCTTTTGATATTGATGGGACTGGCTATTCTCAGCACAAGATCAGCTGAGTGGTTCCTTTCTTTTGATATTGATGGGACTGGCTTTTCTCAGCACAAGATCAGTGGAGTGGTTCCTTTCTTTTGATATTGGGGACTGGCTATTCTCAGCACAAGATCAGCTGAGTGGTTCCTTTCTTTTGATATTGATGGGAGCTATTCTCAGGATCAGCTGAGTGGTTCCTTTCTTTTGATATTGATGGGACTGGCTATTCTCAGCACAAGATCAGCTGAGTGGTTCCTTTCTTTTGATATTGATGGGACTGGCTATTCTCAGCACAAGATCAGCTGAGTGGTTCCTTTCTTTTTATATTGATGGGACTGGCTCGCATCAATATCAAAAGAAAGGAAGCCCTCAGCTGATCTTGTGCTGAGAATAACCAGTCCCATCAATATTTCAGCACAAGATCAGCTGAGGGCTTCCTTTCTTTTGATATTAATTGGACTGGCTATCCCTGACATAGAGTCAGTTGAATGAATATTTTCTATTGATATTGATGTGACTAGATATCCTTTCCATGAGACCAGTTGAATGGTTCTTTCCTTTCTCCAACTCTTGTCTCATATCCTATCTAATTCCTTTTAACTCAGTGGGAAATTAGAGGTTTCCTGTGACTACACTGCAATATTTCAATTGCTCAAAGAGGAAACACATCTGGCAAAAATCAGTTTGAATCATTTTTTAACAAGATTACCAATCCTATAGAACCTCCCACTCCCATCCAGCTCGACTGAGGATTAAATTTGAGATTACAAGAAGCTGAATTAGGTGACCCAATTTTTTTTTAATTCAAAATTTTTTTATTTTATTTTATCTATTATGTTGCCTGTTGCTTTTAGGTAGATGGTAAAATGGAAATAGGAAGCAGCATGGGATATTATTTGGTGGTTTAAAACTACCACTTCCATATGATACTGAGGAATTTTTTTCAGAAAAAAGGAATTGACAGAAATGATCATTGGAACTTTTTAATAAACTGCAATGAATTTAAAAAATGTATTTTAAAAATGTTAGCATAATTAATGTTGTCTTTTTCACACAGATTTATGTGATGCTCATATCCTTCCAATAAACAAAAATTTGGCCCAACAATATCTAAAACATTTTAGAAGAAACAAATCCTATAAAAATTGCATTTAAAGGCATTTCAAAATTATTTTCATTATCCACCTGACTGTCAGATTTTATAATGCAAGTCAATGTTTTGTGAATAAAATTGGTATTAACCAACTTCAGCCACTAATCCTACTGGATGTAGGAGTGATTGGCAGGTCAGAGTTCAATCTCTGGCAGTTCTGACTGTGAGAAAGACATGAGCACTGATTTCACTGGCTGTGGATGGTCACATATCAATAAGTTTTTGTTTTTTTACAATAAGGAGTTGAGTTTTAGACACCAATGGAAACCGTTATATTTGGGGGGGGGGGGTAAGCAAAACCACATTCCTCTCTCATCGTTGGTAGTCTACAATTTATAAGAGAATTAATTCTTCCTCAGTTGACTGAATAGAAACCCCCTCAGTCTAAAAAGGAACTTGTTGCCTCTGAACATGAACATGAGTGAATTTTTTTGACAACTTGTTCGATTTTTCATCACTGAGATCAAGTGACAACCTCCTCCTCATCACCTGATATCTCATCTTTTCATCGTTTTCAAAACTTTTCAAGAAAATAAACAATGTAACATGACAGATGTTGGTAAACTTTTCAAAATATACTTACCTATACTTATAAATGTATTTATATTTAGATGAGCAATGAATTATGTGATTTTCAGCTTATAATAAAAGCACAAAAAAATGGTGATAGCTTGTTTTGAATGTCAGGTTTTTTATTATGTAAGCAAACTAAGTCCATCATAATCTTTTTATTTATAAATGAATCCAAAATATGAGGATGTTCAATAAATTAACCTAAGGAGTTTGCAAAAGGAAGCATTGTTTACAGTTGTATCTTTTTCAAGGAAATCAATTGTGATGGGTCCTTTCATGTCACATTATCTTCTGTATTGAACGCTGTGCTTGGAACTTTTTCTTTACCAGAGAGTCAGTGTGTTTCTACTCCATCTTTTTGACTCCTGTTTGTAGTGGAAAATTCATCTTTAGCCCATTTATAAACATTTTTTTTTACAAAAAGCAGGTTCTCCAGAACATATCACTTATTTTTCTGTACATTTCACATAGTTTTCACTTCTCTGCCACCAAACATTTGATTATTATTGATAAATAAAAGTGTGATTAAAAAAATCATTATTGGTTTAGTTTAATGATTATCCAGTGGCAAAATTTCATTAATATGTAAATGTTTAATTATAATCCTAACTATCTATATTTTCAATGTTTGCAATGAAATACTGAAAATATGAATAATTATGATTATAATCAAACATTTACAAATGAATGGGCCGGGTTAGCTCAGTCGGTAGAGCGTTCGGCTAGAAACCATAAGGTTCCTAGTTCGATACCGGTCCTCGCCAACTCAGCGTTATGAGTAGCACAGGGATCTGTGCAGTAAAGTAAGGAGCTGATGGTAGGCATTGCGCTCCACCTCAGATGCCAAAACAATCTCCTTGGTCTAGCGCTATTGAAAAGGGGATAGACTCCCTCGCTGACTGGCTGATACCGACTTTAGGCCACCCTGTTGACTTTACAAATGAATCAAATTTTAGCATTGACTTGCAGCTGTTTTATTGCTTCCCAGAAGTTCAACATATTTTTTTTGTTTTTAGATAATTTAAAAAAAAATACCATATGATAAGTTATTATTCTATTATTTTACATATTAAAATGGACTGTTTGATATTCTATTACCTTCATTCATTGATTTTGTTAACTTTTCTACTGTTTGGGCTTTAAGATTACTTGCAGCAATTTTTTATTGCTTCTTTGCTTGACTGTTGTTTTCCATTTTGATAGGCCACAATTTATCTATTGAATTAATACCAGGAGAGTCTTAAAAAAGTATTTCCATTAATTTGGTGTTTTCAGAAGCCTTTATTTAGCAAGGTGAACAGTAGTTAGCTTTATAGAATGTGAAACAATATTGTCTTGCAGGAATATATTCTTTAGTTTCTTGGTTGTACACAGAAATCTCTCTCTCTCTCTCTCTCTCTCTCTCTCTCTCTCTCTCTCTCTCTCTCTCTCTCTCTCTCTCTCTCTGAAGAACTTACAATAATTATCTTTATATATCTTAACACCATCATCAACTTTTAAGGGACCTATAATTTTACTGTCTACAATCTTAGACAAAACATAAATCTCCACTCACCCCCTCCTTCTAAAATGTGTTGATGGATTATTTCCGTGAAGAAATCAACCTCTAGCTGAGCCAACTGTTTAATATAACATAGTTTTCCATTCATCACTAATATTTACTGCTGAAAATCAGTTTTTATGTAACTCTTCATCAAAATTAATTATTTTTTGTGATATTTATTTAAAAGTGTTAATTAAAATTTGTTTTCATATCTTTACTTATAGTTCCAAATATTCTGCAACTTTTCTCTTCATGTCATATCGATGAGGATGAGAATACACCAACTGCATCCTCTGTATGTTCTGGATATGACACTAAACTGCATCTGATGGTTTCAGTTGTGGAGCTCTGGGGAGTGTGGAGTCACTTCTTCATTGCCATTACTCCCAGGTCCATTCTGACCCAGAGTACCTGTTAGGGTACCATCTTTGGGTATCTGAAACTGATCTATTTGATCAGTTTCAGATAGTCAAGTGTATACCTGCTTCAAATGATTTTAGATATACATTTTTATCATATATAGTTGGAAACCATATTTGTTAAACTGGCTCCAGCATAAAATAACTCTACAGGGGTTGATATGCCATAAAACCAACCAGCTTTTTACATTATTTTTTTGCTAGTCATTCCACTTTTCTTGCTTAGCACCCTTTTCATTTTTCTCAAATCTTTTTTTTAGACATTCTTAAAGTCAGTTTCTTTTTTTGTTCATATTTTGGCAATTTTTTTTCCATTTCATTTTGGATAGTTCTGGAATATTTATTCAAATTGCTCTTTTTATGACTTCCAGAATTATGTTCCCAGTACAATATTGTACAATACCTCATTTCTCTTTTGAGGTTATAACTTTCTCATGATTCATAGTAATGTTTGGATATCTGAAATTTTAAGAATAAATAGTGATAATATTTTCATATATATATATATATATATATATATATATATATATATATATATATATATATCATCATCATCATCATCATTATCATGTCGCACTGTTAGCACGGATATCCATGACAATCTCTCTCCATTCATCCCTATCGATCATCATTCTCGGGAGGTCCTCTATGCAGCATCCTGTATCCGCACAGAGCTGGTCAATGTACGTCTTTGCTGGTCAGCCCACACTGGCGTGCCCATGTGTTGGCTTCCACAGGAGGACGTCACTTATGAGTTTGTCCTTGCTTCTCCAGCAGTGTCCCGTGTGTCTTGTCCGTCTTACTCAAATGGTTTGGGTGATATGTGGCAGGTGGCCGTATAGCTGTTTTATATATATATATATATATATATATATATATATATATATATAAATGAAAATGTTATACATATATATTTACAATATACCCACACACACACACAAATAACATGTTATTAATATTTTTCAAGAAAAATATATTGTTCATATAGAAAATTTTACCAATATTGATTGGTTGATATGAATTTTATTATGTAAACATTGACTTGCCAAATAAAATCTGAAATCATGATGATATAAAAATGATATAATTTATCATAAGGAATAATTTTTTTACATCAAAAACATTTCCCCCTGGCTCCAATAAATATAGATACCAAATGTTTGGCCATCTATAAAGGACAAACAATGTATTCCCAATTATTAATATATATTACCAATATGTATATTTTATCAATATAGATATTCAATTTTGTATATATATCAAAATGGTACATTCTAGGCTTTTCATTATTCCTTAAGAACAACTCATTTGTTTTATAAGATAAAAAGAGAAATAGGCAAATATCTTTAATCCTCACCCACATTTCTATGATTGTCTTGTGTCTTGTAGCAACATGGCTTCCCACTGATTATTGTTTATTCTTAGAGATGTCTTCCTTCATCTTATTTAAACTCTTCATTTAAACTTTCCATTGGGTCCCAAAAGTAGGTTTACCAAATTTAATAGCCCTCCATTAAACCATTCATTGAAGATTGACAAATAAACTCTTCCCAATTATTATCACCTATGAATAAGTATATTCACATCAGTTTTTTTTTAATAAAAAAAGAAGATACAAAGATTTTATCGCTTCCAGTGAAACATTATACAATATAAATAGATATTATTAGGTATTATTTATTACCAAAACTTACTGCAAAAATTCTGTGACCAAAAACAAAATTGCATATATATATATATATATATATATCTGGGGTGTATTGAGTTTGGAATTGTTACATATTTATGTTTTGGGTTTCTGAATTTGGGTCTGTAGATAAATGCGTATCCATGCTGATATCAAATAACGTTTTTTAAATCTTAAAATGATAATGATACCCAAAAATATTTTGTTTTAAAAATCAGTTTATACTTGTCATATTCTGATTGGTACATCAATTATGCATTTTTTTTTATGTGGATTCATCCTGGCTTAAAAATGTAGACATGCCATCATCACCTGATAATCATTTGAGATGGGCATGGCCAATCAAAACTATTCTAAAACACAAAGAATGGGGCTTGTAACAATTCTAATAGACAAGCATTGGTTAATAATCTAAAATTCCTTTCTCCTTCCTCCAAAATTACAACAAAATAAGCAACTCTGATATTTTCTCAACCTAATGGCCTATTTTTTCCAATAATTGTTCTTTGTGTGGGTGGATTCAATCTGAAGTTGACCTAACTTTCAAAGTACAATAAGTAATAACTGTCTCGTTTATTGAAAGAATTGTTTTATTTCTGTCTGTCTTTCACTTACAAAATGCTGTTTTATGTGGATTAAGAAAAAGACGTTTTAGTTGCCCAGAGACAAAAACTGATACGGATTCTTTTAATAAGAATTGCTTATATTCTCCAGCCATTTTTATCATGAACTGAGAATATATTCATGATCTTTAAAGAATCTCTATAAAAGATTCTATAATTAAATCAATATTCATCCCATTTCTTTTGCTTCATTTCTTTATCAAAACTTTATTTTGGATTATTTGGATTATTCAGATTATTTTCTTCATCTTTATTGTTATCTGTATAACATTTTGTCTGATGTGCCCTTCGGCCTGCTTGAAGAATGCCGGAAGGCACATCAGATGAAACGTTGTACTGATAACAATAAAGATGAGGACAATAGTCCGAATAAATTCAGACAAAACTTTATTATTTTTCCATTAACAAAATAAACTGAACAACTAACTAAATTACTGAAAATAATATTCAACTTATTTAAACTTCATGGTCAACAATATTTTTCATAAAACTAATTCCTCTTTTACTATCTGACATCCTCATAATTTTTACTTTAACAATAAAAATATATGAAAATATTTTTTAAGATTTTGAACAAAAGAAAATCTTTAACAGTTGTTAATAAATGTTGGTATTTATTAACTGTTGCTTTTATGTTTTCCCTTTTCAATTTAAAAAGAAAATTAACTGAACCCATGGAAATTCCATGGTTTAATTAGTAAATACAAATAAAATAATATGACAGTTATATACTAGATGATTTGTATCAGCAGTCCATGATGATATTGATGCTTCTATTTAGAAAAAGGTTGAGAAGGATTTTAATTAACATTTAGTGGTTGTCATTATATTGAGAATTTGAATAATTAAAAAATAACATTCTGCACTAACACAGACCCCACGAAATTATAATTCAGTTGTAAATTGAACTGGAAATGGGATTATTTGGGGGGTTAGAATTTGCAGTGGATCACCTGGGATTGCTCAAATAAAGATTTTACTATGATTTGATATTTTGCTAGATTATATACAAACATGATTAAAACTTTAGTAATATATATATATATATATATATATATATATATATATATATATATATATATATATATATATATATACATGACAACAAAATAAATTGAATAGATAAACTATTGAAAAAGCTATTTTACTCATTTAAAACTACACATTGATATTTTTTGTAAAAATATCTTCTGCATTCAATTGTTATTTAATTTCAACAATGTAAGACATGTGTGCCAGAAAAAGCAGGGCTTATTAAATGCCCATCAATGAAGAATCTGTTAGATGAGGGACTCTTTAATAACAGCAACTCCTGGAAGCAACTTAAGATCTATATGCCAAACAAAACAAAGCATAGTAAATAATAATAATAATAAGTATCAAGAAAGGAAAGTGAAAGCGGTCTTGCCAACATAGAGGATTGCATGGAGGCAACAATCTAACAACTCAAAGAATACACAAAAATGAGCAAAGAAAGATTACTTACAGCAGCCAATGATAGCAGCTGAAACATATGGACAAACAGAAAAACAAGAAAACAGAAATGGGAAGAAAAACAATTATATGGATACTTAAATTACAAATTGGGGAGGTTGCATGTGAAAAGAAATGGACATGATTAAGAAGAGAAAATTTCAAGAGAGAAACTGAGTCACTCATAATTGCTGCACAAAACAATGCCATAAGAACAAATTATATCAAAGCGAAAATTGATACGACACAACAGAACAGCAAATGTAGAATATGTGGGGACAGAGATGTGATAATAAACCATGTATTAAGCAAATACAGCAAACTAGCTCAACAAGAATACAAGGCTAGGCACAACTGGGTTAGAAAGGTGATCCACTGCGAATTATACAAAAAACTAAATTTTGACCATACAACAAAATGGTATATGCATAAACTAGAATCTGTTCTTGAGAATGAAATACATCAAAATTTTCCGGGACTTTTGAGATTAAGATGGATTGCCTTATCCCAGTTAGAAGACCAGGCCTAGTATTGATTAACGAGAAAAAGAGAACTTGTCAACAGATTTTGCAGGGTGAAGATGGAAGAAAACAAATAGATAGACAAAAACCTGGACCTTGCTAGAGAACTGAAAAAGCTGTGGAATATGAGGGTGAAAGTGATACCAATCATAGTTGGTGCACTTGGAACAGTCCCAAAAAGCTTAGAAAAGAGACTAGAGGAACTGGAATTCAAAATTGAGAGGTTCAGCATTGTTAAAATCAGCTAGAATACTCAGAAGAGTCCTGGAGACCTGAGGAGACTTGTTGTCACTCAGACTCCAGTGAAAGACCATCAGCTAACACTGGTGTGAAAAATTCACTAGGACTGGAGTAATAATAATAATAACTTGGAGTCAAGTCAAGCAGATTTTCAAAGTGAAGCATCAATGAACATCATCATTACTTACATGGGTGACCACTTAGAAACAGCAGGTACTGTAAGCAGCTTAAGGCATGTGTACCTAACTAAGCAAAGCTTAGTAAATAATTACTGTTTAATTTGTCTGATACACATTTAATTTCATAGTTAATTAAACATGGTATTCATTTGTAATAGAGAAATAGATCTGTTCTCATGTGTGACAATATGCTCCCCACCTACTCGGGGATTTAGTGCAAATTCTCATTTTCTTTGTGATATCTTCAGCATAGTCTGACCCCCACTATGGCATCCTCTGTTTCAAACTGCATGTTGTGGGGGGACCTGTCACAAAAAACACAACACAAACAAAGCAGAGCCAAGAAACAACAAAGACAGAGTAAAGGGTTTACATTGTTGGTTAGAAGGGAACATCTTACACAATGCATTTTCATTTCTTTTTCTTGCTCTCATTCATTTCTTTTCTTTTCTAGTCTTACTTGTCCTTTGTCATTCATTCTCTTACTCTCTTACTCTGTGTATCTGGACAGGCCAAGAGGAGGAGGAGGAGGAGGAGGTGGTAGCCCTCTGGCCAAGCGGTCCCTGCTTAACTCACAATCTGCTTCTTTCGCAATTCAGATTCAACTAACAACTTTTAACTCCAAAATCCCACTCTCACCCCAAAGTCTCATTTCCTCAACCTGCAAGATTTTACTGAGATTCCCAAGATCTGGGCTCTTTTCTTTGTTAAGAAGGAACCACCCACAACCATCACTGATCCTTACTTTTAATAACTCCTCTTAGATTTGATCTATCTTTGATTCTCTTTCTTCTCTAAAGAAATTTTTAATGGCATTTATGAATTTCCTTTGACCAACACAGGACAAACCTTATCTATTACACACACACATGCACACACACACACACACACACACACACACACACACATATATATATATATATATATATATATATATATATATATATATATATATATACAGGTAATCTTGAACTTTAAGTTACTAATTTCCTACCATAAAATTGTACTTGCGTATTATTTAAAATTAACTTAATTGTTACTTAATAGACATTTTATGATATTTTCATGTTAAAACATGCAGTCCTAATGATTTGAACAATTTGGAAAAAAAAAGGCGGTATCATTTACGGCGATTTGATAATGGCAGACTATTTACTTCCTATTTCTTACCAAACAAAAAAAAAAAAGGGATATCAATCTCATTGATTTTTTTTTTCCTTTTAAGATTTTTTGGCCGAATTTAATTGTTTAAAATGTATTAAAAATAAATTACATATGTAATATATTTTGCATATTACACATGTAATTTAAATATCATAAAATGTCTGTTGACATTTAGATATTTAATCAAGTTTGTTTTAGATAATGTGCAAGTACAATATGCATACACATATATATACACCTCCATGCAATATGAAACATGTCTATTATAAGATTCCTTTTACTTTTAAGCATTAAGATATCTTGTATACTATTTTCTATTTGACAGAGATAGAAATAAAATAATAAAATGTAGAAAGATATGTAAAATCCTTAATTTCTTTTTTTTTTAATTCCAGTGTTGCATTATATTTCTATGCTATATTATGCAGAAAATGTTATATATTGAAAAGAAGAAAAAGAATTGTATTGATCTTCTAAAATATCTAGAATTTAATTTAAAAAATTTTTTGTTTTAAATTGAACAACAGAGAATCTTAAAGACTTCTTAATGAGTATTGATATTCATAGCCTGTCACTGCATTCTTCCATCTTTAACTGCATCAATACAATATCTGGTTGTGAAGATTTCATATATGAATCTTTGTTTTTTAAATATGGTTTTTTATTTCATTTATTTTTTAAATGTTGAAATGATTTCAAAACCACTTGTAATCTGATATTGAATTAAATATCAAAGTGTTTTAATATTTTTTTTAACATTAAGTCAAATTTTGTCAAAATGTGATAAATTCTGATTGGTTGATTTTAGCAGCATGTCAACCTGTCTGGAGTTATTTTATGCCTAGAGGTTAGGGAATCATGTACAGTATACATTCATATTTATATTTTGTTTGTGTAGAATTTTTTGTAGACAGTTATGATACCAAGTATTTATATCTAATACAAATAATTTGCACAGAGCTGTATGGCTTCAGACACTCTTATCTAATATTAATAATCTATACACAATTATATACTTTCAAGTGACCACTTCTATTTAATGATAATCATTTGTTTGCATAGTTATATGGTTTCAAGTAAATAACAATAATAATGCTTTATAAACAATCATAGCTTTAAGTAACTATACTTAATTCTTAATTTACAGTTCATATAGTATCAAGTATTCTATCATACAAATAATTTTCAAACAGATCTATTCAACTTGTAGATGGGACCCTAACAGCTACTACCACTCCAGGACAGATTGAACTTGGGAATATTGACAATGAAGGAGTGTACTCCACACATGGGGCAGTCTCTAGCCATTTTTTGTGTCAAAGACTGATTTAATATAAACAATATTTACACAGACCAGCCAGTGAGAGCTTGGGTAAGGATGATCACAATATTGGTTCCAATGCAACTATAAGCCACTGAATGGCAAATGCTCTTTTTCCTTTCTTAAATTCATGAAATCCAAGAAAAAGAATTTTTTTTTTATTTTACTAAAAAAAATTAAAAAACTGGCTGAACATTATCATCATTGTTATAGTCTAGATATTTCTTAGCATTTCTTCCAAAGAAATTCAAGCAACATTTGTTTATTCATTTTTTTAAATCATGATAGCTATAAATAAGTTTGCTTAGTCTTATACACATATCTCAGATTGCTTACAATACCTACAGTTAATAAATTGTTACTCATCTAAGTACATTGATGTTTAACATGTCTGAGTAACAAATATGACAGGATATTCCAGAAAGGAATCACCAAATAGGGGATGACCTTTTTTTTTTACAATCATTTTTTTATTCATCTTTTTTTAAGAATTTTTTTTATTCATCTTTTTTTAAGAATTTTTTTTATTCATCTTTTTTTAAGAAATTTTAGAAACTGTGTGCTAAATATGTTTTACTGCAGGATTACTTTGTCAAATAGGATGGCTCTAGATTAAAGGTTTCCAAACTGTTTGAGCCTTAGACCAGTTTCATATTAATAATATTACAAACAGTGGGGGTGGGGTAGATAATCATGACCGGGATATAGGTGATAAGTCAACTATAAGCAACTTATTTATGGCTCATGCATACAATTTTGTATCCAAACAAATTTGGTCTTAATATCATCATGTCTTTTATAACCCTTAGCATTTCTTTCAAAGAAAATCTCATGGTTTTGTTTTTTTTATCATTAATGATAGCTAGTTGAAATATGAATATTAACTCTTTAAAGTTTTAGTGCATCCGTATACAGACATCCTTTACCTGAATTCCTGGTTGGTAAAAAGTTCAAATGAAAACGTTGAGTGCTTTCTACAATTTTTTATAAATAGAACCTATGGGTCACAGCTCCTACATACTTTGTTTCACTTTCTCTCATATAAATGTATGTAATTCTATGACTCAATTTCTTTGCTCAGCAGCTGTCTCAAGAAAACGGGTCATAGAGTGTAAGTGTTTAAACAAAAACTTAATAGTATTAAAAGTGTTAATAAAAATAAGTTTCATTCATTGATTCTTGAAATGCTTATAATCTTATACTTCACCAGATGTCTGTCTGTACAACAAGACTCTACCATTTTGGGCCGGATTTCAATCAAACTTTCAGAAATTATTACAGTCATTTCTGGAAAGATTTTAAACTGCACTTGGATATGATACACCTTAAATTGATTCTTAGATGGAATCTGTTTCTTACTTTTATGTGTTACTGTCCACTGCACTGTAAAAGAGTATTTGTCTCCCACCTAGCATTAGTAATGCACTCTTTTGGTAATTGTTACAAGAGTCAAGTTTATCTCTAACTTCCTGTATACATTTAGACCCTCACATTGTCACAGACAGATGTCATGCTATGAGAGAATCCATTCTATTTCAACAGTAAACTGGCCTAACAAAATCGCTTACCAATACAATGCTTAAAAAAAGAAGGTTAGAACTATCTGGAAAATAATAAAATTAAATACTTATTTGAAATATTTATTTAACAAACCTAAATCAGTCTTTATGCTCAGTTTAAACTGTTAAAACTGTTTTTAATAACAAAGCAATATTCTGTAATGAATAAATGATTAAGACAAATCTAAAAAAAAAAAAAAAAAAGCTTTAAATATGAATAATTATCCTGAACCTTAATGAAAGTGACTCTATATCATTTACTTTTAATAATGACAATATTACAAGCAGTAAATAGTGCTAGCCTATTTAAGTTTAAAAGTTAGTTTTAGTATGGTTATAAGTAGGGCCTCCAATTTTCCATTTCAAATTTTTTTCAATTTCATTTCCACTTTTGGAAAATTACATTTTTTCCTGTTTTCATGTTTGGACAATTCTATGTCAAATCATCCAGAAAAAAGAAAATTATCACCTACCCCAAAAAATTGGCGGAGTTATGTTGATTTTTAGCTCTCCAAATTTGGTAGGGTTCGTGAAAAATGGCGACTTTTTGTAATCTATTTTTATCTGTAAAATGAGTTCTAGAGCTTCCCTACTCCTAAAAATTGGTTTATAAAAGCATTTTTACCCAAGAAATCCAAAAATGCTATGGAAAAAGTGTAAAAGTCAACCAATTTTAAGTTATTGATGACTTTTTATTTTTTCCTAGCAAGATCAATATCCCAATGTGGCACTGAATCTAAGACAATTTCTTTTTTAATTATTATTTCACATATATTGAACATTATCTGTACCAAAAAGATAGTTTGGTGTTTGCCCAGAACCAAAGCTACCACATCAGTTAAAATTTTGCAAATCAGATATCATTAATAATTTAAAATTGGTTAATTATCCTGAACCCTAATGAAAGTGACTATATATCATTTAGGCTTTTATAATAGCATTTTTGGATTCGTTGGGCAAAAATACTTTTAAAAAACAATTTTTAGAAGTAGGGAAGCTCTAGAACTCATTTTACAGGCAAAAATAGATTACAAAAAGTTGCCATTTTTTACGAGAAAATGAGTGAAGTGAGAAGAGGAAGAAAGAGGTAAAAGGAGAAGAGGTGACAAGCAAAAGAAAAAGAAAGAGGTGGAGGTAGTTAGAGGAAAAGAGAGAAAGAGTGAGAAAGAAAAAGAGAAACTAAGCTGGGAAGAAAGGGGAGCATAATAAAGAAAAAGAAGTAAGGCACAAAAACAGGAAGGGAAATTAAGAAGAGGAGAAGAAAAGTGAAAACAGGTTAGAAATAGAAAAATAGATAATATTGTTATTGAAAGAACCAACCAAAGAAAGAGCCAAAACACTGTCTCCTGGAAGACAGAAGCAGTTAGAGAAAAGAGAAACGATATTAATAAAACATACTAACATAATAAAACTAACATTACTAATACCAGCATAGAAACTCTTAAGAAAGCCCAGGTAGATCTGACTAAAATATACAAAAAAGAACAAATCAAATACATCCAAGAGTAAATTAATAAAATCAGACATTCAGTAGAAGATAGACAATTGCAATTAGCATGGCAAAATGAAATTAGTGGTAGGAAAAATGCCCCTACAGCTAAACTAAAGGCAACCAGCTAAAAAGATAGACTCCAGAAGTGGAAAGACCACTTCTAGAAATTGTTAGGAACTCCCCTTAAAATCATAGAAAATAATACACAAAAAATAATGAATAACCAACTAGACATAAAACTAGGAGACTTTACGATAGAAGAACCAAATGAAAACCTAAGAAAACTAAAAAATAGAAAAGCTGCAGGCCTCGACAAAGTACCCCCTGAGGTAAGAAAATTTGATGACATACTACTTAAATTATACAATGCAGTAAATAAACAAAATACGATAGAAAAATGGATGAAAGGCTGTATTCTCCCATTCCCCCAAAAAGGCGACCTTTGTATCGCTAAAAACTACAAAAGCATAACTCTTACTACTATATAATGCCCTTCTTTTAAAGAAAATCCTTAGGAAAAAGCCAAAACGGATTTTGTTGAAATCAATCCACAACCTCTCATATCCTGACTATTCATCGAATCATAGAAGGGGTTTGAGCAATGAATCTTGAGGCAACACTGCTATTTGTAGATTTTTTCAAGGCATTTGACTCCATACACAGAGGGAAAATGGAGCAAATACTACTAGCATATGGCCTCCCCAAAGAAACAGTTACCTCTACAATGATGCACTACAAAGGCACTGGAGCAATGGTATGCTCACCTAATGGTGACACAGATTTTTTTTACATTGTTGCTGGAGTCCTACAAGGAGATACATAAGCAATATATATATTTATATGCTTAGACTATGTATTTCAAATATCACTGGATCTCATAAAAGAAAAAGGCCTCACACTAAAAAAGACAAGAAGCTGGTGATATCCCACACAGGCTATTATGGATGCAGACTACACAGATGATCTGGCACTTGTAGATAGACCTGCACAACTAGGTTGTAATATCTCATCCACAGAAAGTGATGTTGATGCATGGTCTGTCATAGACAGATTATCAATCATATGGAAATCCAATCTCACTGACAAGTTAAAGCGACAATTCTTCCAACTCATATCAGTACTACTGTATGGCTGCACCACGTGGACCCTAATGAATCACTTAGAGAATAAGCTAGATGGGAGCTACACAAGAATGCTGTGTGCACTATTAAACAAATTTGTTAGAAAACACATCCCATAATTCAGTTTGAATTACTTAAGTATTACCTGCTAATTAGGGAAGTTTTAAATTCATAATTTACTTATATAGTTAAGAAATATGATGGAAAAATAAAAACCTGAGTTAAAAATGAAAAATTTATTCATATAAAAAGTTTCAACAATAGAACTTAATCAAATGCCATGAAATGACATGGAATTTATTGACACAAATCCTCATAGTTTTCATAATTCCACTCTCATGCTAAATTATTTAAAAATCTCTTTTGTGATTTCTATTTTGAATCTTTTGTAATATATTACAAAAGATTCAAGACAGAATTTAGAATTTAAAATCTCTGAAGCAACTGATGAATAAATTGCTAATTTCAACCACACTAAATAAAAACACTAGATTGCCTATGAACCCATTAGTTTCATATTATAACAGCAGTCCATGATGATATTGATGCTTCTATTTAGAAAGGGGTAAAGGGTGCTAATTAGCATTTCATAGTTATCTTCATCATACATATTCACACCCCTTCACAAGTAGGATGTGATATAATGTCAATTTCTTAAGCAGAGTTTAACAGGTTTGAATTCAGAGTTTTCCTTCACCTAGACTGGTTGCCTACCAAGGTTAAAGAGCCAAGTCTACCCTAATATTTACCTATAGCGGGAGGGAGAATAGTCGGATGCATATCTTTCCCAAGCATATTTCATTTTCAGTATAGTTTGAATGATTAAAAAATGACATTCAGTACAAATGCAGACACCTCAAAATTATCATCAAATGCAAATTAGACTGGAAATTGCTTTATTCTCTAAGAGAATGTTAAATGCATTACTTTAATAGAAACTTTTCTGTGGCATACCATATCCATTGGTTTCCAATTACTTTCATTCATATATATATATATATATATATGTTTGTGTGTGTGTGTGTGTGTGTTTATGAAGAAGGGGAGACTTAACGAAGATAAAATATCAAGTTAGTCACAACTTTGACTATTGATAAAATAACTAACCAAACAGGTTAGGATTATTAATGAATATAAAAGTGCTTAATATTTTTGTAGAGCAGATTTATTAAAATGGTATATCCAGAAAGCCTTCCCAGGTTTCAGCTTGGTCAGATTATCAGGGCTATGTGCGATGAATTAATTAAATTGATTAATTAAAACAAACGGAAGTAAACAAAATGTATTATTGTAGATGTGCAGTGTACAAGAGATACATGCTGTGTGCTGTTTTGATTTTTTAACCGTTGCTATATATGCATGTTTCTTTTTACAATTTCCCACTTTATGATAGGATTTCTATACTGTATATATTTTTGATATCCCAGATATATTTAGAAAGAGATGTGCTATGCATATATTTTATATCAGTAAAGCTAGACTTGTGGTTATAAAATCTTCTTTTAAAAGTATCTTGTGTTGAGACTAAATATATTTTTTATCATCATTTTGCTCATTAATTTGTACACTAGCTTTGTATCCAATGCAAACACTTTGGCAATCTCCATTTAGGGGGTACTTAGTTTCTTTATTATTACAATTGCAAGGAAGAGATTTGTTCTTTACTTTTTTGTTTTGTTTTTTAGTCAATTTTCTAATGTTGGTTTTGTTGATATTTTGATCTACATTCAGCAAACAGCTATAACTTAATTTTACAGTATTCATGTGGAAATTTTTTTTCTTTTGAAAAAGATATTTCCTAATTTATAAATAATTGCTATATTAAATGGAGGAGCAAAACAAAGAATATTCCTCAACCAGTTTTTCCTTGTTTTTCTGTCATTGTGATTGTATAGGATAATTGGTTTTGTATATAAGGTTAGTTTTAAATCCACTATCTTTAAGTGCTTGCTTGTATTCACCTTTTTTCTTGTCCCCTCAATGGTGCAGAGATGTGTGAACTAGTGGGTTGCTTACTATTATATAAAATTAACACTATAGCAGAACCCTGCAATCACAGTATTTATCGTGATGACAGTTTACTTATATTAGATAATAGCACCATGAGAAAAGGAGACATCATATGTAAAAACATATTATATGATCATTTAAACTATATTAGAGCTTTCACCTAGGAGCTGCAAGGTCTTCACCACCTCAGCACATGAGTAGCACAGTGTAGATAATCAAATCTGTGCAGTAAAGCATCTGAGAGCTGACGGTAGGTATGGTGCCCCACCTTAGGAAAAAAATCTCCCTGGTCTAGCACAAGTGAGAAGGGAATGGACTACCTCGCTATTCAGTCAATAGTGGCAATAGACCACCTCTTACTTACTACCTGTACATTTAATCTTGGTTAAAACACATATTCAGGGTGTTGCAGTTTTATTTTCCATCTGTGCGTGTTTATATTATATTATATATTTCCCACGTGTGGTTAAATGTTGCCTCTCTATTCAGATGCCTGTCATAATTTAAAGTTATAATGGATTGGTCTTTATGAAAATAAAGAAATAACAGGGTGTATAGTTATGAAAAATGGACTAAAATTGGAAAAGGGTGTTAGTGTAAGAAAGACTGAAAGAAAGGAGTTAAATAAAGAGTTATTGAGTGAATGGGTGTGCAAAGTTAAAACAAGTAGAAACGAGAAAAAGACACAACATGGTTGTATATTTACACATTGCCTAGTGGTGAAATTCTGACAGTTCATAGTGGAGGTGGAGGAGGGTTTAAAAGAAATAAGGAACAAAAATTCAATAGCAAAAAGTGCTTCTCATAAGTATTTAAACAAAAAGAAAAGTATTTCTCATAACTATTTGAACAAACAGAAATTTACTTATTATCATATGATAGATGAAGAAGAAAGAAAGAAACAAAAAGAAGAAAATTAAAAAGAAAATTAAAAATAAGAATATAGGAGTAAAATGACAGGATTATAATAAAAAATTTAAAAGATATACATATAATATCCATCAGTTTATTTTCTAAAAGAATCATCTAAAAATTCAAATATGTCCGTTCATATTTTTTTATGGGTAATAGAGTATATATATATATACATATGTATGTGTGTATGTGTGTATGTGTGTGTGTGTGTGTGTGTGTGTTGGGTTATGACCTTGATATGTCTGGTCATTAAGAAGCAGAAGTATCTCAAATATCTATAAATAAGGAAAAAGAAGACTGCATTAAGAATGAAATATAATCTTATTTTTAAAATCAAAAACATAATATTACATATTTATACATATTCATATTGATAATTATTTATTAAAAGCAACTTCTAAAAGTTTTTATGCAAATTAAAGATCACAATTTCTTGATGAAAACTGTTTGTTGAATTGAAAAGTCAATAAAAAGTTAGAAGATCCTTACATATCAAAAATGTAGTGATTGATGGTAAAAGTGGGGACACACAGATTTATATATTGCAAATTTTTAATAGATAAATAACATTCTGAGATAAAGTGTTGTCAATTTTAATTTCTATTTTCAAATTTGACAAATGAATAATATGTGTAACAAAAATAGATTAATAATATTATAAAGATTACAATAACAAGAAAAAAATGTGGAATGGAAAAATCGAAAAATTTGTTTTTGAGTTGGATTTTACAACATGTCAACACTTGTCAAGTTATTTTATGCCAAAGACATTCTTGTTGGACGTTCAAATTTTTTTAACTAATTTTTAAAAATCTATTTAACCTATAATAGGTACTACCACTCTTCAGCCGCAACCTTTTAACACATATATGATAAAAAGTGTTGGGTGTTTCGCTATAGGTGAAATACGGTTGGACAATCATATTGCTAGGGTTTGATATAATCATAGCATAGGTGCTAGGGTTTGATATGATCAGCCAATTGATCAAAGGAGGCCTCTATGACCACCTGCCCTGCCTACGTTAGGGCCAAAGTAAAGTGTTTCATGTCATGGACTGCTCAGCCACTAGGATTCTGTCCTTAAGCCTCATGGCTCATCACCCACAACTAACAGGTGCAGTAGTGCAGTTGGCATATTCTTCAGACCCAGCCAAGTGAAGTATTTTTGACAAAAACTTAGTTAACTTTTTAGGTGTGTAGTTTAATTCACAATAAGGCTAATGTTGCATTTCCTAAGAAGGTCAAGATTATCAGTGAATGATTTATAAAAGCTTTAATCAAAACAATTATTTAAAAAATAAGATTTTTTTGAATATATCCACACACACAAACTTATGTATAAAATTGAAAATGAATAACAAAAATAAGAGTTATTCCTTTTCAATCTTATTTTTTCTTATGTCTTTTTTTATTTTAAAGCAAAATATTCAAATTTGCTAACACCATTGAGCAAGTCATATAGCAGACTACTCAGAAACTTATTTGAGGTGTGTAGCTTGCTTTCAGTTGATACATTGAAGAGCTTGATATTAGGTGGCTGTTCCCCCAGACAACACGTCCTCCCCTCGTCTAAAAGAGGTAATGGCTGAGTTTATAGCCAGGAGTCTGAGGAGACCCCCAAAGGGAATGCCAATTAAACTGGAACTGCTTTCTGCAAGGCCCCCACATTAAATGACCTTGTGTCACTTTCCAACACTGTGGAAGTTGGATAAATACCTGATAGTAGGCTACACAGAAACTTGTTTAAGGTGGGAAGAAATGGTTGTTTTAGCAATACAATATTATGTAGACTCAGAATCAGACAAACAAACAGAGAGACACAGCAATATAAGTTCTTATTTCTTAGTCTTTGCAAAAAATGAAAGTTGTTTAGGTTATGTATGAGAAGCGAAATTGTCGACATTGAAAACAGGATATTACTAATGAAGTTTTGGTGCCAGTTCCTTTTTTGGGGCTATTTTATTAGAATTCTTAAACAGAAATAAATAAAACAGGAAATTAATTTAGGGATTAAAAAATTCCACTCAAAGTTTCAAAAACTTATTTCCTCTTCAGCTGAAATCCAATACTTGATCTATGTCACATTGTGTAGAGAACAACATCAAAAAATATTAAGTATGGTAATAACTTTATTCTGTTTGCTAAGATACAAATTCTATGAAGATACAAATTCTATGAAGAGTCTTTGAGACAAGATAGAATGGCTGGTTTCTTTTACTTTCAAAGCATTCAAATATTTTGAATTAGATTTTCAAAGAATCACCTGGTTGTCGGTGTTTAATGGATGGTACAAGTTTTAGATGATTCATTTTTTATTTGTTTTTTTTTTTTAAGAGTCTGAAATGATGGAATTTTCTCACAGAGAAATGCTTTTCATAACAAACAAAGAGAAAATTTACTTCTAATCATTTGAGGTTTTGAGGGTTAAAACAGGAACATTATGCAAGAACCAACTTTTATTGCAATTAACATAACAAGGCATTTAGTCACACTTTGTAGTTCTGAATGCTAAATTATCAGGTTGTTTTTTTTTGGGGGGGGTGGGTATGTATGATAAAGTTGATAAAATATATTTTGTTCAGAATGGAACTGGTGATTGAAAAGTGAACTGTTATTTCTGTTTGGAATGGAAGCCAAACTAACAATGTCATTTTGATCCACCTGCTCAAAATTTTGACTAGCAGTAATAATCTTAGACATGGAAGAACTGATTTTATGTTTGTTTAAATACAGTATTTTCTGTAGGTTACTGCTTATAAGGACTACATAAACTACTGCTTGTTATGGTAATTGCAATAAAATTTCATTCTTCTTATGTTTTTTTCATGTCAAAAAAAAAAAAATTAGTAGCAGATTATTTTTGTTCAAATACTTTTGAGAAATATTCATTTTATATATGCACACATGGTGGACTTTTCTATCATAAACGATAAATGAGGGTCAGCAGTGAATAACTTGTTTCCGTATTGTTGCATGCTATCAAGAAGACATTTTATTTGTGGTTTCTCAGCCTTGCTATGAAGCCATACTGACAGATGAAATTTTCTAAAGTGGGAGTTAGATGTTTTTGCTTTAGAGTTTGATCACAATGTTTCAATCTATTTTATTCAAAACTCTTTAATTTAGCGAAACATGTCTTACACCATTTTTCCAGTTTGATTTTCCCAGGTACTCAGGTCAATGTTGAGGTGTTTCAAATTGTCCTTCAATTTATCTTTGTAGTGTAAGAGTGGACATCCAATAGAAGGCTTAGAATTTGGTAGTTGTCTGTATAATATCTTTTTTGGAAGCCTGTTCTCATTCATTCTGACAATATGACCAGCCCACCTAAGCTGAACCTTTGCTAGCCAGGTTTCAATGCCTGCAATGTTGTTACATTTGTTTTAGTATTGCACTATTTTTCACCCCTATCATCCCATTTTATACTATACATGGCACAAAGACAGCACATGTGAAAGGCGTCAAGTTGGTCCATGAGCTTGTGGTAAAGTGTCCATGTTTTGGCACCATAGAGTAGAGTTGAAAGCATGACTGATCTGTAAATGTCAATTTTTATTCTAAGAGATATATCTTTGGTGTTCCATAATCGGTGATTCATTTTGCCGAATGCAGCGCTTACATTAGCTGTTCTGGAATGAATCTCTTTGTCAATTTTTCCATCAGAAGTGACTGTTGATCCAAGATATGTAAACACGTCAACAATTTTTAATACTTTTCTTTCAATAAAGACAGATGGATTTACAAAACGTGGATTGCATGCTGCAGGCTGGTACAGTAGTTCATTTTTCTTTATACTGATAGTAAGTCCAAATGTTTTTGATGTCTTAGAGAATTTATCAAGAATGGTCTAGATGTGTGCTAATAGAAAGGCATTGTCTGCAAAGAGAAGAACCCACACTAGCTGCAAGGAAATTTTTTACCTAGCTTTAAAACGTTGCTGATTGTATAGGACACCACTTGTTCTGAATTTGACATTTATTCCTTTACAGATCTGAGAATGCTTTCTTGAGCTTAACAGAAAAGAACAACACAAATAGAAGTGGAGCAAGAACACAGCATTGCTTTATACCTTTGGAGACAAAAAAAAGTGCTAGATTGCTCACTACATGATCTTATAAAAACCCTCATTCCTTCATGCAAAGAGATGATGATATGAAGAATTTTGTCTGGAACACCTAATTTTGAGAACACTTTCTACAGTTCGAGACACAATGTTGAAGGCTTTTGTGAAATCAACGAAAACCATAAACAAGTCTTTGTTTTGCTCTCAAGCCTTCTCTCCAGAGACTGTCAAAGAGAGAAAATCATATCTACTGTTCCTCTACCTGAGCAAAAACCACACTGAGTATTTGGTAGTGCTGATTCCGAGACAAAGTCATAAAGCCTGTTTAGGATGATATAACCAAGGATTTTGCCACTCAACCGAGAGAAGAGATATTCCTCTGAGGTTGTCATACTTGCTTCCTTTGTTCTTGTACAAATGGACAATTGATGCATCCTTAAGATGTTGCGGGATTTCCCCCCTGTCCCAAGATTGAAGAATTTGCAGAGCCTGTGTGTCAAAAGATGGGTTCCACATTTGTACAATTCAGCTGAAATTCCATCTTCGCCAGGTGCTTTTCCATTTGAAAATTGATTGATAGCTTTCTTCACCTCAGCTATTGATGGATTAGTAGAGAGGTATTGTACAACAGGTCTCTGGGGAAGATTGTCTACTACATGAGTATCAAAAGATTCAGTTCAAAAATGTTCCGCTCAATGTTTGACAATATCACTTTTGTCAGTCAAATGAGTGTTATCCAATGACATGGCTGGTGATTGACCATTGGAAATTGAACCAAAAACATTCCTTAGATTTTGATAGAACCATTTAAGATCATATTTGTTGGCAGCCTCCTGCAAAGCTTTTTGCCTTTGATGTCCATCAACTCTCCTTTATTTTCCTCAATCTGGCATGCCAGTGCAAGCACAAACAATCTTGTAATCTGACAAACATTGCCCAATAGATTGTGATTGAGTCAGATTTATGTCACAACAATCACGACCACAAACTATAATGTAGTCGATGAGATGGTCATAGCCTGATCTAGGATGTCGCCAGGTGGTTTTGAAACTGTTTGGTTGCTGGAAAATCATGTTGGTAATCATGACTGAATACACAATAAAGAGACAGCAGTAACAGACCATTAAAGTTTACCTTTCCTACACCATGTTTACCAATTACTCTTCCCCAAGTCAGTGTGTCACATCCAACATGAGTATTGAAGTCACCCATGATATAAAGTTTTTCACAAAATGTCATATGCCTCAGGGAACACACAGGTTACTGTAAAAAGATTCCTTTACCTCCTGAGTGGAGTCCATTGTAGGCCCATAACAACTCAGCATTGCTGATCAACCTGCACTATAATTTGTTTTAAAGGGTCTGTTGCAAGGCACACACTCTTCATCAAAACAACATAGCCTATACAGGTGCACTGTGTGGCACATGTTAGGTGTTTGTTTTGATTTTCAGCATGTTGTTTTATCACAGAGTTTGACATCAGGTATATGGCTGGTTACCATATACCTAGTGTATTTGGGTGTAATGAGTATTCCTTTTCAGATTGGAGGGCCAGTGGCTTGGGATCACCCATGATGACTTTGCGCAGGCTTTAAAATATAAAGCCCTCACATCATATATACACATACATATATACATACATATACATACATCTATGTATTTCTGAATGCTGACCATCAAACTGATTGGATCAATGTCTATTATAAGAAGTGGAAGTAGACAAATCAAAGTCTATTATTATTATTATGAGGTTTTCACACCTGCTGTAGCTGGTGGTTCACTGGAGACTAAGTGACAGCAAGTTTCCTCAGGTCTCCAGGACTCTTCTGAGTATTCTAGCCGATCTTAACAGTGCTGTAGTTTGGATGATAATATATTCATTTTTAATTAGTTTAACTCAAAAACTTTGAATTAATAGACAAAATTTTCCACCAAAAAATAATTATTTGTTTCTTTTGTTAGGGTAAAAAAGAAAATAATTCTTCCTTTGATTTCCAATTCACCCAAATTCTTTTCTAGAGATTTGGGGACCGTTCCAAGGGTACCCACTACAATTGGTATGACCTTCACCTTCATGTTCCACAGTTTCCTCAGTTCTCTTGCAAGGTTCAAGTATTTGTCTATCTTTTTGCTTTCTTTCATTATCACTCGTTGGTTGGCCGGGATGGCAAAATTCACAAAATGACAGGTTCTCTTATTATTATTAGCCTGAGTCAGCAAAATTGATATTGATTAATAAATTTTCCTTAGGTGGTCTTGCTACATACCTGGATACCAACCCAGGTATTTCTATGTCCCCGCCTTAATGTGCTAGATGGCTGTTGAGTGAGAAGCTTCCTCCGCCCTTTGACAGGTTTTGATTTTCATCATGCTTGATGTCTAGCCACCCTCCTCACCTGACAAGCTTGGGGGGGGGGGCTACCGGTTTAGTTTACACACAGTATTTGCCATAAATAAGTATATTACAAACAATTTTTAATGAAAAATTTGTTGTTGTTTTAAACAAATGTATGAGAAATTACTTCTATTCAAAATGAATACAATTAGTATTATTTATTATCAAACTTTACAGACTTTAAAGTGGAACAGGTGGTTGTCCAAATATAAGTACACTGCTTATACATATTTATGTAGCTTTATTTTGCTTACAAAGCAAATGACACCTAATTGGAAAACCATGGCAAGTAAATAAAAAAATTCAATATCACTGTTCAATAGTAATGGATATGCTAGATTAACTTCCTAATCATTACACCATGATGGGATGTCTTTAAGATTTTAAATGTAAATAAAACAAATTACAAAATAAATGAATATTATGATTTGCAAATTCTTAGCTTTTTTATGTTTAAAGCTAAATTTTAACCAGGGTAAGTGAAAAACTTTTTTTAAATCTATAGAATAAACAAATACTGGATTTCTCCTCCTACAATTAAGGACACATTTTAATTCCTAGCTTCTTTGTAAAAAAGAATACTTTTTTTTCACTGTAACTCAACTGGCAATTAAGAACTGAATTTATTTTTTATCATATAAGAACAAAATATATTCATTTTTAATCAGTTTAACTCAAAAACTTTGAATTAATAGACAAAATTTTCCACCAAAAAATAATTATTTGTTTCTTTTATTAGGGTAAAAAAGAAACCAATACATTTTTTATCTCTTCAACTCAGCAAACAACTAAGAACTGAATTAAAATTTTTGTCATGTGTCCAAAAAAAATTATAATAATAAAATCAGAAGATTAGCATTGCATTTTTTAAAATAATATTTTAAATGTAAACAAAAAACACAATATTTCCTAAAATTAATTGACTTTGTAATATACAAATTCTCAATTTTTTTTTATTTGATAAGAATTTGCTAAATTGTTTTCCTTTAACCCCTCTTACTCCTCTCTTCCCCTTTTCTCTCTCACTCCTTGGTGTTCCTAAAATCATTTTTAGTCTAGTCATGGACTGAGTATTTCAATTAATATATATATATATATATATATATATATATATATATATATATATATGTTACTTTTCTTTTTGGGAACTTTTCTGGATTAGACTAGAGAGTGTAGCTGATAGTATAGAGCATTAGTGTAGACTATCTAAATTCTTTTATCATTCTGAATGTTGTTACAATTTGAGTGAAATAGTTAATGTAAAATGAGGTGAAAAGGTCAGAAGTCATAAACAATTTTACTTGTCCTCAATTCTGTCTAGATCAAGTGGGAGACGACAACATTTACAAAAAAAGATAGAGGAGAGACACACACAAAACAGAGAGAAAGAGGAGGAGAAAGAGAGATACAAACAGAGAGAAAGAGGAGGAGGGAAAGAAAGAGGAGGAGGGAAAGAAAGACAGAGAAAGAGGAGGTGAAAAATAATGGTTTTCTGTGAAATTTTATTTCTTTTCTATTTACAGTTTTTGATACAAATAAATATATATATATATATATATGTATGTGTGTGTGTGTGTGTGTGTGTGTGTGTGTGTGTGCATGAATCTGTGGATATGTGCGTGTGTGTACATTCATGCAGGCAGGATATGTAATATGGTTGTATATATGAACAATCCCCTTCTTTCTGATATAATTAATATATGTATATATTTCATCTTTGGATACATATTTGATATATATGTGTGATAGACTCTCTCATCAATCTCTACATATGAGGATCCAACACTTCAGTTAAAGATGTGAACTGTTGGACAGGTGATTTGTTTGTCGAGGCAAAGGCTTGTGTAGAGTCTTTCCTTCTCTCACACCAAATCTAACCAACCAAGGTTAGAATACCCAGCCTACCCTACTATTCTATCTGGGTGGAGGAGAGGAGATGAATTCATGCCTTTGCCATGAAGTGAAATACCCTCAATCCAAGTTCTGAACTTATTTTATTCCTTACAACATTAGCCATTATGCCATGCACACATCAATATATATTAAATATATAAATATATATACATCCAATCTTGAAATAGATATATAACACATCACTCAATAAGTCCCAGGCATAACATATAGATGGCGACATTAATAAAATAAATCTATATGATTTTTATAAAGTACTAACCTTTAAATGGCACGTGTCAAAATTTGAGCCCAATCGGATTATCAGTTTACAAATTACAGTTATCTAAGTGAAGCTACTTTTGCAAATTTTCAAAACAAGGGAAAAATCTGAATTTCGTGTGTTGATAAAGCATTGCTTTCTGATGGGGAAAAAATACTGTTCAAGCAAAGCAATGGCTTGATAAGTGTTATTTGGACACTGCTCCATTGGAAACACAGTCGTACAGACACAAATGATGCTGAATGCTCAGGTTGCCCAAATTCAACAGTTGTCCCGGACAAACACCAAAAAAATCCACAAACTCCTTTTAGCAGATCATAAATTGAAGTTGCATGTGACAGCAGAGGAGTTGAAGATATCAGAAGGCAGTATATTCAACATTTTGCGTGAACATTTGTCAATGAGAAAGCTGGGTTCAAAATGGGTGCCGCATTTGCTCACAATCGATCAAAAACAACAACGCGTCAACAATTTAGAGCATTGTTTGCAACTGTTTCAATGTAATAAAAAGGAGTTTTTGCATAAATATGTGACAATGGATGAAACATGGATCCACCACTTCACTCTGAAGTCAGTCACAATTCACTGTGTCACAAATTGATCGCAACGATGACAAAACTACATGAATTTCATTTCGAATTGCTTATGTACCCACCCTATTCCTATATATATATATATATATATATAATATATATATATATATATATATATATATATATATTTGTGTGTGTGTGTGTGTGTGTGAACAATAAATGAGGGTCACCAGTGAATGACTTGTTTCATCTTATGTTGTGTATGCTATCAAGAAGAGAAAGAAATCTCCTCTTGAAGCATGCATTAGCAAGATTTTGGGCCACCCAGTTGCCGATCAATCTGCACTATAATTTGTTTAAAGTGGTATATTGTTTGTGTGAGGCACAAAACAACATAGCCTATCTAGATGCAATGTATGATGATGTATGTAAGGTGTTGATCTCATGTTTTATGATGGAGTTTGACCTCTCCAGTACATTAGGTATATGGTTGGTTACCCAGTGGATTTTGGTGTAATGAGTTTTCCTTCCAGGATTCGAGGTCTGGTGGCTTGGGATCGCCCATGATAACTTATATATATATATATATATATATATATATATATGAGGTAGGTAAAAGGATGGTGAACAAGAAATGATAACTCAAGACCTAAGATCACTCAACTCTCCCCTCCTCCTTATCTTCCGCTGACATCAAACACACCAGAACTTTACCCCCATCCCTTAACCTACCTCTGTGCCCATCTACTCCCATTCTCTCTCTACTTCCTGTAAACTACCCTCACTTCATTCATGTCTGCCCCTATCCTCCCTCCCTTCACTTCCGCTACTAACTCACCCCCCTCACACACTTTTCACTTGTACTTGCACGTAATTTTGCTTTCAATAAAAATCATTTGACCGATGATGTCCGTATAAATCGGACAAAACGTTTCAACTCTTAGATTTGTTTTGAGTGATCATTTCTTGTTCACCATCCTTTTACCTACCTCATACTGTCGGATTTTACTACATCCATCCTATCTCCATATATATATATATTCTGTTACGAACGCCTGTGTTGATTAGGAACGACCAAACACAGTGTTGTACGAGAAAGAAAAGAAAAAAAATACGTTGGGTAAATCATGCAGACAGCAATTCATCATCCTCTGGAATGTAGCTTGGGAATTCTTCATACCAAAGGGCATGACTCGATACTGGTATAGACCTTGCGGGGTTACGAAAGCTGATATCTCCTTAGCTCGCTCGGTTAAAGGCACGCACCAATATCCCTTCAGTAAGTCTAACTTGGTGATATATTTAGCTTTTCCGATTTTGTCAATACAGTCATCTATACTGGAGATGGGATGTGAGTCAGTTTTAGTCACGGCGTTCACTCTCCTATAATCCGTACAGAACCGGACTGATCTGTCAGGTTTGCTCACTACTACGCATGGTGATGCCCAATTGCTCTGACTAGGTTCGATGATACCATGGTTGAGCATATACTCTATTTCCTGGTGTATCACTTCTGCTTTGTGGGGGTTGACCTGATAGGGGTGCTGTTTGACTGGGGTGGCGTCCCCAACTTCTACGTCGTGCTGGATGACGGGCGTCCGCTTAGGATTGTCTGGAAACAAATCATAGAAGTCGCTGATAAGACTTATTACATCCCTTCTCTCTTCATGGGTCAAATGTTCGAGCTTAGGGGTGAGGTCGGCCAAAATCTCTGAGTTGTGTAGCTTCAGGGGGCGTTCATTTTTCCTTATGTCATTCTCAAGAAAATCCGTATGGTTGGTCGCCTGAATGGATCCATCGGTGATCAAAACAGGGCGCTCATCTCCTCTCTCATGACAGGGTTTCATCATATTAATGTGACACATTTGCATCGCCTTTCTTCTATCTGGGGTATCGACTATATAATTGAGGTCGCTGACCTTTCGTGAGACCTCATAAGGGCCGTGGAATTTGGCTTTAAGGGGTTGACTCGGCAGGAGCAACAGTACTAGTACTTTATCTCCGGCTTCGAAGCCTCTAGGGATTGTCTTTCGGTCATAATGCTCCTTTATTCGAGCTTGGCTTATCCGTTTTCTTGGGCTACCTTACTAGTTTCGCGTAGTCGGGTTCTGAAACGTTCCATGTATTCCGACAATGGTTCTTTCCTCGGATCGTCTTGCATCCATCTTTCTTTTAACATCAATAGGGGTCCTCGTACTGAATGTTCGAATATCATCTCGAAAGGGCTAAATCCTAGGGATTCCTGAAGGGCGTCTCTGGCCGCAAACATCAAAAAAGGGATGCCTTCGTCCCAATCTCCTTGGTGGTCGTGACAATATGTTTTAATCATGGTTTTAAGAGTTGAATGGAATCGCTCTAATGCTCCCTGAGATTGGGGGTGATACGCGCTGGATTTGACAGTTTTTATATCCAGGGAATTCAAGGATTGTTGGAACAATCAGGACATGAAATTCGACCCCTGGTCGGTCTGAACTGTCCGTGGTAATCCGACCATAGCAAAGAAGTTAAGGAGCGCCGCTGTGATTTTTCTGGCGGATATGCTTCTGAAGGGGATGGCTTCTGGGAATCGGGTCGACGCGCACATGATGGTTAATATATATTGGTTCCCTCGTTTGGTCCGGGGAGAGGGCCAACGCAGTCTATGACAACACGACAAAAGGGTTCCTCAGAGGCGGGGATCGGGTGTAGGGGAGCGACTGGGATGCACTGGTTTGGTTTCCTGACCATCTGGCATGTGTGGCACGTTCAGGAATAGTTGGACACATCTTTACGGAGTCCTGGCCAGTAGAACTGTCTCGCTATGTATTCGAAAGTCTTGCGTATTCCCAAGTGTCCTCCCATGGGTATTTTGTGAGCCGTTTTCAACACTTCCATTCTCCGTTTCTTTGGTAGGACTAACTGGTATACCACCGCCTAGTCCTCTATGGTGGGGGTATGGGGTGGTCGCCATTTCCTCATCAGGATTCCATTCTTGGTGAAATATCTGGATGGAGTCTTCCCTAATTCCTCCTCAGGCAACACTTCATCGAAAAGCAGGGAGATCTCTGTGTCCTCTCTCTGCTCATTCTTAATCGATTCCTCCAAATCGGGGTCGTTGTTCCCGTGTCCTTCCGGATGACCTTGGTCCTGCGTAGTACGTTCCGGAGGTCGTTGGTTGGGTCGCTCCTCAAAGCATGGGTACGATTGGGTGGTCACCGGCATTTTGTCTTTATCACCTTCTATATTTCCTTCACGCTCTCTTTCTTCAACTCGCATTCTGGCCTTGGCCCTGCTGACTGCGCATTATGGGAACATTTCCGGATAGTTCCTTTCCAGTGCTTCCATCCGCCCGGAAGAGCTTGGTTTCATTGTCATTCTCGGGGAGAATCTAACTTTTTCACCTGCTAGGTCATTTCCCAACAACATGGATATACCTTCCATGAGTAACTTGCTCCGACTTCCACATATCCCTGTGCTATGTCAGACTCTAGGGAGACCCTGTGAAGCGGAACACTGACGAAATTGTTCCCGACCCCTTGGATTATTACGGATCGACCCCGTGGCCGTATTTGATTTGAAGGGTATATATTCATCTAAGATCAAGGATTGAGTTGCTCCGGTGTCTCTCAGGATGGTTATCCGAGTCCTTTTCATCTTCTTGTTCACAGGAGAGACGTATCCCCTCGATACGAATGGTCTATATTCTCTCCGGATAACACTTTCGTGTCTACGTTCGGGTTGCCTGTGTGATGAAATCGCTCCCTGTGGTTTATTCGATATCCCATGCTTGGACTCTGCATTCTTCCTCTTGAAGCAATTCGCTATTACATGTCCTGCTATCCCATAATAATAACAAACACTCTTACTTCTGTCCAGTGGTCGATACACAGGATGCTGGGAAGCGGGGGGGGGGGCTATAGTGGGCTCTCAGGTTGAGCGGACGGGTCGTATGCGCTGCACTTGGCTTCGATACACAGGATGCTGGGAAGCAGGGGAGCTATAGTGGGCTCTCAGGTTGAGCGGACGGGTCGTATGCGCTGCACTTGGCTTCGCATTCACTCTGTTGCTGTTAGTCATTCGTGGCCTAGTGCTGTCATCTCCAAATAGTCCGGTATCTCTTCCACGCTCGCGCCTATGTGTTAAGGCATACTCGTCCACTAGCATTGCTGCAGAATAGGCTGTGTCTATTTGGTGCTCATTCAGAAATATTTTGAGGTTCTCATGTACGTGCTCTCTGAAATTTTCAGCCAATATCAGCTGTCTCAGCTTTTCATAGTCTGTTCCTACTCCTTTCGATGATGTCCACCTATCGAAATATGTCTCAGTCTGACGGAAGAATTCAACGTAGGTTTGCTTCTCTACTTTCCTATAGCTCCGAAATTTTTGTCTATACGCCTCTGGCACCAGCTCATAATTCTGTAAGATGGCTGTCTTCACTGTATCATAGTCGGTGCAATCGCTCACTGACAACGATGCATAGACCTCTTGGGCCTTTCCCCTGAGTGCTGTCTGCAACAGCGTTGTCCAATTTTCCAATGGCCATTTCATGCTAGGGGCTATCTTTTCAAAATGCTGGAAGTATCTTTCGACATCTACTTCGTTAAACGTGGGTACTAATCTTATCTGTTGGACGATATTGAGTTCATCGGGCCGGTCCTCTCGCATCGTCATCCTGCCTTCACTTTCTCTCCTTTGATTCTCTTGGGTCATTCTTACTTTCTCCAGTTCAATTTCGTTTCTAGCCTCAATCCTAATCTTTCCGAGCTCGAGTTGAGCGTGGGAAAGGGCAGGTGGATCCTGTTCCATATTGCTCAGCACTTCCTCTCCAAAAATGTCGTTATCAACCATGTGTTCCGAAATTATTTTAATTAACTGGGCTTTTCTCATGCTCTTTCGGACTTCTAACTCCAGCTTCACTCCTATTTCCAGAATACTGTCTTTTCGCAGCTTAGTGAGACTCTCGTAAGTGGGAGATTCTAGAAATGATTCCACTCCCTCCATTTCAACTGTGTATTCTTTGCTGACCCAACAATTCTACTCTCGACTCCCTTCTGGAGACTTATGAATTTTGTGAGTGGTGTAGAAAGAACAAGATATAAATCCCGGACGAGCCCCAATTCTGTTACGAACGCCTGTGCTGATTAGGAACGATCAAACACAGTGTCACACGAGAAAGAAAAAAAATAAAATATGACAAAGGTCCCAGGTATGAAATGCTAACGTTTCATAGAAGGGATAGAAGGGGAAAATCAAGTCTTCTGCTCCAGAAAGGCAGTGAATAAATCGAGAAAGCAGAATGGACACTGGTCAAGCCAAAGAAAACACGGACACAATATCATACATTTATAACAAGAAAACAAATAGCGTTTTATTATGAAATAAATATCAGGCTGTCAATCCTGAGTGTTAGCCGTGCATTCATTTAATACATTTAACATATTTTCTTTCAAGGATTCTCTCCTTCTCCCCTTTTTTTTTATATGTTCATAATGTTCACAATTAAAAGCTTATATAATAGTCACAGTTAAAAGTTCAAAAGTGTTTTTGAAGATATGGAGTCAAATGTGATAATGCAAAATATTTGAACAATGAGAGACTTACATTAATGAAGAGATCTCTTTGAAACATTCCCTTTTCATTTTTCATATTAATTCCGTATGCCACATAAAATAGATTTTCTTTTCCTTTTCTTTTCCACAAAATAATTTGATAAATCTCCTTAGTAAATAGTAGATCTTTTGAAATCATCCGATACACGTTTAAGGTTCAGCCTTTTCTCTGTATCATATCTCATAGTAGCAGCAAGTTTCCTCATATGTCTGATCGCCTTGAAATCTTTGTAACTTGTGTCTTTTAAAACTATTTCTTTCTTTCTTTTTCACAAAATAGGCGGGAAGTTCAATCGAACGCTACGTATGATTTTGGGGTCATAGCGTACTTAAAAGTTCACTAAAGTTTGTGGCTGGTTTTGGCCACCGGTGTAAGTGAGGGGGGAAAAGGGGGAGGTGTTATTATTCTTAGTTAATAAAGGGTAGTAGTTGGAATGCAATATATTTTATCTTTTTCTGACTTCCTCCTTAACCCTTTTGTTTTTTCTTTCTATCATTCAAACATTTAGTAGAGCTAAAATGTACTCTTACATACATGTATTCATGACAATATATATATATATATATATATATATATATATATATATAAGCAGATAGCAGTTTCCAGTGTAAATCTTTTTTCTTTCTATCTTCCAATCTTTTTTTAAAAATCTTTCATTAATTTTTTTTTTTAATTTCAGATTTTTCCTGTTCGAGCTGTGTTTTCATCCCGGCTATGCTGTCGTTTAAACATGAAAACGATGCCACGCATACTACTTATTCTCTTCTCCCTCAGTGTAATGACCCTCATGTTGATTGCCCGCTGTGGGCTGAATATTGATCATTATTTCCACCAGCAGGCAGCAGCAGCAGCAGCTGCACAAGCACTGACTTCAAACGATATGTCTTTGTTGGATCACAAGAGACTGCGTGATGTCAATGAGAAACAGTCTCGAGAAATGGCCAAACTTCGTAAACAGATCCGTTTCTTGGAAGCTGCATTGAAAGGTGCTTATCAAAAGGCTCAAAATTTATCGATGCGGACAGCGGCAACAACAACTACAACACAAAAGACTGTAAAGCCTGCTGAGATCAAAGCGACCAAAGCCTCGTCGGTCAATATGGGCGAACAGATTTTGATCAGTGACCAGCCGAGACAAGTGGACAATATCAACTACACCCGATTCTTTCAAGAGCAGTTCAAGTCTGCCGAAATTCTCCATGGAGTGACACTGAAGTCAGAATATGAATTGATCCCTTTCAATCGATTTTCAACTGGCAGGATCTTTCTGGTTGAGCCAGGACTCGGCAAAAGAGTTGTTGAAAAGCCCATTGGCTTCAAAAAGAAAGATTTATCTGAAGTGGTCCAGTTTGCTGTGGACCAACTGAACCGTGAACGTAGTGAAAAAGACAAGTATGCTCCTGATGACTTTGTCGAAGGGATATATCGGATTGACCCCACAACAGGTGCACACTATGAGCTCTACTTTCGAGATATCAATCGTCCAGGGATGAAAAATTACTATACAAAATTGACTGTGATGCGACCATTTGGTCCTCTTCAGCTTATCACAAAGAATTGGATCAATACCAACAAAGAATGGGTCAATTTAATTCTGCCTTTGTCTGGACGCACAGACACCTTCCGAACGTTCATGGAACGGTTTGTTCGTGTATGTATCCTCCAAGACAAACGTGTCTTCCTGACAGTTGTCTATTTTGGTAAGGAAGGTTTAACAACAGTTAAAGACATTTTGACTTCAACGGCAAAAACTTACAGATTCAAATATATTAAACTGATCAGTCTAAAAGAAAAGTTTTCTAGAGGCCAAGGATTGCAAGTTGGTGCCTTGAACTGGCGGAACGGTGATGCCCTCATGTTCTTCTGCGATGTTGATATTGTTTTTGGCACTGACTTTCTGGAGAGGTGCCGGTTGAATGCAGCTCCTAAAAAAAGGGTTTATTATCCGATTGTTTTCAGCCTGTATAATCCAAATGTTGTGTACTCTTTGCATGATATGTTGATCCCTCCAGAGAAGGATCAGTTGGTGATTTCTCGAGACACTGGATTTTGGAGGGATTTTGGTTATGGCATGACTTGTCAGTACAAATCGGATTTTCTGAATATTAAAGGCTTTGACGAACAGATCACTGGATGGGGTGGGGAAGATGTGCTTCTCTACCAGAAGTATGTACGGAGTGAGTATCTTGTTATCAGAGCCACAGACCCGGGAATATTCCATCTTTATCACGAGAAGACCTGTGACCCCAGTTTATCACCCAAACAGTACCGAAGCTGTATCCAATCTAAGGCATTAAATGAAGCTTCACATGCCCAATTGGGTTTGTTGGCTTTCAAGGACGAAATTGATATACATCGGGGTTACAAACGCTGGAGTAGCCGATAACAAAATAGACAAGTGTTTTGTGTGGGGTTAAGGTTTAACAGAAAGCTTGTTTACTCATTGCCGTAGATTAAGGACTTGAATAAAAGTTGTTTTAACAAGTGACTGAAATTATGATGAAAGAAAATACTAGTCATAAATTGATGATGATGATGATAATAATAATAATAATAATAATAATAATAATGGGAAATCTGTTATTAAAGTTTAGCCTTTCTCTTTAAGATAGACTTTGAAACCTCTTCAACAGCTCCAGTTTTGATGAGAAATGATGTATTTGATGGACCTTATAAGAACTGATTTCTGATTTTTTTTAAAATCTTTATCTTGCCGGTTGGTTATAACTTAAATAAATTTCCTTTGATGGTAGATTTTTATTTTAAGTTTACTACACTAGTTCTGGATAGGGCTTAATTATGTGAAGTTATCGCAAAGAAAACCATTTTAGGTTGGGTTTTTTTTTTCAGGGTGGGGGGCAAGAAACCTAACTCTATCGCAATGTTTACTCATTGTACTCTCCAGCCTTTTTCAGGTTTCTCTGATGGTAGGTAAACTGCTAGTTTTCAAATGAACCGGTTTAAAAATTGAACTTATTTTCAAACATCAGTTTTCACTAGATTACCAAAGTCACAAACTGTTCAGAAGTAGATGGTAACCACCTATTAACAACAGGTGCTATCAGCAACCTGAGGCCTGTGTAACCAGCAGCTACTATCAACTGTGTAACCAGACTAAGTAAAAGCTTAGTAATTAATCATTTTCCAAATTTTATTTCAAACCAAAAAAGAAAACTCGCTGTTTATTTTGTGCAAAAAAAGAAATTAGGTATTAATTCGTAACAAGTGACATTTGATCCTCAGATTGTTTTCATTCTGCCATTCATATTTAAAAGATATTTTATATCGGTTTATTCTTCTGAATTAATTTGTCTTTGAGATGTTGTCTTTCTTTTTTACTAAACCAGACTTTAAGGTGTATCTAGTTACATGGCAATGGTAAGTTCAATCCCTGGATCAGGCAGTGCAAAAAAAATTCTTATTATTTTGGCACATTGGCAGAGTATAATAAAAAGCCCAGATCACCCTAAAAATGATGATGATGATGATGATGATGATGATGTTAAGTAAGGCAAGTAGATTTAAACATTTATTTTCATCTAAAAAGCCACCAGGTGTTTATACAATGGAAATCCATCCTTCATTTTCTCTTAACAAGCACAATATAAGCTGTTATGTTGTGCTTGTTAAGAGAAAATGAAGGATGGATTTCCATTGAAAACTTATGCTCATCTGAAACTTGGAACATTCTTGAGCCCCATTTCAAACCTTTATTCAATCGTTTTTAATTTCTTATTCTACTGTCCATGCTTAGAGAATATATATCAGTTAATTCTTCTTTGTTAATTCATCCACGTAAGATCACTTGCCTTTTCCGTCCACTGAACCAAAGTGTGTACAAAAAGACACTGTACTAAGACAGAAATAAACAAGGAACAAACGAGTGAGTTTTTAATTGGATATAGTGTTCAAGCTTCACTGTCATATTGAATAATTGAATGAATTAAAAAATGGCCTAATTAGTCCATCAAGAACAAGGAAGGAATGAAGCTCACATCTCTATATAAATTTTTGAAATTAAATTTGTTTTAGTCTCTTTAGGGCAATTTGCACAGCTTGGTTGGTCTGGTTATGTTTTTACAAAATTGTCTAATTTGATTTAATTAATTCAATGACTTCCATGTTGTCAAGTTTTACCATTGAGATGAATTTTAATTTTAGGAAACAAAAAAATAATATGGTGCTATAATTCTGGTGAGTATGAATGGTGCTGCACTTACGCAATCCTGTGTTTCATCAAAATCATTTTGTTAAAAAAAAAGGATTGAGTATTCATAATCGTTTTTCAAATCAGCATTGATTTATCTAATTATCATCACTTTATCTAAACATCATCACTTTATCTGACATATCACTTTACATCATCACTTTATCTAAACATCATCACTTTATCTAAACATCATCACTTTATCTGAACATCATCACTTTATCTAAACATCATCACTTTATCTAATTATCATTACTTTATCTAAACATCATCACTTTATTATATAAGTTACTCAGCTGTGCAAACATCGTTATCTAAATTTTAAAACTGAAAGAATTTAAAACTTCAGTCTTGACAATTTTTGACGGAAACTTGTATATGACTTTTCTGCACTACCTGGCCTAAGAATTGAACTCATGAAAGCTAGGGAACTAGATACATTCAACCAATGCTTTTATCTGCTAGAATGAAATAGGCAGGATTTTAAATTACATAAAGAAATGGACTAAATTCATTTCTTAGGTGAGGGTGTTTGTGTTTCCTTTGAGAAAGGCATGTATCTTTCTCCTCTTCCCAGTTATGGGTAAATAATAAGGAAGACTAGGCTCTTTAGCCTTGCTAAAACAACTACTCTAGAAGGAAAGAATCTGAATTCAAAGCCTAAGTAGTGTTGTTCAGATAATCTCTGCACCATTCTTCTGTTATTAGCTTGTTCTACACAAACCTTCACCACTATAACCTTCACCATAAACAAATCATCTGTATAAGCAATCTAGTGGTTCACTTTAACTACTGTGCCCTCATACATCGTCTGCAATGGAAGAGCCTTTAAAGTTATATAAACTGTCCACAAAATTAAACATCCTACTTTTTATTACAACAATAAATATAGACATAATATCAAGAGGTTAACGTTTATGGAAACTCAGGTGGCTGTACTTCAAAAGTAACCATATTACATTTTTTTCAATTTTGATTTTTACAGTGAAACAAAAAATACCATAGGAAAAAATAATGGAAGAAAAGAGCTACGGTTTTTGGTTCAGATATCAACTTTATACGATCAAACAAATAATAGCATTTGATTTACATTGTAAATCTAAATCCCTCAAGTCTGATGCAATTACAGTATCGTTTCTTACGTAGTACAGACCGGGTGTGTGGCATGATGTGAAAATGACCTTGATGTTGTTGAGGGAAGAGTAGCTCGTTATACACTGCATGTTTCATCAAGAAATACCTACAGAGGTGTTGTGGGGTTGGACGTTCCACACCAGAAGCTTGGTGTCATGAATATGGCTCTCATGTAATAAAGACTAAACAAGGAACTCGCGGAAAGATGAAAATTGGGTGGATGAGGCTCGTATCACTCGAAGAAACAAATTCTTGGGTGAGAATTAATGGTTAAAATAATTTTTCTCTCGTCTAGACAGTTGGCTTGAAAAACCACAATACGTTCTGACACTGACCTTCAGAAGTAACAATAAAAATTATTCAATTCAGTTGAGAAAACTTTGTATCTGTTTCTCTCCTCCAAAATAGACATGGCTTAGAATACACTGACTGTATTCTCTGCACTCAAAAGGAGTTTCCTGGCTGCTAAGTTACATCTGATAGTGAGGCTCCGGTTATTGCCATTACTTCCAAGTTCACTCTGACCCAGATGGTAATACATGTTAGGGTTTCATCTATGGGTCAAATAAATCTGTAACAATTATTCGTATTTGATGCGACTGTATGCGAAAAAGCTCTTAAGAAACAACTGCATAAAATGTAAATATATTACTATAATGAATGTGATTCCCTAACCTCTAGACATGAAATATCCCTAGATGGGTTGACAATGCTGTTAAAATCAATCAATTAACTTTCTCCTACGAAACGAACAATGATCCACCAGGAAATAATCACCCATGGTATTTATATTTGTTAACAAACAATGAAATACAGGAAACCTTGCTGTTTCTTTTCTTTTCTTTTTGGTTTTTGATTTGTTTTGTTTTTATTTTCTTACCGAGCCCGTGGAAAGAGGTGAAAATTTGTGCCATTGGTGGTGGCAGTATGTAATCATAAGCCTTTTGCATTTGGAAAAACTTGGTGATAATCTCGGTGCAAAACCCTTCCAGATGCTTCCCAGGTTGGAAGTTCAATCAATTTAAATATCATCTCAAACTGATTTATTTGACGCATAGCTTTGACCTTAAAATGATAGGGTTTCCTCACAGGGTTTCAAATAATAACTGATCCTTTGCAAACAATTATATCTTCAAGTAAATATTTTCAATACAAATAATTTTCCAGCAATTATATGGATACAAATATTTCAATTTGAATATTTATAATTTTCAAATTTGACCCATTAATGGGATTCTAATAGATCAGGGTGGAGCTGGGAATAATGCCAATGAAAGTGTATCCCACACTCCCCAGAGTCCCAGGTTCCTACTGTTTGGAAGGAGTAAACTTGGGAAATACGTTCTACTCGAGGTTAATGTGCGATTAGCAGCCTGGAAATCTGTATCATTGGAAGTGGAATTTTATGATCTAAAAGAAAATGAAAAACTCCTTTCTTATACACAATGGGGAACTTTTTTATAGTCATTCTTCTGAACATGTGTCAGAATGATGATTATGTTAGAAAAATTGATGGAAGCCAGAGAAGAAAATGAAATAAACCCTGCTGGCCTGATTTTAAGTCTAGTCGATCAATTGGTTTGTTGGTTGATTAGATTTTAGGGTCTGTCAACCCTTGTTGGGTTATTTTATGCTAAAAAACGTTTTGTTTTATTTATTCTTGATGGTTATTCAAATTGTTTATCAACTCATTTTTTAAAACATTTTTGTATCAAGTAACCAATAGGCTGTGGGCTAGATTCAATAGGACAGGCTTTGCTTTTCACCACCAACTTCCGGTTGTTTGTTAACTTACGATTTTTTAGAAATGTTTTTTTAATTATTTCATGTTGTTGTTGTTGTTACTTCAGTAGCAATTTTTTTAAATAATAAAACTATAAACGAAAGACACGTTTTTATATTAAAAACAAGTTTTTTTTTCTTATTTCATGTTGTTGTTGTCAATTCAATAGCATTTTTTTTTTTAATTTTAAAACTTAAGATTTTCCCATAAAACTGTTAACCATTCCTGTGTTAAACATGTCTTTCGTTTAGAAAGACATGTTTAACACAGAAATGGTTAACAGTTTTATTGGAAAATCTTAAATCACGCTCAATCGCCACTCTGGCACCAGAGCATTACTTTAATAAATCAGAAGTTTTGCTTATTAATCAGAAATTGATGAATATTTTTCAACACTAATAATAATTTTTTTTTAATTTAGGAAAAAATATTAATTTTCTGGTGCTAGAGCGATTAAGCGTGATTTAGGATTTCCCCGTAAAAATGTTAACCATTCCTGTGTTAAATGTGTTTTTCGTTTAAAGTTTTATAATAAAAAAATTGCAATTTAATTAACAACAACAACATGAAATAAGTAAAAAAACGTGTCTTTCGTTTATAGTTTTATCATTTTTTTAAATCCTACTGAAGTAACAACAACATGAAATAACTTTTAAAAAGTGTAAAAAAATCGTCTGTTAACAAACAAGTTGGTGAAAATCAAAACCTGCCCGTTTGAATCTAGCTCACAGCCTATTGGTTACTTGATCCACATTTTAAACTCTTTTTTTTAAATTTAAACCATATATGGCATCCTAACATGTACTACCACTCCAGGTCACGGTGGACCTGGGAGTAATGGTGATGAAGGAGTACTCCACATTCCCCAGAGCTCCAAAATTGGAACTTCACCATCAGATGCAGTTTAACGTCATACCCAGGATGGAGCTTCAGCCACCACTTTCTAGCACATATATGATAAAAAGGGTTGGAGCTTGCCATAAGGGCAATAGGATCGGGACAATCATATAGGTGCTAGGGCTTGGCGTGAATATCCGATTGATCGGAGGGGGCCTCTTCGACCGTCCATCTAACCTAAGTAGACCAACGTGGAGTTTTGCAAGTCCTGGACTTCTCAGTCACCAAGATTCCTTCTTCAAGCATCACAGATCGCCACCCACGACCAACAAGACTCCATTGGGGGTCTTTCCCCCCTCTCCAGAGGTGCAGTCAGTGTATTCTTCTGTCACAGCCAACAGGACAATTTAAATCTGGAAGCTCAAGGAATCTTTTACTTATTAATTGGCCGGCTGTAATTGGGGGTATAATAAACATTCAAAACTGACCTGAGTTAAATACCCCAATTTAAACTAGTCAAGTGAATAGGAGGTACAGAACCTCGCAGATTCTTAATGAATTGTAAGATGGTTAGAGACTCAACCAATTATTCTGGTTGATTTAGTCTCAAAAATAGGTGTACCGGGATGGGGGTTACCAAAACAGATATGGGGGGGGGGGTCATGCCATCATGAGTTTCTTGGGAAGTTTTGGTAGTCTTATGAATGTTGATGGGTTGTCTAAGTAGCTGGCTACTAATTATGTAGACAACTCTGCAGCACACATTATTTCCAGAAAGGTTGTCTCTCAAGCTTTGCGAACATAATTCTTGGTACATACAGCCTAGATGAACAGATTTATTGATTCTGTACTTCCACCAGTAGATGGTGATCATGTTAGTGAAGGACCTGATGATGGCAGTAGATGTAGTCTCTTCCAGGATAATTTCCGTGAAGTGGTACAAATCTGTTTGATTATGGTTAGAACAGTCAGACGTGGATAGAATAAATGAAAATGTTCAAACACATGAGACCATCAGTTGTAACATAGCCAAATCCATAGCTCTCCCCAATATGCAAAGAGTGCTTGAAACTTTGATACATTAACTCAAGGACAGATCCAGAATAGCAAAGTTATAGTTGGCTTATATTGAGTACATTGAAACATTGAAGCTGTTCATTTGTGGTGAGAAGACTGGAAACTGGAATTTGCATCTTGTGCTAAATTTATTTGCAGCAACTGCACATTTCAGATATGCTAGGAGTGCTCGATTCTACATACAATGGATTCTGGAATTGCCAGAAAAAACATCGTTGGCTGTGTCAGCAATTCTTAGAATACGGATTTCATTCTGTGTAACACAGCAATCAGTACTGAGCTAGCTTGTCAACTAGTCTCATCATTAAACAAGTGATGGTGAGGTCCATAAAGAACCAAGGGGAGCTGACAAGAGGCCAAGGGTTTACAGAATTAGTAAAACTGATGTGGGTATATAGCATGCAAACTTGTGCTCACAGAACCAATGAGCAGAACGTAGAGCTAACCAGTGCATAATAGAAGGACTTTGATGATATGACCTGAAATCTAAAAATGGATCTCTCAGCACAATCCCCTTGATCCAAGTCAGCTAGAACTATGATCAGTATTATTTCAGATGAGAAAGACGAACAAAGCTGTGCTGAAATACCATCGGACTAGTGACATATCTGAGCCTCAGACATCTGCCGCGGTGAAGTTTGCTGGTATGGCGGTGTTCTCCTCTACAGTGGAAGTGTTGCCTTGAGTGACAAACCAATATATAGTTGAACAGTACCCGAGATATATAAAGGCTAAGTATGGTTCATCAAGAATAATTTTTGATGGCTACTCTGGTGCACCATCTATAAAAGACTACGAGCATCAATGAAGAGCAGCTCAAAATTCTGCAAACATTCAAATCAAAGACAGCTTGCAAGATGATATTAATCAAGAGATTTTCCTCTAAGAAGAACAAGGATCAGTTTGTCAAAATATTATACAAGTCTTTGAAAGCTGATAATCATCATGTGGTCTAAATTTGAAATATTTACTATGAAATGTCGTATATTTTTGTTAATATGAGATGAGGAATATTTAAATTGTATGTATGTATGTATATATTATCATAATTCCCTAGAGGTTTAATTTGCCTCTATCAATATAGTATTTATAAACGTTGATTTTTATTTTGCTGCTTTCAATATATATATATTTACAAAATACCCCTGAACAAATTGGATGTAACACCAGGTCAATCTTTCAGTGGAACTTAACAGGTTTTAATTCAGAGTTTTTCTTCTCCTCAACTTGAGAAAAGAGGGATTTTTCAACGAATTGGGTATACTAATATAGGTACCTATATTAGTCCATTTAGGTATACCAATTCGTCGAAAAAATCCATGTTTTGCCCCCCCCCCCGGTTTGAAAGAAATTACCAAAAATCAGGGAAATATCCGATTTTAATGGAATTTTCAGTGTTGATTTATCAATGAATGAATTTTATAATACATCAATTATTTTATTTCTAAACTTTCTGATTTTTTTCAGATCACTTAACTTTGACCCCCACCCTTGTTTTTGGGGCGCAAAATATTGGTGTGGTATATATGTGATTGATACTATTTTCTGCGTAAATAAAAAGACAAAAGACCGAAGCTGTGAATAGAAGAAGAAAGATGTTTTAAAGAATCTGCTCCGGTAGTAAATAAGTACCGAAAATCGGAAAATAAAAACCAAAAAAAAAAAATTTTTGGAGAGTAAAGTAGTTATTTTTTTCTAATAATATGACATTTTAAACTTAAAATTTTGCTGCTCATATTTTAAATGAATTTTATATATTAATTTATCCATAGAAGAAATAACTTAAATTAAAAGATATAAGATCATAAAATACTCAAACTAATGTAGCAAACATTAAAAAAGTAATACGCATCGAGTCTGTGGAGATGAAGCACTAAAGTTCGGTAAATCTCAGCGGAAACACAGCAGTGCACGCTTGAGGTGCTGGGATTTTTTTTTCTCTTTTTCTATCTTTGCGCTCAAGATAATATGTACACGACTCGATATCTTTGTCTTTATAACGTTATATGTTGTTGAATGCCATCTCCATTAAGTCTAGCACATTCAGAGATTTAGAGGGCCTTATAATTATCGTTGGGTTATCCCCATCAAGTCAATATGTTGAGCACGATATAGATGACGGGCGGTATATGTTGGAATAGTTATGCAGAAACACATTAACAGTTATCCATGGAACATAAGAATGTAGATTTCTCGCAGTGGACGGGAGCATGTCATAGAATGACTGAGTTCTCTCTTATTTACTTACAAGAGTTATACAGTTATTAAGCGAGTCGTGATTATCTCTGTATTAGCTGTGCGTAAATATTGTGATCTAATTAGATAGTATTTAATAAACTTTATTTTTATTTTTTATTATTGTGGAGACATTTATATTTCTCTCTGATATTTTTTCTTTATATAGAATATCACAATTTCTGGTTCAGAGAGCAATTTTGTTAGTATCACAAAGATGTGGAAGCTTTTTATATTCCTACTGCCCACATGCTCCCATTAAGAGAAATTAATCTAACAAATTAACTGTTAACAAGATAGTCAATATAGATATTGAAGATAGATATATGAAAACCGTCTGTAACTCACTTTTTAGATATGGCAAAATAAGGACTCCACTAGTCATTCCGACAATAATGGAATAATATTTTGTCTGAATTATCAAATGATCGTCATCGTTATCGTTTGAGTATAATTGCAAAGTCATCGTTAATTGGCGGAGAATATCATTAATTATTTCATCAGGTGATTATCCTCTTACCGGATTGAATTCTTTGTTGTATAATATTGTAGGCTCTGGTACGTAGAGAGTAGCTCACTATTCTGTGATCTTGTCACGAGTCAAACAAATGTTATTGTCAATGCGACAATGTGCACTTACTCAACCTATACCTCCAATAAAATATAGTTTCGTTATCTGCTTCACACCGAGTGTGTTTTGACTGAATAGAGAATGATAGTATTATATAAAATAAATATAATATTAAACTATTAATATAAGGGACTCAAGCTACAACATATTCATAGTTTATATGACCATTTACTTAATAAAACGGAAATAAATTATTTCCGAACTTTGCTAAAAATCTCGTATAAATAAAAAGATCATACAAGGGTGTACATAATATAAGTATAATAAAATAGATTAATATTCAAAGATTCAATTAACTCCGTAAATATTGGTTAAAATGAAATACATCGTTTTATCTTAAAAATAAACTCAAACCTATCACAATCATTTAAGCATATGACAGATAACGCCGGTCATATGACTGGTCACAGATGAACCACCTTAGGCACAATTTCGCAAGCGCGTAGAAGAAAGAGAGATAGTAAATATGTAATATATGTAGTATCCCTACTATAAGCGGTGAATTGATAGGGTAATAATCACTAAGTTCACGTGTAGGGGGGTATAGCAACTTAGAGAATCACACGAGAAGAATTTTGTTTATATAAGCTCAAGTTTTTGTTTTTTCTCTATTAAATTGTATACTCAATAGTATATTACCATATATATTAACCACTTTATATTTATCATACTTTTTACAATTAAACTGACAACTATTAAATATATAGAGAACGTACTTTGAACACGTATTGTTAATTCACTTAATAAATTTTTCGTGTTCTCTCTATATTGAAATGGTGAGATGTAATATATAATACTTCGAGCGCATGTTATTTACATATATATGTTAAGATTGAATTTCTCTTACAAGTACGTAAATAAATTGAAAATTATAAGTTACATATATATATACCTATAACAACTCTATCATAGAGAGAAAGAAGACGTAGATATTAAAAGAATAGAGATTCGATGTTAATTTTAAATTATAAATCATTTATACCATTTTTATTTGTCTCTAAAGATTTATTTACTGTTCGCTATAAATATTTTTTAATTTACTTTTTTTGACAAGATAGAGTAATAGTAAAACAACATTTCGTGTATATTCGATACATCAACTAAACTGATAGAATCGCATCTACGTCTCTTTTGTAAAAACAAAAAAAAACGTAATCTCTTTTTCTATAATTTGTATAGTATTGTATCGGTTTTGCTCAATCTCTTTACCTATATAGTTCTATAAGAAACTCATTACTCACATATACTAATGCAAACAGAAAACTAACTAAAACATACATCATTGATTTTATATATATAAATAATCCATAATAGATTTCGAATGAATTTAGAGTCTCTTGGATACAGAGAACTCAATCTTTTACGCTTCACACTGCTTGCTCGCTAATTCTAAAATCTCACTATTATTTTATAATATACCCGTGAATACAAATATTTCCGTATCTTTTCTTCTTTTCATCTCGTGTCGTGAGTAGAACAACAAATCTTTAATTATATTTTATATTATGCATATCGCGGTAACAGGATAAATATATTTTAAGTACACACCAAGAGGAGATGTTGCTAATATCTTGTTAGACATAGTATACTTAAATTATATATATTACTTTAAAAAAAAAAATTTTATTTGAGATTATTACTAATAGAATATATACCTAATATACAATATAAGCAAAAAATATTTATAAGGTTTTCATAAATATATTAATATTTAATGACATTTATTTTTATGCAACTTTTTTAAATTTATTTGACGATTTCATTTAGTATTTTAATTCCTCAACTAAAAAAAAAAAATATATCTGCGTACGGTTATACTGATTTATAATATTGGTCAAAATTTGCAAGATATTGAGTATATTGGAGTCTTTGAATTGACCATCAATTTTTGACGGAGTTCCCCAGATGGACGCTACCAAGATTTTCATTGATTATAGTTATTTCAGATCCCTTTATAGCAAAAAAAGTACAAATTTTTTGTATCCACTCACACGTATAATTAGTCTACGTTATGATTCCTATTAACATAAAGAATAAGTCACCCTGTACACATAATATAATATCCGTACCTACATATATGACTTTATTTAGGGAAGAATATACGTTGCTCATCTATCGAGAATTGTAGTCTCAAAAATAACTCATCCTACACTGGTATAGAGTCGCTATGTTGTGATAGCTTGGGCAAATAATTTTCGGTAGAAATGGAGGACGATTTCAATATGATCTTACTCACCTTACTCAATGAGATAATCATTGTTGGAAAAATACTCTGGGTACTTTAGTCACTATACGGTGTATTTTAGACATATACGATGTATATCCATTTTACAGCTGCTTTGATCTTAAGCCCCATATAGGGGTAGACACAATGAATGTATAACGTTTCTGATACAATGTTCATGATTATATTGTTCAGTAAATTAATCACAAGAAAGACTGATGTATAGATATATTTTTTTTTATAATATATATCATGGTGAAAGTTTTTGTTTAACTAGTGTTATCTATATTCTTATACGCGAGAAAAATGCGCCAGAGTATATTTCTTTGTGATTTCTAAATAGGAATATATTTTAAAGTGTAGTTAATATGCCTAAGTATGTCATTTGGTTTAGAAAATGGTTCCACGGTGGGGTGGGAAGCGCGAGGAAAAGGTTCATGAGTTTTTCGATACCAAGCCCTCGCAACACAGGGTCAACTGTTAAAACTATTTGTTGGGAGCTAAAGTGAAGAGTTAATGGTAGGTCTTGGTGCTTTCAACCTCAGACGTTTAAAAAACAATCTTCTAATAATTCTATATCAGTACTGTCGAAAGTGTAAAGGGAGAAATTAAGATTCCATGCCTCGGCTAGTTATAGATAAAGTTGGCGGCATGTCAATTACGCCAGCTTTAAAAAGAATTAACGTAAAGTTTCTTACTTACAAGTGTTATCATTTATTTTTTTCGCTAAAGTACAAATCACTCACTCGCGCGTGTCAGCAAGTTTATATTTCAGTTTCTCTAAATTAAGGCTATACCCGTTTTTGTCGTTTAGCTAAGAGTTGTTATAACGAATTAATACATATATTAACATCTATATTTAATGTGTGTTTACAAACCTTTTGTGGTCATATAATCTGAGAGAGATAAGTGTACGCTCATACTATACATAGACTCATCATGTCAAAAAAAGAAAGAGAATTTGCATTAAAAGTAGGCCATATTTATTCAGAAGTTTAAAAGATCACACTGAGTGTTGAAAACACAGATTTTTATATAATTTAAAACTTTTAATATAAAAACATTATCTTTTGATAGAAATGAGGAAATTGGAGTTCATCAGTGGCTGCTGATTTTCTAAAATAGCGAGTATATTTGATAATATTGACTAAAACGATTACTGGTAATAATTTCTTAATCATCTCACAGTCAGATGTCGTGTTTGTCTTAACACTTTTAACCAGAGGTATATGAATGGGACCACCGGTTTTTTGCATGTAAATCGTTGTAAAGTATAGAGTAACATACTAAAAAATGTACTCTAGTTGCTCTTTATTTATTGACAATTCGCAATATGGTTTAGCCTTAAACACCCCGTTAATTCTTATGTATCGGCGTGTGAGAGTGTACAATTAGTATGAACTATTTTTTGTCCTTGTATTTGAGTTTGACGTAAACACTATACGTTTTCCTTTTTAATTGTTAGAAGGTGTATGATAGGCAGAAAAGTTGCATAGTGGAAATAAATCGTGAAATCAATAGAATTTACAAAATTGGATATAAACAGTATACGCAAGTGAGGGAGCTGTCCACAAAATAAGGTTCGATAGTTTAAAGTTGCCCCATAAGTCTAGCAAGAGTTAACACCCACGAAATGGATAGAAGATTTTTTCGCATATAACTAAAGTATTTCACTAATTTTACGAGGTAGAATCATGTGCAATTAATTTAAACAAATAGTCATTACAGCGCGGAGGGTGTCAAAAAAACCTTGTGGGCGGTAGTTTGAGCGTAGAGTTTTAGAGACCCCTGTAGCTGATTTCGATCTTACCACAGTCAATTATTTTAATATATAAAGGACATACTACCATAGCTCTTATAATATATATAGACTAAATACACTCATCCTCCATAAGTGTCATGTAGTTAAAAAATTGTAAGTCTAAAATATATTATATATATTATAGATCTAAAAATGTCTAGGTTCCAATTTCTATACTTCTTATGTGTATACACAAAAATGTGAAAAATAGGTTTCAATCCAACATTCTCCCCTTAAAATTTTGTTAGTGAGTAGATCAAATTTTGGCCTTCTAATATTAAATTATTCCTGAAGTATGACCTACACAATGATTAGATATGATATTTTCAAAACCACTTATAAATTTAATAATTAATGTGTTGACATTCACACAATAATTATTTGTGATCGAAACACTGTTCAAAATATAAGATTTCTGGGTTAGAGAGAACACGCTGATCGTTAAAAAATTGTTCAACCTCTCTAGTGATTTTAGAGTCCAATAGAAATTCGACTGTTTTTTTAGTATTTCACTCAGCCTCGCAGTTACTCTGTTATTGTCTTGTGTATGTCATTATTATATTTTGTTGTCTACTTTTTTGCTATATACTTATTCAGCGTAGAGCAAAGAGAGTTCTTTTGAGTTCCAAAAAGCTCCTGCTTTACACGGCCATATTGTGTTTTATTTAGTGAGAAACTATGATCTTTTGCAAGGATATTTACAAACATATTATTCTATATTGTCATTTTATTAAATATTTGTATTCATTTATACACTATTGTTTTGGATTTAAATATTCATATTATAATTACAATAATAATCATAATTGATACAGATTTATATTAATTTTATACATAATATATAATGTACCAAGTAATCATCATTTAAATATGATAAGTACATATATCGAATAAGTTTTGTGATTTATCTGAGAGTTCTATGTAATGTTTTATAGGAGAAACTCGATGTCCTTCATTATCATTTTGTGATTCACTAGTGGCTTATCTTATTTAGAAATTTCTTTATATCATTATATCTCTCTCGATAAAGATTCAGCGAGGATTTTTACTTATCGCCAGTCTGAAGTACATCATAGCAGTTGATACACCATATAATCTGGCTCGAGGGAGTGAACCTCAGGAGTTATAAAGATCGTAAGAATAGGATAGAGTACAAGCTCCTAGATTACGTTTGTATCTTGCATCTTCAATGCAAATGACAAATCGTTGTGACCTCTTTTATAGAAGACTCTACATCGCCTATCTCATCTCTCATTCTATTTGACAATTCTTTTTCTCTGTGTCTGGATCATTGTAAGACTATGAGATCTATTCTAAGTGACACACGCCTGACTTGTTGGATCAACTAAAGTCATATCCCAAGAGATCTCCATTGTGTCAACAGCAGAATGACATAGTTGAGATATCTACATATTTTCTTGTAGTGTCTACTCTTTGACTAGACTGGTGTGGTCATGAGGCATAGAGCATGGGAAAGGTCCTCACCACAAGATGTTATCGGTTATCGTTATCAGGTTGATGTTGGGATGGTATACACTCCACAATTCATAAGAGAGTGTTTTGCGCAGCGTTAAATACGTGTCCTTGTTATATATCTTAATATAATGTCCCGCAGCCACTGCTACTGTGCAACATCAAAAATCGCCACACTAAATCACTCACACGACACACAATTTTTAAGGTAATTTTGATTTCAATCAATAGACATCTGGCTCATTTCAAAAAGTATCGAGCCACATGACTCAGTCTACCACGACACCCGCTCAACCACATTATCATGGTGTGGTGAATAAGGAGCTGAGAAATTTCCTGTTTTTACTTAGATATATTATTAGTATATGTATATATATATATATAATTTAGCAATAGTTACAATGTCCAATTATCCTACGTAATATATAATATATTTGGAGTATTTTTATATATAAGAACACTAGGACTATTTTTTAATTGTTGTAGAAGTAAAATGCTTTCACTGAGAATGGGTAGCTAGTAGCATTGGGTCATGTTCTTAATCTCTCTAATAGATCGCCTAGTGGAGAAGCATATCTCGACATCTGGAAAGACCTCATCAATGGAGCCGCATATCTGAATCAGTCTTCTGAGTATCGGTTCTATATATATAAGAAAATAAGATACATACTACGTAAATTAACTCTTGCTGAAATAGCTCAAATAGGTCATGCACGAAAAATACTTAGGTGAGTGAGAATCTCCCATACTTCCTTTATTTGATAGAATGTGAGAATCAATATAGCGCGACCAGGGCAATCACATGAAAAGATCAAATCAAATCTGTATATTTACTTATTCTCTACATCTGCATACACTCTGACATTTTCTATTTCTTGGTTTTAGCACACATGTCACATTTCCATTGTAAAATCATCTAGTTCTGTAATCGCAGTAACATTTTACAAATGTTTGTTTCACTATGTAGAATTACGTTTCGATTATGGCCTTCTTTCAATGACAGAGCTCGCGTATTTAAGAAAAATTTTCAAACAAAATATATAAGTTGTCACTAAATGTCTCCTATAGCAATAACACACTGTAATCGCCACCCTATCCATTGTAATAAAGTATGGGAAAATCATATGTTCCGAGTATAATAGTTTCTTTTCATACATCGTACGGATTATTTGTTGATGGTAACATATCTAGCACTCTTACACACGCCATTTCGATATATATAAATACTTGCAGATATACCTCCATGAGACTGACAGGGAGGTTTATGAATCGTCTATATTATAATTATTTTCAAAGCGCAAAATATTTAATTCAAAAAAATAGGTAACTAACAAGAGGGAAAAAAACGCTTAATTGATGGTGGTTCTGTTTACTTTTAACTGGCATTGTATAGCGTGCTTATCCTGAGAACCAATCCACGAACAAAATATATATTCATCTCTTATGGATACGTGCATATAAAATATATATATATAATATTAGCATACATTTATTATTATAATATTAGTTGTTATTTTCAGAGTAATATATCTCCATTTATTAGTTCTTTATTTTAATTATAATATAAATTATATTGACTAATTCATATATCTTTGAGCAATATATCAGGTATCATTATTATTTTTCAAATACTGAATAAAATTTATACATGGCACTCGTTCGTTCTCTTATGTTTATCGACTTTTGTCAAGTTCTTAATAGTACCTTTCCATACTAGTGATGATAATTCATTAAATATATAATAATACTTCATTGGAATACGAAACAAATTTCCTAGTTTTTAAATTCTTAGTATAATTAATAATGGGCGGTAGGCTCACCACTAATGTCAATAGTAAATTTAAATGGGATGATGCTAAATAGGATAATGTTGTTTTAGTAATAGTACGTTTGTGTGTGTGTGTGTGTTGTAAGGGTGAATAAGGTAGTATTGATTGTTTGTTGTTCATGTGTTGTTGTATTTTATCATGATGTTTGTACAATGACTTGCATTTTTACTCATGTCACTAATTTAATTCTTTCACGCAATTACCTATTATGGGTTCGAGAGTTGTTATATTTTTCTTATCAGTCAAGTTACATAACACGTCTTTTTTGACAAATTTTGGGACGGGCTTTGGGCTATTTGCAAATTCCCGGTGTCAAGCATCAATATTTGGTCTAATAGTAAACATTCTTAATGGTTTAATTTATGTGACCATATTATTTTACTCCAATCACGTATAGAACAATACTCTTCATCTCAGGTGTTGCTTCCATATTGTCTAGTGTCATTTTTCGTGTTTCTTCACTCAAAAAAATACTCTTAAGAACACTCTCATATAACATTTGTCCTGAATTTTAATTCGTCCTTCCTCTGTGTTATCACAGTCGAAAAGGGTTTAAAATCACTCGGAAGGCCCTTTAGTATCATAGCTATTAATAAGCTTTCAGATATGTTTTCGCCAACCGAGTTTAACGAAGACGCAGCATTTTCTCCTCTTAAAAGATAATCCGTAACACTTTCATGTTCTGACATTTTTAATGATGTCAATTCCGTGTATAGAGAAATTATCCAGGGTTTACTGCTTCCAACATAATATTCTCTTAATATCTGCATTGCCAAGCTTCCATTATTTCTGGCGTCCCTCATAATTAGAGTAAGGCTTCTGTCATCGAGTACTTGGGTCATCAGAGCAAAAACTTCAGCATTTTTTTCTGGTTGAATATCGTCAGTCTCGGATTCTATAATATATGCCAGTTTCTGGAGTCGTAGGTAGGAAACAAATTTAATTTCCCATAACTGAAATTGTTCAGGATTTCCATTAAAATAAATTCTATTATTATAATTACTGGGAGCATAACCTGTTGAGGTTTGGTAAGTAGCAGAGAAGTGCATAGTGGAAATAATGCGTGAAATAATAGAATTTACAATAGGTAAAAGTATAAAGTGAGGAGCTGGTCACATAGGGTAGAATAAGGATAAGTCAGCAGAGGTTAACACACAAGGTAAATTCAACAATGATTTATTACGAACTGATTTAATTTCTTACAGGGGTTAAAAAAGGCGGAAACAAACCTTGGGCGGAGTTTTGAGCTCCTGCTGATGTCACATCAAATATTTTTAATAATAGAAATATAAGCTTATAAAAAAAACTTAACATTTATAAAATGAATTTAGCCAGAAAATAATTTACCAAAAATCAGGTAATTATCAGATTTTTATTAAATTTTCAGTGTTGATTAATCAATGAACGAACTTTATAATGCATTATTTTTTAGGGGAATATTCTATGAGAAAATAAGCACTGAAAATCGGAAAATAAAATGTAAAAAAAAAAATTTTTTTAATAATTTTTGGAGATTTCTTTTTTTAGTAAATAATTAATTTTAATCTAATTGGTTTTTAAAAAAGAAAAGGACGAGATTTTTAGAAGTACGAAAAAAAATGTTAATTTAAATATAAAAAGTGATAAAACATCGATTTGAATTTGAATATTTTGAATTAAAAATGAATAATTGAATTAAGAATAGTTATAATAAAGTGAACTTACCTTTATTAGATATTGCAGTCTTTCTGAAAATTAAATAATTTAAATCTTCAATTTGTGCTAAGGGAGTTAATTCATATTTTTATTCTTGGTGGCTTCCATAAAATTCATTTTCGAACATTATATTGAAAATTGTGCATTATATTGAAAATAAATTTAATTGTTTTAAAATATAATAAGCCTTATTTTAAGTTTAAAATGTTATATTTTTAGAATCTAGAAATAAATATCTATTTAATGCAAACCTTATTTTTTTCCGCAAAACGTCTACTTTTTGAAAAATAGGCTTGATTGAAAATGTACCCCGCCCTTTTTAAGCAGAAAAAATATCGATGTATAATTTTTTCTTTTATAATTATTTAATTAGCTATTAAGCTAATTAAATAATTATCGAAATGAGTGAAAAAGAAATCTCCAAAAAATTTATTATTTATTATTTTTTTTACATTTTATTTTTCGATTTTCTGTACTTATTTTCTCATAGAACAGCAACCGTAAAAAATTTTTTTGTTTCTATTCATAACTTCGGTCTTTTATCTCATTATTTATACTGTAATTAGTATCGCAAATGACCAACTCGAATAAAATGTTACGCCACCAACATAAGGGGGGGGGTTCAAAATTAAGTGACCTGAAAAAAATGAGAAAGTTTTGAAATAAAATAAGTAATGCATTATAAAGATCATTCATTGATACATAAACATTGAAAATTTCATTAAAATCCGATAATTCCCTGATTTTTGGTAAATTATTTTCTCTAGGGGGGGGGATAAAGTCATTTTGTCAAAAATGCAATTTAGTTTCATATAAATATACCAGAATTACAAAAAAAAAAAATTAATTACTAAATCAAATTTCCACAGCATAAAATACGACGCTTAAAAGTCGATAAAGAGAGAAAATATTCATGACCAGCCTCAACAAAATTATTTTCTCTTCTGATGGATAACTGTTAATTTTTCAAAAATTCGAAAACCGCCTCATTTTCGTAAATTGTTGAGAACCACAGATTTAGTCAATCTCTGATTGCCACTAGAAAATTCAAAAATTATAGCAGTTGTTGAGAAAACAGAATTTTTACAAAAAAAATCGTATTTTCCCTATAAAAGCAACGCCATTTACAAACACTAAAATAAAATATTGATTTACTTTCAATATATATTTTAAGTTATAAAATTCCCCAGAGAGGAAAAAAACATTACGCCAAACTTTCACTTAATCACATATTAATCCATCTATTGAATTAACTTTACCCTACATAGATACTTTAATAAGTTCTTCGTTAAACTGAATCTTCAAATTTTAATACCAAATATAGTCTCAATAAGAATTAAATATAGTTTTGACTTTAGTGGCCAAAACTGGTCCTTATAATATGTTAGAAGACTTCGGAGAAACCTCCAAACGTAGGTGAATATATACGTAATAAAATCCAAACAAAAAGGTACATATAACAACAATACAGACTTTATTGCCTGAGCACATGTATCATGAAATATACAACATTGATACAAACAGTTAGGAAGAAAGTCTTTAGGAAGTAAGACAGGGTTCTTATAGAATAGAAGCGTCTGATGTAATGGTTAAAGTCATGGGAAATGGACTCGTCGTCCCGATTTCAAATCCTGGATGTGGTAATTGCATTTCTCTTAGCGCTAATACCATTGAGAAAGGTATGAATCCTACTTGTCAGTATATCTGAATTAAATTGGAGTACACTCGGACGATGTGTGAAGGGTTAAGAAGCCATGTTTATTCTCTGGTAAGCTTTGTGTCCAGACCAAGGGCAGTAAGGGTTCAATATAATAACATCACATCCCCCGTTTTTACAAAATAATTTTTTTCCCTTACAAGTTTTATTTTTAATTTTATTTAAGTTGCATATAACACAATAAATCAAAAATATAACTGTTCAGTTGTGTTCACATAAATTTTTCATTTTTTTGTTGTTTTTTTTTTCTACATATTTATATGTAGGTAACATAAAAATTAAAAGAAATGTTCTCTTTTGTGTGTGTGTGTGTGTGTGTGTGTGTGTGTGTGTGTGTGTCCATGAAGGGGTTTTCTTTTTGATAAGATATTCACAACTGAAAAAAAAATGTTTTTGTTGTTTCATTCACAGTATTTTGCCGGTGGCTTTATCCCCCGGCCAGATTTAGTTGTTTTATTTTCGGTTATGTTGTAGCGTGTATGTGATTCCTGTGGGATTGCTAGTTTAGGATGGGGTATTTAGTATTTTTGTTTGAATATTTTTTGATGGGTTGGTTTCCACTCTGGATGGTATGATCTCTGGTGGATCCCTAGTTGCTGTAGATGGGTCTTCCCTCAGGTGTTTTCGATTCCTGCGGAGGACCTGTCCAGATGGGGTTTTAATAGTATATGACCTTGGTTCCGTGCATGTCTGTGTGACAACTGCAGGGCTCCATCTATGTGTGTCCTTGTCGTGCATTCTAACATACTGTCCTATTTGGATGTCAGGTAGGTCTTTTGCATGCTGGTCGTAGTAAGTTTTTTGTTCAGCTTGTCTCTTGTACAAACGAGCTGATATCTCCGCTTTTTTGCGCTGTGGTTAGTACATTTTACTGGAATGTTGTTAACTAATTTTCTATTGAACAGCATTTCTCCAGGTGAGGGTATCGTGTGGTCTATTGGAGTTGTCCGAAAGTATAGTAGTACCATGTCGATGTCACAGTTGCTTGACTTAGCCTTTTTGATGGAGGATTTTATTGACTGCACACAACGTTCCGCAAATCCTTTGGACAGTGGGTATCTCGGAGATGATGTGCGATGCTCAAATCCCCATTCTTTTGCAAACTGCTTAAATGCAGCTGAGCTATAATGCGCTCCGTTATCACTTATCACTCTCGCTGGAATGCCATTCTCTCCAAACACTTGCTTCATCGTGTTTATAACCTCCTAGCTGGAGAAATTACTCAACTTCCTCACAACGGGGTATTTGGAGTAGTAGTCCACAATGAGGATAAAATTTGATCCTTCAAAGTGGAACAAGTCAGTGGCCTACTATTTGCCATGGTCTTACTGGGATCTCATGTGGCATCAAGGTCTCAGCACTTTGCATTTTTTGGTGCACCTTGCAGTCATCGCATAGCTGGATTAATCTGTCAATATCTTGGTTGATGTTGTGCCAGAATACGCAGCTTTTTGCTCGCAACTTGCATTTTTCCATTCCCTGATGGCCATAATGGATCTTGTACAGTATCTCTTTTTGCAGGGATTTTGGGATGATGATTCGTTCACCCTTGAGCAAGATCCCATTTTCTATTGCTAACTCATCCCGTTAGGGCCAGTATGGTCGCATATTCTTCCCAATTTCTCTGAACGTATCGGGCCAACCGTGCAGGATCATTTCCCTTAGTTCACACATTGTTGGGTCAGCATTGGTTGCCAGTTGAATCTGTGTCAACTTCTGAGCTGAAAATTGGACAAAATCGACTTTTATGTCCAGGTTGATTGCTTCTTTCGCTCTCTTGTTGGAGAGTCTGGAAAAACCATCCACTAGTGCCATTTCTTTTCCTGGGCGGTAGGCAATAGTCGTGTCATACCCTTGTAGGCGTAATAACATTCGTTGGAGTCGGGGGGGGGGCTGCAATCAGGTTTTTTAAGTTGATCATCTTTAGGGGCTTGTGATCACTTTCTACCTGGAAGGCACAACCATAGATGTACGTTCGGAAACACTCACATCCGAAGACAACTGCTAGGAGCTCCCACTCAATGTTTGCATATCGTTGTTCTGTTTCTGTCAGCGATTTCGACGTAAACGCTAAGGTTTTCCCTCCTGTAGTAGGGCTGCGCCTAGGCCTCTGTTGGATGTATCTACCTGAATTACGGTTTCTTTTTTAGGGTCGAAATATGTTAGCAGCATTTCTTTGCAAATCAAATCTTTTATCGTCTGCAACGACTTTTGGTGACTTTCCGTCCATCCATATTCCGACTTTTTTAGTAGATCTCTCATTGGTGCTGTAAGATCTGAGAGATGTGGAATAAATGGTACCATGTAGGTGATAATTCCTACTCTTTGTAGTTCTGTGATGCTCTTTGGGCTGGGTAATAACTTAACCTCTTCCACTTTCTTAGGGTCAAGACGTACGACATTTTTGTCATATATGGCCCCAAAGAAGTGTATCTGCTTCTGGTCTATTTGGTATTTTTCGCTGTTAAAACTAAATCATTCAGCTTTTGCTATCACTATCAAGTTGTGCAGATTTTGGTCATGCTCTTTTTTGGTTTTGCCATATACTATGACGTCGTCTATGAGTCCTAGTGTACCAGGGCATTTCTCCAGAATCATGTCCATCTTCTGCTGGAATACATCTTGGGACATGACCAGACCAAAAGACATTCTCTGGAAGCAATACCTTCCAAAAGTAGAGTTGAAAGTGGTCAGTAGCCGTGATTCGGGATCGAGCTTGATTGACCAGTATCCATTCTTGGCGTCCAGTTTGGGAAAGTATTTCGCTTCCGAAAGTTTGTGTGCAAGCTCCTCCATTGTGGGAGCCTTGTAATGGCACTGCATGATGGCTCTGTTTAGATCCTTGGGATCCAAACACAGCCGGAGTTTACCATTACTCTTCCGCATATACACTAGACTGTTCACCCATTCTGTAGGCTCGCTTGCTCTGCGAATAATCCCTTGTTTCCTCATGTCTTAATCTCATCTTTCATATGGATGGGGCATTTCCTGGGTGGGTGGATGACAGGATGGTTGTCCGGTTTCAGGACAATCTGGTATTCTCCTGTGAAACTGCATATTCGGTCGAACTGATCCGGGTACATATTTCTCAGGTCTTCTGCAGAGTTGATATGAGCTTGGTTTTCTTCGATGACGCAGTGCGTCGTAACCAGTTCCAGGTCTCTGAGTGAGGGTAGTCCTAGTATAGTAGGTCCTTCAGATGTTACCACAAATAACTTGAGTGATTTCCACTCTCCTTAATAGGTACATTCTATGCTAATAGAACCATGCTGAGGGATGCTGGATCCATTATATGCAGTCAGTACAGTTGACTCCTTATGTGTTGTACCAGGGAGTGGCTGTCCAGAATTGCTGACTTTGTTTGGAAACATCTTGCAGAAAACACATAAGGGGAGGGTATTTCCTTTAGCTCCTGTGTCAACTTTGGCTTCTAGTTTGTGGGTTCCTGGTAAGTTGGGAAGCTTAATTGTAAGGTCTGCGAAGGTCCTAGTGTCTTTTTTATCTTGCCGCTTGATAGTATCAAATGTCATTTGTGCAAACTGGTTGTATATCTCCTGGTTATCCTGATTGGCATTTACTGAGTACACATTGTTGCTATTTTTTATAATGGTGTCTGTACTGCTGACGTCCCGGAGTCTCCTTGTGCCCAGGTTTAAATTTATTCTCTTGTCTGTTGTCAAAGACTTTAGCCCAGTGATTTTTCGTCCACAAGCTGAGCAAGTTGAACTCCAAGCAGGACACTTTTCCTTCTGGTTGGACTGCATGCTACCGCACCGCTTACAACTGCTGTATTTACAGAGTCAATTTCCTGGCTTTCTCCATTATGGATTTCCGCCATTTGCTTCATGTGGCCTATTGAAGCTTCGTAGGCTCTGCCTATAATTTGGGCTTCTTCCAGTGAGAGATTTTCCCTTTTTCCAACAGCTGCTTTTTTAAACCCGTGTGTCTGGTTCCGTAGAAGATTTGTTCTAATAAACGTATTTCAGTATCAATGTCTCGGAATTTGCACTTCTTCGCCTGCAACTTGCACATTGCTAAAAAGTCGTCAATACTTTCAGTGTTTCTTTGTTTGTATTGTCGAAAGGACATACGATAGATGTGAAAATTTACCTGGGGGTCTAAACGTTCTTCGAATTTCTGCCAAATAATCTGTGGATTATTTTCGTCGGCTTCGTCCGTAAAAGTCCATGAGTTGAACCTCCTTAGGCCCTCTTCCCAGAAAATAACAAAATATGGTCGACCTGTTTGTCTACTGGAGTGTTTTTACAGAGAAATATAGCCTGTATCTTTGCTTGAAGAATTTGAATTCTTCTACTAGATTGTCTGCGGTCCAGGACATTGACGACTCGCTTACGTTGCTCATTTCGACAAAAATACTATTATAACAAATTAAAAAAATGTGAAATACAGTGTTATTAAATGTATTAAAACTTACTTGTTTGTTCCAGAGAACAATTTTTTTTATACTGCAAACACTTTTCGTTTTTCTTTGTTTTGTTTTTAGAATTTCTGTTCGAACATGTCGGGTTGCGTTCAGCAATAAGACTTAACTTCTTAATTCGTCCAAAAAGGGTTTTTCGTCTAAAAAGTTGACATAATTTTTTTCCAGTTAGTCTTGTTCGGTGTTATACTCCTTTTTTTTCTTTTTTTTTTTTTTGTGAATGTACAAATCTCAGGGCTGCCACCATGTCAGTATATCTGAATTAAATGGAGTACACTCGGATGACGTGTAAAGGGTTAAGAAGCCATGTTTATTCTCTGGTAAGCTTTGTGCCCAGACAAAGGGCAGTAACTCTTAAGGGTTCACTTACAATAACATCACACTACTCTCCTTTCAGCTATGGATAAATAGTAGGGCAAACTGGGCTCTTTAATCTTGGTTAGGCAACCAGTCTAAGAGAAGGGAAACTCTGAATCCAAACCACTTAAAAAATTGACCTTGTGACACATCCTGATCGTACGTAAGTGTTGGTAAATATATATAGAATAGAAGAGTCACTTACTGTATATGACCCACGTGGCAAGGTCTATAAAGGGCTACGTACTCACTTGGGTACCTTAATGGAGATAAACACAACTTGTCTAGTGCATCATTTTAGATGCTGGATTAAAGAGAGACAGATAGTTTGCCGGGCTGAGTTTAAATAACCGGGTAGTAGTGCCACTTAGTGGCAAATCCTAGCGGCAAGGGAAGATAACCCTTTTGGACTCAAGTCCATTCCAGCAAGGGCAGACAATCGCTACACTTCTGTCACCCAATTTCCTAACTTTTCAACAGGGTCCAGAATTAGAACTAGAAGCAGAAGCACCAGTAATTTTCTGGATTTATCTTCAATATCTGAAATCTCTTCAGTGGGACTTTGTCTGGTGAAAATGAGAGATAGATAATTTCAAAACTGTTTGAGTAACTGGGTGTTATCACCCGGTCTTTTAATTAACATAGATTTAACACAACTATCTTCACCAGAAATAATCTCAACTAATCTACCTAAAGATCAGTAAGGACGAATTTTGGCTGAATTCTTGATGAGCACCACATCGTCAACTTTAATGACGTTATTTTAATAATTCTGATATAAGCACATGTCTGTTCTCTTAAACTACGGAGGCACTCTTCCTGACATAAACTGTGAATTTTTTCAAGGAAGAGGTCTCTATGTTCCAGAATATTAAAAAGGTCAGATCTGGAAACAAATTCCTCCTCAAAGAAATTGTTGGTCGTATTCAAAAAATAAAACTATTATAATGAGGACAAAGAAAAGGATTTAGGGCGACAACCTCTAAAGTAAATCCTCTGAACATTTGTAAGTGAGTGGACGTGAATAGCGTAAGAACTTCAAAGTAGGGTAACATCTCTCTATCTACTATTTTCTTATGCAAACACAATTTAATGGTTTTTTATTAGGCGCTCCCAAATAAACCAAGTAGAGTAAGATGTTTAATATTGAATTCCCTTCAAATTCATCTGGAACAAACACTTGTTTAATTAAGTCGCAACCAGCAACAGAGGAACGAGCATTGCCGGAATATATGAGTAGGAACTCTATATAAATGTTTAAAAAACCTAATCAAGGCAAAGATGAGCTGACGTATCATCTACCAATTCCATGTGTACAGCTCACACATTGAAATAAGTAAATATTAAAATGTTTATTTTTTCATTTTCTTCCCATCTTCAATCAAGGGATCAGTAAAATCTATTCCTGTAGGTCTTATAAAATTTACTCAATGCTTAGGTAAAATGGTAATTTTGGGATATTTTCAACAACATGAGTAGATATGATGAAATGACATTTTAAAGCTTGTCTTGGTTTATTTACTCAAAAACCCGACAGACGAAATGTGTTGAGGATAACCGCAGTTCCCAGGCGTTTACATTTGAAGTGACAATCTTTGATATTCAAATCAATAAAGGTGACAATAACGAGGCAACAAAATGGGATACAAAATTTCAGGGGTGGGGGTGGACGGGATTTGCCGTTCCTTCCTTTTGATCTAATCAACCCTTCATTATCTATAAAAAGATTCAATTTATTAACCAGAGAGTGTACTTCTCTTCTGGAAGGGTTTAACAAAGAAAACTGTTTCTCTAACGGGAAATAATGACTGCATAAATTTTAACAAATGCAACCTAGCAGCCAGGATCTGTAAGGGGCTTTTTCAACAAGAAAATAAATTTACATATTCTCACCAATTTTCAGAAAGAGGAGAATTTATCAAAATCCAATACACACATTAGTTAAAACTAAAAATGATTGTCAGTATTAAGACAATTCAAATCATTAATAGGTCAATGGACCACCATTACCAAACAATCACTCAAAACCAAATAACCAAAACTGTAAATGAGTCTTGAACTTCAAAAGATTAATTCCTCTAATAACTAAGTCTGCTGGGTTATCGATAGAAGTAACATATTTAAAATTAGTATTCAAATTAAGATCCCTCAATTTTTATTACTCTTAATTTGATTAAGAAATTAATCTAATTCTAACAAAAATGTATTTAGTTTTAATGTCATTTAAGCCCAAGACAACACGACTTGTGCCTCTACTGCAACAATATCTTTGAAACATTTATCCGGAATTTTAAAAAATATGTTGGGAATACACTTGGGAATACAGAAAAATCGACATTAATTTAAGTGTAGGTAAAATTCTGTCCACTAAAGGTGCAAGCTTAACCTTCTGAAATATTAACTTTGCAGACCTATTCTGAAAAATATAGACAGGAAAGCCGTAAACCTTTTGAGAGGCAAAACAGGGTAATCTACATAAAAACTTTTGAGCGATATATCTCTAGTTAAGCTCTTACTATATTTCTCAACGTGAGATCACAAAATTGAGAATACAGAGGTTTGCTATAAACTCGAAAATCAGTGTTTTGTATCTGAAACAAACACTGATTTAACAAAAAACAGTTTACAGTATCTACTACTCTATCCGTAAAATAGGGTCTCTGGCTACCTGAATTTGATGACAAGTGTGATATAAAGAAAAGCGTACACTCACCCTCTGTTGACGATCGAAACTCGGGAGTTAAGAGAAGCGCCGCTTTAAATCGTTTGCTTCTCGTTGTCTGCGAGAAAATGAGAAAATCGCGAATCCCAAGACGATAAAAGCAGCGATTCGGGCTTGCGTGGGGCGGGGGGGGGGAGTCTTAGGATGACGTTATTACGAGAGGATTGAAGAAGGTGAAGAGGAGCGAGTTGCAGTTTCGGAAAGTGAAAAGCGGTGTAAGATTTGAATGCGTCCCGTCGTGAAGAATAGAAGGGGAGGATTTTACAGAGGACGAGCGGACTGAATCCCTGAGTTCAGTTGACTCACAAGCTATGACGGCAACGATGGCTTCTGGACAATTAAACAACATGATTAAGCCTTTTTGTGGTGATGGAGACGTCATTGCGTGGCTAAAAAAGGTTCAACTAGTGGCTAAGTTATAGAAGATTACTGATGTTGCTACAATGATTCCGTTGTTTTTGGAAGGTGACGCGTTAGCCTTGTACCTGGAAATGAGCGAGCGAGATCAAGAAGACGCTGATCTGATTAAAAAAAAAAAACAGGCTAGTAAGGGCCTTTCGTGGCGTATGAAAAACTGAAGAGGGTGAGATGGACCGGTGAGCCAGTAGATGTATATGCCAATAAGATAAAGCGGCTGGTAGACTTAGTTGGGTACAGGGGCGGAACACACAGCGAAACTAGCCTTCATAACAGGGTTTCCTGAAGAAATTGGAAAAAGGCCCCAACAAGTGAACGGAGTTGAGAAGATGGACGTGTGACCTCATTCCTACAGCAAAGGTGTTGACGAGCACTCGACCATCAGAGGTCGGAATGGTAGCGGCAGCCCTGTAAGAGAAGGAGGGACGCGATGGGAGACAAGGGCGTGTTAAGTGCTTCGAATGTGCTGGACCACACCTACGAAAGGACTGTCAGGAATACCTAAAGAAAATTAGGTGTTACAAGTGCAACAACACTGGTCACATCGCCAGGGAAACGAGCGAGGGGAAGCTTGAGCGTCAGTGGCTACCCTAGCATCCAGATAATGGCGCACCTCAGACAACCACCCAAAGTGGAGGTGATTATAGAAGGGGAAAGAGTCAGGGCCCTGGTTGACACCGGGTGTACTACCGCGATGGTGCGAACGCGACTGGTGTCTGGGTAAAGTAGGAGTAGCCGAGTTGTGGCATTTGATGGACGGTGTCACGGGATGAGCAACGTCAACCTTGAATTAGACTGGCAACAGTTGACCCAGAAAATATATTGAAATTTTATATTATTATCTTCTACACCGGGACTTATGCCCCTACACCGGGACTTATATCCCTAGGGGACTGTCACCGACACAGCAGCAGCAGCAGCCATCTCTATCATCATAGTCACGTGGTGATCCCTATAAAAACCCGTGTCACTAGCGATTCCACCTCTTTTAGTTGTAACCCTTCTGAGGGCTCGCTGCTGGGTTCGGCCCACCACGTGTCCCTCTTTTAGTTGTAATCCTCCTGACTGCTGGGTTCGGCCCACCACAGCCTCTTTTAGTTGTAACCCTTCTGACTGCTGGCCCAGGGGGTTAACACCTCTTCCACACCTGCACATCCTACTGAGGGTGACTGCTGGCTTTGGCCCACCATACATCATACAGGTAAGGGCTTTGCTCTATCTCTACCTACAAACTTGGCTTACGAATAGAATAAACGGACCTTCATCCATTCCCTACTTCTCAAGAGAGATTGCTATCTTTTGACCCATGAAGGCTGATAACAATTTACCTTTATCACCAGGATAACAACTAAGGGAGCCGACGAGATAAATGCAACCTCGGATAAGCTTCACCCTTTGATACCAATGCAGTCGATAGGCTGCTAGCAGAAATAAACTTTTGCAACCCCCCTAAACAACCTTAAACAAACCCACAACCAATTAATTACGGCTTACCTAAAACGGTGCTGTAACCAAAACTCGACTAAACTAATGACTACGGCTAAAACCTTAAGGAGCTGAGAACTAAAATAATAACATACGGCAATACCTCACGAGAAGGTGCCGCTAACTTCTAAAAGAATTGTTATTAAACCTCGGATTGCTTGTCCGAACTAAACTAAGAACTTTCTTCTCATTGTGTACCCATTTAAATGTGCATATATATCTATTAAAACTGTTGCATTTCATATCGTTGTATTTCTCGTTCCTTGACGTTCATATCCCGCCTTTTCTCATTCTGCTCCCCGCACCCCCATTAACCACCTTAATTTTTATAAATAATAGTAACTGACCACCTGGTGCCTGGTGTTGAAGCGATAATAGGGATTGACGCAATCTATCGACTGGTGGGGGCGTCACTATAGGAGAATGGCGTTGTGCGATTCAAGAGGAACTGTTGCACAGCAAGTACAACGCCAGATGTCATGGTCCCCGAAGAGAATACGAGGAATCTGATAACAGATAAGGACTTCACTGCAGCGTTTGCTATTGGAAAATGGACGGTGCAGTGGAAATAGATGGAGGAGCCACCAGTATTGAAGAATAGGGTGAGTCAATATGAGACAAGATTCAAGGAGTCGGAAGAGGCGGCATTCGAAGAGGAGGTCGAGAGGTGGAAGGATGATGTACGAGAAGGGTTGTTGTCGCTGTTGGCGGTGGTCCAACCAACAAAAAATAAGGTCCGACCAGTTCTGGATTACCGAGAGTTGAATGACCACGTGTTGTGCCACACTGGGGGAGAGTACATTGACGTTTGTGAGGAGACCCTGTGAAGGTGGCGACAAAAGACCGGAGCATCCACAATTGTGGATTTGAAATCCGCTTACCTACAGATCCATGTTGCGCCACACTTGAGAAGATATCAGCGAATGAGCTAAAATGGAAAAACCTATTGTCTAACCAGATTGGGTTTTTGGTTCTGAAGGAGGAGATGAGCGTGGGAGAAGCCAACGACGCGTACATTGATTACATTTTAGTGGATGAAACGGTAATGTCAGCAGAAAGAGTCGTGGAGCAGCTAAAAAATTTGGGCCTAACAGCAAAAACACCAGGGAATGTTAGATAGTGGTACAGCACTGAGGCTCCGTTTGGGACGAGATGGCGCTGGAAATTTGACTTTCAGGTGGGAATACTGTACCAGAAGTCGACGATAAGATGAATAGGCGGCAGCTATTTTCCGTTTGTGGGAAATTAGTCGGACATTACCGTCACAGGATGGCTGCGTACGACCTGCAGCTACATAAAAAGGATGGCGGAAAGAATGGCCTGGCAAGACAAGGTTGGTGAGAAGACAGTTGCCGTGATACGAGGTGGTTGAAGAAGTGAAAAAGGGGGATCTGGTGCTAAGAAAGTGGCACGTCCCAAGGACGACGACAGGAGTTGTGTGGTGCGATGCAAGTAGTATTGCCACAGGTGTGAGAGTGGAGATTGATGGGAACGTGGTCGAGGACGCAGCCTGGCTGAGGAAGAAAACAGACTTTTCTCACATCAACGTGGCTGAGCTGGATGCGGCGATAAAGGAGGTGAACCTGGCCCTGAAATGGGGATTTTTTTAAAAATAGAGTTGAAAACAGATTCGGTAACCGTACTGAACTGGACAAAGGCCACCAGTACGGAGCAGCAGCGGGTGAGAACGAAGAGTGCTGCTAAGATGATTGTCCTGAGGTGAATATGAATCTTGAAGGAGTTGATTGCCGAGTTTGGATTGACAATAAACGTGACATTTGTGCCATCAGACAGGAACAAGGCCGACGTATTGACCAGAGTAAAACAAAAGTGGCTAACGGTGCTGGAGGGGCCGGTGAGAGTTGCAGGCTGTTGCATATCGTACGACGAAGTTAAGAACCTGCATTCTATGCATCACATGGGTGTGGATAAAACCTTGTGCCAAGAGGGATTGTGCAGCAGGTAGTCAGGCGGTGCGTACGGTGTCAATCAATTGATCCGTCACCAAGGGTGTGCGAGCCAGGAATTGCAGGTGAAGGAGAATTGGAACCGACTGGCTGTTGACGTTACCCATTATAGAGGAGCGGAATATCTGACTATGGTCGACTGTGAACCTAGGAGATTTGCTCTCTGGAGTAGAATGAAATCAGAAACCGCAGATAAAATTGTAGGAATACTCAATGGAATTTTCCTTGAACATGGTCCAGTTGAAGAGGTGTTGTCGGATAATGTGACGGCGTTTCGTTCAGAAACACTGCAGATGATGGCTTGGTGGAATGTCAGGCAGTACTTCAGAGCAGCCTATAGACCCGGTGGCAACGGCATTGTTGAGCGAAACCACAGGACCATTAAAGCGGTGGCAGGGAGAGGAGAGATTTCGCCAGAAGAGGCTGTCTTTTGGTACAACATGTCACCCAGGTCAGGACAAACGAAGGAGCCGTGCCGCACGAATCTATAGTTATACGTGGCGACATCCGATAGTTGTACCGGTTGAAAGAGAGGGTGGGACGTCGAGCTCCATCCAGGTAATGGATGAGGTCTGGGTGAAACCTCCTAATGTACGTTGCACGACGCAGTGGAGGAGAGGAACTGTAACAGCTACACAGTCGAGAAACAACGTGTCTGTGGACGGAGTGCCGAGACACGTATTAGATGTGAGACCAGTGAAGGGCCTGTCTTCTGAAGATGAAGAAGTGGATGATGGGCAGCAAGACAACGGCGCAGAAGAAAGTTTGCAACCACGCGCACAGATGAGTAGACGGCCACCCCGGTTGTTACAAGACTACGAGCTATGATCCTAAAGATCGGGGGGGGGGGTTAATATAAAGAAAAGCGTACACTCACCCTCTGTTGACGATCGAAACCCGGGAGTTAAGAGAAGCGCCGCTTTAAATCGTTTGCTTCTCGTTTTCTGTGAAAAGATGGGAGAAAATGCGCGAACCCCGGTACGATAAAATCCCGTGGTGAAGGATAGTAGGGGAATATTCTACAGAGGACGAGCGGACTGAATCCCTGAGTCCAGTTGACTCACAACAAGTTTAACCTATATTCTCCCCTTTCTCGTCAAATAGTAATCTCTACATTAGGAAGAAGTAGCCGACTTGAAAACAAGGCATTTTCTCTTCGTTGGGACACATTGCGCTTGCATAACTACTATTACATTTCCAGCAGGTCTTGAATTGATCACCCTTACAATGGTCAGAAATGAGAGGGGCAAATATAAGAGGTATATCATTTGATAGCCCGGCATTGCTGCAAATGTTCTTTTAGGAAATTTAACACAGTAAAAGGCATTATGAAAATTTGACAAAAATTACTAATAAAACCGGGCCAGGTTTTACATAAAAATTCTGCCAAGTGGAAGGTTTTCCTAATCTATGACTACGATTAGTTTTTCTAGGGAATTCTGTTTATTAATATTTTAAAAAGAATTAGATGATTTGGTGATTTTTAATATTTGAATTACATCAGAATAATTATCAAAAATTTCGTTTAAGGACAAATTGTTTGAATCCACCAAATAAATAATTTCCCTTCTTAAAGTAATGTAATTCTTGGTAATTTGTTAAATATGACAAACTTTAGCTACTTGTTACCTGGTGTATTCTCTTCTAAGTAGAAGGCATTTTTAAGCTCGTAAATTTGTGCTTTTAATTTAGTCAAAAATAATTTGATACAATTATTGTCGTATAAAATTTTAGTCTTCAATAAATTTAAATATACTATTTATTACATAATCTTTGTCTAAAAATTATTTTTCAAGAATTTCTCTAGCAATATAAAAATTGGTATCAGAAATAGAAAGGTGGTTAATAATCTTCTGGGCGATACGAGTTCCTTCTGCTACCAGTTCCTCTTAGATAATTTTTAAGAATAATTAGCCTCACAGATTTACTTTTGGTATTAAGTATACAATTTTGAAATTCTTTTAAAAAATTGAATAAGCCAATTTATCTTGGGACAAATCATCATCATTAAAATAAGGGCCATCCAATTTAAGCGTAAATAATGTAAATCTTCTGTCTTCAGTTCGGCCGAGAGACGTGGTGATATGAGATTTATACAACGAATCATCCGCATTGTGTTTAATAATAATGCCATAGACAAGCATATGGTTACAAAGGAAAATATAACGGACAAGAGGATTGGATTTAATTTCGTTTATTTTAAATAAACAGAAGTTGGTAGATAAGAAAAATACAACTTTTCTTCTTCTACTCGGTCAGGGGTCAAGAGGCGAATGGGTGTAAGTCTGTTCTTGACCGGGTGACTTGGTTGTGTGCGGCGTGATGATGCAGTGTGGACTGGTAGGCTGTCTTTGATCTTTGATCCGAAATATAACACATGAAGATTATCTCTGCTACCAGTACCGGAGTCAACTACTGTTCATGACTTTTTGTTGACCGTTTTATAGACGTTTTTAGGATCGAAATCGGTTCCAAAAAGCTTTGGGGGGAAAGTTTGTGATTGGTTGAAAGAAAAGAACATTTTTAATTGTTAATTTAGTTTTTCAAATGGAAGCAATGTGGAGCCTACATTACGCAGAGACATGTTTTATTCATTGTGTTTGTACTGCTAATGTCGGGCCAACATCCGGTTGATGTTACATTTCTTTAACTAAATATGTTTGTTGGATTCTCTTTCCGAGTGTTTTCATTTGTTTTGATGGTGAGTTGGTGTAACGAGTTAGTGAATTTGGGAATTAGAATTTTGATTATTGTTGTATAACAATAATATTTTCTTCTTCTTCTAGCTATCTTCTCAATATAGCTACTGGTAATGTTATATGAGGTGATGGGAGTTATATATATATATATATATATATATATATATATATATATATATATATATATATATTAAAACAAAAGATTACAATAATCAAGAATACCGATCAAATTCCTGCAGAATATGCTTTTTTAAATGTTCATGTAATAAGATAATAAGGAGGTGTTGAGTTGACTCCACTGAAGAAAGGGTATGTTCAAAGATCAAATCAGCAGTCAAGTTAATCAGAGAGAGAGAGAGAGAAAGATATAGCTTATAATACCTTCAGCAGTAGGGAAATATTTCTTAAAACGAAAAGCGTGGAGTATTCAGGCATGTTGGTTCATTCTCTGCTGTTCTTCGAAAACCCTTCGTTTATATAGGATTTATGTAGGTTAAATCTTTTACTTAAATCTTCATCAGATCTTATAAATTTTATTATAGTATTTATATTTTTTCTTAAATATTTCTTTTCTTAAGACAAAGATTGACAGAAGGGGACAAAGCCATTTTAACGAAATGCATTCTAGAAACTTCATGCACCGCCAAGGAGCAAAAAAAAAAATAGATTAAAGGAACGGACTGTAGTAGGACAGGAATGATTAGGGGCATCGACGAAGTTATCGCTAATTTTTCCACCTGTCAAAAGTATCAAGAAAGAAACCCCAGCTGAATTTATGCATCAACACGAAACACTTACCCACCAATGGTAAATATGTAAGTGCCGATATTTTCACAATGACAGGAAATTAATATTTACTAATAGCAGATTAATATAGCTGAAGGCCATTCCTACATCGTCTCCAATTCGTCTAACAACCGTTATTAAAAAGATAAAGGAAATATTCGCGAACCAAGACGTAGCAGAGATCCTTTACATGGACAATGATCCACAGTTTGTAAGTTGAAAATTTAGGGGACAGTGTGAGTAATGTTTTTTTTTAATAACTTTTGGGCCATTTGGTCCTTTACTTAGAAGAATGGAGTTGTGCTTTGATTTTTCCTCCGCGTTGTTGCAAACAAAGTAAGATTTGATAAAATCAACCCATTCGCTGAAAGCTTCTTGTTTATTCTCGTTAGTCCAGTCCAACATTGGTAACAGGATAGTTTAAGTCGCCATTTTTTTCATCTTATGTTTTAGAAAAAGTTTTTATGGTATTTTTCGTGGGTTGTACACTTTTATGGTATTTACCTTTTGTTTGTTTGTTTCTTTCTGTGGTTTCTTCATTAAAGTTCAGTCACCGCTGCCAAAATGTAATGGTCAAACAAAAAATACACGGAGATGCGTATAAGTTTCAACTCGTTTATTCAATCATTATCTTCAGGGGCTACTGCTGATACTATGGTTAAAGGGGCGTAACTCCTACATACTAAAGAGAACTATATTACAACACCCGTGAACAAAACAATAGGGATAACTCGAACTCATTTACAAGTGCCTCAAATCTTCCTTCTTATGTAACATAATGAATGCGTTAGCCTATTCATTTTGTAATGTAAGTGTAGAATATCTAAATTTTAAAAAATATTGTTTCATCTATAAGAACACATGGAAAATTATCAGGGGTTTTATTAGCAGCTGGGATAATAATATTCTTTCCTTTTTTTTCCTCTTCTTCATCGTATTTCTTGGTAGGGCTGTGGTAGTAGTGTTCTTTCTTTTGTCTTTCCTCTTGTTGGATCAGTAAAATACGTTCATTTCTGTTTATGAAGGTAAGTGAAAAAGAGCCTTTCTGTGATTGTACATTGCAATCACGTGACACACCCAGAAGTATTGGCACCCATATTCAATAGACACCTACGGATCAGTTCTACGACCAGTGGATCAGAAATTACCTCTGAAAGGATTGACTCAAATAAAAGATATCCTCAGTTTTCCTCTCCATCAGACTAGTAGGTCTCTCAAACTTGATTCTATTTATTGGAAGTATGTTTATTGGAAGTATGTTTATTGGAAGTATGTTTATATTGTTAGTTATTCTGGTTGTTCAATAAACCATGAGAATTTGAACTAAGTTTTAATTGATTTATTTGTTGTTGTTACTATTTCTCTGAATTTTTTGTTGTTGTTAGATTTGGAATAAATGTTTTACTAACACGATACTTACATTCACCACCGGAGCTGTGAATGACTTTTAAATTGACGATAAAAAATAGTCAGATTCTATCGAAATTTTTGGGTTGTCTTCAAAATCCGACGTTAAAGTAGCAACAAGCATAAGAAGGAAAATGTAATAAACAGGGTTATTATGCAAGCGTCTGGTGATGAGGAAAAACAAAACACAGATTTTAAGTTTCAAAATTGTATTGAAAAAAGGAACATGAAAGGCGAGGAAAAGATAGAGAGGAATTTAAAGGATAATTTTGGTGATAGTTGTGTCTTGAATAAAAGTCAGTGAGTGTCCGGTGGCCGAATCAGTTGTAGTGTTTAGGTGTTGATTAGGCGAGCTTGTCTTGTGTTTTTAGTAGTCTTTTGCGGTTGCTGAACGAAGTGGAATTGTTCGTCTGTTCACTGCCTGTGAGGTCAGGTTTGGGTAAGTAGATGGTGTAGGTGAATCGCCGCCTGTGATGTAGATTTCGTTGCTGGTATCGGCCCCGTTGATGTGTGTGCGACTTGACCCCTGGACCTCTGAATATCGTCGGCTTCTCAAAGCTGTTTATTTATAGAAAGCCGCGACCCAAAATCGGATCAATTGAGGTTATTTTCATTTCACCCGGGAATCGCTTTCATTGGATGAAAATGCGAATTTTATTTACAAATTTTATTTTCTTTAATGTTAGGAATTGATTATCAAAGCGGAACTCTAGATCGGAGCCCATGCGCAGACACGTTTTAAATTGGTCATTCTGTTTTGGGCTACGATGGAGTAACTTCCGATTTGGCGTCTACCATTTGTGTTTGTTTTGTTGGCGAGTGTGTGTATCTTTTTTATATTGCGGTGTGTGTGCGAATTGAAATGCTGAATTAGTGAATCGGGAGATATCTACATTTGCTTATGCAACAAAAAGCATTACTAAGCGTAAAAGCCCATGCACAAAAGAAAATAAATTAACTAAAGCAAAAACAAACAAAAAACAAACAAACAAAAGAGACACTTAAAAGTTCAAATTCACTATGCTTTATTATGCAAAGAAAACAAAACAAATGCTAGGTTGCTGAACATAAGTCCTCTGTGCAGGAAATTTCCATTAACAAACTAAAAAAAGAATAAATTTTAAAAAACAATGTTTCGAAAAAGGGTAAAAAATTAAAAGAAAACTTTTATACTTGCCGAAAACTTTGAATTAAAGAATGCACTGAAATAATTCTTTCTTGTGGTCCCTTTTCAAAGGGACGAGAATCTGCCTGAATTTTGACAAATGCTTCTCTTCCTTTCTCTTCTATCTTTCTTTTTTTCTTTCCTTCTTTTTCTTCTTTCTGTTTTTGCTTATTTGAAACTTTTTCAAACACAATGTTAAGATTTTTATAAGTTCATGCTTTTTATAAGTTTTGCTTATTGATGAGAAGTTATAAAATGATTGAATGAATTAATTTATTTTTAAAGAGTATTTTCTCAAAAATAAAAATAATCAAATATTTTTCATCAATCTACCCTCATGTGTATTCATGCCTTTGCCAAAGGGCATTATTGTTGAATGAACATGAATAAGTTCAGCAGAAATTTGAATTGGCCTGCAGGAAGAAGTGGATTCTTGACTTCTGTAAGGGTATAAGTGATAAGGAAGCATAAGCAAGTTTATCCATAACTCGAAGTAGTGACATGACAAGGGTACAGGGAGAGGTGGGTTCATACCTAAGGACATAAGTGCTAAATCGAAATCTGAACGCATTCCATTATCTTTGTCCATAACCATGACGTCATCATGCCCCATATATTTATTTACCAAACCCTCTGCACGATGTGACACTTGGTTAATTTCTTAAACGGAGTTTAACAGGTTTGAATTCAGCGCTTTCCTTCTCCTGGACTGGTTTCCTGATCAAGGTTAAAGAGCCCAGTCTGTCCTACTATTTAGCCATAACTAGAAGGAGAATAGTTGGATTCATACCCTTCCCAAGGGTATTAGCGCCATGATATGACTAGCCACAGCTATCAACCCAAGAAATGAAGAACACTTCGATCTGTTCATACATGTGAATCGAACCGATGGAAGATGAACTTGTCATAACATATGATAGTATAATGACTAATGGTGGTGCAGTACCTAATACCACTAATACATACGTTAGGAGGCCTCAGAAAAGCCTCCGAATGCAGGTGAATTTATACAACAAATTCCAACAAAGAGATAACATAACAAATACAGACTTTATTTTCTGAGCACATTCAGCATACAATACAAAACAGCTAGGACGAAAGACCCAAGGAAAAAAGAGTCTTTGAAGAGTCAAGAGTTAAATGAAGAGAAGAAAGTCGTACATCAAAAGGATGTCACTTACTTCGTACAGGTGATAGAAAATCTCCATGCAGACATGGGAGTGTAAACTGGCACGCGTATTACACGGCTATAAAAAGGCTGGTGAGCCAAACACCTCTATGGAGATAGAGTATAATAGGGGCTGCATAAAGGCACATGTATAAGCCTATAGTTGGGGGGCAAGGTTCTCAAATTTAAACGGACAGACAACAACTAGCACATGTTTGGAGATCCCAGATCGAGGAGAGTTGGTTTTCCTCGGTTGTAACGCAATCTAGTGGTAAACCCTAACGGCAAAGGAAGATAAGCCTTTGCCAATCTCTACCCCATCCAAACAAGGGAAGATAACCGCTAAAATAGGAAGCGAAGGACCGAGGGATATAACCCACTAACTCAACGCATTTTGTGAAAAGATAAATAAAATATAACGGACTTCCGGTCTTATCGCTTACTCGTGTGTTCACGTCTTATTATAATAAATAATCAAAATAATCAAAAACCATGACATTGTGTTAGAAGCGGGATAAATTAAAACACAACAATTGAAAAGGGTCCTTGCAGACTCAGCGAATGGTCACCGAAGTAAACAAAAAATTGTAAGTAAATAAACTTTACGTTACAGTCCGCCACTGCCCCCCCCCCCTACCAACAAACAACAAGGTGTGTGGATTACAGACAGATTCACACTTCAAAAGATGGACTGGACAAGCCCAGGAGATGTCTGCAAACTATTTAAACAAAAGCATAAACTGATCTTTGAGGGCCCATTATACGATGCAGAGGAGACAAGGAAGGTTAGGCTTATGCTTCTGTGGATTGACGATAAAGGGGCTAGAAATTTACACCTTTGACAAGGCCGAGGATAGGCAACGGATGAACCCAGTTTTCAAAAAGCTGGAGATCTAATGCAATCCCCAGAGTAACCAAATTCTCGTCAGGTACGAACGAAGAATCCTCAAACAAGGGAAAATGACCATAAAGTATTTGTCACTGTAGCTCATCTACTATCTAATTTATATATATATATATTATATATATATATATATATATATATATGTGTGTGTGTGTGTGTGTGTGTGTGTGTGGTGATTGCGACTTCTTCGCAGAAGAAGGCCATTTCTACAAGTAGTTCGGTTGTGAGCATGCAGAGGGCCCACTGGTCCAAATTTGTTTTTATGTTCCCTGTCACACATTAACCCCTTTCTCGGCTTCCTCTCGCATGCAACCGTACATGACTGAGAAGCCCAGCCCTCGACAGGCAGGCCCTGCCACACAGGTCACATATATGGTCAGTTTTAAATTTAGGAAATGTGTCCATGCTTTCCGTCATGTACCGCTTACGCAGAGGCCGCTTCAGGGTGGGGTACTCGAGCTACCTTACCTCAAATCCTTACAGCTACCAACGGCCTGCCTTTCCAAAAGAATGTGTACCCGGCCTCCACTTCTGTCAATTGGTCCTCATCGCTGAGGCGGACTTCCGCAAGGCTCATGATGTCTGAAAGTTCTTTGCCACGGTACCAGTTCGTTGTTCGGGGTTTCGAGAGGTGTCCAAACATTCCAGGTGGCTATGGTTAGCCTAGGTTTGTTGTTGTAATATTTTCTTATTTCCGCTCTGATAATGTGAACAGCCGCCAGCCGCAGGTTGCTGGCCCGCTTGATATTTGTTTAGGCCCCAGATGTCTGCATGGGCAGTACTACCTAAGGGGCTGCTCAGTCACAGCTGTGTGATTCCAGCCCGTCAAGCCTGCACACGCCACCGTTCCTCCGTCACCGTGGGACTTGTAGAAATATCTGCACATGTTGACATGCTGTGCGTTTATGCGACACGCATCGCGTGCTCTCCTTCCTCAAGTATCTAGTATCAGTGACAAACCGAGGCAAAATCACTTAAAATATTTGGGGAGCGCAGGTGGATGATCTAACGAGATCTACAGGTCCACCACACCGAAAAAAAAGTGTTCCTGAAAAGTAAGATGCTCCGGATTAGTTACTAGGGGTTACTTCCCTGATCTCCTCGGGATCATGCAAGCCGCCCAGGGTGATGGCTTCAGAAAACTCTTCCCGGTGCCAGATGTCGACGACAAGTGCCAATTTGTGGGTCTACGTGTGTAGCAAGTGCGGGGATCCCACCACTGCCAGCATAGGTGGTCACCGTCTCCACCTAAGCTGAGTTTTTTTCATAGATGCTGGTGTTGATTCACTTTCGGACAATTGATACGTACGTGTTGAGCGTGCCAGTTTGGTTGCTTGTGAGGTAACTAAGTTTTGACTTAATATAAGTCCACATGTCAGCTATCATCTTCAAAACTTAAGAATGACATGGTATATCTTTTTTTTTTCTTTTGGCTTTTACGTTAGTGGCCAGAGTAAGAGGGTTGGGAATAATGTTAGTTTATTTAAAACGAAAACATGAAATAAGATTAATAATTTTACAAGTTACTGAAAGGAATTGTATTAATAAAAATGACTAAAGGATAAAAATAATATAATACAACTAGCGAGTAAAAGGTACACTTATCTTTAGTTAGGAAACACACACACACACACATATATATATATATATATATATATATATATATATATATAGTCACGTCTGTTTTGGTATGTACATGTTAATGTTTATAATAAGGAATACATTTTTTTTCAGAATGTTGTCCTCATTTTTATTGTGAAATATACATGCACAGCGTTTAGACTGTTGTTAATACTGAAGACAATGGTTATCCCACAACTAGACTCTCCCCAAAGCTGGTTGTTTCCACACAGAAAGTCAAAATCTCCATCACATTATTTTTGTGATACAGGTGCTGGCAAGGGATCTGCAGCTAACTAATACCATACCACTGTTAGAATCTTATCAGTAGGTACCTTCGTGAGTAGATTTACTACTGTTACATATTCTCAAAATTGAGAATATCCCGACAATGGTACGAACTCTAGGTTAAAAAATTAAAAAGGTGGTATTTGTTCATAGGAGTAATTATCTCATGCAACAAAATAGACACAGAGAACAAACACAGAAATATAAAGTTCACAAATGATTTTATATAACAATAGAGTAGAAGAAAGAAGAATAAAAATAAAATGTAGAAGGAAAGGTTGGATAAAGAAGAAGTCAATCTCAACCTGACTTAACTGGTATCATTTACGTGCGTCCACGTGATATTAGGAGAACTTGACTGGGTCCTTTCATGTAGAGTATTTCTCTCTGGACTCTTTCAAGCTTTGATAATTCTTCCTTGTTCATTTACTCTTAGCCTGAGCTGGTATCAGTGTATTTTCATGGGCTGAGGTCTGCTTCGTACTCGGCGAGGTTACTTTAAATAATTATATCTTCATTTTATGGTCATTTTCTATCCTGTATCCACGCGCCAAGCAATTTCTTGTTAATAAAAGCACCGACCGTAACTTGACTACTTTTCTGGTAGCTCTGCTCGTCGGCCGGTCGAATCTGAAAGAGGTAGAGTTTATGCTTTCCTTCTCCCTCGTCTTTTCAAAAGGGTCGCCGGTGCATGCCCGGTCTTGGACTCTTCGGCCAATAGGGTGCTGGCTTTTGGGGTGTTAAATCCCGAAGAAGATAGAAACAGGGTTATACTAGCTGACATGATAGTATTAATTCCTTGATACTTTGATTCAGAAATCTTGGACGTGGGGGTTGCTACGCTGGCTGTCCCTTAAGTAGGTCAGCTAAACATAACTATAGAAGGGGGGAAATATATGGGGGGAATTAGATGTTCGAATCAAGAAGTTCCTGCTGAGGGGAGGGGGACCAAAAACAAGCGAGTTCACAGTCTTCTCACAAGCCAGACTTTCTTTTGGTCAACATATTCTTCGTCTTCGTCTAGCAGCTGGAAAATCCGTCGTCGTAGTCGAAATAATCTTTAACAGTTCAAAATCGCAATTCCTATTTAGTTTTGTTTCTGTTGGACTAAAATCCATTTCTTTACTGGGTCGTTCACAAAGTGCTTTGTCGACTGCTTCTGCTGCTGCTGACTCCCAGCGCTCGACTCACTTGTCATTTATGGACATATTTACCCAAACATCCGGGCACATCAGTCGAACCTCGCGTCCGTCCAGTGCCCAAATCGCATTTGTTTTTGCATGCGAGAGGACGCGAGTTCGATCCCGGCAGGCAAGACAATGTCTTGCTCCCTTTCCCCTCTCGTTCTCCGTCACAATAACCTAATAAATTCGTTACACTACATCTAGATTCACCATCTATTTGAAATGAATGGGAGCATTACTGATTTTTTCCACAAAGTGAACAGAGTTTTTGATTTGTAATAAGGACTTACCGGTTAAAGGGGTGACTATCTCCACAATGAACCGGCTCAACGGGGTGACATGCTGAACCTCGGCAAATGACCCATTGTTATATCAGGTTCGTATTGATTTGATATCATTTGTCTCAATTTTTCAGATGAGGCTTGATATGTATTATTTTGATTTTTTAAACCCTTGGCCTTATCTTCATTGTGAAATTTACATCCACAATGTTTCGGCAGTTGTTTATACTGGGGACAATGATGATCCCATATCTAAGCTCTATTCTTGTCGGTATATGTCACACCTTAACCTGAAGTTGGTTCAATTTTTAAAAAATATTTTAGATGTAAACAAAACAAAGAACAATTCCTAAAATACATGAACATTGTAATACCCAAATTCTTAACAATCTTTTTTTTAATTTCATAAGGAATTTGCTAAATTATCTTCTTTCCCCTTTTTCTCTGTCATTCCCTGGTATTCCTGTCAGGTCATGGACCAGGTACAGCCAGTATATATATATATATATATATATATATATATATATTTATTGTGTGTGTGTGTGTGTGTGTAATATATTTGTGTATTGGGGTTGTCATAAGATTTTTTTAAATTAGATAATTTAATTTGAAAAATTAAAAATGGCAAAAATTAAATTAATTGTATGTAATGAAAAAATGAGTGATAAATTTATGATTTTTTTCTTCAATCTTATGACAATCCATTACACAAAAATGTTTAATTCTCATTGCATACAATTGAATTATCTAATTTTTATCATTTTTAATTTTTCAAATTTAAATTTATCTAAATTTATTAATTTTACAACCTGTTGTGAGAGAGGGGACTTTCCTTGGGGAGTATAGCGAGCGTAAATCTGTCTGGTTTGCAAGATGAGTGGAAAAGGAAAATATGGCTGCCATGGCACTAAAATTTAAATAAGCGCGATCTCGAAGCCAAGAGATATGGCAAGAGTTAATTTGCACTTATGCACATTATTCTCAGATCGCTGTACATAAAACCAAGTACGACCGAGAAGGGGGCGAAATGCTTCGAAGCTGTGGACGAGTTGAAAACTGCTGGAATATTGTTGCATGACGAAAAAGTTTGTCGTCGGACCTTGGAGTTGGAGAAATAGATTTCACAAATTATATGTCATTTTCTCCAATGGCAAAAGTATGGATTAGTCACGATATGATAACTCCCTTTACCGGTGAGTGGGATGTTGTGTCGTGAACAAGGTGAGGTTAGTGGCGAGACTGCTGCCATTTGTATTTGGAGTGAGCGTATTTGCCCTTTACCTGGGGATGACGGAAAACAGACTTGGATCAATTAGAAGCGCGACTGAATGAAGCATTTACTGATGGCGCCTTTGCATCTTACAGAGAAATGACTCGGGTCAAGTGGGAAAGCGGATAATTGGATGTGTACGCAAACAAAATAAGGCAGTTGGTTGGATTGGCCAGGTTCGAGGGAGTTGGGTTGGAAAGGCTTGCAAAGTTTCCGTCACAGGGTTCCCTGATAATATCCCCACCGACCCCCAACAGGGGCCAAACATTCAGACCTTGACCTTATAGCAAGAGCTAGAGTGCTAACTACCAAAGCCCGGCATGGTGTAACGACAGTCGACGGCACGTCCAAGACATGTTGTGGAATCGAAGAAATTACAATCCAAATAAGGTGACAGAGCTATCGTTGACATTCTGGTAGTGCGTGGGAAAGCCTCTTGGCTATGATATGCTGATCAGAATTGAAGTGATACAAGCACTAGATGGTGTTAAGATCACATCCGCCGGAAGTGTTCTGCTCGGCAGAGGGAAAGAGTCATGTGCAGCTCTCTCGATTGAGGAACCCGACTTCTGTACTATATTTGACCATAAACAGAGGGCCTGGACTGCACAGTGAAAGTGGGCCAGGAATGAAGCACCAAATCAGCTGCGCAATACAATTCCGGAGTACTCAGTGTCCAATGAAATCAAGGCTGCGTACGAGGCGGTGTTAAAGTAGTGGATTGCTAATGGTTGGTTGATACCTATCCGGATGAGCGGCTTGGACTCCACCCCAAGGGTTTAATCCCACTGATAGCTCTTGCACAACCCAACAAAAACAAAGTACGGACGTTGATGGATTACAGAGAACTAACCAACGTGGATGCTTTCATTGCAAACGCAGATGTGTGCGCCGCAAAATTGCGGGAGTTGGGTCAGCAGGGGGTTAATGTAGCCCTGCTTTGACACGAGGAGGGTTTATCTACAGATATATGTTCATGAGTCGCTGTGGGCGTTTCAAACCGTTATTGTCAAAGGAAAGAGATATTAATTGATGCGCTTGGGGTATCGCTAATCACGAAAGCTAGCGTCAAGACGGTGTTGACGCAAGAGGAATCGATGATGAGAACTACATCACCCTATGTTGACATGTAAATGAGGTCATAATGTCTATAGATAAGATCAAGATAAGACTGGTATCCTTGGGTTTGACCAGCAAGGACCCCAAGCGTCTTAAGTAGGGGCCCTGGTATTAGGCTTTGAGGTTTGTGGGGGACCGCGACACCATGCGATGGAAACGAGGGAGTACAGTTTCAGAACTCCCCGTTATAATGACGCGACGTACCATATTTTCCATTTGCAATGAAGCTGGTAGGACACTTTCCCGTTTGCAGATGGCTCCGCGCAGCAACTGGAGTAATGAAAAGACGGGCAAGCATAATCACAAAGGGATGGGACGACATAGTGAATGACATTTCTCTTAAGTGGCTGAAGTAGTATCCAAACTGTGCCAAGATGACCCCGCCCGATGTGACTGGTGCGTGACCAGATAAGAATTAAAAGTATGGGTGAACGAAAGCTCACTGGCAACGGGCTGGGTGCTGGAAAGACGTTGGGACATTTTAAAGGACACCAATGATGCTCATGCATATCAATTTGGCGGAGATTGACGCGACGCTGAAAGGCCTTAATCTCGCGCTACATCTTTTCACAGACCACCGGTTGAATTACTGACCCCACATTGCACCCACATTTTGTGGTCACGATGTTCAAACTTTTGTAGGTGAATGGGAGGTGCGAATGTGATACCGATGTGCCTATGTTCTAGAGGGTATAGCGGAACGATGTCACCGCACCGTTAAAAAAATTGCGATCAGAATGCAGTGCTCTATCCAAGAAACTGTGTACTGGCACAATGTGACGCCTAAAGATGACATAATGCCGTCGACTGCGTCAGTCAGCGGAATTTACCGGCATGAATAGCGTGAAAAAGGGTTAGATGTGACAATGTCATCCCCTGAAGTCGTAGATAATCCATATCAAGTGGGAGATACTGTCTGGACTAAAGCTTCGAATGACCGATGTACCACCATATTCGGGAAAGGACAAGTGAGAACGTATAAGTCAGCCCTCAAACCGTTTTAGTCAATGGAGTACCACGTCATGTAAAAGATCTTCGCCAACGTTACGGATCAATTGCTTTGGAAGCAGACGACGGGAGTGGTAGGTCGTCCGAGAGTGAACGGGGACTGTTGATTTTTAGAACAGGGTCGGACAATTCGCCCGCAGCACGGAGAGACAATGACGGAGTCGATGATGATGCCGGGAACGATGGAGATTATAGAGGAACAGCTGCAGAAAGAGTACAGATAGACGAGCGCCCTCTACCTCTAGGAAGGAGCACTCGTCGAAGGCGGGCACCATCTCCCTGCCACTTGTAAGATCAAGAAATCAGGCGGAGTGTAGCGAGAGAGAAAACGGATCTCGTGGAGCATAGCGGGTGCGAACCTATCTGGCTTGCAAGATGAGTGGAAAGGGAAAAATATGTCTGCCTTGGTACTAAAATTTAAATAAGCGCGACCTCGAAGCCAAGAGATATGGTGAGAGTAAATTTACTCAGATTGCTGTACATAAAACCAAGAACGACCGAGAAAATGCTTCGAAGCTGTGAACGAGTTGAAAACTGCTGGAATATTGTTGCAGGACGAAAAAGTTTGCCGTCTGACCTTTGAGTTGGAGAAAGAGATTATCCTAATGAATCTCGCAAACTATAGAACCCATTGCACAAATTTCTTTTCTAAAAAGCTCATTACATACTACTTTTTAAATTCTAAATTACTACATACACACATTTTATTTTACTCTAAAAAAATATGAATTACTACACGCATGTATTTTTCACATAATTTTTTTCATTACATACATTCAGCTTTCACCTTTCTTTATAGATTTAAAAAAAAAAAAAAAAGGTGAAAGCTAAATGTATGTAATAAAAAAAATTAGATTATATGAATAAATTTTTTTCCTCATTTTTCTTAGTTCAAATTAAATTTTCTAAAAAATTGTATTATAAATTCTTTAAATACTTAAATTTATCAAACCAAATCTTTTACCAAAACATTTTTAATTCTTCAGTTTTAAACAAAGTAAACTTTCTTTTCCAATTTTGTTTTTTCAAATATAAATAGTAAAATGTTTCCATATTTTCAAACCACGAAAAAAATTCGTTTGTAATGTAATGACTTTTGAATACATTTTTCCTCAGATTACATCATAAAGAAGAAATCAATGACACTTATTCTTGTCTGTCCTAATGATGATCACATGCACGGTATTTTTACTTGCTTGATTTTATCTAAATAATTTTAAATGAATATTAAGTACATGTAAGCAAAAGACACTGAAACACTTGTGTTGACTAATTGAAACAATAAATGTCATCCTGACGAAATGTCATCTGACGAAAGCCGTTATTCTTTGTATGCTTAAAGATTTTTTGTTTTGTTTATTTTTCCTTCTCCAGAATAAACCTGCAAGCACAAAACAAAAAATCCAGTGCAATAAATCCTCCCAAACGAATAAAACTCACGCCACACACAAAACAAAAACAACTACAACCCTGACAAGAAACATGGTGGAAAGCATTTAGGTAAAAAATATGGAACACCTTCTCTACCAACTGGACCCTAATATGAGAAAAACAAGAAATAATTGTATCAAACAAAACCTGCTAAAAATGTGTGTATTGGCAGGAAGGTTCAACCTCTTCTGGCATAACACCAACATTTGTCCCTGTCCAAATAGGTTGGTTAGTTTTATGGCATGTCAACCCATGTTGGGTTATTTAATTCCAAAGACAGTCCTTTTGTCAAGTAATTATAAGGTTGCAAGTAACTATTCATATTCAATAATAATAAGCATTTGTCTTCACACTTATATTGGTTCAAGTATTTCAATTAAATACTAATAATTTGCAGTTATATGATTTCAAGTATTCTTAAATAATACCCATAATTTGCACATATTGTGTTTGTCTAGCAATTCTTTTATGGCTAACAACAAATAAATGAATGAAAAACTTAATTCTAAAGGTTTATTTATAACAAAGAATGACTGACAATACTATTGTCTTTACTATAGAGTCATGGTTGAGAGACCAACCAGTCTAGTGAAGCGGGAATAACAATATTGTGTATCTTCTATTGAGTATGTCCTCTCGGTGATGAATAGCTCTGCGCAGATACTGGATGCTACGCAGATGACCTCCCAAGGACAATGAATGATAGGGATGGCTAGTGAGAGATTGTCATGGCTATCTGTGCATAGCTCTGCGCAGATACTGGATGCTACGCAGATGACCTCCCAAGGACAATGAATGATAGGGATGGTTAGTGAGAGATTGTCATGGCTATCTGTGCATAGCTCTGCGCAGATACTGGATGCTACGCAGATGACCTCCAAGGACAATGAATGATAGGGATGGCTAGTGAGAGATTGTCATGGCTATCTGTGCATAGCTCTGCGCAGATACTGGATGCTACGCAGATGACCTCCCAAGGACAATGAATGATAGGGATGGTTAGTGAGAGATTGTCATGGCTATCTGTGCATAGCTCTGCGCAGATACTGGATGCTACGCAGATGACCTCCAAGGACAATGAATGATAGGGATGGTTAGTGAGAGATTGTCATGGCTATCTGTGCATAGCTCTGCGCAGATACTGGATGCTACGCAGATGACCTCCCAAGGACAATGAATGATAGGGATGGTTAGTGAGAGATTGTCATGGCTATCTGTGCATAGCTCTGCGCAGATACTGGATGCTACGCAGATGACCTCCCAAGGACAATGAATGATAGGGATGGTTAGTGAGAGATTGTCATGGCTATCTGTGCATAGCTCTGCGCAGATACTGGATGCTACGCAGATGACCTCCCAAGGACAATGAATGATAGGGATGGTTAGTGAGAGATTGTCATGGCTATCTGTGCATAGCTCTGCGCAGATACTGGATGCTACGCAGATGACCTCCAAGGACAATGAATGATAGGGATGGCTAGTGAGAGATTGTCATGGCTATCTGTGCATAGCTCTGCGCAGATACTGGATGCTACGCAGATGACCTCCCAAGGACAATGAATGATAGGGATGGTTAGTGAGAGATTGTCATGGCTATCTGTGCATAGCTCTGCGCAGATACTGGATGCTACGCAGATGACCTCCCAAGGACAATGAATGATAGGGATGGTTAGTGAGAGATTGTCATGGCTATCTGTGCATAGCTCTGCGCAGATACTGGATGCTACGCAGATGACCTCCCAAGGACAATGAATGATAGGGATGGTTAGTGAGAGATTGTCATGGCTATCTGTGCATAGCTCTGCGCAGATACTGGATGCTACGCAGATGACCTCCCAAGGACAATGAATGATAGGGATGGCTAGTGAGAGATTGTCATGGCTATCTGTGCATAGCTCTGCGCAGATACTGGATGCTACGCAGATGACCTCCCAAGGACAATGAATGATAGGGATGGTTAGTGAGAGATTGTCATGGCTATCTGTGCATAGCTCTGCGCAGATACTGGATGCTACGCAGATGACCTCCCAAGGACAATGAATGATAGGGATGGCTAGTGAGAGATTGTCATGGCTATCTGTGCATAGCTCTGCGCAGATACTGGATGCTACGCAGATGACCTCCCAAGGACAATGAATGATAGGGATGGCTAGTGAGAGATTGTCATGGCTATCTGTGCATAGCTCTGCGCAGATACTGGATGCTACGCAGATGACCTCCCAAGGACAATGAATGATAGGGATGGCTAGTGAGAGATTGTCATGGCTATCTGTGCATAGCTCTGCGCAGATACTGGATGCTACGCAGATGACCTCCCAAGGACAATGAATGATAGGGATGGTTAGTGAGAGATTGTCATGGCTATCTGTGCATAGCTCTGCGCAGATACTGGATGCTACGCTGTGGTCATGGCTATCTGTGCATAGCTGCGCAGATACTGGATGCTACGCAGATGACCTCCCAAGGACAATGAATGATAGGGATGGTTAGTGAGAGATTGTCATGGCTATCTGTGCATAGCTCTGCGCAGATACTGGATGCTACGCAGATGACCTCCCAAGGACAATGAATGATAGGGATGGCTAGTGAGAGATTGTCATGGCTATCTGTGCATAGCTCTGCGCAGATACTGGATGCTACGCAGATGACCTCCCAAGGACAATGAATGATAGGGATGGTTAGTGAGAGATTGTCATGGCTATCTGTGCATAGCTCTGCGCAGATACTGGATGCTACGCAGATGACCTCCCAAGGACAATGAATGATAGGGATGGTTAGTGAGAGATTGTCATGGCTATCTGTGCATAGCTCTGCGCAGATACTGGATGCTACGCAGATGACCTCCCAAGGACAATGAATGATAGGGATGGCTAGTGAGAGATTGTCATGGCTATCTGTGCATAGCTCTGCGCAGATACTGGATGCTACGCAGATGACCTCCCAAGGACAATGAATGATAGGGATGGCTAGTGAGAGATTGTCATGGCTATCTGTGCATAGCTCTGCGCAGATACTGGATGCTACGCAGATGACCTCCCAAGGACAATGAATGATAGGGATGGTTAGTGAGAGATTGTCATGGCTATCTGTGCATAGCTCTGCGCAGATACTGGATGCTACGCAGATGACCTCCCAAGGACAATGAATGATAGGGATGGTTAGTGAGAGATTGTCATGGCTATCTGTGCATAGCTCTGCGCAGATACTGGATGCTACGCAGATGACCTCCCAAGGACAATGAATGATAGGGATGGTTAGTGAGAGATTGTCATGGCTATCTGTGCATAGCTCTGCGCAGATACTGGATGCTACGCAGATGACCTCCCAAGGACAATGAATGATAGGGATGGTTAGTTAGAGATTGTCATGGCTATCTGTGCATAGCTCTGCGCAGATACTGGATGCTACGCAGATGACCTCCCAAGGCCAATGAATGATAGGGATGGTTAGTGAGAGATTGTCATGGCTATCTGTGGATAGCTCTGCGCAGATACTGGATGCTACGCAGATGACCTCCCAAGGACAATGAATGATAGGGATGGCTAGTGAGAGATTGTCATGGCTATCTGTGCATAGCTCTGCGCAGATACTGGATGCTACGCAGATGACCTCCCAAGGACAATGAATGATAGGGATGGCTAGTGAGAGATTGTCATGGCTATCTGTGCATAGCTCTGCGCAGATACTGGATGCTACGCAGATGACCTCCCAAGGACAATGAATGATAGGGATGGTTAGTGAGAGATTGTCATGGCTATCTGTGCATAGCTCTGCGCAGATACTGGATGCTACGCAGATGACCTCCCAAGGACAATGAATGATAGGGATGGTTAGTGAGAGATTGTCATGGCTATCTGTGCATAGCTCTGCGCAGATACTGGATGCTACGCAGATGACCTCCCAAGGACAATGAATGATAGGGATGGCTAGTGAGAGATTGTCATGGCTATCTGTGCATAGCTCTGCAGATACTGGATGCTACGCAGATGACCTCCCAAGGACAATGAATGATAGGGATGGTTAGTGAGAGATTGTCATGGCTATCTGTGCATAGCTCTGCGCAGATACTGGATGCTACGCAGATGACCTCCCAAGGACAATGAATGATAGGGATGGTTAGTGAGAGATTGTCATGGCTATCTGTGCATAGCTCTGCGCAGATACTGGATGCTACGCAGATGACCTCCCAAGGACAATGAATGATAGGGATGGCTAGTGAGAGATTGTCATGGCTATCTGTGCATAGCTCTGCGCAGATACTGGATGCTACGCAGATGACCTCCCAAGGACAATGAATGATAGGGATGGCTAGTGAGAGATTGTCATGGCTATCTGTGCATAGCTCTGCGCAGATACTGGATGCTACGCAGATGACCTCCCAAGGACAATGAATGATAGGGATGGCTAGTGAGAGATTGTCATGGCTATCTGTGCATAGCTCTGCGCAGATACTGGATGCTACACAGATAACCTCCCAAGGACAATGAATGATAGGGATGGTTAGTGAGAGATTGTCATAGTGTAACATGATGAAAAGGTATAGAAATGATGTATTCATGCCTTTTCCAATGGCATTAATTCAAAGCAAATGCAGATATCTTCAGTTAGAATTTGAACTCTGCATACTAATTCAATTTTTCATGCTGATATGGCAATTACATCATTCACTTCCCCATAATTGATAGTAGATATAAAGTTTCACTCTAGATATTAGTTATGGTTTGTAGGCACAATTTAGAAAAAATTCTATTTCAAATCTGAGAAAAAAAATACCTGAGTTTTATAAATATTACAACATTGTCTATGAACCAATTAGGTTCCCAGTGTAACAGCAGTCCATGATATTGATGCTTCTATTTAGGATGGAGTGAAGAATTCTCACTGGAATTTTATACTTATATCAAGAATTTGGATGCTTAAAAGTTGACATTCAACACAATGCAGATACCACAAAATTTCCAGTTTCAAATTGGATTGGAAATCAAATTATTCTTTTTTAGGTCAGAGCATTTAAGTGTATTGCTCTAATAAAAATCTTGTTATGAAGTGCCATTTTTCTGAGTTATATACAAACACAATGAAGATTTTGTTTGTCTATCTTCTATAGATCTTGTTTGGGTTTTTTCCAGTGTGAAGACGTTTACAGAAAGTGAACAATTTTGTGGTAACTTGTATTTTTAACATCCTAGTTTGGTTTGCAAAGATTACTCAAGATATTGATGAAGGAATAACTATGACATTTTATTAGTACACTATCATAATGAGATTTACATATGGATTGATACTTTTGCCCATGATCAAAGTATCTCTAACGGCTCTCTAGTATCAAAACGTTGCTCTCCATCTTCTGGGCTGAGATACAAGTATATCTATTATATCAAGAACTTGGATGATTCAAAATTGACATTCAATGCAAATGCAGACCCAACAAAATTATCAGTTTCAAATTAGACTGGAAATTGCTTTATTTTCTGAGTTTGAGCATTGTTAAGTGTATCACTAATAAAAAATATTATGCAGTTTTTGCTGGTTTACTTTTATATACCTTCATTCACACGAGATTTTTAGTTATATATGTAATGGTTGCACTAGACAGTAATGACTATGCACCGATGTTGAGCAAAAAACTACACTAACCATTTTATTGAGCTATGTCTGCATTTAGAAAATGTCCAGATCTTGATTTTTAATTCAGTTTTTCTTTTTCTACCAACATTATAGAGCCCAATCTACTCCGCAGGAGGGGGCAGGGATTCATGCCTTCATTCTAAGTCTCTCATCTAAAATCGTTGCTTTCTTAGACCTTTAAAAATAATGTCTTTTTATTCAGTTTTTCACATTAAAAACAAAACCAACACAATGCATACTTGTATATATTTCATACACTGAATGTAAGAACCATAAATGCCAGAATATTTTTTTTAAATTTAGGTACTTAATATCCCAATGATTAATAAAAGGCAGTCATTTTTATTAATGATCCAAACTGAAATCATCAAAACTGTGTCATCCTAAAATATGGCAAGAATAATTTGTCTGAAATAATCATTCAACCTCACAGTGCTTATTCCTACAACCAGTAGTATTAGAAACAATCTAGTTGAGTAGGAAGCCTGTTTGAGGGACTATGACATTAGACATTTAAAATGCAATAGGTAAGTAAAGAAATGATAACCTTTGATTAATTACACTATTATTGATTGGGATATTAAGTACTTAAATAAAATAAAAAATAATAAAAAAAGTTGCGGGAAACAAAGAAAATATACAAACTATTATGTAAACAGAGATAATTGCTTATTCCTAAGTGGTCACCAATCTCAGAAGTGGCTCATCATCATTTAACTTAGGTGATATGATGATAACCAATACTTTCAACGTGACTTGATCCAGTCAAAGTTTAGCACAAAGTCAGGAATACAGAGCAACTGAATTCAGAATCAAACTCACCGACAGTGGTTTGCTAGCCTAACTTACTAGCCATTATGCCACACAATGAACTCTTTAATAAAAGTATAGTTTTAATTTGGCATAAAGCTACAAGTATGGAGCACACAGTAGGAATCAAACTTACTATTCAACTGATTTTCAAGACTAGCTTGTTAACCATTACACCACCTTAGAGTATACAATATATAATAAAATAAGCAACACTAAATGTTATGTTAAAATAATATTATTTAATCATTAAAAAAACTATTTATACACTTCATTTAATACAAGGAAAAATAATGGCATTTTTAAGTACAAAATGTACAAATTCAGCAGAATTAGTCTAATTGCAATGAACAACACCTACAGTTAAAAAAAAAAGAAAAAAAAAAAGAAAGAAAAAAAAATAATATACATTTATATGTATATGTTTATGTAGGAGTAATTTAGAAGTGAATTTATCAACCCTTCTTCTCAAGAATGAAATAATAATGATAATAACAGATAATTTATTAGTTTACACATTATACATAGAACACAGTCAGTTATTGCAAGATAGCAGGCCGGCATCTCCTGTAAGATACACATTGAAGATGAATAGCCAAAGGAACTTTTAATTAAAAAAAAAAAAGTATCAGTGCATTTTATTTGTAAAAATAATGTCTTGTACTTGAAGCATATTTCATTTTTTTTAGGTGAAGCAGTATCAATAATTATTAGCAATAATTTTGACTTGTCTTTTGTTACATCTTAGTTCTTTATTCAACTCCCTCGGATTATCATTTCTTTGATAGTGAGGAACAGACCAGAGACAATAAATAATAAGCTCATGGTGAGACTCAAATCTCATACCCACCCACTTTTGATTTGAGGAGGGGATTAATAGACAAGAGTAAATATTAGTCAAAATTAGTAATAATAATGATTGTACTAGTAACATTTTAAAAGACACGGTAATGAATTTGCACAAAAGAAAGATGTCATATAAAAATCTATATTGACCATTTTCCTTTTATCTTGAGCAATGTCCGTATTCAAAAAATGTCAAGAGTTTTATTAGACAACTTTAAAACCTTGAACATAAAAGCTGAGAATGATCTTCTTTTTAAAAAAATGAGAGAGAAAGAGAAAGAAAGATTGTGTTGCACCAATCTTTCAAATGGAGAAGTGGGCCTTCCTGCCTTGAAAATCAGCCATCAAAATCATGGCCCAAACCAGCAATCACTTTTATAAGAAATACACAACTACTTCACCCACCAAGCACATTTAATAACAGCTGCTGGGAAATATGTAATCAAATTTTATTGACCAACAAATAAATTCCTTATGAACAGCACCAAGTAATGAGTAAGTTACACAATGATGCTTCTAAAATATTGCCAATTCAAACAAGAAATTGGCGTTCAATAAATAATGAAAAGTTGTAAAATAAAAACTAAGAGTTCACAAAAAAATTTTTAAAAAATGAAAAATTTGGATTTTATAATTATTAAATACGATAAACTTTTATTTGAATTAAACAAAATATTTAATAGAAATTAGACAGCACATAATATTTGTTTATCCATTATTGATGTTAATAGCTTCATTAAAAAAAAGATTATTATTATCATTATTACTCGTGATATTTAATATATAGAAGCTAAGAATAATTTAAGACAAATAAATAAAAATAACAGAAAATTATATTTCTACTACATTATCAGAAAGAGTCAATACATACAGATGAGCAAATTGTTAATTGACCCGTCCCCCCCCCCTTTTTCTTTCTTTGAAAAGAAAGTTACTATAGTTCTAGTCCACCAGAAGAGTTCACAATACAGAGAAAGGCAATTCACCCATCTCTATGTAGTGGATTGTTAATCTGGTAATGTAGAAAAATGTTACACACACACACGTGTGTGTATATATATATATATATATATATATATACACACACACACACACACACACACAGCATTTTATATATGTAGACTATACAGTCTTAACATGTCAAATCAATGGTTTTTATTTATTTATTTTTAAATTTTTTGTTTTATAATTATGCAAAATTAAAAGAAATTGAAAAAAGTAAAATTGACTGCAACCATAAAGACTTAAAATATCATTTGCAAAGGAATTCATAAATAGTTTGAGAAATATTCCAAGATAAACCATTAAATTTTTAGTATATTGACTATGTGGAGTGGGGGATCTCATTAAAGAAAGCCATTTCAAGATAACTCAAGAAATAAAAAAATAAAGGAAAAAAATAAATAAAATTAAATCAAGTTTGGAAATCAAATTTAAAATAAGAATCAGAAATTAATTTACATTTACTTTTAAGTAGGAACAAAATGGAATTGTAAATTGGAGGATGAAAGATAAACCTTAGTTCTTCAGGAATGAAGTACAAGTAATTGACAAGGAGCATCTCATTGGGAGGTGTTTTCAAAGGGCAACATATATTGGTTTGTTAATCATATGCACAAGTTAAGCAAGTATAGATTTCAACACTGATTTCTTAGCTCAGCAAACTGGGTGTTGAAGACCTACCCCCAGTATAATTTGGAAGTGCCTAAATACTTGGTGTACCTAGTACTCTTAGAATGGATCAGTCCAGCTTTATTTTCTATTGCCATTTGGATTAGTTTTTTTTTGGGGGGGGGGTAAGTAAGATTCTCCTAATATTATAAATTATGTGAAGACCTTTCAAAACGTTAACAGCTATTTCAAGGTAACTGAAAAATAGGATTAATTTTGGAAATAAAATTTAAAAAATGTATTTGATTACAGATTTTTTTTGTTTGGTAATGATAAAAAGGAAACTCTTTTCTGACTTACATTTTGTGTGCCTATTTTTCTATTGTATGTTCTTGTTTTTAATAAAAGCAAAAGAACTATATCATAAAACAATTATTGATTGATGGTCACAAAATAATTTATGGAATTCATTTTTTATATTTGAATTTCAACTTTACAAAATTAAAACTCTTTTTGAAATTGGTGCCAATTCTTTTGCCTAAAAACAAAACAAGAAAAAAAAAGAAATAAGTATGTCTTCAAAATTCAACTTCAACACTAAATAAAAAGTTTCTGCTTACCTTAATTAAAAGGACATAATATTAAAATAATTAGTTGAACCCTTAGTCCTTAGATACCCTGTACCTGAGCTAAAAGAAAGTATACAAAAATACAAAATGGTCCAATTGTCTGAATATATGATAATAACTATATTTCATTTTCTTTTCTTTTTTCTTCAAAAGCTATTTCAATACAACTTAAAAATAAGATGGAATTCAGAAATAAAATTGAGTCTTTGAGTGTAATATAAAGGAATGAGAAATTATTTTAACAATATCAAACCCCAGTATAAGCATGAGAAAATAATCTTTATTTTAGTCAGGGGAAAAATTCAATAATTTACATTGAAAAAAAGTATTAAATTCTTGAACCTGAACATTTAGTGACCTTCTTTTTAAAAATTTGATTTATTTATTTAAATACTGCCCAGAGGCTGTAATAATGAAGACCTAGCAACAACAAAAAAACTTCAATAAATAATACCCTGAGGATGCACTTGCAGATTTGGGGTGTAAAAGAGTGGAGAGAAGAGGGAGATACAAACAAAGGTGATACAAGCACAAGTCAATTTGAACATTTGTGAAGCTAGGAAAAAAGAAAATTCATTCTGAGTTCTTAAAAGTATTTTTTTGGTCTTAGACCAAAAGATAAATAATGTTCACCCAAACCAGAAATATAAATAATAATAAATGAATTTTATTACTTTAATCAGCTAAAAAGTAATTTTAAACAATTTGGAAAAATTTCAATGTGTAATATTTTTCTTAAATTATTACTACCTCTGTCCCATAAGTTGTTAGTGTGTAAAACTTATATGCAAACAAAAAATGAAAGCAGAAATATTCTAAGTAATTTTGCAATGAGTTTGTACTTATAAAATTTATATCAATAACTTCATTAGCTACTCTGGATTTTTTGTTTATGTTCAGTACTTGCAGAATATCAAACTAAGACAAATTTGGTCTTATATATCATCATCCTCATCAAACCAATTATAATAAACAAAATTAATTTAACATCCTACTTTAAAATTTTATGTATTTACACAGCTAATCACAATTTAAGAATTCCTTAAAGACAATATTTCTTCTATACAAATCTCTCAAAATTGTCAAATGACATTCTAGTCACTATTTCTACATCATAAGAGTCCAAAACCTAATACCATACATACATGTGTGTGTGTGTGTGTGACAAATAACATTCTATACTTCATTAAATCGTGGAGTTTTTATTTATCAAATTTAACATTCTACTTCTACATCACAAAAAACATGCCCACAGCATAATGTTATATATATATATATTATATAAAATTAGTGATACAATAAAGTCTTTACAGACTTTTTGTCTATTTTTCTTATTGTATTTTCTTGTTTTTAATAAAAGTAAAAGAACCATACCTGAAAATAATTATGAAATATACTTGTGTCTTGGTCAACCTTTACATAAGATGTAATAGCTATTATGAGACAAATATATAATTTGTTAACATTTAAATCTTCAGTGCTACCCTGAAAAATAAGGCTTTATATCATACAAGTGTGAGTATATGTATGTATGTGTGTGTATATATATATATATATAGAGAGAGAGAGATAGAGGGGGAGCTGTCTATTGATTGTTTAAATCAGGACAGCTAAAGATGTTTTTGTTTTTTTAAACCTTCCATCTGAATCAAATTCAAATTCAATAATAACAGTAACAATACAACATAACAATAATTAAATAAACTGCAACTCAATCGAGAGACAAATATAAAGTTGATATGAAGCAACAATCACAAAGAGATGCAAAACAATGGCTGAATATTTTTGCACACATTCATTAGAATTTAATGACACCCAATTGGAGTGAGGGCCTGGGACAGAAAAAAAAAATACCTGTCCCATAATAATTATTACATTTAGTGTATGAAATGTTTATGTAAATGTAACAACTATAATGGAACTGCAGTAGTAATATTCTCACTATAAAATTGATTGCAGAATTCTTTTTCTTTGCTTGGTAACAATGAAAGAAACCAAAATCAAACTATTTTCAAACTTACTTTTTGTGTCTATTTTTTCTATTGTATATATATTGTATAGGTCAACCCTTGATTTATGGTCACAAAATCATTCATTTTTTATTCCATAACTCATTTAGTTTAATAATTTAAAAATACTTTTGTTCATCTCAAATGAATTAAAAGGATATATATACAATTATTATTTGAACCCTTTAATATTTAGAGAAAAAAAATAAACACCATTCCATCAAAAAAGAAAAAAGGGGGCTTTAAATGGTTGCTGCATTAAGCCTTCTATTATTAGCATCTGACAAAATGTTCTTGATTCCAAAATATCAGGCTTACAGTACTTAGATTGAAATATTGGGCTTATGATGTATAGTAAAGTGTTCAGCTTGTTTATTGTTTGTTTTTGTTATTTTATGTCTGAAATTCTTAGGGGTGTTAAATATATTAAAATGCAGTCTTGATAAATTAACTATTTTATCCAAATATTTTTATGTGACTTTCTTTACAAGAAACTAGTTATTAGTCACTACTCATGTTTGCTCGTGAATTAACCAAGAATTCCTGTATATCAACATAAAATAAATAGACATTTTGACATTTTTGTCAATGAACAACAATTCTTCTAGAGTCTCAAAAAAGTGTATATCTGTATATGAGTATCATAAGGGAATAAATAAAACACATTTTACAAAAAGTAGCTTATCATTCAATTGACCCTCGTCTTTTCTTCGTCTTTTTAAAATAAAAATCAAGTGACTATTTCGTTATTTTCTAGTCATAGATTCCAATTATCAAATGTTTATCTTAAAAATAGTTTATTGGATCTTCATGACAGGGAACATCTGTTTCATAGCAACCAAAGCTTTTATCTATACAGATGATGATGATGATGAGGATGATGATGATTGCTGTTTATCACCAGGAGTAAAATGAAGATTTCATTTTCAAAAATTCTGTTGATGTTTATTAAATCACTTTGTTTACTTCAGCTGGTATTTGCATACTTATTTAATGAATATATACCTAGCAACAGTGCTTTATATATAATTTAAAATTAAAAACAAATTACAAAGAAATAATATTCCTGTTTGTTTTATTACTTTTGTTCATATAAGAGAGAGAGAGAGAGCAAGAGAGAAACGGACGTCTATAAAAAAATAACCTATAAAAAAACGTGCATTCATATATTTAATTTTTGTCTGTAACACCTGTTAATTTAACTTTCCTCCATGACACCTGTCCCAGGCAATTGTTATCCCCTACTCTACTGAAATTGTAACTAAGAATTGCTTTTTATATATATATAGTTCCATAAAATTATATTATAATTAAAAAGTAATGAATACATTAAATTTTTAAGTTTAGGTATCATATTGATGCAGTTAAGAAAGCTATGACAGTCAATAAATATCAACACTGATAACAAATCCCCAAGATTTTTTGTTATTCAAAATCTAGAAAATATTTTCATATATTTTTAATATTCAAGTAAAAGCTGTGCAAATCCAATACTGAAGAAAGTTGGGCAACAAAAAGAGGAATTTAAAAAACTGTTTATCATGAAATTCTAAATTTAAAAAAAATTTTCTGCGCTTTTAGTTTGTCTATTTAATTCATTCAATTTATTTTGTTGTATTGATTAATTAGGACTAGCAATTAGGACAAAAACAAGCCAGAAGACTTTAACTCAAGTAGTATATACAAATAAGATATAAACAAAATGAACAAAAGAAAAAAGAGGAGGTAGTTAAAGATAGATAACAGATAGAATTACAAATTACTTTTACCTGAATAAAGGAGACATCCAAGTTCATATGAAAAACAATTTTTTTGATTTCAAAGGAAAAATAATCTAAACTTAAAAACTAAAATTCATACAAACTAATTAAAATACATAAAGGGTAATAAAAATAATTCCAAACCAGACTATTATATATAAAATGTAGCTACCTATAATTTTTAGTTCTCCTGAAAAAGGTGTACTTTGAACACCGAAACCATGATAGAGAAAAAACTTTTTCTACAACTACATATATACATTATTTTATGCATTAATTAAACCATTGAATTTACATGTCATTAAATGTTTGAAGGATATAAAGTTTGATCATACAGAATATCCACTATGAAAAGTAAATATTACCTCAGATTATTTAAAAAGTCAGTCAGATGCATCTGGACTATTGCAAAATAAACAAAGCGGTCTAAATCAGCATTGCTATTTCAACATCACCATTTTGGTGCAAAACTAATTTTCTATGCATCACTGTAAAAACTAAACATTATACAAATTTACTAAAAATAAATAAATGGTCAAATATTCATATGTAGAAAATACACAGAAATAACCATTAATGTAATATAAATCTGTTAGACAAAATAACATCATTGAATACTCTCAAAATAACAAACATTAACAATGAAAAAAAAACTACGGTAAAAGTTTAAACGTTTTTGTATAAACTGGTAGAAAGGTAGTAGTAGTAGTTGTATATTAGGTGTGTGCAAAGGTTTCCAGTACAAACAATTTTGAACTGTGGATTCAGTTTTCAGAAACAAAACAAAAATACTTGAAATTTGTTCACCTAATATTAAGGGAGAAAAGAATAGTGAAAAAAAAGAAAGAAAAAGAAACCTTAGCTTTTCCCATAAAATGGTTAAAAGGGAAGGGGGCAGCTGAATGAATAATGGGAGATGTTTATTATCTCAACAATGAGTTTCAAGTTTCTGGAACAGAAAAACACAAAAGTTGAACAGTTTATAGAGAAATGATTTTTAATCTAAGTGAATGACACTTAAGAGATTTATTGATTAAACATTTTTGTGTTTTTATTCGAATTGCTACTCCTAATTAATCAATAATGTTATGCAATTATTTTACATTGCTAGCATAAACCTAATTAGTAGTTTTTAATTAAATGTGAATAATCATTTACACAAGACAATTTTTGAAGTTTTGAAATTTATATTCTGTTATGATCAGTTATATATTGCAGCAGCATGGTTTCCCACCAATTATTGTTAGAGGAGGCCTCCTCTTAATGAAAGCTCCTTTCCTTATGAGGAACAAAAATAGTTGCTGTTGTTGTCTTTCCTTGTGAGGAATAAAAATTAGGGTTTTTGGTTGTTTTTTTTTCTTTTACATTGAAACATTTCTTTGGTTAAATAAGCATGCATACCAAATTTGGTAGCTCTACATCAAACTGTTTGGCTGTAGAGAAGAGACAAATGAACTATTCCCTGTATTGGATTTAGATTTTAAATACAAAATATACAATTGAACTTTTCTTTCTCTTGTCAAAGATTGCACTGTATATTAAGTAATAGAATAAACAGAATGTTACTTCAAATTAAAAAAGATAACACTGATGGCTTTTTTTAAGAATCTTTATGAATATGAGATTATTTACAACTATTGTTACTTTTCTGAGATGAGAGAAGATTCAAAATCAAAAAACAACAAAGATGTACAAAGCAAAAGAAAAAGATTCATATACCAAAGGAATAAAAATAACTTGACAAAAAAAGTAATATATATATATATATATAAACAATATTCTTGTCAATTTAGCCATATGACTAAAATAATTTAAAGTCTTTGTTTTTAGATCTCAATATAAAAATACAAGAAATAATAAATCAATATTTATTATTTTAAAAAGAAATCTCAAGTTATTCCCATTGCAGCTATTATCTACTTCAATCAAATCAAAAACTATTAATTTTTTATACAAGTGCTATGCATATCTAACTAAAATTTTCATTATGTTTGTATACATGTGCGTATAAATCAACAAAAACGATGTATCATAGCATGATTTTTACTAGGGCAATACACTTAAAAGACTCTTTAATAATAAAGCAACTTTCAGTTCAATTTGCCAATGAATGATAACCTTGTGAAATCTGCATTTGCAATAGGTCATCGTTTTAAATATAATCTAAATTCTCAATATAACTGAGATAACAATGAAATACTAATTAGAATCTTTCAGTCTTTCCTATATAGAAGCATCAGTATTCTCAAGGACCATTGATAGGACAGGAACAGAAATGGCTTCACAGACCATATTATTCACTGTACAAAAATGTTGCTTAATTAACAAACTTAAACTTGAAATTTACATAGCTTACCTTAGTCTGTCACACAGGCTTCGGGTTGTTAAGAAAGTGGCCAATCATCTAAATACTAAACAAGCTCATCAATGTTTAACTTAATTGATCTGGAAGAACCAGTGCATGACATGACCATAAGTTTTTAACAAAATTTTACTTTAGATATTCTGGAGTGTACCAAACATTAATATCTATAAAGATTATACCCTGTATTTTAGTTATTACATTTCAAAACTGAAATTCATATGCTAATGTAACCACTATTATAGAACAGAGGTAGTATATATAACTCATACTATACATTAATTTGTCCATATTTTGCAATATAACCTAAATATAGATGTAAATTAAATTTAATTTTGAATCCTAAAAATAATTTGTAAAAGGCCAATTTTTCCAAATTTTCAGTATGACTAACACACAAAAGATTTAAATAATTCGCCTTGTATTTGGTAACTTAATATAAAATCTTACTTGTAGAGTCCAAGGTAGAAGTTATTGAATTTAACCAATTGACATCTATGTATATCGCTTTAAAACTTTTAAGGAATACAACTAGTTTTTTTTTTTTTTTAATAACTATTACTTTAGTTTCATCTTTTATTCATTATTATTTTTGTTAAGCATTATTATCATTATTACTATTAATTCTGACTCATATTTTGTTCATCTTAATAATTTTAATCACTGTTTTTATCACCACTCACTTGGATTGCCAATCTAAAGCAACAAGGATACAAAACAGATTGGAAATAATAAACAATAAACTCTAGATGAGGTTTAAATTTGTCTACTTTGCTTCAAGGAATCCTGATTAAATGCACTCCATTTGAGCTATAAGGACCTATTGCTTGGCAGTCAAAATCTAATGTTTTAAACTCACCATTTACTATATTCTTAATCTTTCTCAGCAACACATTTTTAAACACATTTTCAAGCATTAATAGCATCTTTTATTTCTAGATGAAGCATTATTATTAAATTTGATTAATATTTTCATTTTAAGTTTTTAATTATGTTTTTTTTTTCAATTCACTTTGGCTGTCAAATTACTGCAATGAGAATACAGTGCAAATTAGAAATAGTAAAAGATAATCTCTTGGTGAGATTAATTATAAAGGTTCAAGTTATTTTAAGTAATGTTTAGACTTTTCTCTCTATATCTCTCTCTCATTCCAACCATCATAGAGTGTGAATGTATGTGTACCACATGTCAGCAAATGATAAACAACAGTATGTATCCATACCTTTATAGTTGTTCTAATTATTAATCAAGTCAAAATTAAAATCTAATAAAGTGATAAGTCAACTTTGCTGAAATTATACAATTAAAAGAACAAACAATGATGAAATTAAAATTAATCAATTTGTCATTGTCAATATAAATTAGAAAAATAAAATTATAAATACAAATTACTTATTGAAGAGATGAACACAGAGTCAAATGTTTAATAATAAAAAAAAATTGGGGGGGAGGGAGGAAAAGAACAAAGAGAATTATAAAACCAAAAGGTCCTCCCATCCATCACAGTATCAAGATTCTATTGCAGTTTAGCTGCAAGATTTTAGATATTTATTAAAAAACTTAAAAAAAAAAAAAAGGGGTCAATTTTGGTTTATGTCAATTTATTGTTTTCATTTTTTTTTCTTGATGATTTCAATAAGCACTTGAAATTTGTTAATTTTGCAAAATATTAACATTTCTTGGGTTTTAAAGTGCAATGCAGTTCACAATGTAATTGCTATATTAAGATTGACTTTTATTTTTTGTCTGTCTTTAAAAAAATGCAGATGTGAAATTAAAATTCTCTCTCTCTCACTTTTTGGTGATATTTTGAATTTCTGAGAATAAATTAATTTTACTCTAAGACCTAAATTCAGTTATTAAAAAAGATGAAAAATACCAATGATGTATTTTAAGATTAAACCCTAACCCAACACCAATACCAAAAGGAGAAGAAAAAGAAAATAAATATAGCAACCAAATACTTTAAAGATTTGGATGACAGACAGAATTCATTTTTTATAGCAGTTACATTATAAACTGAATCTCTACCTCTTAAAACCTAAACAAATCTATTTTTCAAAACTAACACATTTTTGGAGGGTACATAGGCCAGAGCAATTGAAAGCACCAAACACCAAATCTTGGCCCAGAAAAAAAAAAAAAATGATGACGATGTTAATATATGCAAACCAGGAAAGATATGATGCCATAATTACATCCATTTGAGCAAAGCTTCCTACAAAATAATTCATCTCCAAATTTATCACCAAAAAGAGCAACAGTTAACAGATATCTGGGGGTACTCAACAAGAAAACACACAAGGAAGGTATAGTCTGTCAAGGACTACAGTGCATGTAGGAAAGGAGGGTTATGGGTTACACCCTTTAGATTTTTATTAGTTCAATGAATGGACAAATCATAGCAGGTGTAAGTAATCTTGCCTCATGTCTAGATACTCACATGTATGCATTAACATGAACCAACCATATTTATACCATGACTAACCAATGGTAACCAAGATGTACCTTAAAGAACAAATTTAAATAAAGGGATCAATTTTTGGATTGTGACACCTCAGCTGGTCTCCACAACTCCTGATTGATCACCATTGGACATTAGAAAAAAAAAAAAAATTATATGCGAGAAAGATCAGAGAGTTTTAACTTTTAGTCCCTTGGCTTTCAGATGCCCTGTGCCATATAGTGTATAGTAAAATAGCATTCAGCCTGAAATGTAATGTTTAAGTTTAATAAATTAATATCTATTTTTGTTACTTTTGGCTAAACTGAAATTAATTGAAATTCTTTGGGGCCTTAACTCTTAACATCCTGTTGAGAATTTTCTAAGTTCAGAACCCTTTTCCTCTAAGGATTTATCAAAACATGGCTAAAAATGGCCTTTGCATTTAAAATTACTTGTTATTTCCCTTGAATTAAAGACTTCTAAATATGCTTAATATTACATTTAAACAAAGGCTATCGTTTGGGGTGGATTAGGAAAACAGATGGGACTTCCATCCCTGCGGAATGAGGCGATATAGGACGTTAAGAGTTAAATATATGCAGTCCTAAGAAACTGTTATTTTTATGTAACTTTCTTTGCTAATGAATTAACCAAGTATGTCAGTATAAAACAAGACATTTTTGTCATCGTAAGCCAGCATTTCTTTATATCTTGCTTTTAATTTATACTTGAAATCTATAGAATTACTGTTACAAAAACATTAGAATAGAAAATATAAACCAGGCTTATGATATATAGTAAAATAGTACTCAGCCCAAAATATTGGACTTATAGTAAAATACCACTCCACTTGAAATATTGGGCTTACAGTATTATAGTAAAATAGCATTTAGCCCCAAATATTGGGTTTATGGGATATATTAAAATAGTATTCAATCTAAAATATTAGGCTTACAGGTTCAAATAGTTAAAAGAAGTAATTTTCTTTGTTTTGCATCAAATTCTAAAGTGTTTGGGTTCAATGAGCTGAAGAAACAGCATCTTTACCAGCTGAGCCATGAGACTTTTAGAGAGTGAGGAAATAAGAAAAAGACCAACAGATAAGAGGTGAGATAGTGTCCTAGTAATGATTTCTTTTATAACACTTGCGTGAATATATGCATCTGTGTGTATGTATGTGCATGTAGAGAGGAGGGGGAATGCATGTGCCTGCCTGCATATGCAGAAATTGTTTACAACATACAATGCAGTCTGACTAAGATGCACAGAGCTGAAGAAGATGATTGATAACGTTGTTGTTGATGATGATGATGATGATGATGATGATGATGATGCTGTGGTGGTGGTTGTTCTTGGTGAAGGGAAGTCTAGACAAAGACAGACAAAGAGCTTCAAACAAGTTATAAACAGCCGGAATCTGAATCCACTGCAAAGAGAAAAAATAAAAAAAATAAAAATAAACTGAAGTTCAATAAAAATACAACACTTAGAAAGTGACAATAGAAAAACTAAATTATTTACCCATTCCCAGGGGATGAGGAACCTTTTCATGTTTTAAGGCCACATTAAAATTTACTGTCTACAAATATTTACATTTTATAATTTTTTTAATACTAGAGGGAGTCAAAAGTTTTGCAATTGTTTGGTAATGTGAGGTAAAATTTGTCAGCCGTAGATACTTTTGTGAATGTGACAAACTATACTGGATTGCCTAATATTCTCTGAGTGCTACTCACAAAATTTGCCTCTATATCTTGGGAGTATGTTTAACCCAAGCAAAATTTATTTAACCATTTTGTTATTGTACTATGATCAACTGCATCTTCACCTTTTGCACAACAGACGTTTTTGGTTGCTTCCACAATGTTATGGCCCAGTTCAACTTGTAAAGCATAAATTCCAGAATTAGACTATATTGCACATTCATCTGTATGGCTTTCAAATCACACATGAAGTGAAGCAATGTACAATGTGGCAGCACACCAACTACCACAATACTACCAACCACTGATGGCTTGAACTGCTTTAGTTATGTGATATACACACCGCAAACTAGCATGTACCAAAATATTGCAAAACTTTTGACTCACATTTACTTGCATATACATCAAAATCTAAAGTTCAAACTTTTAGTTAAAAACTTTGTCCAAATTTAATACATACAACATGAAAGAAATCAATACCTAAATGAAGTTGTTTATGGTTCACTTCACACTAATGCTTTCGCAAAGGCATAAATACATCTATTCACTCCTACTCCTAGTTATGGGTAAACAGTAAAGCAGACTGGTCTCTCGTAGGTATAACGTACTACTAAGAGAAGGAAACACTTTGAATTGAAAACCAGTTGTTATGGGGCTAGCAACTCTACCCATAAAAACCACAGCACCATCACTGGAGTTGTGTGACTGTAGCCCTATGCTCCACTAGGAGTTCTATAGGATGAGCAAAAAGCTTAAAACATAAGTGGTTGCTATTTCTGCCACTACTGTGACATGATGACCTATGAAGCAATACACTTACCCCCGTTCCTCTCCTCTCATACACATAGTTCCATTCTTATTACTACTACGCCCATATACAATAGCACGCTATTGTATACTGAAGGCTAGCAGTAAAGTATTAGAAAAAACAACCAATCAGATGATACTATAATGGTGCCAAAAGAAAAAAAAGAAAGAAACAGTTCATCTGGTGCACGAAAAATGACCAAAGATATGACAATTGGAGAAACAGGTGCACATAATCATCCATGCGAGAAAATATCTGATTGAAGGAAAAATCCAGGATTAGCACAAAGTCCTGCCAACAATCCTGAGGAACATCTTTCTTATTCATTCTGCACAGCACTGCTTTATATTCAACTTCGGAGATGAATAAAGATTTATACAAAAAATCTTCTTGAATCTTCTTGAATCCAGTGAAGAGATCTATAAACGACTTCATGTAACATGTAAAATGACTTCATGTAACTGAATGGAAGTCGACAAAGTGGAGAAGGACTGAATTGCAGGGAAATGGTGAAAAGCAGAAAATATAATTCTAATCTGAATTATTAAAAAAATCTAAAAAATGGACTGTCAATGAAAATAAGTTTCCTAAACCCCCAACACCCATTTTCTAGCCTACATACACATATATATCAAGAAAGAATTCTGTAAATATGTCATTACCCCTGAACAAATAGTAAAATTCCAAAATGCCTATGATGATATTTGCTCATTTAAAGTTGTGAATATAATAACTATCCCGTTGCGTACTCAGTCCAGATCAGAGCTAATAATTTTCTTCTTTAGTTTTATTGTTGTAATTAAAATCTCTGTTAAACTAAGGTTGTCTTGCTTTATTCATATCGATTGTTCTGTCGCATTTATTTTTACATTTCTGTAATATCTCAAACCCAGCCATAGATGGCTTTCTATTCCACTTTATTTTCTTTTTTAAATATTTTTTTTATGTCTCGCCTTGATGAAGATGTCGTGGTCAAAGGGAGATAATACTGACCCATCTTCTTGCTGTCGTGACACTACCTAAAAGTATATATACCAAAGTAGCCTGAATTCCATCCAGAAAAACCCTTTTTGAAGTCAGTTTTGGGGGAAAATTCAGTAAAATGATTGCTGTCAGTAGCATCCTGACTGTGGCAGAGGGGATGGATATCTTCATCTTAATTACTTTTTGAGAAATTATTTCAATATCTGATTCTTAAGTGGAGATTTTCAGTTTTAATTAATCTTTCAATGAAAGCAGCACATGATTTAGAAGACTGCATTTAGCTTAAAGTTCCCTACTATGAGTAGTTCTCTTCATGGTCAAATCCTCCAAAACATTCAGCACTCCATATAGATAAAATCTGGGCATCTATATTGCAAAGAGTTGCTGAAAAGCCCTAGACCAAATCAAGAAAGGAATTACTTTTTTAAGAGTTAAAGAAACTTAAAAAACAATGTGCAGTTAGTCAACATCCAACATCAAGAGGAAATCAGTAAACCAAGTTCACAAAAGACAATGGTAAAACTCCATAGTATATTCACTTTGAATACTTAAAATTCCCAAAATTTTGAAGTGTAACTGCATTCTATAAAAACACACAATAGGCAGTTTAGCATTTATTTACTTCTTATACATGATTTTAGTATCTGTTACTATATATGCAATCATTAATATAAATGAAAGTTTAGCAATGCATTTGTATAATAATTTGTCAAACAATTTCTATAGTAAAATAATTTGCCAAGTATAATTATTTACAAAAGATTTCTACAGTATAATCATTTACTTAACATTTCTATAAATGATTTTAGTATTTGTTGTGTCACTACATATGTAATCATTAAAATGAATGAACATTTAGTAATGCATTTGTATATTAACACAATTTACTATGCATTTCTATTGTAAAATGATTTTTAATCAATTTCTATATATGCTTTTAGTATTTGCTATGTCCCATGGAATCATTAGAGCAAACTTCAAAATGTTGCCTGGATCTTAAAGTTGCCTTTTTTGATCAAACTATGGAAGAAGTTAATAGATATAATATTACAGCGCAATAAAGAAAATTTTAATGAAATGGGGGGGAAAAAAAAGGAAGAATGAAGAAAATAATTTGATGTTGATTTTTTGCTTACCTTTGTTAATTTTGGTTTTGTTGGCTGAGTCAATAATTTGCATGAGGCATCGGCCAAACTCCTCAATAATCATCCGTTCTTGGACAACGGACGGCATTTTTAACCGATCTGACTCATCTGCCTGGGCCAACAAGCAAGCACATGTTGCTTCAGCAACCTCATTTGTAACAAATGTATAAGGCAATCTGAAATGAAAGTGAAACAAGAGAAAATAAATTATTAGGCTCAATATCAAAGCCTTTTTTATTCTAAAAGTAACCATTATGCTAATTAGAATACTGTTAATAACTTGCTAATAAGCATACTATTTATTTTCTTTTTTCAAAAATTATAATGATGGATCAATAAATCTGACACATGTATTGAATTTTAATCTAAAAAATTTCACTGTATATTGTTTGATTTATATAATTACTAGTCACCACTGCATTAACAAGAAAGTGTTATGTAATCGCCACCTAGCACCTATATTTGTGGCCTTGTGCCAGACTTAGAAAAACCTTTAGAAAAATGTACTGCCGATTACTGGGTGGTCTTTGTAGAATCACCAAAAAAGTAGTTAAGAAAGATAACATCCTTTAACGAGAGAAAGGAGACGATAAGTCTAGGTTTAACGAAAAAATAGGATGAGTGGCTACAAGGAATCTTTGATCTTTAGGCTGGTGAACTCTGGTTGACCAGTGAGATTGGAACGAATCGAACATTCGATTTGGTCCAGAAGGAGCTCGAAAATTCTAGAGAAAGAAACTTCTGGAAGATTATTCAGACAGACTATATTAACGAGTCAGTGAGGGATCAGAACCAGTTAGAGTCTGCGATCGGAGAGGGAGAGTCAGTCAGAGATCGGGTCCAGTCAGAGAAGATATCAGAGCCAGGAGGCCGCACGTGGCAGTTGATGAACTGATGTCGCTAAGTACTCAACCTGAATTTTAATCTTTTACGCGAGACGAAGTTGAAAACAATTATTATTATTAACAAAGTCGCTGGAGTACTGACCATTGAGATAACTAAGAATTACTAAAAGAAAAACATATATGTTAACGAAATCACTCTCTCTCTCTCAAAAGTTATAGTGAAGTTTGGAATATAATAAACTTCTGAAAAGTAACACAGTGTTATTAATTTTTTCTATTTATGACGAAAGACACCGTTTTATGAATGGGAACTCTGCCACAAACAAAATAGTAAAATATATTATCGTAAAGGGGACGACCACTGGACGCCCGGAGATAAAGGCAATTGGCCATAACAAAGAAGCACACATCCGTGAAACGTGATACCTTTCGCTTGACCATAAACGAAAGGAGTGTGGAAGAATTTTGGGGCTATAAGAGACTGACTGCTAGATCTAGATCGGTGTTGTAAACAAACAACCGTGCGTATATACAAGATACGATTTGATACTGTGAACGAAACGAACCCCGTACGTTAAAAGATACGAATTGTAGTGCCGTGAAGGAAAAGGCGCTACATTAAATATTACAAACTGGTGCAGTAACGTTACATATTCCTAACCGGTACCGTGACTACGAACACCCCATAACGTTACAAAAGGAGATAATGTTGTTTTTAATTTGCCAAGCATTTCTATAGTAATATAATTAATTTACCTATGGTAAGAAACAGGACTTGAAAACCTCAAGGTGTTAAAATTGTTTCATTTCTATTTTTAGTGTTAAAATTGTTTTATTTCCTGTATAAAGCTTCACTCTTCCTCATACAAGCATTTTTAAATACAACTGAAAGGATTTGAAATGCTGAAAAAGATATTGATACTTTTATTTTATTTATCATGTGAATGAGTCATTGTCTTAATATCACTCACATACATGGCTGAAACATAAACAAAGAACAAAATAGATGACAAAATGGTCTAATATAAAAATCAATTATATTTTAGCTGCTTTAGATAGTGGGCTAAATTTAAAAAGGAAAAATGACCCTTCCATTAATCCACATTCTAAGTAGGGGTACTGTCAAAAGAAAGGCTTAGAAATTGGTGAGTAATAGCAGGTGTCTTTTTCCTCTATTACTCAATAGATCTAACATAAATAATTCATCAAGCACTAGTAGAAGAACTCAGCATTACCCAAGATAAAAATAATATATGAAAGTACATAACAAAAAAATAAATTCTATTTACTTTCTGTATGTATTTAACTCAACCACTGCCACAAGCAGGATGTAATATAAAGTCAATTTTTAAGCAGATTACAGCTGGTTTGATTTTCAGAGTTTTCCTTCTAGACTAATTGTTTTACCAAAGCTGCCCTACTATTTACCTATAGCTGGGAGGAGAACATATAGAGTCCTGCTTTTCTTAAGAGCATTAGCATAAGGTGAAATGCAAGCAGCCTCATCAAGTATCATATAAACTCAAGTTTATGATTCCATTTCCAATGACAATAACCATTACACTTTCTGCTTTCTATATGAAAGAGTCCCATCTTATTAATTTTCTTGCAAAAAGTACCAGTCCCCTATTGCACTTGCATTAATAAATACCATTAACACACACCTTCAGGTGAAAGGAGTTCACATGCCAAGTTTCAAGATTGGCCCATTAGTCTTGGAATCCATAAGTAACAAGCAATTGAAACAAAGTAAACTAGATATTTACATAAAAAAGAATCTTGCAAATAAATTTTTAAAATTTAATGTCAAATTCTCGAGTTAATAGCCAAATACACTATACAGTGCATGCGACACTAATGAGTTTGAAGCAAGGGAAATAAATGAATTTACTTCCAATAATGACTAAATTTAAACAATTATATTTACAATATATTTTGCTTTTTTCAGCAATTCCATGGAAACAACCAACAAGTAAAAATACCTCTACCATATAATCTAAATATAATCCTATTAAAATCCATGTATTTATATAGAAGAGTTAATTTGTGTAGTGGTGGTAGACTCACTGTCTATATGAATGTTGTTTGCTAATGGAGTCAAACCAAGTATATTATCTATATATAATGGAGATAGATTGCATTTCTGTCTGAAGCCGAAACTATGTCACTGCTTACGTCACAGATTCCACAATAATCTAAAGCATTTATTAATGAGAACCTAATTTATAATCAAGATAGTTTATACATAAAATTTAAAGAACATTAGTTTATATACACTATGAAGTTGTCGTTGTAATATCCGATGGTCTAGGCGATTTTTAACAAATCTTTCAATAAATGCATGTTTAGTTAAATACATTTTTACATAGTTATTTTTTATTTTCATTTGTATTTATAATTATCTAATGTATAAAATTTTGTGAGAAATTTATCTCTTACGTTAAATTCGTACCTATGATATTTTGCCCGTGACTGTTTCCAGTTTTTACCATAACGAAAACATTTTTAAAGTTTTAAGATAATAGAGTTATTAAGTTATAAAATAATAAAAAGTCATTTTTTTTTTTATCCATTCATTCAATTAAAATACAATTTGTAGAATTGTGTAAAAATATTTATTCTAAAATCTTTTTTCTTCACATCAGTTTGTTTAAACAAAAGCGGTGATAAACAAAAAATGTCCCCTTTGATATACAATAAACAAATGATACAAACATCGGCTTTACCAAATAGGCTGCATGAAAATTTTTATAGATAAAATAAACATTTATTTTTCCTTTTTCCTTTTCGTATTAAGTTTCATTTGTTAACGCTGCACCTTCACAAATATAACAGGTATTTTTTATTTCAAATTTTATAAATCCTATTAGGAATTTTAAAAAAAATGTTTACATTTATTTTTAATTCAAAATCTGTTTATGGTTATTTCATATTACTAATGTTATTTTTCATCAATAATATATTTATTCAAATTAATTGTAGCGAGAAATTAATAGTATTTTGTTTAAACAATACACATTCATCAATAAGAGGAATACTATTCTGTATTAGATGATTGAAAATAGCATTTTACTTCTAATTTATATAAATTTTGTTTTGTTTTTAAAAATTAAATAAAATTATTCAATTTAATGCTTACTTTAATGGATATAAAATTTATTAAATCTCTAAGAAAATGAATTAAGAGTGTAACAACATATATTATATTCATTAATTTATTGTACAAACATTTTTACATAAACTAGCAAAAAGCGCCATCTGGGCGGTTATAAAAATTAATTTTTGAAAGATATTGTCTGAGTTAAAATTTCCATATAAGAGGGTTTGTATTATCAGTAAAATCATCAACATTATTAAACGAGTAAAGAAAAAATGATACCATTTGAAATGGAAACTTCTGTCCCCCTCAAATCAAAATGTTGCATGCATCTATTGATTATTAATTAAATAATATTTTATCAATGACAGTATTGTGATGTAAGCAGTGACATAGTTTTAGTCACAGACAAATTGATACTGAATCTATTATCAAAAGATTTTATTTATTGAAGAAAATTTTTTAAGAATTTATATTTTTACAGAATTGTACCAAATAAAATTTAGTTGAAAATAAATCTATAAATCAGATATTTTTATTTCTTCCGGTTAAAAAAAAATTAATATTAAGTATTATTCAGCATTTAAAAATTGATTTAAGTATCATTACTCTATTTTATTTTATATAATATTTATTTACACTAAAACTAAATGTTTGTTAAATGTAAAATAAATAAGGTGAATGTTTATTTTTTTTTATTTCAACATTTTTAGAAATAATCAAAACAATAAAAAATCATTTTGTATAGTTAATTGTTTTATTCATTGATAAACTAAATTTAATTTTATTAAATATTATTTCAGGAAAAATTTTGGTGTAGAAAAGTTAACTTTCCTAATTTCTATTTCAAATTGTTTATTTTTTACTCCTTTAATGAATTTGATGATTTTAATTACTAAAATCATTAAATGTTGAACGTCTTTTTAAAGTTTTTGGCATATTTTGTCATTGTTGTTTTTTATTACTTTAATTGATTTATTAATTTTACTTGGATACTACCCCTGTGACATTGAATTTTAAATCCCACTCCCCTCAGGCTATATTTTTCAAAAGTTTATTTTTACACCATCCGAAGGTTTTGTTATGCTAGTTCTTATAAATTAGTTAATGAAAACAAAATCTTGTTTGTGTTCAGTTTAAAAAATTTCAAATGATAAAAAAAACATATTTGTATCTGAATTTTAATGCACATCAGCTACCACAAATAGAATACACCCAACACCAAGAAAAGGAGGCCTGAAGGTAAATTCATAAATAAAAATAATATAGATGCGAGAAACAATCCAATTAAAAGAATGGATATAGGAAATAAAATATGTTAACAATGCAGGTAAGTTTTCAAAACAAATCTTTTTACTTACTTTTCCCCCGTTGCAGTAAAGATTGGAGGTCGTGACGGTAAGCTTGATATTTGGGAAGACAGCTTTGATTTTGCTGCAGTCTGCTGTTGTACACGCACTTCTGCAGCATCTGCAAGATGCATCAGAGTTTTGCGTTCTGGACTTTCTTCATAATTTTTACATCCAACACATTTACATATACTAGAACACATAATTTTGGCCTGAAAAATAATACATGAAAAATATAAAATGAAATGCTTAAAGTCAAACATAATATTTAAATGTTTTTTTCACATGAAATACAGTAAACTCTCATTGTCATGACAGTCATTCCAACAGAATTATTTAATGATAAGTTTATTTTTATATTCTAGGAAGACAAAAGTTTGCAAGCAACGGCACATTATTCTAAAAATTAAAATCTGTACAAAATTTCTAAAGACAAGATTAAAAATAATTATTAAAGATAGTTAATCAATTTGCTTCGTATGAAATCTAGTCATTATAAAATAACACTTAAACTTACAACAATGCTGTAATAAAAGAGCAGTTGTGTCGATTTCAAAGTATCCATATATACATAGAAATAGCATAATATTTACAGATCACTGCCATCCTCACAATCCTACAACCCCCACCACCATAGCCTTTTCTTTCATGAGCTCTCAAGTGACTCATTGATCCCACTGCAAATCCACACAGTTTGATGTAAATATAACAGAGGAGGACGTCCTTCCCACTGCATTGAATGGATCAGATGGTAAAATTTGATGTTTATGCACTACCATGTCTCTTAAGACCAAAAGATGACTTACAAACTTTGTTACAGATTGCACAAGACACATTATTTGTTCCTGGAGTGTGCACAATCTATAAACCTTCGATTTTGTTTTATGAGTAATGTTGGTATTAGACCATAACCGTTTTTCAATCCTTCCATAGGCCACAGATGCCTTCTAGATGCGTTGGCCAATCCATCCAAAGAACCATCACAAGTCAGTGTACTTCCCAAGTATGTAAAGGTTTCAACAACATCCAAACAAGTACCATGAATGGTTATAGTTATATATACAGTCCACTTGTTACGGGGGTAAACATTACCTTTGTTTTCAACAAGCTTATTTTTCATCAAAATGCAGTGCATGGGGGGAGGGGGCTGTAAATAGATTCACAATATGTTGCATATTATCTCCTCAGTATAAGCCAGAAAGTCAACATCATCAGTGTAAACTCACTAATCAGTGTGTAAGATGTCTTTGACTTGAATTTGAATCACAGACAGAGAATAAGGTCGCATACCATCCATACTGGAGTTGGATACGCAGTTTCATTATACAATCATTAATACTTGAAGAAAAAAACGTCCAAAAACGTTGCCAGTTGATTGTGGATTCGAACTTGTTCCCCATCCACCTTATTCGCCAGACCTGGCTCCCTGACTTTCATCTTTTTCCCCCTGATGAAAAAAGCTTTGGCTAGTCATAACTGCAGTCGAAGGGTTTCTTGAGTCCCAAACAAAAGAGTTCTTCTACACTGGGATAAAAACGCTTCAGTGTCATTGGAGCAAGTGTTCAGCCCTTGAAGGAGACTATGTTGAAAAATAAATGTTCAATAATGTTTTATCCCTTTTAGTTTTTCTGATGCTTAAAACTTTTCATACACCTTGTATAAATTTTCCTTGTTTAGAAGAAATTTATTAACAGAACCCCAATAGCAGTTGACTGGTGTACCAGAAAAGAATTACCATATCTTAAATTATTTTAAATATGAGGGGTTTCATTTTTGGCTTTTTAAAAAGCCACAAACATGGATAGTATATGTAACGATTTCTTTCTTATTTTACCAAATTGTTAATAAATATGGTATTTATTCATAGCTGACAATTTATTTGAAAGTTTGATGATTAAATTTTAATCCAATTCATGAATTCTATGACTAAATTAACTTTAAAGCCTAAAATTGACTTTAGGTAAATATTCTATCATTTTTTTTACCCACCCTTCATTTAACCATGATTTTCGGTTTTCGGGTTTTCAACTAATCTTTGTGCATGTCTATGAATTTTTACCAATGCCAATATTCAACTTAGTACAAGTACATTTACAAGTACATCATTACAAGTAAGCATTTTTTGTCACTAATGATGTTCCGGTTCTAAATGAATGATGAATTAATTAGTAAATAAGAAATTGGTACAAATACAGGACAGGACCCATATTGGTTAGTAGAAGGGATAATATCCAATATTAGTATTGTAAAAAGAAAAAATGTATATAACCCAAGTGTGGAACTGTTCCTTGGCTTAAAGTATTTATGATGCACTGGCCTCACAGCAAACTTTTGTGTGTGTGTGTGTGTGTGTGTGTGTGTGTGTGATGGGGAGTTGTCGTATAATTTTACCGAAAAGGCTTGTTTTGAGAATTTTGGATAGGTGAATGACATTAGGGTAACCTTCAAGATACCCACATCCAAATTTTTTCAGTTTTTTTTTAAAGGAATGCTCCCTTCAAATCAGCAACAGGAGCCAGCCTCATATGCTCTTTTGATTTGCTTTTTTTGGGAAAATAAACTTGTTTTCCATCTGAATTCTTAAAGAATTTTCTTTTACAATAAATTATTTGGGGCATTTTTCAATACGTGTTTCAATGTCTAAATGAACATTTTTTAACAATCAATTTCTTCTTTCTTTCCAGTAAAAAAACTGAAAACTTTCATGAAGACATATTTATTAAAAGATTTACTTGTGTAATGACATTACATAAGAAAATGAATAGTTTCCCTAGAAATAAAAATTACTAAATTAAATAAACAAAAACGAACTGTGAAACTGTAGTATCAAGGGAAAAAAAAACAAACAAAAAACAAAATCGATACCAAAACCAAAATTGCCAAACAGCAAAACTCTAATACATATATATATATATTATGCATGCATACATTCATATATGTATATACATATACCTATTATTATACTAAAGCTGAGCAAATCAATGATTGTTTCCCTAAGGCTTTTACCTGTTTAGTTTAATGACTAAAATTAAAAACTAAAATATTCCTTACTTCTGTGGATTGAATTATGTTTGAAAAAATTTGTTTTCATTGTATTACTTAGCAGTAATTTGCAATTAAGTCATAAAGTAACCCATCTCTCACTTATCTGCCTATCAATTTTACACCCCCTCTGTGAGAAGAATTTGGATGACTTGAAAAGTCACTATCTAACTGCTGGACGTTGTTTGACCCCTGCCGCCAACACTGCCACCACCACCACCAAAACAGCAGTCAAGAGAAATCTGTTTACCATGTTTTTATTTTTAATAAAAATCCCCAAATCTTCCACTTCCTTCTCACTCCTGTCATGATAAAAATTATCAATAGTGTTTTTTTGTTGTTTTTTTTTTACTGAAGAAGTATAAAAACATTTTACTTTATTTTCAAAACATTTTTTACTACAGTTTTGTTTGTCAATTAAAATTATGTTGAAGCAAATAGAAAGAGATTATTTTTGATATTACATAAAAAAATGATTTTCAGTCATTTCCACAACTTGGCTTCTCAACACATTAGCTATTAATAGAAGTTCAAGAATTAGGTCCATTTAAATTTAAATTTAATCAAACTTTCCCTTTATTAGAAATCTTACAAAATAATTTTAATGATTTTTAAAATTCTGCCGTCCTATTTCTGTATGTATGCGTGTGTATAGTAATTTGCTTTGCCAACTCACTTCTTTTCTAATCACAATTATCTACCCAAAGCTATATATATATATATATGTGTGTGTATATGTATGCATGTGTATAGTAAATATATGCTCCCTCCCTGTGCAAGTATTTAAGTTTTAATGTAATAAAATATTCTATTAAATTAGAAAGGTTAATGAAACTAAATAAGAATGCAAATAAAAAGATTTGAAACAGAGGGGAGTATAATCAAAAAATAGAACACCTGAAACTTACTCTTACATCACTCCCTTATTTCATTGCTAAATTTTCTTAATTTAACTACAAAGTTAAAATAGGAAGTAAAGAATAAAATGACAGTTATTTCTTTTTGTTAATGGATTTCTTTTAAGATTTATCCCTGAGACTTTTGCTTGTATTCATTAAGATGAAACCAAACAATTAGAAATCAATAATACCAAGCATATATTTATTAAAATCAAATTTTTAATATCAATATGCAAATTAGTCTTCCCGTTCACACTATAAACCACTATTTTGTTGTATATATAAAAACAACTGCGTGTTATTAGTATGTAGATAAGGCCAACAGTATTAATGATGTAAAAAAGTTTTATTAATAATTGAAGGTTAAATAAAAATAAAATCATGGAGAATATGACATAAATAACTAAGCGAAATGTGACTTAAGTAGTGATATAGTTTTGGTTACAGACGCACACACACACGCAATCTCCATTATAATAAGATATACATACATATGTATGTATATTATACATATATACATACATACACGAGTGTTTCTTCATAGAGGTATGATGATTTTCGAAGCTCCGTAAAATGGATTTTTCTAAAATATTTTAACAGTTTTTAATGTAATTCATCATATCTTAATTTTTAATGTAAACATTAATAGTAAATATAATGATAATTTCAATGCATAATTTTATGAATATAGTATAAATTTGTTGTAATTTGATATATCTTCATTCATGAAGTATAATTTTAATGTATGATTTTAACATTTTGATGTATAAAAATTTAATGTAGATTTAATTCTAATATATATCACTCAAATTTAATTCATAGGCATATTTATCCTTTATTATCATTAGTGTTATAAATTCATTAAATATAATGTTATCCATATATTCATTTTTAATAATGTTGTATTTAATTATTAACTCAAATTCATACGGAAAACATCTCAGTGTTGCTAATGTTTATTACTGTTCACCTTAAACTCAAAGCAAAAAAAAAAAAAAAAAAAAATACACACAAAAAACAAATTTAAATGATGTTATTATCAAAAATGGTATTAAGTAAATAATTCAATAAAAGTTATGTATATTCTAGTTTTCACTTTTTATCATTCTTAATTATACTATATTTGAAATGTGAAATATAACTATGATAAAATCTGTTAAGAAAAATAAAGATATAATTTGATATAATTTTATCAACATTCAAAGCATTCATAACATTCTTTGATTTTCAGTCATAATTTTACAGGAGTGCTATTCTCAAAAAAAAAAAAAAAAAAAAAATGATTTTAGCTCATTTCTTCAAATAAACTTATCTGAGCATTTTACTCAAACTTTCGGACCATATGACCTTTAGGCACCCCTTTTGCAATCTCGATTCGTGGGGACATTTTTTCCATTTACACCATCAAAATCCGGTTAATTGTTAATTTTTAGAGTTTTTTTTTTTTTTTTTTTTAAATTATAAAACTAACCCCTAACAAACAACCGAATTTTGATGGTGTAAATGAGAAAAGTGTCCTTGTGTGCCTAAAGGTCATATGGTCCAAACTTTCTTCTAAATAATGGTATTTGTGATGATAAAATTAAAATTATGTCAATTCAATTGTGGAGATTTATTTTAAGTTGAATTTCTGTGAAAATTATTTGACTGACTTACAAACAAATTATTCCTTTTAAATAAATTTTAAGCCTTGCTAAATTATTTACTTTTTTCTAAAAATTAAATAATCTTTATCAATTAAATACTGCTGAACATGATTATAAAGAAAATGTTAGTTAAATGTTCTGAATTTTACAAAATTTCACGTCTTGTAAAGCAGAATTTATTTTTTAAACCTTTAACTCTTCAATGAATACCTCATTATCTTTAAAGTAGTCTGACCCTGACAAATTGTCTTGTTCATGTTCAGTGTCATGTAAAAATAAATAAAAATATCGCGATATGAGGAAAGCGAAATTTCATCGGATGAAATCAACAAGTACCCACCAATCAGAAGCATTTTTACCATTTAATGAATATTCATGAATAATTTGGGAAATCTTGGGTAAAAAAACAAAAAATAACACCATCCTTGTTATTTTACTAGTTATAGCATTACAAGCATTTAGCTGAAAAACGCTGACATTTTCAAATTTGCGACCATAATCAGTTAAATTTGAAATTGCTTGAGTATTTCTTAACCAATCTTAAAAATATTTATATGGTTGGAAAGAGAATAGAATAATCTTTCTAAATATGTCATTTTTATCGATTTTCATCAATTGAATTATTTTTTACAGCGAGTTAAAACCGTATTTTCGGTCGAACAGCTGAAAACAAAAATATGACCCTTTTTTTAGGATAAATTTTACACGCAGTTTTGTTTTTCAAAATCAAAGTGGCTAATCTTTATCAATATTCTTGAAATTTTGCACTCAAATAGAAGACACCTGGAAGTACAAACAGGGTCTTTTTTTTGTTTCTAAGACCCGTGGAAATGAAAATATGAGAGGGCAAAGTTCAAGGCTATTTGTTTAAAAAATTTATAGAAGCAAAAAAAAAAAAAAAGCACTATGTCCGTAATATTAGAGAGTTTCAAAATTATTTTTGTATAAAATTTGTGAAATTTAAAGATTGCTATACCGTTCGGGATTTGCTCCGAAAGTTTGGATTTTGAAGAAAAAACTCGAATTTATGTGACTTTCGGATGTAAAACACCCAGTCAACTGACATTACAAATCGGACCTTATTGATTTAAAATCACAATTTCTTGTATATTTATGGTTCAATCTTTAAAATATTCATATGGTTGGAAAGAGAATAAAATAATCTCTCTAAATATGTAATTAGTATGTGTTTTTATTAATTGAATAATTTTTTACAGAGAGTTAAAAACGTATTTTGCTTCAAACAACTGAAAATGTGTGATAGGAATTTTTTTTTCAAGAATACATTTTACACTCTACATTTCTTTGGAAAATCTAAGTGGCTAATCTTTATCAATATTCTTGAAATTTTGCACTCAATTAGAAGACACCTGGAAGTACAAATGGGGGCCTTTTTTTTGTTTTTGTTTCTAGGACCTGTGGAAGTAAAAATACAATAATGCAAACTTAAAGACTATTTGTTTAAAATGTGTATTAGAAGCAAAAAAGAAGCACTTTGTCCGCAATATTAGAAAGTTTCAGAATTATTTTGATATATAATTTGTAAAATTTAAAGATTGCTATACTGTTCGGGATTTGCTTCGAAAGTTTGTATTTTGAGAGAAAAAAACTCAAATGTATTTGTCCGACAGGCATACAGTGTAACGTAAATTCTTAGTTAGGCATTGTTTATAAAGACAATAAAGTTTAAATTCATCGCTTATTTCTAGTCCAATTTTTAAAATATTTATATCGTTTAAAATAAAATAACATAATCTTTCTAAATATTTAACTTTTATGTGTTTTTAACAATTGAATTATTTTTTTACGTCCGTTTCAATTTTGGAAAAAAAAAAAAACTTGAAATTACTAGAGATGTAGACAAAACACGGCACACACTGACCGGGTTTGTGTGAAAACATATGTAAATAGGTAATCTATTTCTTTTATGTAATTCAACATAAGCATTTAGAAATGTATTTTTAAATTCAAAGTGATGTTATATATAGAATTAATATTATATATGTGTATACATGCAGTATAAAAATGAAAATGTTGAATAATCTTGTGGTAAACTTTTTTTTTTAAATTTAAAAAATCTTGACATTCCTACTTTTTATTCCCCAAATAATGGGTTCTAGCATGGAGATACATAAAATCTAAGACCAGAATCAGAAAGAACATAGAATTTTACATAAGAATGCAAAGTTTTATCAAAATTGCTTCAAAAATAAAGAAATGGTGAAGAAAATACTGAATTTCTTGTTCTGAAATGGTCCATGAGTTGACAGATTTTTTTTTAGCAAAATCATGTCCACTTTTGTACCCCCAATTTCGGGGCTTTAAATTCTCATAACTTTTGAACCTCTGGGGATATTTGTATAATTCAAACAGTTTTGAACTCCATTTACAAAGCTCTATATAACTAATGTGATTAAATAACAATAACCTCAAATAAAAAAAAAAACAACTGGGAATGCTACTAGTTATATTTGTTAACTGTAACAATAATATTAATTTTGTCTCAGATAATTCAAATTTTCTAGGACAAAATAAAAAAATTTTCCAAGGTTTTTTTAAAAGAAAAAACACCCGGTTTTCCAGTACTGGAAAATTTACATCTTATTTTCCAGGTTTTCCAGAACACATGGGAACCCTGATTCATATATTATAATCTTTGTTTATTTTATGAAATGTTTTGTTTTTACATTCAAATATTAGAGGCATTCCATCGTGGCATAAGGATAAATGCAAACTAGTTTCACAGGTCCATTACTACTGAATAGAGAGTTCAATTCTTGCTGGATGCCCCACACTTTAGTCACATCCTACCTGTGGTGAGCAATTCGGGTAAATAAGGAATGCATCCCATTATGGTGTAACATCCTACCCATAGTGAGCGTGATGGGTAAATAATGGTGTCCAATCCTATACATGATGAACAGGGTGAAAAGAGCCTATCAGGGTGTAATGGTGAGCAAGATAGTCTCGCTAATCCATTACTATTAAATAATGAATTTGGTCCTTGCTGGATTTGTGATCGTGTGTCACATCCTATGTGTGCGAACAGTTTGTGTAAAGAATAAGGGCGTTCCATCATAGTGTAATTGTTAGCAAGCTATTCCTGCAAATACATTACTACTGAATAACAAGGTTGATCCTTGGTGGATGCCTTATACTTGCAACTTTGTGTCACATCCTACCCGTAGCAAACGGCTTAGGTAAATAGCTACATTCAAAATATTTTCAAAATTTTACCCTAAACTCGTAAGTGGTTTGAACCAATTTCATTTTTCTTGTTGAGTTACAATGTTAGAAAATGTATTAGTTTAATTTATTTTCTTTTTTACCCCATAAAAATGTAATAACAAAAGAATTAAAAATATAAATTTTTTTGTCATTCATTTATGGGGGGGGGGGTACATTTAGAATTGTACTTCAAATAAAGGTACCCATCTGAAAGATTTTCATGATTTTTTTTTTATAGTTGTACTGAATAAAAAAAAAAAATTTTTGAATGTGGAATTGTAATATTTAAACATTATGTTTAAAATTTTTTTTTTATGAACAACTGCGACAAGTCCAGCAAATCAGTTAATTTCTTAATTATAACATTTCATAAGTAAAAATCAAAAAATTAAATTTGTATTTTTCCTCATTATAAACATGTTAAATTAGATTTGACATTTTATTTCTCATTGATATTTTCTGAAGTATAAGTCAACTCATAAGATAAGATCCATTACTGCTGGATGCCCCAAAGTTGCAACCTAGTATCACATCCTACCCATGGTGAACGTGTGTTGGGTAAATACTTACATGGTTCGATAATTTTGTCAGCTGAAAGTATATCTCCAGGTCAAATCTGTCAAATTAGCTAGTGCTAAACATGAATATATTTGGTTCTAAGAAGTAAATCCTTATATAGATATATAGAATGGAATTTGTTGCTCTAGACTGACATGCTGTAGCCATCTAAAACATTTTTTTAACATCTGGCTTACCAAGTTGGACATTCTATTCTAGGGTACGGCACCCCTCCCCACAAGAAAAACATTGTTTAACTTGCGGTTTTTGAAGTTGTGAACCCGTCTTAGTTTTGCAATATTGTCCAGAGTTTCGCTAGATTCTGATCAGGGAAAATGGAGTTAGCAAAGCGAATAAAATCTTTTAAAAAATAAATATGGCCGGATGAAACCTTCAAATCATTTTGTTAGCTTTCTAAGAAAGGAAATGTTTGACCTCATTTAAGCTACGGGTTGTTGGTTGTGAAATTTAACATAGAGATACATTTTAAATTCTCCCGGCTCTCTCTCTCTCACTTTCTCTACACTCCAGAGAAACTAACATTATATAACAAAGAGGTAGTCAAGAGATACATAATGGGGAAGAAAGAGATAGACACAGAGTAAAGTAAGAGATTGGTCATTTTTTTTTTTTACCTAATTACAAATTACGACTAATTAGAACCAATTAAAACTGATTTTTTTTTCCAAACATAATTCAATCCTAAAAGTAAGGAATAATTTAGTATAATTTTTGTGTCATTAAACTAAACAGTAAAAAACCTTTAGGAAGCAAAAGTTGATTAACTCCGCTTTAGTATAATAATAGATATATACACACATTTTTTCTGTTCTTGTTTTGTTATTTTAGTCTCAATATTTAGCAAAAATAGAGCTATATTATTATAAATAATACTACTACTAATAATAAAAATCACAGCTTTTTATTTGACATTTCATGACAGCTGTTTCATGTTCAACACAATTATTCAAATGAATCAAACATTGTTAGGGAACTCTTCCCAAATAAACAATTCCTTCAGTAAAAGGAAGCATTAATGACTAGAAAGAAAAATAGATGGCTGCATGAACACACACATCTTCCCTGTATCTTAGTCAGTGAGAATAAAAACATATATTGTTTAAGCAAAAAATGCATTTAACTGTTTTATGTTATGTTTGTTGATCCTAACAGTCTGGATATATAACATATTTTTGGGAATAAGCAAGATTTCAAAATCAACATAGCAATTTCACTGGAGATTCTGGATAATAATAAAAATAGTTTCAAAAGTCACAAAACAACATTTGTTGATTGTGATAACTCAACAGTTCCAAAACCAATTGTGATTTTTACAGACAGGAAAAGATTTGAATACAAATTCCGTGGATATTATTTCAAAATTAACAAAATTCCATTATGACACTGAAAACGGAAAAACTTTTGCTTCATAGTTCTAAACATGAATGGATATTTTCTAACACGAGTTTTCACAGAAGTACAGTGGAAATTCCATCTACTAATTTATAAACTGGGCATCCAGGAACACAACCATTATATCCTACTCAAGCAACCAACAGATTTTACCTTCACTGAAACACTAGAACTGCTGAAAGACATATTTGAAAAAAAAAAAAAAAAAAAAAAAAAAAAAAAGTCAAATTTTAATATCCGTTACAATTGTCTCAAATTAACAAAAGATGATTATGTGACATTCCCTGGTATTGTGAATTGGGAAAGCAAAAAAATGAAACAAAACTCCCTCACAGAGGAACAGTTTAGATGTTTGATTTTCAAATTTCTGTGCACTTAATGGCATCTAACATATTAGAACACCATGTTTTCATCCACAATCAAATGGAGAGGTGGAGTGTTTTTAGATACTTTTCAGAGGGTCCTCATTAAAAACAAAGGGGAGAGAACCACACAAGAAATATTAGAAATATTCCTCAGTAGTTACAGACTACTGCAATGGTATAGAAAAATGGATTCAAGGACGCATTCTACATCACTATGGAAATGTAATATATGACGTAGCTATAATCTTCAGTTTGGCTTCTACATGCAAATGAATTGCAACACTTGTAAAACTTCATCTTGCCGCTAGATATCCAATTGGATACTTTTGAACTGCCTGCACAATGTTCCCAAGCTATGCCAAAAGATAAAGTTAGGACTTCACCAAAAAGTATAAAGTAAGCAGATTGTATAGATTTCAAAGAAAACCATACCAACTGCAATTAAATTCTCAACACAAAGGTTAAAAAAGGAGGTGTTGGGTGAAATAACTCTTCCCTAACAAAAGACCACTCTTCAGTAAAAGAACAGCAGGATCAGGGACAGAAAAGAAAACAAGATAGCTGCATGGACAAGGTATATACATATAATAATTCAATATAAAACAGCTGTCATAAAGAGAAAGAGATGCATACACAAAAATTAATGTTTTTTAAGACATCTTTAAAGGGTTTTGAGTATTTAAAATTATATGCTATAAAAAAAAAACTTTCCAGATTATGTCCAAATGGTGACTCACCTCATAGCACTCACAATAATTTTTCAAGCAGCCTGATCGTTTACAATTACAGCCTTTGTTATGTCGTCTGTCACCATCACCATCTTTACCTTTACCTTAAAAAATACAAAAATGGGATAGGAAGAAAGAGAAATAAAATATGGCTTATAAAGAACAAGATTAACATTTCCCTAAGAAATATTTTTAGAATTCAAGAAAACATTTTTATTTAGATCTTAGAAAAAACCCTGAGTAATAGTTTGAGAAAAATAGTATTGCTCCTGTGGTTCCCTAGTTTATATACATTATTGACTATCTATGAATTTCTTACATGATGCATTGACAATTACAATATGTAACAATTTTTGGCAGAAAATGCTATTTTCCCCTATTGCTGAAAGTAAATGAAAAATATCTATTTTTCTCTTCTTTTGTCATCTGGGTAATGAAATTTTCAAATTTATCCATTTTCCAGAACATTTCAGTACATTCAGTGTTGATAGAAATTTTTACTAAACATTTTTGTTCAATTTTAATATAAATACAAGTAAATTTTGATTCATATACTGTTTTATTGAAACCTTATGGAAATGAAAATGTGTTAATTTGCCTGTTTTTATATGAAAAAAAAAAGAGGTTAATTTCTTAGTTTCATTATCCAGGGTACAAAAGCAAAGTTTGAAGGGAATAATGGCAATTTTCTATGTTTATAAAATATGCAGTTAAGAAATAATACATCCTATCCAGGCCAAAATTAGTTACATAGTGTTAACTCTTGTTTCTTACTTCTTGATTTTATACCTATTGCAAAAATAAAGCAAAACCATTATATTGGAGATTGGAGCAGAAAATAATACACCCTGACTATTATTTTTTTTTATAAAAGATCTTTCTAAAAGTTGCCAAAACAAAAATGAGATGAAAGAAATAGGAGTCAAATTTTTTTAATAAAAAATTTCTTTATAAACAAAATATACCAGTATCTTATTTATTGTGGAATATTATGCATTCAAAGTGGATATTATTAGGTATTATTTATTACCAAAATGTAAAGCACTGAAACTCTGTAACCAAAAATATGAATATGTAGCAGTAAAAGAAATAAGTACATTGTGTGTGTGAGATTTTATTTTTGGTTGGACTTTTAATGCTGTAGAGTTTCATAATGAATTATTCCTAATAATATCCATTTTGATTACATGATATTCCACTAAAAATAATAAAATACTGGTATCTTTAGTTTTAAAATTTTTTTACTTTTTTTTATAAAAAAAAATTATTTATGGGTAATACTATAGCCGTATGACTTATTTGAGAGATCTCTAATGGAGAAGCTTTTGTGGACTAATCGTTAAGGCACAATAATCATAAGATAAACTGACAAAGCTAAGGGTGTGAAGGTTTCAAATCTTGCTAAAACCTTATTTTTTTATTTCCAATCCACACTGCTCATTTAATGGCTGGAGAATAACAGTTTAGGAGTTGAAATAAAAAGTAATAGAAATGAGATGAAAGAAATATGAAAAAAAAAAAATTAATAGTAACATTAACCTGTTGGTTTACTTAAAAGATTAGCATACCTTACTGATATCTTATTATAATGGAGATTGTGTGTTTTTCTGTCTGTAACCGAAACTATATTACTACTCAAGTCACAATTCCCTTTGTTATTGACATCACAATATCAATGATTTTATTTTTATTTAAATTTCAATTATTAATAAAATTGTTTTACATTATTAACACTGTTGACCATATCTACATACTAATAACATGCAATTTTATTTATATATACAACAAAATAGCGGTTTACAGTGTGAATGGGAAGGCTAATTTGCATATTGATATTAAAAATGTGATTTTAATAAATATGTGTTTAGTACTATTGATTTATAATTGTTTGGTTTTATTTTAATGAATATAAGCAAAAATCTCTTCCATAAATCTTAAATGAAATCCATTAACAAGAAGAAATAACTGTAATATTATTCTTTACTTCCTATTTTAACTAAATAGTTAAATTAGGAAAATTTACCAATGAAAGACGGGAGTAAGGGAAAATGATGGAAGAGTTAGTTTCAAAGCTGTTCTATTTTTCAATCATACCCCCTCTGTTCCAAATCTTTTTATCTGAATTCTTATTCAGTTTCATTAGCCTTTCTAATTTAACATGATATTTTATTATATTAAAACTTAAATACTTGCACCCGGAGGGTGCATATATTTGCTAGTATATCTAAAGATTTTAACATATTTTCCAATTCTCTGTTATGCCAAGGAAGTCTGTTTTTCACACCAATGATAATCTTATCACTCAACAAGTGTACAAGGAGGTATTGAAAAGTTCTCAACCCTATGAAAAAAAAATTAATTTTTTTTTAACAGAACTTTTTGGGAGGGGAAGGGCTAAAGAAACTTGAGAAACAATGTGCCAAGTGTGTTGAACTGCAGGATGAACAAGTGGAATATCATGCACATTTCATGGCTCTAGGTTAGGAGTATAGAGTCTATGGTCTTCAGAACAAATACAGCCCCTAAAACCATCAATTACAAACTTCCACAACCTTTTTAAAAGACTAATTAACATTTCAGACCTCTACATTAGAACTTGATATCCATATGCTTTTTCAAAAAAGTTATTAAAAGGTTAATAAGGTTTTTCATTTCTTTTAAATATTTATTTATCTTAACAATCTTAGTAACCCTTAGTTAAACATTTAAATTTAAAAATACATGTACTGTAACATTTACAATATTACCTCTGTGCAAATTTGAAAAAAACATACAAAAAAAAAAAAAAAAAAAAAAAAAAAAAAACATAAATGCTAAGCATCATATGATATAAAATATATATATATATATATATATATATATATATATATATATATATATGTGTGTGTGTGTGTGTGATGCTGATACCTTTTTGATTTAGTGCATCCTGGGATGCACATATTTGCTTTGAATGAGTCCCTGGGAAAATTTATGGGTCTTAACTAAAGTCAGCTAACTCCTACCTTGTAACCTATCCTGTGTAATTTGCTTCTAAGAAACTATTGAAATGTATTTACAGTTAGCTTTAAATGGTGAGGGAGGAAAAAATAAAAAACACTGGTCCCCATGGATACAATTTTACTGCGTCCTTTTAGATTTTTGTGCGTCAGGGACACAGGAGATGTACATATCAGCATCTATGTGTGTGTGTATATATATATATATATATATATATATATACTCGTGAGTGTCTATGCACCTATTTTAAATGCAGCAGAAGAGGAAAAACTTGACTTCTACCTCTCATTACGGGAAATAGTTAGACGGATCCCCCTTGCTGACAAAGTCATCATTCTTGGCGACTTTAATGCTAGGGTAGGGAGGGATTTTGAGACCTGGACAGTAATGGGTAGACATGGAGTGGGCAAGTGTAACAGCAATGGTCTAATGTTGCTGCAGTTCTGCTCGGAGATGGGTTTTTATGTTGGTAACACCATGTTTCAACAGAAAAACAAATACAAAACAACTTGGATGCATCCAGGCTCCAAACAGTGGCATATGATCGATTATGTGTTGGTCAGAAAACAACATATAAAGGACATCTCCAGTGTTCGTGTTATGTGTGGCGCAGAATGCTGGACTGACCATCGGTTGGTTTGAGCTAGGTTTAGGTTTGTTGTAAAACCGAAGATAAGGGGACCAGGTGTGACTGTCCCTAAGCGACTTAACATTGGTCGTCTAAAGAATGCTGTTGTGAAACAAGAACTGGTCAAGGAGATGGAAGAGTTGGAGTGTGAAAACACATGGGATGATTTTAAGACGTCTGTCTATGGGGTGTGTAAGAAAGTATTGGGACATTGCAAACGTAAACACCAGGATTGGTTTGATGAGAATGACACTGAAATTTAAGCACTACTGGATTCAAAGGCTAAATCCCTACATGCTTATCTCAAGGGTGGTCGAACAAAAGATGAGCAAGATCGATTGATGACAGATTTTAAGGCAATCAAAAGGGAGGTGCAGAGGAAGCTTCGAAATATGCAGGCTGCATGGTGGAGTAAGAAGGCCGATGAAATACAACTTGCCTACAACACCAAGGTTTTCTACACCGCACGCAGTAAGGTGTATGGACCATCAAGCTCATCTATCACCCCACTGCGCTCAAAGGATGGTCAGAAGCTTCTTCGAGATCCTTCCAATATTCTTCTTAGATGGAGAAAGCATTTTGATGAGCTTCTCAATAGGTCTTCTGAGGTTGAACAGGAGTTCATTCAGTCTATCCCCTACAACCCAGTCAAGGAGATCTTGGCAGATGTCCCCTCCTTCTCGGAGGTTAAAGCAGCTGTCTATAAACTGAACTCTGGAAAGTCACCTGTTACGGATCAGCTATATGCAGAGATAATCAAATGTGCAGGCTGCAATATGATGCAGCACTTGACGAACTTGTTGCAGACTGCCTGGCATGATGAATATGTTCCACAGGATTGGCGGAATGCATTAATGGTGGTGCTATACAAGGGAAAAGGTGCAAAAGATGATTGTGGAAATTATCGGGGCATCTCACTGCTTTCAGTTGTTGGCAAGGTGCTATGCCGAATCATGTTTGATAGAATATTTGCCAATACTGTTCGTGACTTGTTCTATGCAGATGATTGTGGTCTTGTTGCTCATGCACGGACTGATATGCAACGCCTCATGAATGCCTTTGAAGCTGCTTGCAGTTCATTGGGACTTACAATCAATTTGAAAAAGACTGTTCTTATGTATCAACCGGCACCAGGTGAATCATACCATGAACCGGCTATCTATGTCTATGGGCAGAAGTTAGCAGTTGTAAATAGGTTTGTGTACCTGGGTAGCACACTAAACATGACTGGTACCCTTGATGACGAGATCTGATTTTGGATCAGCAAGGCAAGTGATGCATTTTGGAAAATTGAACAGGAGGTTGGGGATTTGCCATTGTATTTCAGTTGCAACAAAAGTCAAGGTATATGTTGCAGGTGTTTTATCTACTCTCCTTTATGCTTGCGAAACCTGGACCACATACAAGAAACATCTTAAATGTCTCGAGCACTTTCACCAACAATGCCTGCGACAAATACTAGGGGTGCGCTGGCAAATGTACGTCAGTGACATCGAGGTTCTGAAGCGAACCAAATGTCAAAGCATAGAATCTCTCATAATCAAACATAGATTGAGATGGAGTGGGCATTTGGTAAGGATGAACGATGGGCGACTTCCTAAACAACTGCTCTATGGGGAACTTATAAACGGCAAGCGTTTGGCTCAAGGGCCCAAGATGAGATACAAGGATTGCCTGAGGTCGACCTTGAAAAATGTGACATCGATGTGAAGACCTGGGAGAGTAAGTCTTTGGACCGTGGGCAGTGGAGAAGAGCTGTGCAGGAGGGCACGGAAAGGTTTGAGACCGGCCGTATACAGCATGAGCAGTTGAAGAGAGATATTCGCAAGAATAAAGAAGTAGACAATCAAGGGCTTCAAATCAGTCTACTATGTGACCAGTGTGGAAGGCTATGTATGAGCAAAGCTGGCCTGATCAGTCACCAATCTGTACATCGGCAGGATGGACTAATAAAATACCCTGTGCTCCCTGGAAATACCTGTAATTGTGGGAAGGTGTGCAGGACTAAAGAGCTACTTTCGTGCAGTTCATTGTTGAACTTTTTTGAAACTCAACATTATATTGTTTGAACTATTGACCTTTTTTTCTCTTTTTTTTTTCTTTTTGTTATTGTTATTATTGTTAATACTTGTTATGTTAGCAATGGCAATACTTGAATACGAGTTTGCTGCCATCATATATATATATATATATATATATGATAAATTGCTGAATAGATAATAACAGAAAACTTAAACAGGAAATCATAAATAAACAAATAGTAAACATCAATTTGAACATAATTCAAATGTATGTAATTTGAATCTAAAATTTGCCAGTTGAATAAAGAATATGATTGAAATAATGAATAAATAGACAAGTTAAAAAATATCATTACTTCTCTTATTTAGTTTAAACAGTAAATACATCACTTTAGAGCAATGAAAAAAGACGTCTGTTCACTTTGGTTGTAAGCATTCTAAAAATCACCATCAAAAACTACACCCTGGAAGCTATCTTAAACTCAGTTGCCGCATCGGAAAAGCTGATTCAACTTTTAGGAATCTCACAGCAAGAGTGTGGGACACCAACAGGCTCACTGTCCATACAAAGGTGCAAGTATATAGGGCATGTGTTATCAACACTCTTGTATGGCAGCGAAACCTAAACCCTGTACAACCACCAATAGCAGAGGTTAAATAGCTTCTGCCTTAGCTGTATACTGGGCATCACCTAGAGGGACAGGATCACTAACACAGCAGTTCTAAAGAGAGCACAACTTCACAGCTTGTGCTCTCTACCAAGACAGCATCGTCTCCACTGGCTGGGCCCTGTCCACCAGATGGATGATGGATGATGGATATCCAAGGGACATCCTTTATGTGGAACTTTTATCTGACAAGAGACAGATTGGCAACAGAGCACCGGCACACCAACATCTTCAGGGCCAGCCTTCATATGCGACATCTGTGGTCAAAACTATTTTTCGAACATTAGCCGTCACAGTTACAAAAGTCGCTGTGCTAGAATGTAACTTCGGGACAGGAGAAATATATAGTCCTCCAAGACTGCAATGCCGATGATGATATAACAATTAATTTTGAACTAACTTATTAACAAAAATTTTAACTTTTAATGTTATTGTAAATATAATAAAAATGTACTGAATGTGGCTTTATTCGTAGTAATAAATTTCAATATGACCTTTTCATTCATATATATATACACACACACACTAGACAAAACATGTAACCTATTGAGCTCTGGGTAGATAATTGGGATTAGGGAAAAGTGAGTTTACAAAATGAATTAAATTTCTTAAAATATGAAAACAGTCTGGAGAAAAATTAAAAAAAAACCCATTAAAATCACTTTGTAGGATTTCTAAGAAATTTGACCTAATTTAAGCTACAGGTTAACTTTTTCTGAAATGTAACATACAAATATATTTCACACTCTCTAAATCACTCTCTTTACATCCACAGAGAAATATATATAACAAGGAGGTAATCAAGATATACATATAGAGAGAGGGGAAAAGTGACATACAGAATGTAAAGTAAGAGATGGGTGAGTTTTTGATTTGATGCAAATTACAACTAATTAGAACCAATAAAAATGGATTTCTTTTTCAAACATAACTCAATCCTAGAACTAGGGGATATTTTGATATGAATTTTATGTCATTAAACTAAATAGGAAAAAAGCCTTTAGCAAACAATCATTGATTCACTCAGCTTTAGTATAATAATACACACACACACACACATTATATATATATATATATATATATATATATATATATAGAGAGGGGGAGAGGGAGAGTATCCAATTGCCACTTTAACTTTTCCATTGCAGTGGCATTAGTAAATAATCTAAAAGTGCTCAATATATTAAAAACAGAGCAGTAATAATAATAATACCAGAGGAAGAATTAAGGGTCTACCATGGTTTCAATCAAATTGAAATGATTTCATCAGGACGCTACCCTACATTTAGCTAAGTCGTTGTAATTCCTTACTTAAATTAAAGATATTTTTGGGATAATAACGGTTAAACGCCATGTTATTTATCTCTCTTAATTTTTGCGTGCGTCCCACATGCAAAAATTGAGAAAAAAAACAATGTATCATTCTACACATAGCATTCAACCATTACTACCTGAAAAATATCTTTAATTTAACTAAGGAATTACATCGACTTAATTAAACGTAGTGTAGGGAGCTGATGAAATCATTTCAATTTGATTGAAATCATGGTAGACCCTTAATTTTTCCTCTGCCTATTATGTAAAAGGGTGATCACAGGAAATTCTTCTAAAAATCATATAAAATAAATAAACTAACGATCCGATTCTAATAAAACTTTCGGTTTATGAAGTAATAAAAGACAAACTTTATTGTAAATAAATTTTTACTAAATTGAAAAGCTAATAATTTTTTTCGTTAGTTTTTGTTTCGCGTATTGATCCCTCCAACAAAAATCTGATATTTTTTTTTTATAGTATATAAATAAATTTTACATTTTTGGAAAGACAATGTAATGACATAACATATAAAAAAAAAGATAATTCGCTAATAAAACAGTTTTGGAAATAGGGCATCTTAAACATTGAAACTTAAAATCTCGTAAATAAGAAAAAATATGTATCTTTTTTTTTTTTTAATTGTTAGATTATTTTCAAAAGAATTTTATATTAAAAGTTTGTATTGTGTACATTTTTATTTTATTTTTCAGAGATTTTCAGAGATTTTTAAAAATTTATAAAATGTAAAATAAATACTTTTGTTTAATGTATAACAAAATCGTATTCATTAATCAAAGAAAATATTGTATAAAACATATCTCGCTAAAAATGATGACATAATATAAAACATTTTTATTTTTATGAATTTTTAAAAATAATGTTTGAATTAAAAATTGTCGTCAGAATGATTACGGATGCATCTAAGCAAAACAAACGTAGTTTTCATTTTCACTGATGTGTAAACAAATTCAAATACGTGACCCGGGCATATTTATACTCTGTGAAAGAGAACCCAAACAGTGTTTGAAGAAATCTATTATTTTATTTGGAAAAATAGTTGGAAAACATATCCAACATATTTTTGAAATAAAAAAATAAAAATCTTAAATTTGATGGTACCGTGATTGGCTACAAAAATAATAATTATGAGATTATTTATTATTCAGAAATTAATGACGGGGAAGATTGCGAGTTTACAAAATTTGAAATAGGGGCAGACTATTTAAATAAAGATTTGTTCATTATGGATTAAATTTTTTAAAAACTTTAAAAACTACAAAATTGAATAAAGAACTTCACCTTTGAGGTATGTAATGTTTATATACTTTTTTAATAATTAATAGATGTATCGAAAAAAAAAAAAAAAAAAAAAAAAAAGAATATTATGATAGAATTTTATTATAAATAATTTCTAACATTCTAATTTTTTATTTTCCCAACTCTTTTTTCAATAATATTAAGAGTTAAATCGTGAGGCTAAATTAGTAATTTGTTTTTGCTTCAGAACATATTTTTGATATGTATCATCTTCCATACTAACAAAAGGTGCACACGTCAAGATGGGACAACTGTCAACAAAGCGAGCAAATTTACGACAATTTATTTTAAAATGCAAAAATTTAGGCTTTATGTAAGAGAAATTAATTTTTTCTTTTTTATAACACATAAACTTGGAATTGTTCTTTATATTAAAAGTAAAAGAAAACATTAAAAAGTTAATTTTCCATTTCTTATTGACGTTTTAAAATATTTTAAACAATTAAGCGGACTTTCAAAATGTCCGCAGTTTGTACATAGCTACTCTAATAATATTATTATTATTATATATATATATATATATATATATATATATATATATATATATATATATATATATATCACAGCCAATAATGCCTAACTTCTTAGCCAAAAACTTCCCAAAATCATCGGCGGATATAAACCTGGCTATATTTATGGCACAATCAAAATACACAAACCCCAACACCCTCTCCATCTGATTATTTCACAAGTCACTACACCAATATATGATTTAACTAAGATTATTAATCAACTCATTTCCCCATATATACCCACTAATTACACTTTGAAATCCAGCCATGATCTTCTCCAAATCCTACATACTTCAAAACCAGATAACAAAATCATAGCTCACTTGATGTTGAAAATCTTTTCACCAACGTTCCAGTCAAAGAAACTATAAACATTTTTAAGGATGTTGGGATTAATTTTAAGAGTTGGATATGAAGGGTGTAATTAGTGGGTATATATGGGGAAATGAGTTGATTAATAATCTTAGTTAACTCATATATTGGTGTAGTGACTTGTAAAATAATCAGATGGAGAGGGTGTTGGGGTTTGTGTATTTTGATTGTGCCATTTTATGACTATCTAGGTAATTTATATGTACAAAAGGACGGTATCTCGATGGGTTTCATTTTGGGTCCAACTTTCAGTAATTTCTACATGGTTCACTCAGAAAACAAAATATTTAACATTATAGAAAATCCTTCCATCTACGTTCGTTATGTTGATGATATTCTCGTCCTTGTCAACAACACAAATGAACTAATTGAACTTCAACAGTCATTCCAAAAAAACTGTCCTCAATTTTACATATGAATTAAACAATAATCAACTCCTGTTCCTTGATGTATTGATTGATACTACAATAACACTTTTACAACATACCCATATAAAAAGCCCACAAGTATTAACTCCTGTACTCTTAATTATAATAGTGAACGTCCTGAAAAGTACAAAAAAGCTATTATAAAAAACTTAATATATTGCGCAAAACTCATTTCTTCCTCAAAGCCGATATTCTATTCCGAACTTAAAAATTTCAAACAGACGCTTGTTAATAACGGATTTCCTAATCACATTATTGACAAACAAATCAAACAGACCATCCATAAAATTGATGCTAACTACAAAGAAAAAAATACTACAGCAAATACTTCTTCAAATAACATAATTTATTATCGTAACCAGATGCACAGGAATTATAAACTTGATGAAATAGCAAAAAAAAAAATTAATTCCGAACAACGTTACTTCAACCACGCCCGATAATTAGGTAAAATTAATTATTTATTACACCAAATTTAAAACTACTAACCTTGTTACCTGCAACAACTCATCTCCCCAGACAAGTCGTCTTAATGAGACTAATGTAGTATACAAATTTAAAGGCCCCTTAGGTAGCAGATCGAGATCCAGTTGTGGGATAATTTATATTGTTTTGTGTTTACACATTGCCACCTATACTGCATCTCAAGATGATGAATCAACAAGCTTTATGATCGCCACCAATTTTGGAAAACAAGGATTTCTATGGGGAATGGAAGCACGACTTGACAGTATGGCAAATGTATACAGACTTGCCTAGGAATAAACAGGGCCCAGCAGTTTTTCTCACTGGACAAGCAAGAGATTGTGTTAGAGACCTACAACCTGAAGAGATTGTGTTAGAGACCTACAACCTGAAGAGATTGTGTTAGAGACCTACAACCTGAAGAGATTGGTCATGAAAACAGGGTGCAGCAAATAACAGACAAACTGGATACACTATTTTTAAAGGACGAAAATAATCGGGTTTATTTGGCCTTTAAGGAATTTTATGATTACAGGCGTCCTTCCAGAGTAAGTATGATTGACTTTCTGATAAAATTTGAGTACTTATTTCCCAATAGTTATAAGCTTCAATTACTGGAAGGTATATGTACCTTTTTTCTATTAACAGCTGCAAATATGTCTGACGAGAACAAGCAACTGACTCGTGCTACATGTGTGTCTATGACTTATGAAAATATGAAATGTACAATTAAAAAGATTTTTTCGGATCCTGCCGCAACTAATAGCCTGATGGGAGAACCAGGTGTTAAAAATGAACCAGTTTTTGTAACAGAAAATGAGAATACATTTCAAACAAGAAGTTAGCGTAGATAAGTAAATTATAGAGGGGGGCGGAAAAATTCCAGCAGAAATTATGAAGTCAATATTAGTTGCAATCCAATCAGCAGAGAAGGACAAACATATTGGTACGCCATGGAGGAGCTTATTATCATGTTCATCCATGCCAATTAATGAAAGTGAAGGACAGTAGTAGTACCAGGCCGAAAAGAGATCGGAATATAAGACTGGAAATGAAGAACCATCTATGAATACTCTTGATGTGGATGAGGAGGATGATACTCATGAATATTCTATGCCAGATGAAACTGATTCTCAGAAGGAAGATATGTCTGATGGTGGATGCAAAAATTCACCTCAGAATGTACGTAATAGTGTAAAACCAATGAGAAATTCTTTTATCAAGTACAAGATGAAGGATGAAGATGAGTGGAAGCAAGCCAAAGTATTAAGCATACAGCCTAAACAAACTAGAAAATACAAGGAATGGGTAAATGTTCATGTGGAGGGAGATGAAGAACCAATGTGTGTTAATTGGGATCATATTGATCATTGGAAGGAACTACCTTATCCTGAAAATGCTGTACTGCTAACCGCAGATCAAGAAATGTCCCAGAATGTTGGGGATGCTAAGGAAAGAGAACTTAATAACCTAATTAATAATGATGTTTTTGAAGTAGTTCTTTTTGAAAGACAGGTACACTATCTTCTTACTGGATAACATCTAAAAAATATATAGATATCAAAAAGAAAACTAAAGCAAGTTTAGTGGCCTGTGGCTTTGAAGAGGACATTAGCAATCTTAGGAAAGATTCTCCCACCAGCAATAGAGAGTGTCTATGCTTAGTATTTTTAACAGCAGCCCTGATGTACTGGAGGTTGCAATCTATTGATATAACAGCGGCATTTCTGCAAGGATATCCTTTGTCAAGAGAGGTATTTCTGCATCCACCTCGTGATGTCAGTCCAGAAACTGAGGCTTGGCATCTTAAAAGATGCATCTATGGATTAAATGATGCACCCAGATCTTGGAACAAAAGAGTTAAAGAAGTACTCGTACAACTGGGAGGTACAGTTAGTTCATATGACAATGCCTTATTCAAGTGGTATAAAAATGGATCACTTATAGGAATTTTGGTTAGTCATGTAGATGATTTTGTCTTCTGTGGTAATGTTCTTTTTTCAAGAGGAGATTATAGAAAAGCTAAAAAGAATATTCAAGGTCAGCACACATGAAACTGGATCCTTTAAATATTTAGGATTAGAAGTTGTGCAAACTACAGAAGGAGTGCAAATAAAACAAGAATCCTACATTTCCACAATAAAACCAATTATCATAGCTAATAGTTGGACGACAAGGAAGACTGATGAACTAACTGAAGAAGAGAAAGCAGACTTAAAGCGCTTAAGTGGACAAATGATGTGGGTTGCCTCACAAACAAGACCAGATATAAATTATGAAACCTGTGTTATGAGCAATAAAGAAAAATATCCAAAAGTAAGAATGCTACAAGAGGCAAACAAAGCGGTCTAAATTGAAAGCCAAAACATGTGTAATAAAATTTCCTAATTTAGGTAATCCAAAAAAAAATCAAAGTCTTTCATATTCAGATGCTACATATGCTAGCTTAGAAGATGGGTCATCTCAGGGTGATATTGTTGATTTTATTTAAGGTGAGAAAAAAAAGGTGGCACCTATTAGCTGGCAATCTAAAAAGTTGGACAGGGTTATAAAAAGGGCATTAGCATCTGAAAGTTTGGCATTAAGTGAGACAGCAGATGCAGGATTCTTCATTTCTTCTTTGGTGCAAGAAAGTTTTGATATGGCTAGTTAGTGATACATTGTCTGTATAGCATCGTACTGGTGGTAGTACTACCACCAGTACGATGCTATACAGACAATGTATCACTAACTAGTGCTTTAGGCACTACAAATATTGTTAGTAATAGAAGATTGAGAGTGGACATGGCAAGATTGAGGGAAATGGTATCAGAGGGGGAAATTGAGGTATTTTGGGTAGATAGGAAACTCAACTGGCAGATTCCCTGACCAAAAGAGGAGCATCTACGCTAAAATTGCTAGAGGTACTTGATACATCCCAACTTACGAAAATACACACATTCTGCACAAAGAAAAAAACTAACAAAAACTCCAAATACTAGAAGCCGACGTAACACACGTGCCGATCGGTAGGATAAAACTAACCTGTCTCACGACATCGAACAATACTAACCATCCTTAAATAAGATTAATTTTGAATACAGTAGTTATATTTTAAAATGTCTATAACACTTTTCCTACCAATTCTCCTCCTTCCAGTCAAATAAAATTTCTAGTGAGTTTTTTCTGTGTTCATAGTTAAAACTATGAACACAGAAAAAACTCACTAGAAAAATAACTTAAATTTTTAAATAACTTTTTTCAGGTCTTGAAATTTTTGAATTTTGATTTTTCTTTGAATTGAGGAAAAAAATAAAAAATTCCAATTGACCTATTCACTTAAATGTTTAATAGTGAATTTAGCAGTATCTCTGCTATATAAAACTGACATCTAGAAGTTATCATAAAATTTATTCCATTTTTCACTGAGAGTTGAAACATGAAATATCACATCTTTTAATTCTGCACACTGGTTACTGTTGGTAGGTTGAATTTTAAGACATGTCAATCCTTGTTGGGTTATTAACTTTTCAAATAACTTTTTCAGGTTTTGAAATCTTTGAATTTTTTTTTTTTTTTTTTTTCAGTGTGGTCTTCTGAATTTATCTTTCTAGATTCTAGAAATGCAAAAATTAGGGACTGGAAATTTTTTAAAATCAAGTGACCAAATGTTGACGACTAATATTTTTTTCAAGTTTTTTTATTTTTAAAAAAATAAAATAACCTTAAAATTAAGTCATTAATGAATAAAGTGCTGGGGTTGGACAATTCACTAATTTTTAGTAATTGTTTTAAAATTAATTTTTTTTCAATTTATGACTTTCCTTGAATAAAATTGCATATCTTATCATAATGAGATTCGGTGTCTGTCTGTAACCGAAACTACTTCACTGTTTACGTTACAATAACCTCAGGAATGGTGTAAGTTCATGAATGAGCATCTTTTTAAATCTTTTTTTTTAAATGAGTATTTAACCTATAGTCAGAATCACTAATACATAGAAAAGAATAAATCTTATTTATTAACGAAGAGAGTTGGGTGGTTTGGCAATTTTCATTTGGGTTCGATTTCAGTTTATTTTTCCTTGATTTTTGGTTCGGTTTTGGTTTTTAATCTAGTATATTTTTTTTTCTAAGAAAACCATTCACTCTCTTGTTTAATGATAATTAGTAGGTATGTGCAATTTTACTCTAGGGTCATTCCATGTCAATTCACAAGGGCGTTACACCCTTCGACACCAAATTACTTGAAATTTGGTGCAAATGTTCTCCTTCATGAGTTAGGAAAGTGTGCTAAATTATTTTGTGCTAGACCTTACCGTTTTAGGTGTGTGTGGGGGTATAATTTTCCTATTTTGCCGCTAAATTAAGGCCATGCGGCATCGCAGAAACTTAGTGTTTAAAATTTTTTTTTTTAAATACTTCCATGCATTCAATATTTCTGAAATTTGGTATGTAGGCCAAATAAGAACTGTAGAATCCAAATATCCAACTATTTTAACACTATACCTGATGGAAAATTTTATTTTGCTCGCCCGAATTCCTGACTCCAAAATCAACAACTTTTTCCCTATGTAGCTTAGTCAGTTTGTAGAAAATGCGTCCTCTCCAATTTTCATAATAATTTTTTCCTAACATCTACTATGTCTGCCTAAGTTCACCAAAGAATTTTGTGACGTCTTCAAGTCTACTTTAGAAGATATGACCCTGTCAAATTCAGAGTTTTTCCCCCATGTACATGCAGGATTTCAGTGAAAGATTATAATTAAAGGCAATCATCCTAATGCTCCATGACCTTTCAAATGTTGATATTGTGCTCAGTGACTTCTTAATATATTGTGTTTATTAATTTAAAAAAAGACAATTTAAATATATTTTGCAGATATTGCTTTTTGTACAGATAGATTGTCTTGGTAAACTGGTAAACATTGCCTCATGCATGATAATCAACTGTGCATAGAATATTTGTAGATAGCACTAAACATGAAATTATTTCTGTTTGTGTTTTTTTTTTTTTTTAATTTCATTTTTATATTTTTTACCATTTTTCAATTATTTTCATGAAACAAAAACATTTGATTTTTTCATTCATAAGAAAGTGATAATAAAAATGAATATACAAGAAGTCTTTAAAACATTAAATTTTAAACTATACTCTGCAATAAATTTTGTTGTGTATTATAGACCATCTTGGACAGATGATAAACTCTACCATTTGGTGTTGTAGGGACATCAACAGTGCACAGAATATTTGTTAATATCACAAAACATATCCTTAAAATCCTCTTTCCAGTAAAATGAATGTGATGGAAGAGCTGGGTGCATAAACTTAATCATCAAGTCCTTATTCTCTGTCTTAATCCAAATTTTATCGTTGCACCTGCAACAAACATATCTTGAAACAACAAATTTCACTAGTTTTTCTTCAGCCCCAATAGAGAAGTCATATTATGTCATAGTTTTCATCTTCACTACATTGTTTTATGGTTATCTTATCTCAGAGTGGAATAAATTGATGAAAACTTCTTGTTCCTGGGACTGTGAATGCATTTTTGAATCTCATGTTGAGGCTCCTCTTTGCTTCATCAACTTCCTCCTTTTCAACCAGAATGAATTTGATACCTTCAATTGCAGATTTACAATATTCAAACATAGATTTTTGGAAAGGATTTCTTTGGTAGTTGGTCTTTGGAGACTTTCTTTTGACACTATCCTTTTCACTGTCCCACCTATACCATCACATGGTTGTTTACCATGACTTGTTGCAAAGAGATTCCATTTTGTATTGAGTCCAAAATATTTCTGATGATTGCACAAATTGGCAAAGTTCTTATAATTCTTGTATTGCACTGTGCAACCATCAGTAAAATACTCACTATTTTTTATATTTGGCAAGGTAGCTTTGATTACCTCAATAATTTTTTCTGTGCCATATAAACAAATGCTACATCATGTGAGTTGTCACTTGACATAATGCAGCAACATTGATTTTGCATTGCATTTTCAAGTTTAAAGTAGAGTACCACTAGATGTAAAGTACATTGTGAGGTACTCCAATGAAAACTATGGATCTCATCTTGAACTACAAATTTGTAGTTCTCGGCAAAATCTTCCATGAACAAAACTTTGCTATCACTAATCTCCACTTTTCTTTGCTTTAAGTAGCTGGATTGTGATTTAGCCAAGTAAGAATGAGGTGCTAATTAATTTATTCAATTGCAAAACAACTAAATCAATGTAAACTTGACAGGATTCCTTTTGTGTTGTCAAAGTTGATCAGTCAGTTGTTGTCCATTGGGAGAACTTTATTGATTCAGCATTATCAATATATACTTTGATGGTGTCATAAAGAAAATTTTCAAGCTGCCCTCATGATTTAGGACAATTTGGCCACCTATGAATCATACACTCTCTGCTACTGGTATTAAAGACAATATATTTCAAGAGATCTTGATACGATACATTCACTGGTTCCAGTAATAATTTGGTGCATACACATACAGCATGTGTACCTGCACAACCAGACTACAAAATTTCGAAAACCCCAAGGATACTGTCAGGTTCTGTTCCTTGAATGTTCTGAAAAGCTCATTTAGGTTGCACAAGATGAGTCTCTTCTGCTGATGAATATTACGTTAATACTAACAGTCTTTCCTACCTGGCATCAGTCGAGTATATTCATTATCTTGGTAAAATGTTTCTACAAACTGTGCAATATTAGCAGGCAAAGACTTGCCCCTTTTCGGTTCTGGCACAGCTAATATACCTCTTACCAAACACAATTTGTGAGCCTTGCATACAATGTGTTTTGAAACACCAAACACATACATGACTTTTTTCTGTGACCAGTCAGTAGGGGCAAGTGTCAAGATTTGTATTTTCATTTCAGTTGATTCTACTGTCTTCACTTTTGCTACAAAAGCTTTTATCAAAGCACTTAGCTCATTTTAAAATCTCATTTTTGAATTTCAAAGCCTCATCATTCAACATCTTAATGATCTGTCTACTTTGGTCTTTATATATTGCATTGCAGAAGAATTTTTTCTCTTAAGTAAATGAGCTTTTCCAGAGTAAGGAAGCCCTTTGTTTTCAGTAGAGAAATTCCAATAGCAGAGAAACATTCATTGATATTTCTCTTGTTTCTGCAGAAGTACTTGTATCAAGCTTTTGATACACATCTTGGTTCTTCATTATTACTACATTTTTCTGATTCTGCAGAAGTACCTGCTTCAAGCTTTTATTTCCTCATCTGATACATGTCTTAGTTCTTCATCATCAGGAAGAAGTTTGTGAATTTGTATTCAACAATTAGGACAGAGTTTCTTCCCTGTGATTAATAACAACTTAGCCTTTGTCTTGTCTGCCATCTCCAATGAAATTGGTTTTGAAATGCCTTTTGAAATTTACTTTTTATGATTACAACATCTCTTTTCAAGCCATTCATATTTAGTCAACAAGGTCTGCTTGTGATGGTAACAGATAGTCTGTATTTTATCCTCATCACAATCCTGTTCTATAGGTAATAAACTTTATATCCATTGCATCCAACTGATCAACTGCAATCACTTCAACTTGTTTATCATGGAATAAACCATTATATTTTTCAACTGTTAGCTCAGTACAAATAGAACCATAATTTTTGCCTCTCAAATTCTCTTTCATTCTTTCTTTTCAATAAAAACATTATTCCAGTGACGAGGAAGGAAAATCTGTAGTGAAGAAGTGGCTCAAAGAACAGTCAACAGAATTTTACGGGGCAGGGATACATGCTCTCATTCAAAGGTGGAACATTGCTATTGAGAGAAATGGTGACTATGTGGAGAAGTAGGGATGTGATCCATAGAGGACCAGCTTCATTTTGATGTATGATATATGTTCCTGTGTTGGTAATTATACCGGTCATAAACAAAAAGGCATTACTTTTTGACTAGCGCACGTGTTTAATTTGTTTTTTTCAAATTAATAAAAACAATATTATTGAATAGTTTAAGAAGTCACTGAGCACAATATCAACATTTGAAAGGTCATGGAGCATTAGGATGATTGTCTTTAATTATAATCTTTCACTGAAATCCTGCACGTACATGGGGAAAACTCTGAACTTGGCAGGGTCATATCTTCTAAAGTAGACTTGACCCCCTCACGAAATTCTTTGGTGAACTTAGGCAGACATAGTAGATGTTAGGAAAAAATTATTATGAAAATTGGAGAGGACGCATTTTCTACAAACTGACTAAGCTACATAGGGAAAAAGCTGTTGATTTTGGAGTTAGGAATTTGGGTGAGCAAAATAAAATCAGGTATAGTGTTAAAATAGTTGGATATTTGGATTCTACAATCCTTATTTGCCCTACATACCAAATTTCAGAAATATTGAATGCATGGAAGTATTTTTAATTTTTTTTTTTAAAACACTAAGAAAAAATGCTGTGTGGCCTTAATTTACAGGCAAAATCGGAATGGTAAGGTCTAGCACAAAATAATTTGACACACTTTCCTAACTCATGAAGAGAAACATGTGCCAAATTTCAAGTAATTTGGTGTCGGTGGGTGCAGATTTCAACTTTTTGCTGGTGTTTTGACAGGGAATGACCCTCCTAAGGAAATAATAAATTTAAAAACAATTTTTTTTTAAATTTTAAAACTTACCAAAAATCGGTGAATTGTCCAATTTTAATTAAATTTTCAGCACTTTATTCATTAATGGCTTAATTCTATAATGACATGGTTATCTTGTTAAAAATAAAACTTTAAAAAAATTTTTTTTTAGGAAGGTGCAGGGGAAGGTGGGTAGTCACCATTTGTTCATTTGATTAAAACTAATTTTCCAGTTCCTAATTTTTACATTTCTAGAAAGATAAATCCAGAAGACCGCATCAAAAAAATAAAATTAAAAAAAAAAAATAAAATTTAAATAAAAAATTAAAATTTAAAAATTTCAAGATTCCAAAAAAAGGTATTTGAAAATTTAAGTTATTTTCTTAAAACTCCAAAAATAATTTTTCTAGTGAGTTTTTCTCTGTTTGTAGTTTTAAAAACAATATTTTTCTTTGAATTGATGGAAAAAAAAAAAAAAAAAAAAAAAAAAGAAGTATTTTCTCTTATAAAACTGACCAATTCACTTAAATGTTTTAATAGCGAATTTGGCAGTAACTCAACTGTATGAAAATGACATCTATAAGTTATAACATTTTTTTTTCATTTTTCACTGACAGTCAGTCAAATGTGAAATATCATATCTTTTAACTCTGCTTACTGGTTACTGTTGGTTGGTTGGATTTTCATCCTTGTTGGGTTATGTCTAAGATGTTTTGTTTTATTCATTCTTGATGGGTACTCAATTTTTTAAAACATTTTTTCAAAATTATTTTTTTTATTTAACACATAGATGAGACACTGAAAGGGTACTACCACTCTGGGTCAGAGTGGATCTGGGAGCAATGGTGATGATGGGGTACTCCACATTCCCCAGAGTGTCAGAATTGGAACTTCACCATCAGATAGAGTTTAACGTCATACCCAGGACATCAAGAACCTCAGCCACCACCTTCTAGCATGTATATGATGAAAAGGGTTGGGGGTTGCCATAAGGACAATAGGGTTGGGACAATCATATAGGTGCTAGGGTTTGACGTGACCAGCTGATTGATCGGAGGGGGCCTCTTTGTCCGCCTATCTAGCCTATAAGGGACAGAGTGGTGTGTTGCATGCCATGGACTGCTCAACCACCAGGATTCCATCCTTAAGTATCACGGATTGCTGCCCACAGTCAACAGGTGGCTCCCATTGGCAGGGGAGGGGTCTTATGCTCTGCAGAGGTGCAGTTGGTGTATTCTAAAGCCTCAGCTGACAAGGCTGATACTGATTACTCTTTTAAGGTTGGTTGGGTTTTAAGGCATGTCAACCTTTGTTGGGTTATTTCATGCCTAAGACGTTTTATTCATTCTTGATGGATACTCAATTTTTTAAAACAGCTTTTTTAAAACACTTTTTAAAACTCATTTTCTCTACTTAACTCAGATAGGAAATTAACAGGTACTACCATTCCGAGTCAGAGTGGACCTGGAAGTAAAGGTGATCAAAGGGCACTACACATTCCCCATAGCTCCAGAATCGGAACTTCACCTTCAGATAGAATTTAACATCATAACCCAGGACACCAAGACCCTCAGCCACCATCTTCTAGTACATATATGATAAAAATGGTTGTAGGGTTTGCTATAAGAGCAATACACTTGGGACAATCATATAGGTGCAAGGGTTTGATGTGACCAGCCAGTTGATTGGGGCAGGACTTTCTAACCACCCGTCTAACTTAAGAGCCAAAGTGTTGCATGTCCTGTGCTGCTCAGCCACCAGGGTTCCATCTTTAAGGTTCTGGGGTCATCACCCACGGCCAACAGGTGGTCCCATTGGGGGTGATTTTACCCCTCTAGAGAGGTGTAGTTGACATATTCTACAGCAGACTGTTTTAAGGAGATAACTGTTGAAAACTAATAATATAAGTTTGATTTCAACAGACAACTCCATAAAACTTATGATTGAGTCAGAAAGTTGACCCCGTCATTATGAAAATAATGGCATGACGTTTAGTCACCCCAATTTTTTTAATAAGTTTTGAAAGAAAACAATTTAAAAAAAAAAAAACAATCCCAAAACAATTATTAATTTTATTTATTATTGAAAATTACATTAAAAACCCAGATTCCATTAAAGATTAACGATTCCGTGAATTCAGAAAATTGAACCCACTAAATTAGGAAATGTTCAAAACGCGGACATAAAACTCGCTACAAAAATATTTTTTGAGTTTTAAGAAAATAACTTAAATTTTAAAATAACTATTTTGGTGTCTTGAAAACTTTGAATTTTCTTTTTTTTTATTTTTCTTCATGATGTGGTCTTCAGGATTTATCTTTCTAGAAATGTAAAAACTAGGGACTGGAAATTTTTTTAAATCAAATGAGCAAATTTTGACCCCACCCCCCCCCCAGGTTAGCTTTTTGTCAAGTTTTTTTAATAAGCTATTCATTATAAAATCAAGTTATTAATGAATAAAGTGCTGAGAGTTTCATTAAAGTTGGACAATTCGCTAATTCTTAGTAATTGTTTTAAAATTAAAATATCTTTTTTTAAATTAAAGACCTTCCTTGAGTAAAATTGCACATCTTATAATGGAGATTTGGTGTTTGTTACCGAAACTACTTCACTGCTTACATCACAATACCCTCAGGAATTGTGTAAGTTTATCAATGAGTATTTAACCTATAGTCGAAATCCCTAATACATAGAAAAGACTAAATCTTATTTATTAACGAGGTCTCTTTGGAAATCTGTGTTAGATTTGCCTCACAACAGCCCATGTTATTATTGGGTTAAAATCCTGCCATGTGTCTTATATATCACTAAGATATAAAGGTTTACATAATATATGGTGTGGTTAATTTTCATACTGGTTTTAACAAAACCGGGTTTAATAAATAATTACTTGGTGTTATTGTTTTATTCTCCAATGTATAATAATCAATTCTATGAATAATTTTATATAGAAACCAGTTAAAATATCATCAAAATAAGCGTAATCATTTTATATGCATTCTTATTTAATTTTGTTAGTCTTTCTAATTTGATATATTTCATTACATTAAAACTTAAATACTTGCCCAGAGGGCGAATGTTCTTGCACCCTAAAACCGTGCATTAAATGAAGGGTAAGTAAAAAAAAAAAAAGGGATTATTCACCTAAAGTCAGTTTTTAGTCTTTAAAGGTAATTTAGTCATAACTTGTTAGAATTCATAACTTAGATTTAAGTTTGATTATTTAACATTCAAATAAATTGTCAACTATAAATAAATACCATATTCATTAACAATTTGGTAAAATACAAAAGAAATAATTGCATAAACTATACATATTTGTTTCTCCTTGGATAATATATTTTGGAGAGAAAAACTGAAATTAACAGCTATTTTAAATATTATTAGTATTACTATCTAATTTTAGGCACATCTATATAAAAACAAATTGGGTTATAAAAAAAATCTTCATTCATTTTTCTTGTTTACAACAGTTTAATTTCCTTATTGGTGTATTGGCTTACCAGAAAAGAATTACCCTTAAAATATTCCAGCATTAACATTAAAACAAACCTGCCAACTCCTTTTTATTTTGTTTTGCTGACTTCATATAAAACAGATTCTCTTAGTGTCATATCTGTATTTTTCCTTTTTTTTCCATTTATTTTGTAAACAAGTGGATTTTACATTTATTTTCTAAAAATTGTCAATTAAATGTTTTTATCATATTTTTGTTAAATCTTTTCCTCTTACAATAGTATAAATGTTGATTTTATTATAATATGAAAGTCTTGTTAAACCATGTTTTCTTGGATATGGTAGTTCAGTAGTAAAAGCACTAAACTGAATGGTTTCGGTTTTGTACAATATTTCGATATGAAACTTAAACCTAAAAACTGCAGTTTTTCGGTTAAACTGCACATCTCTACACCCATCCCACATTAATCGACTGTTATTTGGGTGGGAAAATCACTAAGGAATATGTTAGAGATGTCAGAAGCCAGGACATAGGGCCACCTACAGTAAAGTCAGATTCAATTCAGACAGCAACCAAGTAGAAAATGAAAAACCGCAAGGAGCGTAACTACGAAAGAAATTATTAAAAGTTATGGGCCTTCTATGACAAAGAGATATACTTTTGGTGATTAAGGGATTAAACTGTAATCAATAATGATTTTAAGGGACGCCAGCGTATCCCAGTCCCTGGTGAAATAGAATGAACTGCCACCAAAGATGAGGACCATGACTGGTGAATCGGTGACAATCAGAGGAATAAGTGGGCGACCCATGAAGGTTAAATTAGGCTGGATTAAATTAAAATCCGTATGGAAAAATGCCGAGGTAATAATAGGATTAGTAGACATATTACCGATGGAAGGGGTATCACTATTATTAGGAAATGACATAAGAGGCAGTGATATAAAGCCTAAATGTGCAGGGAGAATAAGAGTCCAGCATAAGATAGACAAGGTAAACTGCAGAAAGCCTCCCGATAAAATGATACAGTAATCACGAGGCAGGGTGCGGAGAATAACAGAGCTAGCAGTATGGCGAGCAAAGTTGATGTGGCAGGAATGCAAAAGAGAGCTGAGGGCATTAAAAAAAAATCTAAAGACTGAACAATATCTCATCCTAAAATAAATATTCTGCGACACAAACTGATTAAAAGTCAGCATGGCGAGGAAGAGTTGAAACCTCTATACGACAGTCAACTTCAAAGAAATAGGAAGGACATTATTACTACTGAATATCAAGTTCGGTCCTCGAAGGATGACCCATAAAAATCAACACGTAAAAACGATCTTAATTTAATCCTGTCTGGTGGGAGGTCAGGAAATTTTCTTTTCGTCAGATTTGAGGGGATGACATCATATGGCTAAACTTGCAAATCAGTCGGAAAATGAAAACATATTACAGGTGACCTAGAAAAAACAGAACCCAAATTATTTATTTATTTTCCCATTAAACTAACTCTAAACCCCGTCCCTAACCCCTAAACCCCCCTAGTTAAAATTAACAGTTTTATTACAAAATTTGTGGGTTCTGTTTTTTTCTAGGTCACTCTGCATACAGTGACCCAGAAAAACAGAACACAAATTATTTATTTATTTTCTCATTAAACTAACCCTAAACCCCAACCCTAACCCCCCCCAAGTTAAAATTAACAGTTTTATTACAAAATTTATGGGTTTCTTTTTTTTTCTGGGTCACCGTAATTTTCCGACCAATTTGCAAGTTTAGTCCAACACATAATGATATAGTAAGAAATTCTAATTCAATGATTAACTATATTTTTTAAATAAAATATAAATGACACGATTTGCTAAACTTCAAATTAATATTTGAAAAAAAAGAAAAAAAAAAGAATTAAATAAAGTAATCAAATTTATGCAAAACGATAAATAATCTTTAAAAAAATAACATTAATTCAAAATATGGCCGATCGAATCCAATATAGTATACTTTACTATAATAATTATAGTAAAGTATACTATATCATAAATTTGATAACAATTTGAAGGTAATCTAATGGTATTATCTCTTGCGCACTATTCTACATTAGTATCATGATTTTATTTGTATTTCTAATATTAAAATAAATAAATTAACGCGATTATGAAAAATAAAAATAAGGTTTTGTTTACAATTGACGAATGATGGGAATTTATAAAACAAAGTTGATTTGTCGCTAAATGTTTTCATTTGATTTATTATTTAATAATAGATATTGCAATACGAAGAATTTAAATTTTCGATTCTCAGCTTCTTTTTAAACTCAACATGCAATTAAGAACTAAATGTGAATTGTTGTCATGTACAAAAAATTTAAAACAATAACAAACAAATATACAAACGAATACTTTCAATTTGTTGTATAATAATATGAAATAATTTTAAACTATAAAACAGAAAATACAAATCCTGAAATATACAAATTCTCAATGATTTTAGTTTCAAGAATTATTTTCCTCTTACCCCCTCTCTAACTACTGTCTTCCACTTTCTCTCTCACTCCCTGGTGATCCAAATTTCATTTTAGTCTGGTCATGGACCGGGTACTTTAGCTAGCTAAAGTACCCGGTCCATGACCAGACTAAAATATTATTATACTAAAGCTGAGTTTATCAACCTTCTCCAGCTAAAGGATTTTTTTCTATTTATGTTATGGACACAATATTTATACTTAGATATTCCTTGGTGTTAGCACTACAAAGTGTATGAAAAAAAATTCAGTTTAATTGGCTTTAATTAGGCGTAATTAGTAATTAAGTCAACGACCGACCAATCCCTGTCTTAGAGATTATCTGTCTCTCTTCCCATCTCACTTTGTCAGTTAAGTTAACTCTCCTCCCACTCTGTATTTGTCAGTTAGTGAGAGTGCCTGTAATAACTGAAAAATCAGTACTGACGCCCACACCCTAGCACCTACACGTACATAGATTCACCCCCCTTTCATTTCTCCAGGCTAAAGAGAATTTTTTTTTTTTTTTTTAAATAAAGTGGCGTAAATCAGGCTTTAAAATAGATTTTTTTAAATTACTTTAATTATTAATTTATAGAGTTAAATTTAACATGATTATTAAACTTTAAAATATTTCATGTTGGGTAAAAAAAAAAGTAGTTATATATTTAAATGTGATGGGATCTTATTCAAATGAGCAAACGTTGACTCCCCCCATCGTTTAACTAAAACAAACTAAAAGAATACATTGCTGACTAACTCCTTGATTTTTGGTAATTTATCTATCTTAAATTAGTGAATCAATCAACTTATTTGGTAAGTAGATAAATTGTCTTTGTTTATCTTTTCCGAAAAATTAAAATAAATTTAGCTGCAAAATAATTCAAATCAGCTTATTTTGTTTTAAAATCAAGATTTGTGGGTTAAACCTCGCAAATTTTTTATAAGAAGTATCTATTAACATTACCGACAAAAACTTAGTTACCTTAACCCCTAAACCGTAACAGAATTTGCAAAAAAAGTTAATTCACAACTGTCATATATCCCCAAATAAGTTTCCGTTTTAATTTTGACGACGATTTGCAAGTTTAACCGATTTAAGATTGTTTTGAGATTAAAAAATGTATGAGATAAATAATACACACACACAAACGAACCAATGCCTTTTTATTGTAACTAAGTTTTTGTCGGTAATGTTAATATATACTTATAAAAAAATTATTATGTTTCCTACAGTTTTTAATACAAAACAAATCAAGAGTTTATTAGAAAATAAGTTGTTTAGAATTAAATTGTCAGCTACGACATAATTTATTTACTAAAAGAATAGGTAAATGCCTCACGATTTAACTCTTAATATTATTGAAAAAGAAAGTTGGGAAAATCAGAATTACAATGTTAGAAATTATTTTTAATAAAATTTTAACTGAACGGTAATATCTGCTTTCTGGATATAAACGGGAGAATTATTTGTTTCCAAATAAAATAATAAATTTCTTCAAACAGTTTGTTTGAGTTTTCTTTTACAGAGTATAAATATACATGCGTCACGGATTCGAACCTATTAACTTATGGACCCAGAACACAAGCAAGATATTTTTTATACAATATTTTCTTTGATTAAATAAATACGATTTTGCTGTACATTAAAGAAAAGTATTTATTTTACATTTTATAATTTTTTTAAAATCCCTGAAAAATAAAATAAAAATGTAGACAATAGGAACTTTTAATATAAAATTCTTTTGAAAATAATCTAACAATTAAAAAACAACAACAAAAAAGAAAAAGATACATATTTTTTCTTATTTACGAGATTTAAGTTTCAATGTTTAAGATGCCCTATTTCCAAAACAGATTTATTAGTGAATTATCTTTTTTTACATCAGTTCCATCATTAAATTGTCTTTCGAAAAATGTAAAATTTATTTATGTACAAAAAAAAAAAATCTTGGTACGGGGGATCAACGCGCGAAACATATTGGTGCATATCGCATTAATGCGTTCTGGCCCCTTGCCCTAAAAAACGCTACATGATGCCTTCTGAAAATTCGAACCGTGCTATTTATGAACTTCCTACCTGGGTAAAGAACAATTTCCTCATAAATTCCTACAATAAAATAAATTGAACCCTCATTTTATGTCTGTGTTTTTGCAATAAATGTTTTATTTTTCTTGCACCCATTATTTTACAATACTAAATATATTTTCTTGGAGATATGTTAGCACCATATATATTTATAATATGCCTAGAATACATAAGTAAACATCATTAGATGTTATAATTAATTTTTTTTTAAAAAGGCAAGAAGCAGGCAATATTCTGCACCGAATGCAGCATGGAACATCACCCTCTATGTGAACTCCGATAAAACCAAGTTCATGTGTTTTTAAAATTAAGGAGGTATCTCCACGTTCGATGATAAACCCTGGAAATTGGTGTTACAATTAACGTACCTAGGTAGTAATATCTTATCTAAAGAAAGCCATGTTAATCAATGCATAGTGAAAGGCATGGTCTTCCATGGACTATCAGTCATATAGAAATCTGATCTCATTGACAAGTTAAAGCAACAATTCTTCACAACCATAGCTGTATCATTGCTACTGTACAACTGTACCACTTGGACACTAACATAGCACCTAGAGAATAAGCTACATGGGAACTGCACAAGAATGCAGTATGTAATTTCAAAAAAGTTGTGGAAGCAACACCCCATAAGAAAGCAGCTGTATGGCCACTTGCCACTTATCACACAAACAATCTGAGTAAAATGCTGGACACTGCTGGAGAATCAAGGACAAACTCATGATGTTTTTGTATGGAAACCAGCAGACAGGCACGCCAGTGTGGACCATTGAGTAAAGATGTACATTGACCAACTCTGTGCAGATATTGGATGCTGTGAAGAGGACCTCTTGAGAACAATGATTGATAGGGTAGGGTTGGCTAGAGATTGTCATGGATATCCATGATTAAAATCCTACTTACCTTTAATTACAAATTAACTAACCAAGTGACCCTTCTCTTGTTCTTCCTTTGGTCATTTGAAAATGTTTACTCCAGTTTAAATAACTTATTTGGACAGTTTGGGAAAACTTTAAATTAGTGAAATAATATTATCATGTGATTTTTTCCAACAATCTAAACCGAGCACAATGTTTGACCCAACGGGTCACGTATTTTCTAGTATATACTAGTATATACATAGTATATACATATATATGTATATACTAGTATATACATATAGTACTTTTATGGCCGACACCAGTCAGGTTGTAAAGAAGGTTCTTTAAGAGCTAAGTAACTGTTATTTATGTTTGTATATTTAAATAGAAAATGCCCTCGTATTGTATTTCGTTTGACATAAAATATCGCACTTATTTCACTATTAAGCATTTATAAGTTTATCAGTCACCTATTTGATAGAAAACGGTACCTGTGGACTAAGTTAAAACTTATAAAAAAGATAAGTTTTTTTTGTTTTGCTTTTTGTTTTTTTGTGGACCCGTAGATCTTGACAGATCATCCACCTGCACTCCCCAAAGCCTTTGTCATCTTGCCTCGGCATGTCATTGATACTGGACTATAGGGAAGGAGAGCATGCAGTGCGTGTCACACAAGCACACAACATGTCAACAAGTGCAGATATTCCTACAAGTCCCACGGCGATGGAGGAAGGGCGACGTGTGCAGACTTGATGGCCTGGAAGCATACAGCAGTGAATCTACACTTGACGCGGCTCTTGATCCATCTAACGCCACTTCATTGTTGATTGAACAGCAACGTGCCTCGATGAGGTTGTAAGTGACTGATCAGCCCCTTGGATAGCAGTGTTCCCTCAGTCATCTGGGAAGGGTTTAGAAAAGGTGGCCTGTTCACCTATCAAGCTTGCCAGCAACCTATGGTATGGCAATTGTTCACATTAGCAGGGCGAAAACAAGAAAATGTTACAAAAAACCTAGGCTACCAATAGCCAACTGGAATGTTGGAACACTTCTCGATCTTGAGGGACCGGGAAAACCCAAACTACAAACTGGTATCATGGCAAAGGAACTCTCAATATGGGGTAGACATCGAAGCCCTTGCGATGAGGACCAACTGACAGAAGTGGGGGCTGGGTACACATTCAGGCCGATGGTGGCTGTAAGTGGTTTGAGGTAAGGCAGCCCGAGCACTCCATCCTGAGGTGGTCTCTATGTAAGCAGGACATCATGGACACATCTCCTACACTTAAGACTGACCATATATGTGATCTGTGTAGCAGGGACTGCCTGTCGAGGGCTGGGATCCTCAAGTCATGTACAATTGCATACAAGAGGAAACCAGAGAAGGGGCTCATTTGTGACAGGGTACGTAAAAAACAAAGTTGGGTCCGTGGGCCACCTGAGTGCTCACAACCAAAATAGTTGTAGAAATGGCCTTCTTCTGTGAAGAAGTGGCAATCACCGTATAGTACTTTTATGTTACTGATTATTGAAGTAACAGCCACCAAATAATTACAAGACACACCAAATGAAACAACTAATAAGATATTTCTAAGTTCTTTACAGTACAAATAATTTTACTATAGGCAACTTTTTTTTTTGTAAAAATAAAAATGTATTATCAAACATTTAATTGGTCATCAACTAACAAAGGTTTTGTCAACCTACTGAACCAAAGTACCATTTCTGTCCCATAATAAGTGTTCAATTTGCATATACATTTCATACACTCAATATAACAACTATTATAAGACAGAAGTAGGAAGATTTCCTCTAACCCAACTTAACTCTCAATAATATGTTTGAATAAAAGTAACCACAAAATTTTATTGATTATTTTAAAATCATGTCACAGGATTTTTTTTTTTTTTTTGTACATCTATAGATTACTCACCTTTACCGATTTTAGGATGGAATGCCATAGGATTCCTATCTAGACAGGCTTTAATGGCACGAGACCGTTCCTCTTCATGTTCCAAATTATTGGCACAGTTTGTACAGTTGCAGTTATGACAGAATTCTCCATTGGCAAAACAATCACAATACCTGAACACAAAATAAGTATACAAATGTCAATGTTTTTCCACCACCATTTATTCTGCTAAATAAATGTTGCAAATAGGACAGTTTTAACTAAGATATTAAAACATATACACTTTCTCTTTAATGTTACCTGTTTATTTCTCTTTGTGACTAGTGATAGCAGTAAAAATCCTTTCCAAAGGGTGCCTCATATTATTTAATGGTTAGCAAGCTATGCTGGCAGTCTATTGCTAGTGAGTTTGATTCTCACTGGGTAGCTCATACTTCTGGCATAACTAAGCTTAATAAATGACTATCTGGGCACATTTCATGCAATGGTTTCATAAGTTAGACTAGTTTTAGTGAATTTGACTCACTTAGAGTTCCATACTTCTGGCCTCGTATCTCATGTTGGTTGCATGTTGTCGCTTACTAAGCTTAATAAATGACTACATGCAATCTTAAAATAAGTTTTGTAAAAAAAATTTTTTTTCTAAAAAGGAGATTTTACTTTTATATTTTCATATTTAATTTGGCTGTATTGTCAAAAATAAAAATGACTAATATTTAATTTTGCAATTACACTGTACTTGTAAGATATAAAAATATTTTTTTATTGATTTGCATTTTTTTATCTCTATTTTCTAAGTATTCAACTAAAGTTTATCTATCAAACCTATCACAATTTGAGAGTTCCTTTATTACAATTATTGAATTTCATTTATCAAAAATTTAACATGATTTAACATTTCATTTCTATGATACCTTGTGTTATAATAATAATGTAATTTCTCATTACTCTATAGTGAGACCACGTTACATAATCAATTGCATATACATTGACAGAAAATAAAATTGCAGAACATGGAAGGTTGCTGCTGATTTTCACTTAGGTACAGTATATACATAGGGTCTGGGTACTGATGATACACCCCTTATTTTCTAACCAGTGCACATATCAATCTGTATTATTTACTGTAACCAGCTATATTGTACATTTAATATTGAATAAACTGAAACACACATTCAAGCTGTTGTAATTTTATTTTCTGTCAATGTATTTCGATACACTGAGATATTTTTTTAATTTTTTGCACAAATAAATTTAATTTATAAAAATCAATACTTAAAAAATGTCAAACAGGGATGAATACACTTACAGCTTTAAGCACTGGGATTTTGTACAATTACATGGTTTCCTTGGTCTGGCACCAGTTGCTTCAATAGTAGTACTAGAAGTGGGAAAAATAATAGAAAAGTCAAAACAATAAAACAGCATTCATACAAAAATTAACCCTTAGAACCCAAGTGGCTGGTATTTGTGCCGCTAACTAGCATGGCCTAAATTTTAACTGAATATTCCCCATTTCTGCATCATTATTGCCTATAAAATGTAATTCTATATTTTATCATTTTATTTTTTTTAAATATATTTTAAATTGCCTATAAAATGTTATAGCATTAAATAACAGATTATATTTCAACCAAGAGTCCAGGGTAGGAGGGTCCCATGAGCATGGCATGCTCAGGGTTCTAAGTGTTAATAATTAAGACTATTATAGCAAAAATATAATGCAAACAAAAAACGGACAGTAAAAAAAAACAATAAAGCTCACCCATTTAAAGTATTCCTAGCTAAGGTATTGGCAGTCACTTCAGGGTCATTACTTGCAATAGGTACAAATTCAGACCTTATTTGGGCATTCACAACAGGTGGCTGTTTAGCATTCTGTTGTTGCCGAAGCTGAAAACAGAAATTATTCATCAATTTAATAATCCATTTAAATTTATATTATTATAATCATCATCATAAACCTAATTTTGTTTTTAATAAAAGGTCACTTTTGACATTGAGTGTAATGGCTACCAAGTCATAAAATTCATTAAGTCTATTGTATTCACAAAAATCTCACTACAATGTGCCATTTTTACTGTTATAACAAATAATAATAGGTAAATTTCAAAACCAGTTTTTAATTAATTTTCAAATCAGATGCCATTTTTGTAGGGTAAAAAGTGTTTGTATACCTGTGTAATATACATTGTGGGAACTAGTGTACATCCAGGTACACTATTTCCTGCAATGATTGCTGTGCAAGGTGGAAGCTGTGTCAGGGCAGGCCCAGTTGTATTTGTTCCTGAAAAAGTTGGCCGGATCTGTGTAAGTGTTGACGATGGACCTGAAGATGTAGAGTTGGAGGAGGTGGCTGAAGTGACCACCAAACTGGAGGTGGCTGGCAGAATTATACGTTGGACTGTTGGTGGACCACTACTGCCTTGATTTACAAGTGGCTTTGGGGCAACCTGTGATACAACAATGAGAAAATATAAGCAATATTTTTTTTAGAATCTTTTTAAAAGTATGAGGACATTCTTGATAATAATGTACATTGTCATTAATTTGACCTCAATAATTTGAAAGGTTACAATAGGAAAATATCACACAATAATATAATCCATACAGAAAGCTGATCTAGAAGCATCAGAACTATGGTGCAAAATATTTAATTATAATACCACATATAATTCAAATCAATATTCTTATTTTGATCACATTTCACAATATACTATCTGATCATATTTCATGAATAATGTGTAAAACTGCACCATCCTATTTCTTTTAATGTCCTCCATGTCCTTAAATCTTACTTTTGAGATTAATTTTTAGTTTATGAAACAAAAAAAAGTTGCACAGAGCTTGGCCTGTTGAGTATGTGTATTTACCCAAAGTGCTCCACGAAGCATATGCATACATATATGTTACATTACTGCTCCATAGCTCAGTCGGTAAAGCGTTCGCTAAAAACCACAAGGTTCCTAGTTCGATACTGATGGTAGGTGTGGCGCTCCACCTCAGATGCTAAAAACAATCTCCTTGGTCTAGCGCTATTGAAAAGGGGATAGACTCCCTCGCTAACTAGCTGATACCGACTTTAGGCCGCCCCATCGACTTTACTTACTTACTGCTCCACTTAAAAGGTGTGGCATTATTTTCAAATGACTTGTTCATTTTCCGTGGTAACCTGCGTGGAAGGAATGGTCTCTTTCAACTCAAAAAAAGGGTAACCCGCGTAGAAGGAATCGAATATCAAACACTTTGTTCGTATGTCAAAATCAAATTTAATTCCCCATTTTAAATTGTTAGGTTCCAGACCTAATGAAATTCTAGTTACTTCCCTTGACAAATAAGGGACAACTGCCTCCCTTGAAAGTTGCATTGTGGGAACGCAGAAGTGGGTTTTCCGCCATGACACATACATGTGAGCTATTAAGTTACTTTTAGGGTAGAAGCATTCTATACCCTGTATTTATAAAACCTTGTTAATTTCCAACAAACTGGTCTTGCATTTTCATTCAGTGCTCTGTATTTCATTTGTATGTAAAACATAAATTGGTGACAGGATTTCGGACTTGCTCAAATATACATAGCAATATCAGCTCTTAGCTGAAGTTGACAGAGATTGACAAATTTGTGACCATAATCAGTTTAATTTGCAATTTCCCGGAAGAAAATTATCAGGAAGAACATAATTTTCATAAAAATTCCAAGTTTTATCAAAATTGCTCTAAAAATAAAGAAACGGTAAACAAATTACCAAATTTCTTGTTTTTGAATTAGTCATATTTGACATATTTTTTTAGCAAAATCATGTCCACTTTTGTACCCCCAATTTCGGGGCTTTAAATTCTCATAACTTTTGAACCACTAGGGATATTTGCATAATTCAAACAGTTCTGAACTCCATTTACAGAGCTCTATATAACTAATGTGATTAAATGACCATAACTTCAAATTAAAAAATCAATTGGGAATGCTAATATACACCACAAGAGATCTTCAAACATGGAAATATTAAACAAAGAGGATTTCAACAAAAAAAAAAAAAAAAAAAAACAATTGACAATGTGGGAGTCATTTCAGATCACACACAAGGATTCAGAATTTTAATTTTTGGATGATGGATTTCGTGAACACACAAAATACATTTCAGGAAAATTAAAAATGTTATTTATTTAACAACGAAAAATTTTTTTTCTGAAACTCATATTATATTTCACACACATTTTTTTAAAAAGAATAATAGATCCTGCCATTAAAATTCTTTTAGAGTAACAGCTAAGGTTAATGGAACTTTTTACTGAAAAACTAGGATTATCGCAACAGACTCCAGTGAAAACGAAATTAATAGTGACAATTCTCTCAAAAATTCCATCACAGAATTTCACGATGATACTGATGTGAAATCAACTTTCATGACATGGTTCACTTGTATTAATCATCTTTTCAATGCAGATTTCAAAGAAAAAAATGGACGATTGGAAGCTGTGGCTCCTGTTATGGAAGATTGGTCCAGCTAAACATGAAAAATATGTCAGCCATATTTTTCCAAAACACCCACGGGATCATAATTTTGTAGAAATAGTAGATTTTCAGCGAGCACACCTCACTTTTCAATATGAAGTTTAACACTACAAAGTATGATACAGTTGATTGCACGACTTACTCAACCACCTTCAACAAAGAATGTGAGTGGTTTAAAAGTTCTTCCATAACAAATGAACAGTTTAAGTGCTTAATATTTGTATGTGGTCTGAGGTCCGCACAGAATATGAATATCTACACAAGCATTCTATCTAAGATGAAACAAAATCCAGACATTACTCAGGATCAATGTAGCGTAATTATTATGGTCTACGGAAAATTTGGTGATCGAAAAGAGAATGTTAATTGGATTTCTGGAGAAAGAGAACAAAAAGAGGTTAAAGTTTGGAAGGGCAAACATTCAACGCGTACCAGCCATTGACCGACTAATGACCCCGGAACTAGATTTAAAAATAAAAACGGAAGTCCAAGTTTCTGCGGTGGAGCAGAAGTGGATGTGACCCCCCTAACACCGGGACCACAAACAGAAGTAAAGAAAATTTGCTCTCTTTGGCCAGACCTGAGAAGGGTAGGACGGGTTTGTTGGGGCTCTGTTGTGACATGTCTAGGGTTGCAATGAACAGCGCGCATGAATGTGATTTACGATACAACAGCTTGACCTTACTCTCTCTCTCTTTCTCTCTGAAAAAGAACCCACGAGCCTAGAAAGAAATAAACAAGCCCTTTTTGACTATACGACTTGCGTATGTTATTACTTTGAACTAACGATAACTACAACTAGACTTGGCCCCTTCGCAACATCAAGTCACTGAGAAATGCCATCGAATGGAAAATCCTATGCAGGATTCACATATGGTACAACAGTCAATACCTGCAAGAACAACATCCACAATTAATACCAACCAAGGACAACAGAACTCAACATCACCTAGCTCAACACAAAAGAAAGCTCCATCTGCTTGCTGGAATTGTGGCCGCTGGCATTTTGCTCAGAAATGTCTGTTCAAAACACACCGCTGTCGCGAATGCAACCAACAAGGGCACAAAGAAGGATTCTGTACCCCACTGTTGTGCAAAACAAGTGACCACAAAACAAACACAGACTGAAAAGAAAAATACACACGAATTCGAAAACAACTTTTCTTCCTAAATTAAAATCAAACCTGAAATATGTGTCAGTAGAACAGAACAGCTATCCTGTTCGTTTGCAAATTGACACTGCCTAAGACATAACCCTCATCTCACTGAGACTATGAAAAACCATAGCCCAGCCTCCACTAACATCTACAAGACATGTAGTGTGGAGTGCTTCCAGGAATTGTGTTCATATAACGGGTGAATTGCCAGTGTCACAACAGCGAGGGGAAGATGTGTCAGGGTTATCTCCCTTGGACTATATTTTCATCAAGGCAAGACATAGACAAAAAAAATATTCTAAAAAGAAAATAAAGTGGAATGGAAAGCCTTCTATGGATGGGTTTAAGATAAAAATAAATGCAACAGAACGATCAATCTGAATAAAGACATATAGCAGTTATTCAATGTATGCCAAGTTCATTTCTCAGATTTGTGAGCCACTATGGAAGTTTTCTACCTTCACTACACCAAATTAAGTTTCCACTCAACAAACTGTTACCAAAGGAAATCAAATGGTCCTGACCTGATTGTCAACAATCTTTTGAAAAGATTAAATCATTAATCAACTCAGACCTACTACTCAAATATTTTGACCCAACTCAAAAGATAGTAGAAATGGCGGATGCCTCGAGCCATGGTGTAGGAGCTATAATTTCACAAATTTTTGCTGATAAAACAGAAAGAGCCATCATGCCAGATAAGTGACGCCCACTAAGCGCAACTACAGCCAAGTAGAAAAGGAAGCACTTTGCACTGATTAGCATTCCCAGTTGATTTTTTTTATTTGAGGTTATTGTTGTTTAATCACATTAGTTATATAGAGCTGTGTAAATGGAGTTCAGAACCGTTTGAATTATGCAAATATCCCCAGTGGTTCAAAAGTTATGAGAATTTAAAGCCCCGAAATTGGGGGTACAAACGTGGACATGATTTTGTTTCAAAAAAATGTCAAATCACGGACCATTAAAAAAAAAGAAATTCAGTGATTTCTTCACCGTTTCTTTATTTTTGGAGCAATTTTGATATAATTTGGTATTCTTATGTAAAATTGTATGTTCTTTCTGATTATGCACTCAAATTGTATGTATTTCTATGCTTTAACCCATTATTTAGAGAATAAGAGATACAGATAGCAGCGATTTTGGGTTTTTTAAAAGCTTAACACCCAATTATTCAACATTTTCATTATAATACTGCATGTATATACATGTATAGTATTAATTCAAATAAATAACATCACTTTGAAGAAAAATAAAACATTTATTGCAAAAACACAGACATAAAATGAGGGTTCAGTTTATTTTATGGTAGGAATTTACAAGGAAAAAGTTAAGGATTACTGACTTTAAAACATAGCTAAAAAAAGTTCAGAAAAAAAAAAAAAAAAGTAATCTCGTTGTTGCGAAAATTTCCATTAAATACGATAATTATCAAACTTTTTTTACGTGTGAATCTTAAAATTCTCATGCCAAAAATTAATGTTAAATAAATATTGGGTACTCAAAATCCGGCTAAATTCTCATCAAAATCCCATTATATTACAGGGTGACACAAAAACAACCCAAATTATTTATTTTCCCATTAAACTAACCCTAACCTCCCCCTAAGTTAAAATTAATAGTTTTATTACAAAATTAGTGGGTTCTGTTTTTCCTGGGTCATAGTTTGTTTTGAAATGTACGATGCACAAATTTTGAAATGTACATTTACTAATGTTCCTTTTGTTTACATATCTCATAATTTCAAGTTTTTTTTTTTTCAAAATTCAAACGAACGTAAAAAATACTTCAATTGTTAAAAACACATAAAAGTTAAATATTTAGAAAGATTATGTTTTTTTATTTTCATAGGTAAAAATATTTTTAAAATTGGCGATAGAAATAAGCGATAAATTTAAACCTTATTGTGTGCATAATGCCTAGCCGAAATAGACAGGCATACGTCGTACGCCGCGTCGGACAAATAAATTTGAGATTTTTTTTCAAAATACAAATTTTTGAATAAAAAGCCGAAGAACTTAACATTCTTCAAATTTTACAAATTTTATATCAAAATAATTCTGAAACTTTGTAATATCATGGACAGAGTACGTCTTTTTCGTTTATCATGCTCATTTTGAACAAATAGTCTTGGAGTTTGCACTATTGTAATTTTACTTACACGGGTCCTAGAAACAAAAAAAAAAAGCTCCCTTTTGTACTTCCAGGTGTCTTCTAATTGAATGCAAAATTTCAAGAATATTGATAAAGATTAGCCACTTAGATTTTCCAAAGAAATGTAGAGTGTAAAATGTATTCTCGGAAAAAAATTCCTATCACGCATTTTCGTTTTTTTTAAGCAAAATAAGTTTTTAACTAGCTGTAAAAAAATATTCAATTAATAAAAACACATACAAATTACATATTTAGAGAGATTATTTTCTTTTCTTTTCAACCATATGAATATTTTAAAGATTGAATAATAAATATACGAGAAATTGTGATTTTAAATCAATAAGGTCTGATTTGTGACGTCATTGACAGGGTGTTTTTACATCCGAAAATCGTTTAAATTCGAGTTTTTTCTTCAAAATCATAAGTTTTGGAGAAAAACCCGAAGCACTTGGCAATCTTTAAATTTCACAAATTTTATAGGAAAATAATTTTGAAACTCTCTAATGTTATGGACAAATTGCGTCTTTTTTGTGTCTTATATTTTTTAAACAAATAGCCTTCAACTCTGCCTTCTCATATTTTTATTTCCACGGGCCCTAGAAACAAAAAAAAAAGAACCCGTTTGTACTTCCAGATGTCTTCTATTTGAGTGCAAAATTTCAAGAATATTGATAAAGATTAGCCACTTTGATTTTGAAAAACAAAACAGCGTGTAAAATTTATCCTAAAAAAAAACCAAAAACGGTCATATTTTTGTTTTCGGCTGTTCGACCGAAAATACGGTTTTAACTCGCTGTAAAAAATAATTCAATTGATGAAAACCGATAAAAGTTAGATAATTAGGAAGATTACTCTATTCTCTTTCCAGCCATATAAATCTTTTTAAGATTGGTTAAGAAATACTCGAGAAATTGCAAATTGAACTGATTAAGGTCGCAAATTTGAAAATGTCAGCGTTTTTCAGCTAAATGCTTGTAATGCTACACTGATCTTGTGGTGAAGAAATTCCACAAGATGCTATTTGAGCGCTGTTTCACACTCCTGACTGACCACAAACCTTTGCTCTCAATATTTGGTGCAAAAAAGGGAATTCAAGTATACTTGGTTAGTTGATTGCAATGCTGGGCAATCATTCTACTGGGGTATGATTTTGATATACAGTACCGCAGGACTACAGAATTTGGTCAGGCTGACACCTCATCAGTTCACAATTAGTCCCAGATGATGACACAATCCTTGCTGCCATCAGCATTGACGATGATTTCCAATGCACACTTACTGATTGTATCCGAACAATTCTGGTGTTTCTCATTTAATATCTAAATGAGAAACACCTGAGATTGTGGACTGACATTGGACATAACCAGAGCGACCATGGTCCTGGGTACATGTGGATTTTGCTGGCCCTATCAATGAACTGGTAGTAGTGGATGCCCATTCTAAATGGCCAGAGATTTTTCCGATGAAAAACACAAACACCCATTCAATTATTACCATTCTTAAATGACTATTCAGTCAACATGGCCTGCCATTAGTCTTGGATAATGGAACATAATTCACATCTGAGTCATTCTGTCACTTCTGCAATTTAAATTGCATCACTCATGTTCGATCACCACCCTATCACCCACAATCCAATGGGCCAGCAGAATGTTTCATGAACACATTTAAACGTGCCCTGCTCAAAGCAAAGGGGGAGGGAACAATGACAAGAGATACAACAAAGATTTCTCCTCCTGTATCGGACAACACGAAATGCCACAGTAAAGAACAGCATGTCACCAGCAGACGCACTCATGGGAAGAAATCTCTGTAGCACATTGGATGTGTTACATCCACAAAAACAACAAAAAAGACAAGACACTTGTCATAAGAAAGAATAAATTTTCTCAGTAGGCACACCAATGTTTGCGAGAAACTACAGGCTTGGACAGACAAACTGGCTACCAGGTACTATACATAAGAAAAAAGACAATTTGTGTATAACGTGCAAGTTGGAAGGCAATTCTGGACATGGCATAAAAATCAATTACATCCAAGATATACAAAAAACATTCCATTGGATTTACTAATGGACACATTTGACCTACCAGCTCCAACACCTCCTGTGCAGACAAATGCAAATGAGAAATAGCACAAAAGTGGAGCACCTACAAATTCACCCCAAATGTTCTTGTTACAGTTAATTACTCAAAAAAGGAAGGTGTTATGTTCCAGAACTAACGAAATTCTACTTATTTCCCTTGACAAGTAGGGAACAGTTGCCTCTAGAGTTGGGCGGTTTGGCAATTTTGATTTCAGCATCAATCTCAGTTTTTTTTCCTTGATACCACAGTTTCCAGGTTTGGTTTCAGTTTTTAATTTAGTATTTTTTCTTTCTAACAAAACCATCCATTCATGTGGAATTTTACTCAAGAGAGTAATATTTTTTTTTTTAATTTTAAAACAATTACCAAAAAAAATCAGGGAATTGTCTAATTTTAATATTTTCAGCACTTTATTTATTAATAACTTAATTCTATTATGAATAGCTTATTATCTTTAAAAAAAAAAAATTAAGATTGTAGGGGGCAGTCAATATTTGCTTTGCTCAAAAAAATTTTTTTAAATAACTTATCATGGAAACAAATAATTTACAAAGTCAATTTCTGAGTTGTATTTTAGTTTCTGAGGGGTTAAAGAATTAGATCAAATGGAGATTCTTTAGAAATCTTCCATAAATCTGTGTTTACTGTTTTAAGGAGTTAACTGTTGAAAACGAATAATAGAAATTCTATTTCAACAGACAACTACATAAAACATATGATCGAGTCACAAAGTTGACCCAATCATTATGGAAATAATGGCATAATTCAACTAAACGTTAAATAAACAACACATTAACACTCGGATTGTTTTCATTCCAACAAACTATTTCTATAACATGATTTTTCTTTCTCTTTTCTTTCTTTTTGAATGCAAATTACAAATTACTAAGATGATTACCTGAGATCCCTAATCATTTTATATATATACTAGCTAAAGTACCCGGTCCATGACCGGACTAAAATGAAATTTGGAACACCAGGAAGTGAGAGAGAAAGTGGAAGACAGTAGTTACAGAGGGGGTAAGAGGAAAATAATCCTTGAAACTAAAATCATTGAGAATTTGTCTATTTCAGGATTTGTATTTTCTGTTTTATAGTTTAAAATTATTAAATATTACTATACAGCAAATTGAAAGTATTCGTTTGTATATTTGTTTTTATTTTTTTTGTAAATTTTGTAACATCACATGTACCTAATAGAACAGAAAAACTTAGCAATGTAATATATATTTAAATTACAACCGAATTAGACACATGTAAGGAAAGGAAAATAAGATAAACAAAAATATTGTTACTTAATGTAATACACGTTCTTGTAAGTATACCCAATTTGTTGAAAAATCCTTGTTTTTACAAAACAATTTTAACCCCCCTTCACAAAAAAATTGCCAAAAATCTGCTCCGACCAATCTATGAATAAGTATTTGTCAATTTTATTTTATTTTTACTTTTAGCCCTTAAAAAACTCTAATAATAACAGAAGCTCAGAATTAAAATTGTGTTCATATTAGTAGTTGAAAGATATCGCCATTTTATTCAAATGAAAAAGTAAACATAAACTTGTTTTGAAACAATTTTAATTTTTCCACAATTTTTTGTACATGACAATAATTCACATCTAGTTCTTAATTGCATGTTGAGTTTAAAAAGAAACTGAGAATTGAAAATTTAAATTCTTCGTATTGCAATATCTATTTTTGCTTAAACTTAAGATAGTATTTTAAAAACATATTGTTTAAAAACGTTTTGGTGGACCTGGTCATCTGGAACACCCCCCTCCATCTAATTTTTTTTTTTTTTTTCTTCAGTGGATTATTATCGATTACACACCAATCTATCAGATTGTAAAAAAAAATTCGTAAAAGTTCTTTATTTTTTTAGTTTTCACAAGTGCTCACTTCCTCGTATAAGTTTATAGTAAATTGATCCCCCATATCGGAACCGCTCGAACGGAACCCAAATTATTTATCTATTTTCCCATTAATCTAACCTTAAACCCCAACCCCTAAACCCTAACCTCCCCCTAGTTAAAATTAACAGTTTTATTACAAAATTTTTGGTTTCTGTTTTTTCTGGGTCAACAGTATACAGGGTGACCCAGAAAAAACAGAACCCAAATTATTTATTTTCCCATTAAACTAACCCTAAACCCCAACCCTAAACCTTAGATCCCCATAGTTAAAATTAACAGTTTTATTACAAAATTTGTGGGTTCTGTTTTTTCTGGGTCACCTTAATTTTCACACCTTTGTGCAAGTTCAGCCCAACTGTTAAGGTAGAGTGGTTCCAATATGGGGGGATCGATTTACTATAAACTTATATGGGGAAATGAGCATCCCTGAAAACTCAAAAAATAAACAACTTTTAAGAATTCTTTTTTTACAATCTGATAGATTGGTGTGTAATCAATAATAATCCATTGAAGGAAAGAAAAAAATTTAGGGGGGGTTCCAGATGGTCATGTTCGCCAACATTTTCAGTAGTTGTCTAAAAAATTAAGACTTTTTTTTAAGCATTAGTATTAACTACAAAACAACAATTTTCATAAAAGTTAAAATACTAAAAGGCAGCATGACTATCCGAAGCCATTTTAAAAATTTTTTTAACTCGCTGTAAAAAATGATTCAATTGATAAAAACTCATACAAATTACATATTTAGAAAAATTAATTTCTTTTCTTTCTAATGATGTTAAAGATTGGACCATAAATAAGTGATAAATTCCAAGCTGAACGGCTTAGACTGCAAAATTAATGCACTAAAATCAAAACTTTGCTGCTGATATCGCTGTAACAATAAGCAGGCAGAGACAATATTTTATTATTAGCAGGGGCTGGTATATGGACAGTTCTGAAAATTGGGTGATTTTGGCTTAATTAATTAATTACACCCCTTAATCAGTAAAAATCAATAATCAAATTTGGTGTGTTTCTTAATTAGAAGAATATTAATGTGTATGCAAGATTTAAAATTTGAGTGACCCCCCATTCTGGAATTATACGTCAACACGTACATACCAAAATCTCTCCTATATATATATATATATATATATATATATATATATATATATATATGCATGTTGGTTACTGTTGTATCATGCAAATCACAGGTGGTCAACACATGTAGATATAAGGTTTATTTTTCGATACAAATACAGTACACAGTAACTACGAGTAGTAGTAGTAGTTGCCCTAAAGCCACACACCCTGTACAGAGAGCTCACCGCTAAATAGTAATCAGACTAGTACATCTTGTGGGGGTAGTTTGTCTACTCCACAACAGTTACTAAGAAGACAAAGAAGCATAAATATATTCACCCGACTCTCTCTGCCAAAACCTGAATGCAATACAAGGTCATTTTTTTTTTCAACTGGTTTAAATTCAGATTTACCCTCTGGTTGCTATATCATGGCTAAAAAGCCCAATCTGCCCAACTATTTACCCATAACTAAAGGGAAAAAAAGATGGATTGGTGTCTTTCCCAAGAGCATTAGCACAAAGTGAAATGCAAACAAGCTCCTCAAGTCTATTTTCCTCTAATGATATCTATTACACCAGGCATGCCTCTGGTCTGATGAGAATGGAGGGAGCTGCACTTTCACAATTCTGTTTTACCGAAAAGGGTTGGAGTGCACAGATGCATTTTCATGGTGAATCTGCTACTGACTCATGAACTATAAGTCTTGTTGTTTATAATGTACAGCATTGCTCTACTATTTATCCAGAGCTGGGAGGAAATGATTCATGCTTTTCCACAAGGACATTCACATAAAGTGAAATGTAAACAGCCTTATCCAGGATTTGAACTTGTTTGTGGAATCTATTTCCTTACCGTTATGCCACATGCATTTCCTCAGTTTACATTGTTTTACCTTATTTTAGAATTTGTAATAGACATCACCTACCTGGACCTCTTAGGAAATTTAGACAGCTAGTCATGTATTCAAATTTATGAACACAATTTGAAAAGATCAACTAACTTTGAAGAAACAAATTATGATTTCAAGAAGGCATTAACCAATATGATTACAAATAATAGGATTAACTCTAAAAAATGTTAGGATTTATTACTTAATCAACAGCCCATCATCGTTTCTTATTGTGCCACAGGTTTTATAAACTAAACAACAGACCTATTTATATTTTACTTACTGGTGTTCCTCCTTGTATGGGGAGTGTAATTTTGACTTGTGAAGATGTATTCTGTGAAGGTGCTCTGGCTGGTACAGTGGCTGGGACAATTGGACGACTTTGCACAATGGATGTCCTTAATGACCCTGCTTGAGAAACTAAAAGTAAAAACATAACTGCAAATTATTACATTCAAATATAATTATAATGCAAAGACAATATTCAAAGATAAAGAAGACAAATGCTATTATTCACTTTAACTGAAAAATATCTCATAAAATGTATATTATTACAATGACATCTTCTTAAAATTATAAGCTTGATGCTGTGGTTTTATTACCAATTTGAACAGAGAAAAAAAAAAGAAAATATATTTTGAGACTCCAAAATCAGGTAATCCCAAATAAAGTTTAGTATCTTGAGGTACTGCTGGTATGCCCTTAGTTAGTGGTATGGATGCTTTGGCCACCAAAACCATGCTTGACCACAAGATCATCATCTGATGAAGACTTGGTAGCATTGCTGCTGGGTTTTTTTTTTACAGTAGCAGCTGTATGAATATATATCTAAACAGATACAAACACTAGCAGGGGTAGCTGGTGTTGATAAGATAAGAGAATTTTTTTAACAATATATTTCAGCAAGATTTTATAGATACAGAAATATGATAGGACATAAATGCACAATAAAAAGAATTTTAAACAAAGATAATAACTGATTAGTTTCCAAGAGCCATAATATTTTTCATTTTTTTTTTTGTTGTTTATAAATATGTTTTTAAGAAATGCAAATGGTGTAATGCTTATCATCATAGGAAATTGAACACAGTGGTTTGCATTTTCCTAACAAATGCCCTTGGGAAAGGCAGGAGTCTATCTCTTCTCTAATATGAGTAGATAGTAGAATAGACTGAGCTCTTTAAGCCTTAGTATGGCAATCAGTCTTGGAGAAGGAAAACTCTGAATTCAAACCAGCTGTACTGAACTTACAAATTGACTGTGTGTAACTTCTTGCTCATGGCAGTGGGGGATCAGATAAATACAGACAAATAGGTTTTGATCTTACCTATTAAGAAAAACAGAAAACAAATCTTGCTCACCTGTGGTAGCCTGAGTTTGGGGTGTGACAAGTCGTACATATTGCAACTTATCACAAGGAACCTGTACTTGATGTATTGATTGTGCGGAAACTGTGACATGCCGAATGTTTGCTGCCTGTTGCTGAGTAGCTACCTGTATAGGTTTGCTCACAGGTAACTGAATTTGTTGAGTAGAAGATTTAGGCTGCATTAAAAAAGAGAAAACCATTACATAAAAAATATGCTTTGTGAAAGGTTTGCTTAACATTTTTTTTCTTTCTTTTGAGTAGAATGCTTAGGCTGCAATAACTCTTAGAACCTGAGCAGCTGGTATTTGTGCCATTATCTAGAAGTAAATATATCTGAGTGGTCTGATTTCTACTCGGAATTCCCTTTGTACATCGTTACTGAAAAAAGATATATAATAAGGCAGGACATCAAATTTTTTAGCTATTGGGCAAGGAGTAAAAAATTTTTAAGAACTAGATTAGATTTTCTTATTTAATACTATTTAGCAGTGGGCACTGTACACTGCCAAAGAAGTAGTTGGTCTATAAATACAAAACACTTAAGATTAAAGAAAGATAAATCTTTTTTAAATTAAAAAAGAAAAAAAAAAAAAAGAAATACAATTTAACAGTATTCACAAAAATAGCTGAAAATCCACCCTACAGGCAGAATTTTAATTACTAACCATATTCAGTCTTCATTTTGAGGGTATGCTATACAGAAATGTAAATACTAAATTATGTTAACAGAAAACCTATCCACAAGATATCCCATTTAAATTACATAAACTGATTATTAAATTCCTCTGTTTTACTTTTCATTGCAGGAATGAACACAGGCATAACACCAAACTATATTTTTGTGAGGACTCAAAAGCTAATAAACATCATCAAGGTTAATATTTATGGTCTCCAGGTTATTTTCCAGCAACCAAAATATTAGTCATGAAAAAAAGTCATAACTAAGGTTTCTGGTTAGGTAGATACTTTATATAATTAACCAAAAAGATCAAGAGATTCTTGACAAATGATTATTAACTAACGTACTTACATAACATAGTTTGGTGTTATACCTGTATTTAAGGTGATATAAAAAGTGGGAAGAATACATTTATAGTCAGTTTCTATGACTTAAAATCCCATTCTGAAAGTAGGTTTTCAGTCAGTATAATTTAGTATTTACATTTCTGTATAGCATACATAAAATGTTAACAGAATCAAAAAGTTTAAAATTCTGGACAAAAATGAAACTTTCAAATTACAAGGCTGATAATGCCAATTCATTAAATCATTATGCTTAAATATATTTCTTTCTATAAGGGATGTATAAAAAGTACAATATAGATATCCATAAATTAAATGGAATAAAAAAAAACATTGCGAAACAAGAGAAAAAATGATGAATATTCAAAAACACATCATTAAGTTATAAAAAGAAAATACACATATAAACAACCTTGATAAATTTGTAGATAAATCAATTTCCTTTCATTTGATGTATAGTTAGACAGGATTTTATGGGTTTATAAGCACTTCTTCTAATGGAACCCACAGAAAATGCACATCTATTATATTTTAGAGTGCCATGAGCACCATAAGAAGCTCAAATGATGAATTATGTCTTTTTTAATGATTCATGATATTCACCAGAAAATTTTACATACACAAGCCAAATTTCATTGCTTTATCTTGAATAGTTTTTGCTGTAAATGGGATTTATCGATGAAAACATGATACGTTGTCCAAGAATTTTCAGAAAAAGATTTTTGTCCACAATTTTTCAAGTGCTTATAATTCAAAATATTATGGATGGATTTTAATTTTTTTTAAATCTCATATCAATCCATATTTTATAAATATATTTATAATGGCAAAATTTCACAAGCATTGCTAACAAAAGGACATTCTAATTCTAGCACATGGGTTGATATGTTTTGCAGCATCCCCTGTATAGTCTTGACTTGTCTCCTTCAGATTATCATTTGTTTAGATGACATCTGGTAAGCAGTTCTACACAGATCATGCTGTTTTTGTGGTGTCATAAGGACAACTCCAGTTATTTGATGCCACATTCTTCAAGAAGGGTATTTATGCACTGATGGATACACATATCCATTCCATAGGTGAGTACATGAAAAAGTAGCATAGTAGTTCTTGTAACATATGCAGAATGTTTTATTTGTGTAGTAATGAACATGTTGGATTGGTAAATGCTTGTATCTTACTGTAAAAGTGAAAGCAACTCTTTAATTAAAAAAAAAAAAATAAAGTGTGTATGTCATCTGTATAAAAGTAATGGTCGGTTTGTTGGTTGGTTGGTTTTACGGTGTGTTGGGTTATTTAATGCTAAAAGCAGTTTGTTTCTTAAAGCAATTCTATGGTTTCAAGTAACTATTTCAATTAATAACAATCATTTGAAAACAATTATAGATTCAAGTAACTATTTTTAATACAAATAATTTGCAGTTTAGCTTCAAATATTCCTATCTAATACTAATAATTTGCAAGCAGTTATATGGTTCATTTTACAGCATGTCAACCCTTGTTTAACAACCAGTTTAAATTATGGTCTCCAATTATATACAGCACAAAAATATATCTTCACAATCATTTTGAATTGATAAACACTTCATACTTAGTTGTTTTAAGAGCATTGCATCAATGTTTTAAGAGCAAATGTAGTTCAAAAATTGTTTTAAACATTATCTCAAATAGATCTGTTTGACCAATAGTTAGGACACTACCATACAGGGTCTGAGTGGACCTGGGAGTAATGACAATGAAGTGGTGGCTCCCAAGTGCTCCAGAACTAGAGCCTCATCACTGGGTGAAGTTAAGTATCATACCAAGAACACTAAAAGTTGTTGGATTGTATCAGACTATATGAGCAAAAAAAGCAGGGGTACATGAATTGGTGAAATGATAAATTATCTGGTTTTAAGTAGACAAAATTATTAAAAATCGAATAAATGAGGATTGATTGATTGGTTGGATTTTATGGCATAATGTTTACTAGGGATGTCCAATTTGCCATGTAAAATTTCCACCCTCTATATTTAACACAATGAAACTTGAGTAAAGGTTAATATTATCTTCAACATTTTTGGACCATTCAAAAGAAGAAACATTAAAAAAAACTACTGATGATTTTTAAAAGAATTTTTCAGCTTATGGAAATAATGAAAATTATCAACGAAAACAAGGTTTACATTTTCACACCATTAAATCAATTGTAATTTAACGTAGCCAAAAACAAGTTCTGTCTACGGGCTTTTTTAAAAAATTCTATGAAAAATCAATTAAGAGTCAAATTTTCACAAAAAATTCTATACTTATTCACCTGTTGATGAATTTAAAATATGTTTTTCCTAAAATATATTGGGGGAATATATATTTTTTTTACAATGTCTCCTTCCCTCCTATTTCATTTTATGAAATCTGAAAAAGTGAAGCAATAAAAAATGATTTTTAAGTTTTTCTATAAAGATAAGAGTCTGAATAATTATATCAGATTTTATAAGTTTCTATAAGTGATTTATTTTAGTAAAAAAAAAGAAAAATTCTGAAATAAAAAGTGCTAAAAAATCTCGATATTATTCTTTGAAAACTTTTACTTGTTTTTTTTATTTAATATATACTATATTCTATTAAATTGCCCAAAATTTTTTTTTCTCAAAAAAAAAAAATTTTTTTAAGAGATTTTAATTCCTTTATGTGATCAAATAATTTCGTTTTTTAATATTCAAAAATCTTTTCTTTTTTTTTGTATACAAATCCAATTTTTCACTAATATAATATAACACTGAATTTTAGAATTCTGGTTAATGAAAAATTTGACTTGCCATGATATATTAGTATTTTTAAGAGAAATTGTAATTTTTGAATAACAATATTTGCTTCCTAGAATGTACAGAAGGCCATTTTATCATTGAACATTGGTCATCTTTCTTGAATTTTTCACAAACTAAGTGCAAGACGCGTATATCTTTTGTTCCAGTCTACTACTGTTTGAACAAAGAAAGGAAAAAAATAATGAATTCCTTGATAATAATCGGTTATTGCATAATGCACAAGAAAACAATTGTAATGTCAATTATAGTCACCCATATATTGAAAAGTCTAATCGTCAAAGGGAACTAATATGTAAATTAGTACTGTGCACTGTAAAAAAAAAAAAAAAAAAAAACTCACTCCCCTTGAGCATTTTTTATTTATTTTTCAAGATAATAAAGAATAATGTTTTCCCAATAGGATAATTTGATCTTTAAACTGTTTTATGTTTGAAATTCCATTGGGAGAAATTCTAAAAAAAAGAAAAAAAAATTCAAATAAATTTTGGATTGTTGCTTTAAAATAGCATAAACTGATCACTTGACGTTATTTTTACTTACCCTATCCCTAAAACCTTGGAACACTTGTTTTGTTTTTTTTAAAGAAAAATCATAGCTGAAGCAGACTTTTTTTTTCTGGTGTAAATAAATGAGAATAATCATTAATAAATTTTTTTTAAATATATAAAAATCTCGGACAATGTGTTTGATCTAATATGATTTTTAAAATTCCTTTTTGAGATAGATTAAATAAATCTTTATTTAATTAAAAATATTTCAGGTTAGATAATAAGAGTTCCTGACTCTTTCTAGAAAGGTAAAAATTAGGGATTTTTATTCAAATACAACAAATATATATATACACGCACACACACACACACAAGGAACATTCAAAATGTTCTAAGCCTCACCCAGATACTTTATGACTGCTCAGGCCGGTTTTGTCCATTTTTAGATTTGTTGCAAACCTTTGTAGTGACCTCACTAGCACAGAAATTAAGACAGAAATCCAAATTAGTTTTTCTAGTTTTATAAGTGGTTCTTCTTTCTGGGTGAGGCTTAGAACTTTTTGAAAAACCCGTGTGTATGTGTGTGTGTTTGTGTGTGTATATATATACATACACACACAGATACTTCCCAAAAGTTTACACAATTTGAACAGTGAGCATGAACTTAATTTCGGACTTTTGTTGCTATTCCTTGCAAGAGGTAGTTTTCATTAAGTCAGTAATTACTTGTCTAAAAGAATTACTTAGCTGGTATGAATTTAGGTAACTTCATGCACAATTTCCTTGAATTTTGCTTAACATTTCATGTGTTTAATTTGTGTCCACGCACACTCAGTGAAAGAGAGAGATACACATACATACATTTACACAATATTAACACATCACCTAGGACAATGCCAACAGTCTGCTAAGTCCTCGCTTGTAAGGGGAAGTATTCTGACATTTAATAGTTATCACCCTTAGGTAATTATAATAATTTGAGTGAGCATGAACACAAACCCCACATAATTAAGTTGCAAATTGGATAGTAAACTGCCTTATTCTCAAATTTAGACCATATTAACATAATTGTGCTCATAAAAATTTTGCTCTGATATGCCATTTATGCTGTACTTAAGTAGCACATTATATATATAATATATATATACATATATATACATATATATACATACACACATACTATATACAAACTGTGAACCCATTAGATTCCCAGTGTAAGAAAGAACCATAATGATATTGATGGTTCTATTCAGGAAGAAGTGAATGACTCAAACATTTCATATTTATGGGTTATGTGGGTTAGAGTTCTTATGTGCAAAATGTTGTTTAAGAAATGGTACAAACATCTGCACATTTATTTTTACTTTCCCTTTTTTATATTAAAGTTTCATTTGTTAGTGCTATACCTTAATAAATACTACAGTCAATTCTTATTTCAAATTTTACAAATCCTATTACAAATTTTTTTAAAATTTACATTTATTTTTAATGCAAAAACTGTTCACGGTTAATTTTTATTATTGATGTAATTTTTCATCAACAATATATTCATTTAAATTGTAGTGAAGTAATTATAGTTAGAAGTAAGTTGTTCAATGTTTAAACAATACACATTCATCAATAAGTTTAATTTCATTCAGTATTAGATTATTAAAATAGCTTTTGAATTTTAATTTATATAAATTTTATTCTGTTCTTTAAAAATTAAACAAATAAAGTTATTCAATTGATTTAATGTTTACTTTAATAAATATGAAATTTATTAAATCTCTAAGAAAATGAATTAAGAGTGTAACAACATTTTACGTTCGTTCATTGTTTGTACAAATATTTTTTAGATAAATGTTATTTATCAAAGAGAATTTTTTAAGAATTTATTTTTCTACAGAATTGAACTGAATAAAATTTAGTTTATTGACATTGAATTTTTAACTCCCACCCACCCCAAGCAATACTTTTCAAAAATTAATTTTTACACCGCCCAGCGGTCATTTTTGTTTGTTTTGTTTTTTGCTAGTATATATGATTACATTAATCCTAATTCTAATTCTATTACTCTACTATACCTTCTATCTTTTTTTATCTGTTTTTATAGACAAAAATAATATTAATATGAAACTAATGTACAGGTGCATATGATCCTCTAGACTCAGAAAAAGGTTTAAAACATTTTAAATAAGCTAAAATCATTAACAAAGTATTATGTATCTGTAGTGAGATAGCCAATGGCGTGTTATCTCATTTACATATGTGTATTACAGCAGGAGATATATAGAGACTGTTTAGAGGACTGGTATGAAATTAGCGACGTGATGCTAAGACCTGAGCTACGATTACGCTCGAAGGATCATTGATACTACTACAACAGAGAATACAAAACCACACCTCACAACATATGGCGGCGTCAATAGGTTTACTCACATTAGAGGACCCCGATTTTGTTGAGATGTGGCTAAAATGTTTTTCAGCCTTTGCTAGAAGCAAAAAATTACAAGACAAAAAGAACATTGGAGGAGAAAACGAGATTACTGATTTGTTTTTAGCGTCCGCTGGATGTGAAGCAAACATGAAAGTAGCCGTTATGACGTATCCAAAAGATTTGGAGGATCTCACCTTTGAAGAAATTGCACATATTATAAGGAATAATTTAAGACCTAAGAAAAAACTGGTTATCGCAGAGAGAACTAAATTTCTTGCTACGAAGCAAAATCCCAACGAACCAGCAAGGAATTACATTCAGAGACTAAAAAAGGCCTCGAGATTTTGTGAATTTCAAAAGCTTGGATCAGCAAATATGTCTATCGAAGAAGAATTAATCCAGTTACTGTTCAATGAAGGATTGCACAACGTGAATCAAAAAGATAAAGTTTTAGAACGTCTGCAGTCAAATAACATGGCATTAGAAATGTGCGTGGAATTTGTACAGCAACTGGAAATGATATCCGAATTCAAGGAAGATACTCAACACAATACAATGGTATTTCAAATAGAAGAAAATGCAGCAAATAACACTGACGTGTTACAAGTAAAAACAAGGCTAAAAACACAATCATTTCAGTTCCGTATGCAAAGTAAAGTCGAAGTGGGCAAATTCGATAGAAGACGTGTACCAAGTACGGGCGAACAAAAAACAGAAGTTGACAGTAAAATTAAACGAAATACCATTTGATATGCAAGTTGATACAGGCAGTGACGTGACTCTTATTCCGAAAAACTTTTGGCAACATATGGGTAAACCAAAGTTAAAAAGAAGTCACTTAAAATTGAGACAATTTGATGGCTCTTACATCACTGCATTGGGACAATTCGACGCTACGTTTGAAGCTAATAGAAGATTCGAAGTGCTCCCTATAACTGTAGTTGATTGTTTAAAAAATCATGGACTAATAGGCACAGATATTATAGACATAGATACAGACGATTTAATTAACAGCATAGAAAGTAAAAAGCAGAAAATAGGAATCTTGAGAGGTTACAAAGCCACAATACAAGTGAAAGAAAATAGCCCCCCCCTCATATTACGAATCTCGCAGGATACCTATACATTTGCGACCTTTAGTAAAAAAGAAATTGGAAGATATGGTAGCAGAAAGGATTTTAAAACCAGTGCCGGTCAGCGGTAGTAACTGGGCGTCCCCAATTGTAGTTTTACGAAAAAAAGATGGGGATTTAAGAATATGTGGTGATTATAAGATTGGTGTGAATCATAAAATCTGTTCAGACTCGTATCCTATTCCTGAGCTTGAAACTGTGTCGCATACAGGCACTAAATATTTTACGAAAATTGATTTAAAAGCAGCGTACAATCAAATACAAATTGACGATAAATTTCAAGAAACAACCACTCGGATTAATGAGGTGGATGAAAATGCCATACGGCATAAAAAACGCTTCTGCAATATTTCAACAAGCCATCGAAAATGTTTTGAAGGGGGTAGTAGAAAATATGATAATTTATCAGGACGATATTTTAATAGGGGCCACCAGTATAAATGAATTGCAACAAAAAACTCAGCGAGTTATGAACAAATTAAAAGAGGCCGGAATGAGCATAAACCACGATAAATGTAAATTTAATTGCGAGAAAATAAATTATTTGGGCTTTCAAATATCCAAAGAAGGCATATAACCTGACCCAAATTTATTAATTAAAATATCGCAGGTCGCATCCCCAGCCAACAAAAAAGAATTAGAATCATTTTTAGGATGGGCTAATTTTTATAGCAGATATGTGCCCAAATATTCCGATTTAACTGAAGCATTTGCAGACTTACGAAGAAAGAATAGTGAGTTTGTTTGGACACAAAAACAAGAAACGGCTTTTAACAAAATAAAAAAAGGACTTATGGAAAAACCCGTTATAAAAGTTTTTGACCCCAGAAAAGAAGTAACTTTAACTACGGATGCCAGTGAACATGCTGTGTTTGCTATATTGTCACAGGACGATCATCCGATTATGTACCTGTCAAAGGCTAACCAAGGTAGAATGAACTACTCAAATATAGAGAAGGAAGCTTTGGCCATAGTGTGGAGCACACAGCGCGCCCGACAATTTCTATTGGGTTGAAATTTTTTACTAAAATCTGACCATCGACCCTTAGAATTAATTTTTAATCCAAGGAAAGAATTACCCAAGGTCACATCCGCCATGTTAATGAGATGGGCCATACTGTTGATGGCCTTTGATTTCGATATCATGTACATCAAAGGAAACACTATTCCGCATGTCGACGCGTTATCCAGATTAGCCTTCAACAAAGACGACGATGAAATAAGCGACACTGAAGATGTATTACATTGGGTCGAAACCAATGTAATGCCGATTAAACAGCTTCAAGAAGAAACCTTGCTGGACCCTATTCTGAGCAAAATCTCGATTAGAATAAGGAGGAATAAATGGAACGACTGCTCTAAAGCTGAAAGGCCTTATAAAGAGGTTAAACATAAACTAACCATGGACAGAGGAGTTATATGTAACGGAGATTTGGTTGTACTGCCGCAAAAAATGCGAAAAGAAATAATTAAAAGTGTACACGACGATATACATTGTGGAATAGCGGCCACACAAAAAAAGACTCAAATTGGAGAGCTGGTGACCAGGATATTCACGTGATATTGAAGATTATGTAAAAAAAAGTGTCCCAAATGCATGGAAATAAAAGATTTTCCACAAAAATCGACTCATTCGTGGCCAAAGGAACAAGAACAATGGAACTGAGTACACATGGACCACGCCTATGTCAAGGGCATAGGACTACTATTGATTTTAGTAGATTCGTTCTCGGGGTGGCCAGAGATTGTTCAGGTGCGTGATAGAAAATCTGCAACTGTCATTCTAATTTTGAGAACAGTATTCTCAAGAAACGGCGTACCGAGAACCCTGGTATCGGACAATTCGTCCGAATTCTGTGATGAAAGTCTATGTTCCTGGTTGAGAAAGATAGGATGTAAACCCTATAAAACTCCGCCCTATCATCCACAATCGAATGGGACTGTGGAAAGGATGGTTAGAATGGTTAAATTAGGATTAAAACATTTGAGCCATCACGAGAGACCATAGAATCCTTTCTACCTAAACTCTTGATGAGTTACAGATCCATTCCTCATGCTGATAGAATACTAAGTCCTTCTGCCTTGATGGGAAGACATCAGATCTCCCATAACCATGTCTTTTTCGACTAATGAAAAAATGTGGTACAAAAAGAATAAGGACGCGCAACCTGAGAAGGCATATTTTATTATGCAGAAAGGGAGCAACACCGCCATAATAACAACACAGGAGAGAAGTGTGCTGGCCCACACTGATCAGCTAAGGAATAGATATGAGGAAGACATGAGTGTGGAGGAATCGGAAAAAAACGAAGATACAAACCAATATGGGGGAGACGTTATAGAACCCATAGATGAAAGCAAGTCTGATTCCAAGGTGCCATACCAGGGATCCAGTAGTGATGAAATGAGACCGCGGTCACCATTACGAAGAACACCCCCAAGGATATTTAGGAGAAGCAATAGATCGATGAGGGGAATAAAACCTTTCCATTTCAGGGAGGTGTAGTGAGATAGCCAATGGCGTGTTATCTCATTTACATATGTGTATTACAGCAGGAGATATATAGAGACTGTTTAGAGGACTGGTATGAAATTAGCGACATGATACTAAGACCTGAGCTACGATTACGCTCGAAGGATTATTGATACTACTACAACAGAGAATACGAAACCACACCTCACAACAGTATCAATGTGTATCAATGATGTACCAATTGCAATGTGACCGTTTCACCTCATCATGACAATCAGTACATTAATCTAAGAAAAAAGAAAAAAGTATAGAAAAGGTAAATATTTTTCTTCTGCAGATATATAAATAATAATACAATGAACACTCAAGTGAATTCTGAGAAGAAACTTACTAAAGTTCCTTGTTTGATGATTAACTTTGATGGTGACACTGTTATGGTGGCTGGCTTAGAAATGCCTGCCGTTGAACTGTTTATGGTAAGCATGGACCTTTCTGTACCACTTATTGTCCGGGGAACCATGGTAACTATTGAGGAAGCAGAGACAGCCTGTTGTGGAGATTTAGCAATAGAAACAGGTATCATGGTGATTTTGGTTGGCGTTTTTGCCGGAGATATTGGCATCTTGGTTATGTGTACCCCCGACTTGGTAGGTGTGCTTGGCATTGCAGCTATAACAGTCTTACCAGCAGATACAATACCTTGTGGGGATATGGTGATAGTCTTTGTAGGTGTTTGAGAATTCTGTGCCTGTGGTAAGACACTGATTCTTGGTGCTATAGAGTTCAGAGTCATCAGCTGATTTGGAATTTGTACAGGAATAGCCTGAGGTTGTTCAAGTGATGAGTTCTTTCCTGAAGCACTGGTGATAATGACCTTGGTAACCACTGGAGAAACAGTTGAACTGTTAACGAGTGATCTTTTGCAAGACAGTGATTTGTTAACAGCTTCAATAACAGCAGATGTCCCTGAATTTGTGTGTTCACTAACAGCAATGTCTGGAGCCATGGTGACAACATAGGTAGGTTTGGACCAGCCTTGCTCGGGCTGCGCCTCTGAAAAGGATAAGCAGTCAACAGTGCTAGCCGACTGCATGTTAGACACTCCATCGCTGCTGCTGTTTTCAGAAATTGGGGTGGAGGCACTAATTCCTTGCAGTGAGTCAATCTGAGAGTGCACACTCTCAATTGCCCTCTCTGGTATAATTTGTGAAAACTCTGTACCAGTTACAGTACTGGTTGTTTCCAATGAATTACTGTTTGAAGAGTTTAATGTCTCTATCACATTTGATGCTGTAACTGCAACTTGGTTTGGATCTCCAGTACATAGGATGCCATCAACTACATCTTTATCAGTGCCTGCAAAAAACAAATTAAAAGTACATCAAAATGGTGATCATTCTTGTTATTAAAATATTTTGTAAACATTTACTGGTTCCAAATAAAACTCTTCTGAATATTCAAATGAAAACTTATGTATTACCAAAAGATTTGAGAACCCAATATTTAATACATTTCAATATAGTTAAAGAAACAAAACTGAAAAAAAATAATTCTGAGTTGTCAAAATAACCTTTCCTCTAATAGCAAGTATCCTAGGATTTTTGGATTTCAATATACAAAAAAAATTAGTTAAAACAAATTTAAGACCTAAATTCCACCATCGTATGTCACGCCACCAAAAGAAAAAAAAAAAAAAAAAAAATTCACCAACTATTTTATTTTAAAACTTTTACATTTTTTCAAAACTATTAATTTTACTAGGGGGGTTTAGGGTTAGTTTAATGGGAAAATAAATAATTTGGGTTCTGTTTTTTTTTTTTTTCTGTCACCCTGTAATATAATGGGATGTTGATGAGAATTTAGCCATAATCTCATGGGATTTTGAGTATGATTTGCAAGTGTTACCCAATATTTATTTAACATTAATTTTTGGCATGAGAATTTTAAGATTCACACGTATAAAAATTTGATAATTATCGTATTTTATGGAAATTTCTGCAACAACGAAATTACTATTTTTTTTTCTGAACTTTTTTTTAGCTATGTTTTAAAGTCAGTAATCCTTAACTTTTTCCTTGTAAATTCCTACCATAAAATAAACTGAACCCTCATTTTATGTCTGTGTTTTTGCAATAAATGTTTTATTTTTCTTCAAAGTGATGTTATTTATTTGAATTAATACTATACATGTATATACATGCAGTATTATAATGAAAATGTTGAATAATTGGGTGTTAAACTTTATTAAAAAAAAAAAAACAAACAACCCAAAATCGCTACTATCTGTATCTCTTATTCTCTAAATAATGGGTTAAAATACAATTTGAGTGCAAAATCAGAAAGAACATACAATTCTACATAAGAATACCAAATTTTATCAAAATAAAGAAACGGTGAAGAAATCACTGATTTTCTTTTTTTTTTAATGGTCCGTGATTTGACATATTTTTGAAACAAAATCATGTCCACATTTGTACCCCCAATTTCAGAGCTTTAAATTCTCATAACTTTTGAACCACTGGGGATATTTACATAATTCAAACGGTTCTGAACTCCATTTACACAGCTCTATATAACTATGTGATTAAACAACCATAACCCCAAATAAAAAAATCAACTGGGAATGCTATATACAATGGTAGAATTTAGGTCCGTTAAGTTCAATTTAACCAAAATATTTATATAGGCACATAGATGGTGCAAAATATTAAAAAAGTAGCCAATTTAGCTTGGTAGCCCAATTAACAACTGAGCTATGACCATTCAAAGTTCATTGGAAATTATATTTTATAGGGCACTTAGGGGGACCAATTATCCAGAATCATGAAATTGTTAATCTGAAACAGAATGTGGATTTTAAATGTAATTTTCAATAAGAAATTAATTAACTGCCTTTTTTTTCCAAATTTTTTTAAAAATTCTTTCAAAACTTAACTGATCTTGTTGTTAAACATTTTAATCAATAGAACATAACATAAACTAGTTATTTCCTTGAAATTTGATTTTACAAATATTAGTTATTTTTCCTTTTAAGATCAGAAAAAGAATTCAGAACATAATTTTTTATATAAAAAAAAATGTGGGTTAGTCCGAGAAAATGTTTTTAAATACTTTAAATTTTTTCTTAGAAACTGTAGCAAAGCAGATAAAAGTTGCTCAGAGTACCATTGCTAAAGTGCAAATAGACAATAGTTTGGATGTAGAAATGCGAAGGTATGAGGATCAAACAAAGTTTGGCAAATTCATTTACTCAATTTTCACAAAATTTAGAAGTAAAAGATTCTCAATAATTCGTAACCTTCTTTTATGAATATGAAAAGTAAATGCAATCACATGACCATATAATTTAGAAATAAGGGGGAAAAAAAAAGTTACCAAAACACCATTTTATGAAACGACTCGCTTGTCTACTCTGAAGTTTACAGTCACACAGGGATTCCCCCGATTCATAATTGCATCATTCTCACCATTGTAAAGAAATTTAAATTGAATAAAAAAAACCTTTAAATAACATTAACTATCAATGATTATTTTTTCATATTTTATTTACTTTTCAAAAATCAGTTGTATGAATAAATTGTATGAATAAGTAGCAAATTGCTACAGCCCTGTTAGCTGAGGAATTAGAATACACCGACTTCACCTCTGCAGAGAGGTACGACCCCCCTCCCCATGGGGCCACCTGTTGGCCGTGGGTGGCGATCTGTGATGGCTAAGGATGGAACTCTGGTGGCTGAGCAGTCCATGACATGCAACACTTTTGCCGTTACTGAAGCTAGACGGGCAGTCGAAGAGGGCCCTCTGATCAATCGGTTGGTTACGTCAAGCTGTAGCACCTATTGCCCTTATGTCAAGCCCCAACCCTTTTTATATGTGCTAGAAGGCGGTGGCTGGGTGTTTTATAGTTCTGGAGCTTAGGGAATGTGGAGTACTTGAACACCATTACTCTCAGGTCCACTCCGATCCGGCATGGTAGTATCTGTTAGGTTCCCATCTATGGGCTAAATAGAACAAAATGAGTTCTAAAAAATGTTATAAAAAAAAGAAAATTGAGTACCCATCAAGAATGAATAAAACTAAATATCATCAGCATAAAATGACATGCCATAAAATCTAACCAACCAACCAACTGCCAAGATAGCTGAATGAAATCAATATTGTGAATCACCCTCAGCCTCAAAAGTTAGACCAGCTCCTCAAAAAAAAAAAAAAAAAAAAAAAAAAAAGGACCAAGCAATTAAGATTTGTGCTAAAGCCAAAGTAGAACAATTTCCTGATGACTTTTCTTTCTTTTTTTTTTTGCAAATTCTGTACAGAGTAAATTAAGGCAGGAGTCCAGGGGTTAGAAAACGTTAAAATTACCAATATTTCCAGGAGGAGATGGGGAGTTCACTATTTACCTTGTAAAAAGGTCACTTACACTAACCGAGATGAAAGTGACACTTGATGAAAACACCAGAAAATTTTGTTCAAGCAGCATATGCTTGAAGCCTTACTAGGGAATCCAGGAGTATGTCTTTCTCCCCGGGAACATTTTGCACAAATTTGGCTGTGGCTGGTGAGTTCTGGTGATATCTGAACTTCAAATTTGACATAAATTTCAATTGCAAAAGCAAATTATTTAGTAATAAAACTATATTTTTGGTCGTGTATTTACACGACGTGGCTAAAAGATTTTTTGGATAAATTTGTTCCCCCACCTCACTCTGTGAACATAACTAAAAACAGTAATACTAGCATTACAAGCAGTTAGCTGATAAATGCGGACATCTTCAAATTTGCGACCATAATCAGTTAAATTTGCAATTTCTCAAGTATTAATAAACCAATCTTTAAAATATTTATATGCTTAGAAAGAAAAGAAAATAATCTTTCTGAATATGTAATTTCCATGGGTTTTTATCCATTGAATTATTTTTTACAGCGATTTAAAACCTTATTTTCCCTCGAAAAGTCAAAAACAAAAAATATGAATTTTTTTTCAGGCCTAAATTTTAGTCATTAGTTTGCATTGCAAAATCAAAGAGGATAATCTTTATCAATATTCTTGAAATTGAACACTTAATTAGTAGACACTTTATACTATATCATGTAGGTTGTTTTTTTCTTCTTCAACCTTTGGAAGTGAAATCATTACCAACGAAAGTTGACGCAAGTTCTTTCAAAAAGTGTAAGCTAAGCAAAAAAAAAAAAAGCACTATATCCTTGATACTAAATAGTACTCTCAGGATTATTTTGATATATAAATAGTGATATTTACATGATGGCTTTTGTGTCAAAGTTTGAATTTTACAAAAAAAATAAAATAAAATTTAGTCGTTTTTTATATGTAAACAAACGGCCAGCAAACGTTAAATTTCCGACCACAATAGCTTTAATTCGCAATTTCTCGATTATTCTTGGTCTAATCTTTAAAATAATTATATGGTTGAAGAGAAAAGAAAATATTCTTTCTAAATACGTAATTTACATGGGTTTTTATCCATTGAATTATTTTTTTTACAGCAGGTTAAAACGTTTTTTTTTTAAAAGGGCTGAAAAACGTGATACAAATTTGTTTATGCGTCAAATTTCTGTGTTATTTTTTTTTGTAAACTCAAAGTGGTTAATCTTTATCAATATTCTTGAAATTTTACACTTAAATAGGGGACATTTTTAACTACAAGCAGAATTTTTTTTTTCCGACCTTTGGGAGAGAAACTACAATAGGCGATTAAAGACGATTTTTTTTAAATATAAGATAAGCAAAAAAAAAAAAAAAATCACTATATGCCGAATAGTAGACAGCCTTAGAATTATTTTCAAAATTTTCATATTTATAAAATATGTGAAATAAAAACGATTGTATACCATCAGGAATTTGCTTTGAAACTTTGAATTTTGACACAAAAAAAAATCAAATTTACTTGTCTCCGTAACATAAATAACTCTCAGCGAGGCATCGTTTATCCTGACCATATACCATTTTAAATTTACTAATTTAAAATGGTATATATTCATTGCTTCTTTCAGTCCAATTTTTTTAATATTTATATGGTTGGAAAGAAAAGAAAATAATCTTTCTAAATATGTAACTTTTATGTATTTTTATCCATTGAATTATTTTCCAAAGCGAGTTAAAACGGTATTTTGTCTTTGAACAGCCAAAAATGTGTTATATGTAAACAAAACTGCCCTAACGCAGGACAGGTTTTGTTAAATAAAATTATATAGAGTCATTCTATTTCTTGTATGTAATACAACATAGCAGGTATTTAAAAAATTAATTTTAAAGTACAAAGTGATGTTATTTATATAGATTAATACTATATATGTGTATATATGCCGTATTAAAATGAAAATGTTGAATAATCTTGTGATAAACTTTTAAAAAAAAAAAAAAATCTTGATAACCCTACTTTTTATTTCCCAAATAATAGGTTCTAGCATGGAGATACATAAAATTTAAGTGCAGAATCAGAAAGCACATACAATTTTACATAAGAATGCCAAGTTTTATCGAAATGGTGAAGAAATAACTAAATTTCTTGTTTTCAATTAGTCTGTGATTTGACGTTTATTTTTAACAAAATCATGTCCACTTTTGTACCCTCAATTTTGGGGCATTAAATTCTCATAACTTTTGAACCACTGGAGATATTTGCATAATTCAAACAGTTTTGAACTCCATTTACACAGCTCTATATAACTAACGTGATTAAATAACAATAACCTCAAATAAAAAAAATCAACTGGGAATGCTAGTAATCCCTAGATTGTTGACATGGTCATTTAACCTTCTTCCGACAAACCACTGAGACTAAAATGGAACCAATATTTCTCTTAGGAAAATTTTCACTTTTCGGTACTTCCAAAAATATTGAATAAAAAAACTTTTTTGAATGAACATTAATTTCATGTAATAATTAAATGTTAGAATTATATTTACTAACCCTTCTGCACAAGCAGGATGTGACACAAGGTCAATTTCTTAAGTGGAATTCAAAGGTTTGAATTCAGAGTTTTCCTTCTCCAAGACTAGTTAGCTAGCCATGGTCAAAGAGCCCAATCCGCCTAATCCGCAAAAAATAAGATTTCATTGTTTGTATGCAACTGTAACACAGAAAAAATGATACAACGGTGAAATTTTTGTTAGAGTTATTGCACTAACTTAGAAAATAAATCTATTTCTAATGCAATTTACAACTATTAGTATAGGATCCATGTTTATGTTCCCTCCAAAGTAAATTTCCCAACGATTGAATACTAATTATGGAATATTTTCCTTTATTTATTTAAAATTATAATCTAAATTCTATAAATGTGATTCAATATCAAGCTTAATGGTCACTAAAAGGCAGCCATATCATACATAAGTTATCTATATCTATCTATATAGATATCTATCTATCTATACATATCTAAAGGGCAGTTGTGTGTATATGTATGTCCGGAGGAAACTTTGAAAAATAAAACAATTAACGACAAAGTAAATATATATACACATTAAATATCACCAGCACTTGGTTTTTGAGCAAAAATAATAGAGATTTGATTTATATTTGTGAAGATAATTAAAAAATAAAATTTAAATGATAACAGCATGGATTTTTTTTTCATTTAATATTTCAGATAGTAGACATTAACATTTCTTTTCAGAGTAGCTGGATCAATGCAAGGTCAATTTTTTTTTTTTTTTACATAGGGATTTAAATGGTGCATCCCACGAGGATTCAACTCACTATTCAGTAATAATGGTTCTGCGGGACTAACTTAAAAAATCCCCCTCTACCCTGGCAACACCGGATAGCTGCTGCTAGTACATATATAAAGGGTTAAAGGGTAGTTGTGTATGTATCTATGTCCTGAGAAAACTCTGAAAATAAAACAATTAATGACAAAGTAAATGTATATATACACATTAAATATCACCAGAGCTTGGTTTTTAAACAAAAATAATGAAGATTTGATTTATATTCGTGAAGATAATTAAAAAATAAAATTCAAATGGTAACAGAATAGAATTTTTTTGTATTTAATATTTTAAATAGGAGACATTAATTTTTCTTTTCAGATTGGCTGGATCAACGCAAGGTCTTTTTTAAGTAGGGATTTTAATAGGGCATACAACGAGGATCCAACTTGCAATTCAATAATAATGAATCTGCAGGACTAACTTTAAAAAATCCCCCCCTCTACCCAGGCAACGCCGGGTAGCCGCTTCTAGTAATACATAAGAAAAAGTTATAATACATGAGAAAAATTTTGTTTTCAGCTTACCAAAGAAAAAATATAGCAGGGAAAGAATTTAAAAAAGAAAGAAAACAAAATCACTCATGACTTTAACTTAAAATCGGAATGACCTTGTATAGTTTGAACTGATATGTCAGAAATGCATAAAATTGAAACATATTTTTTCCTAACATAAAAATTTGACTTAAATAGAAAAATTTATTTTTTCTTTTCTTCATATAGAATTTTTTTTTTTTTGATTTTGGAAAGTACCAGCTAAATTTTACCACATTAATTTTCAAATAATAAATATTCCTCAATAGCAAATTAATTGATTTTATAATCTATAATCACTGAACATACAAAACTTGAATGAATCACCCAGCTGTTGGGTAGGGGCCAAGTCGGGTTGTAGTAGCCATCATTAGTTCAGAGTAACAACATACGAAAGTCGTATAGTCAAAAAAGGGTTGTTTATTTACTTCTAGGCTTGTGGGTTCTTTCTCAGAGAGAAGGAGAGTGAGAGAGTATGGTCAAACTGTTCTATCATAAATCTCGTTTACGTGCGCTGTTCGTTGCTAGCTTAGACATGTCACGACAGTGCCCGACAAACACGTCCCACCCTTTTCAGGTCCGGCGAAAAAGAGGCAGAATTTTCTTTACTTCCATTTGTGGTACCGGGGGTGGGGTGGGGTTGGTCATATCCACTTCAGCTCCTGAAACTGGGACTTGCATTTTTATTTTTAAATCTAGTTCTGGGGTCATTGATCGGTCAATGGCTGGCCCCCTGTTGAGTGTTTACCCTCCCAAACTTTAACCTCTTTTTGTTCTTATTTCTTTTTCTTCTCTTTCTCCAGAAATCCGAATACTGTTTTCTTTTCAATCCCAAAATTCTCCGTAGACCATAATAATTACACTACACCAGCTGCTGCTACAGAGAACTTCCTTTTGTTCCCTTGTTTTGTACTATTATAATCTTTTTAAATTGTATACCTTACTAACTATATGACCCATGAATCTGTGTGGTTGGCATTGTCAAAATGGTTCATGCTTCTATTTAGGAAGATTTACAGTGATGCTGATAGCTTTTTAATTTAGTACATCCTGGGATGCATGGATTTGATTTGAATGAGTCCCCAGGAAATGTGATGAGTCCCAACTAAAGTTTCTTAATAAATTGTAGTGGTTTTATCTATGAACAACTAAAACCGTCTAACCTTTACCTTGTACTTCATACTGAGTATTTCATTTCCAAGAAAATATTGAAATATATTTACAGTTAGTTAAAATGATGGGGGCAGAAAAAAAAAAAACACTGGGACGCATGGATACGATTTTTCTGTGTCCTTTTAGATTTTTATGCATCATTGATGCAGGATGCATACGTATTAGCATCTCTGTATGTGTGTGTGTGCATATATATATCTAGATATGTTTGGGATTTGAAGGATAGAGGTGTGACACCAAAAAATCAAATGTGTGCAGATCTCTAAATGATCTACCTTTGTCTACAAGAAAAGTCAAGTATAATTAAGTTCCCAGGAAAAACCTTTTAAATAATAGATTTGAATCGATCTGCAATTGTAGACGTAGGTTGGGTCGGTCACTAAAATATTGTTAGAACTACATTACTAAATTTAACTAAATACATTTTTTTCTTCTTAAATATTTATTCATTTTAAGTAGGATAAATACATAAACGAACAATAAAAACTATGAATTAGTAATATTAAACCACTAAAATATAATTAGAATTAAATTTCAGTAGCTATTATTTAGAATTAGAATTAAATTGATAACAATATAGAAATGGGAATTAAGGAATGAATACTGATGCATTGTTTTTTCTCAATTTTTGCGTGCAGGCCACACGCAAAGATTAAGAGAAAAATAATGTAGCGTTCAACTGTTATTATCTGATAAATATCTTCAATTTAACTAAGGAATTACATCAACTTAGTTAACGTAGGGTAGGGTCCTGAAGAAATCATTTCAATTTGATTGAAACCATGGTAGACCCTTTATTTTTCCTCTAATAATAATAATATCATTCGTATTATTATTATTCTGTATTTCTAATATATTGAGCACTTTTGGATTATTCACTGATGCCATTGCGATGGAAAAGTGAAAGTGGCAATTGGATACTATATCTATTATTATACTAAAGCTGAGATTTTCACCTTTTAATCTCTAAAGGCTTTTTTCCTGGTTAGTTTAATGACACAAAATTTATACTAATTTATTCCTTAGTTTTAGGATTACTAAATGTTTGAAAAAATTTCCATTTTAATTGTTTCTAATTAGTCGTAATTGGCAATTAAGTCAAAAACTCACCCAACTCTCTCTTAAATATCTGCTAGAATTTTTCCCCCTCTCTAATATTCTGTCTAGAGATTTAAGACAAAGACAAGTAGGTGCGAAAAAACTTATCAGCAGCCAGAGAGATATTTCCCTTCCCACGCTTCTTCTTTCTCTCTTTACAGGCTACAGAGAAGAACTTTTGTTTTGTTTTAATAAAACAAAACAAAAGTTCTTTTTTATGCTCAACTAAAATTGAATATCATGCTTTAAAATAGATTTTTTTAAATTACTTTAATTATTAATTTTTAAAATTTATAGAGTCAAAGGAGTAAGCACATCAAATATTTGTTAGTAAAAAATTTAGGAAAATGCTATTTAACTGGTTTCGGTAAAATATAAAAACCTACTTGCTAGGCACTGTCAAATTTGCCGCAAAATCCTTATTTTACAAAATACATTAACCCCATTGAAAGAAACTTACTAAAAATCAGTGAATAATCCGGTTTTAATGAAATTTTCAGTGTTGAGTTATCAATGAATGAATTTTATAATGCATCAGTTATTTTATTTCAAAACTTTCTGATTTTTTTCAGGTCACTTAACACTGACCCCACCCCTTATATTTTGGGTGCAAAATATTGGTGGGGTTAAATAAAGTTGAAACTAATTACAGTATAAATAAAAAGACAAAAAACTAAAGGTGTGAATAGAAGAAAAAAAATTAAGGGTGGCTGTCCTGGTAGAAAATAACTACCGAAAATCAAAAAATAAATTTAAAATAAAAACTAAAAAAATAATTGTTGATTTTTTTTTTTTTTTTTTTACTCTTTTCGACAATTATTCATTAAAATCAGATAATTCCTTGATCTTTGGTAATTTTTTTTCAATCGGGGAGGGGGGGTGGATAAGTTTATTTTGTAAAATACAGACTTTACATCATCTTTGGCGACTTTGTGGTCAAAAATGTGAATTTTTACAAAATTATTTAAAAAATTAAAGGAAATGATGAAGGTCAATTTAACTATCATGAATTTTTCCAAAGTGGAAAAATGGCATTTTCCACTTTTAATTGTTAAAACATAAAATTGTAACCCTAACCCCAAACCCTAAAACTAACCTTAACAAGATTAAAATCTTGTCAAGTATCATTTTAAGAAATTAGATTTAAGATAGATTGTTTTAAAGTTTGTTTGAATTGCACAACTTTTAAGCAATTACCTTTTAGATAATCCCAGTTTGCTTGTTAACAACTATTTTAATCTTTTAGCTTTTAGATAGTTTGAAATATATTTAAATATATTTCAAATATATTTGCTGGGGGCCGGGTTAGCTCAGTTGGTAGAGCGTTCGGCTAGAAACCACAAGGTTCCTAGTTCGATACTGGTCCCCGCCAACTCAGCGTATGAGTAGCACAGGGATCTGTGCGGTAAAGTAAGGAGCTGATGGTAGGTGTGGCGCTCCACCTCAGATGCTAAAACAATCTCCTTGGTCTAGCGCTATTGAAAAGGGGATAGACTCCCTCGCTGACTGGCTGATACTGACTTTAGGCCGCCCCGTTGACTTTACTTACTATTTTATTTGGACTGGTAAAATAAGCCTAAAAGTAAGTCTATTTTACTGAAACCAGCTAACTAGCCTATTCAAAAAATTTATATAAAATTACAGAATTAGATTGTTTTATTTCTAAATAAATGTAAATAAAATAAATAGGAAACTTAATCTTTATCAATATTCTTGAAATTGAACACTTAATTAGTAAACACTTTCTACTACTGTAACATAATTAGATTCTTAATATTTATGTACAGTAGTGTAGAAATCAAAATGGCTGTTGTAAGTTGCAGCCCATGGCCTTGAAGGATGAGTGACAAGGCTTGACCTCATCTTGATCCTTTCCGGTGAATACCGTGAGAATCGGTGGTGGAGACCCTTTTCCGGTTTAGATTAGAAATAGATTTTAGTCAGTCAGCGAGAAACCATGACGGTGGTGAGTTGTGTTATACACTCTCCGACTCGATCTGCGCAGGTAGTCTGGTGGGGATTTCGAAATAAAATGTGATCTAAGTAAATCGAAGTCTTGTGTTATTATCTAAAAACTACCAATGACACAGGGCTTCTGATAAAGAGATATCCCCAATGAAAGACCAGATACGAAGTCCCCAAGAGAAGTCCAGACGAAGAAGAGATGTTAGAAGAGACCTAGAAGACGTAAGATAGAAAAGATGTCAGAAGAAGAACCTAAGATAGAAAAGAAGAATAGAAGTAAGTAAAGAGGTATACAACACTACATCGTGTAGGTTGTTCTTTCTTCTTCGACCTTCAGAAGTGAAACCACTACTAACAAAAGTTGACACAAGTTCTTTCAAAAAGTATAAGCTAAGCAAAAAAAAAAAAGCACTATATCCTTAATACTAGATAGTCTGAGGATTATTTTGATATATAATATGTGATATTTACATGATGGTTAACCATCAGGCTTTTTTGTCAAACATTCAGTTTTGGAAAAAAAGAACTTACGATATAGTATTAAAACTTTAGCAAAACACATTATTACATGCCAGCCGGACACACTTTGTTTAAAAAAAAAAAAAAATTGATGTAAATAGGTATTCTATTTCTTGTATGTAATGCAACATATCAAGTATTTAAAAAGGAATTTTTAAGTTCAAAGTGATATTATATATTTAAATTAATACTATATATGTGTATATATGCTATATTAAAATGAAAATGTTGAATAATCTTGTGGTAAACTTTTTTATTTTTTTTTTTTTTAAATGTTGATATCAGTACCTCTTATTCTCTAAATAATGGGCTATAGCAAGAGATACATACAATTTGAGTAGAGAAACAGGAAGAACATACAATTTTACATAAGAATGCAAAGTTTTATCAAAATTGCTCAAAAATAAAGAAATGGTAAAGAAATTACTGAATTTATTGTTTTGAATTGAACCATGATTTGACATATTTTTTTAACAAAATCATGTCCATTTCTATAGTCCCAATTTTGGGGCTTTAAATTCTCATAACTTTTGAACCACTGGGGATATTTGCATAATTCAAACAGTTCTGAACTCCATCTACAGAGCTCTATATAACTAATGTGATTAAATAACCATAACATCAAATAAAAAAAATCAACTGGGAATGCTAATAGTAGTATTTTTCAATATAGGGAATAAAATGAAACTCTTCCCGACATCTTCAAGAGAAAAAAAATAGCAAAAGCACATCATTTTGACAGATGCAGATTTTAATTTATAAAATTCTTCGATTTTAAAGACTGTAAAACAAATAATTTATCCATGTGACTTTTTAAGATGTTTCCTCTTCATAATACAGCACACGCCAGGCCAGCTTTGTTTAAAAACTGATGTAAAGAGGTATTATGTTTCTTGTATGTAATTTAACATAGGCATTTAGAAATGTATTTTTAAGTTCAAAGTGATGTTATATATTTAAATTAATATTATATATGTGTATACATGCAGTATAAAAATGAAAATGTTGAATAATCTTGTGATAAACTTAAAAAAAACAAAAAATCTTGATATCCCTACTTTTTATTCCCCAAATATTGGGTTCTTGCATGGAGATACATAAAATTTAAGTGCAGAATCAAAAAGAACATACAATTTTACATAAGAATGCAAAGTTTTATCAAAATGGTTACAAAAATAAAGAAATGGTGAAGAAATTACTAAATTTCTTGTTCTGAATTGGTCCGTGATTTTACATATTTTCTTATTAAAATCATGTCCACTTTTGTACTCCCAATTTCGGGGCTTTAAATTCTCATAACTTTTGAACCACTGGGAATATTTGCATAATTCAAACAGTTCTGAACTCCATTTACTAAGCTCTATATAACTAATGTGATTAAATAACAATAACCTCAAATAAAAAAAAATCAACTGGGAATGCTATTCATGGTTTGTTCAATTGTCTTGTCCATTGATGTCTGACTGAAGGCATACTGGTTTTGTTGCTGAACTACAAAAACCTATGCAACAAGATGCTTTGGTATTGAATACATACAGATTTACCTGGCTTAGTTCAAATGATCATATACAAAATACTAGGGTACCATTTTTTTTCCTGCAGATTGAAGGTGAAGGGCCCAATCTCCTATCCGAAAAAAGAAAGAAAGAAAGAAAAGGAAAAGAAAGAAAAAAGAAAGGGATAAGGAAAAGAAAGAAAAAAAGAAAGGGAAGAAAGAAAGAAAAAAGAAGGGATAGGAAAGAAAGAAAAAAAAGAAAGGGATAAGGAAAAGAAAGAAAAAAGAAAGGGATAAGGAAAGAAAGAAAAAAAGAAAGGGATAAGGAAAAGAAAGAAAAAGAAAGGATAAGAAAAGAAAAGAAAAAAAGAAAGAAAGGGAAAGGAAAAGAAAAAGAAAGGGATAAGGAAAGAAAGAAAAAAAGAAAGGGATAAGGAAAAGAAAGAAAAAAAGAAAGGGATAAGGAAAAGAAAGAAAAAAAAGAAAGGATAAGGAAAAGAAAAGAAAAAAAAAAAGGGATAAGGAAAAGAAGAAAAAAAGAAAGGGATAAGGAAAAGAAAGAAAAAAAAGAAAGGGATAAGAAAAGAAAGAAAAAAAGAAAGGGATAAGGAAAAAGAAAGAAAAAAAGAAAGGATAAGGAAAAGAAAGAAAAAGAAAGGATAGGAAAAGAAGAAAAAAAGAAAGGGATAAGGAAAGAAAGAAAAAAGAAAGGGATAAGGAAAGAAAGAAAAAGAAAGGATAAGGAAAAGAAAGAAAAAAGAAAGGGATAAGGAAAAGAAAGAAAAAAAAAAAAAGGAAAGAAGAAAAAAGAAAGGGATAAGGAAAAGAAAGAAAAAAAGAAAGGGATAAGGAAAAGAAAGAAAAAAAGAAAGGATAGGAAAGAAAGAAAAAAAGAAAGGATAAGGAAAAGAAAGAAAAAAGAAAAGGGATAAGGAAAAGAAGAAGAAAAAAGAAAGGGATAAGGAAAAGAAAGAAAAAGAAGGATAAGGAAAGAAAGAAAAAAGAAAGGGAATAAGGAAAAAGAAAGAAAAAAAAAGAAGAAAAAAAGGGATAAGGAAAAGAAAGAAAAAAGAAAGGGATAAGGAAAAGAAGAAAAAGAAAAGGGATAAGGAAAAGAAAGAAAAAGAAGGGATAAGGAAAAGAAGAAAAGAAAGCGAATGGAAAAGAAAGAAAAAGAAAGGATGGAAAAAGAAAAGAAAGCGATATAAGAAAGAAAAAGAAAGAAAAAGAAAAAAGAAAAAAGAAAAAAAGAAAGAAAAAAGAAAAAAAAAAAAGCGATATGGAAAAGAAAGAAAAAAAGAAAGCGATAGGAAAAGAAAGAAAAAAGAAAGCGATATGGAAAAAAAGAAAAAAGAAAGGATAAGGAAAGAAAGAAAAAAGAAAGGGATAAGGAAAAGAAAGAAGAAAGGGATAAGGAAAGAAATGAAAAGAAGCGATATGGAAAAGAAAGAAAAAAAAGATAGAAAGAAAAAGAAAGAATATGGAAAAGAAAGAAAGAAAGCGATATGGAAAAAAGAAAAAAGAAAGGATAAGGAAAAGAAAGAAAAAAGAAAGGGATAAGGAAAAGATGAAAAAAGAAGCGATATGGAAAGAAAGAAAAAAGAAAGGGATAAGGAAAAGAAGAAAAAAGAAAGCGATATGGAAAAGAAAGAAAAAAGAAAGCGACATGGAAAAGAAGAAAAGAAAAGCGATATGGAAAAGAAGAAAAAAAAAGTGATATGGAAAAGAAAAAAAAAAGAAAAGGATAGAAAAGATCAGGAAAAGAAAGAAACATAGAAAAAGATGAGGAAAAGAAGGAAACATAGGAAAAGAAGGAAACATAGAAAAAGATGAGGAAAAGAAGAATGAAAAGGATGAGGAAAAGAAAGAGAGAAAGTAAGAAAAGGAGAACAGATAAAGCTAATTTTGATTTTTTGAATTCAAGGGAGATAACTATGATTTTTTTCATGTAAATTTTATGTTCACAAAACTAAACGAAATTCGCCTAAAAGAATGAATTTTCTTTAAATACTAATTTTATATATATATAATCTCAGACAGAACCAAGATATTGTAAGAGTTTTGGTAATTTCACTGTTTTAGCCTGTTTTTCGTATTTTTAACAGGTCAGGTTGGGATACCTACTCATATGGGTGTCCTGGACACCCATTTTTGGGGAATGCAGTTATCAAATTCTAGGCCTTACTGCCCAGATGTCGATATGAATAGTGCAACTTCCTCATTACAAATCAAGAGATATTGTTAAGAATTGAACAAAAAAAACAACAAAAAAAAAACTATGAGTAGACATTTATTTTACTCATTCTTATTTCTATACTATAATTCTGCTATTAAAAAGATCTGACAAAATAAAAATCGTTGCACAAAGATAAATGATTTTTAAAAGCTATTTTGATGTCCACAATGCACATTAACAACAATTTTAATTTTCTAGATATGAAAAAGAAAGAAGAAAAAAAAACGGTTCATCTGTAGAGTAATAAAAGACAAACAGATTATAATTACTGTATATGGACAAAACAACAGAAAATACATCCCCAGACTCCCTATTTTAAGATGAAGCTTTCTAAATAGGGGAAACAACACCCCCAAGGGTGTGAAAGATGAGTTAGGCAACAGATCATCATATACTAATTTATTTTTCTTGAAAAAGAAAGAAAAAAAAAAAAAAGAAAAAAAAAATATTTGGTTTTATATCAGTAAAGTCAATAAATAAAGGGAAGCTATTCCCACTTGGTGAATCACAAAATATCTTTATTTTTAATTATTAATTTCTATTTTTGTTATTTAACTAATTTCTTTATAATATCTAGTAATTAATTCTTCACATAACTTTCTGAGTTCTTGAAGGTAAGTTTTCCTATTATCTATCTATTGTTCCTCTATATATTTATATTAAGTACTGCCAATTTGTTCGCTCATTTTCATTTTAAAAACGAATTCAAATTAAATCAATTATTTAAGGTTAATTTTTGTTGAAGTCGAAAAGTAGTAACATAGTAACATCAGTAAAAACAGCAAAATAATATTACATATGTAATTTATTTTTAATACATTAAAATGTATTAATTAAATTTTGCTAAGTGAAGATTTGCACAAAATGGACTCTTTGTTTTTTGGTAAACAAAAACACAGGATTTTTTTTTGATTTTTTTAAAAACTCTTTAGTTTTCTGATGATTCATTTAAATTAATATAAAAAAGTTGGTAATTTTACTGTACATAATGTATTAAATGATTTTTGTTATTGATTTTTAAGAAGAATCTCTTATAAGTCTGAAAATATTAAATAGTATGGGTTAAACCCATACTATTTAATATTTTCAGACTTATAAGAGATTCTTCTTAAAAATCAATAACAAAAATCATTTCCTTAAAAATTTTTTTTTTTTAATTATTCACACCTTTGGTCTTTTTGTCTTTTTATTCATACTGTAATTAGTTTCAAAAGTATATAACCCCACCGATATTTTGCACCCCAAAAATAAGGGACGGAGGAGTTAAAATTAAGTGGCCTGAAAAAAAATCAGAAAGTTTTGAAATAAAATAATTAATGCATCCTAAAATTCATTCATTGACAAATCAACACTGAAAGTTCATTAAAATCAAATAATTCCTAATTTTTAGTGAAATTTTTTCAATCAGTGGAGATAAATTCATTTTGTAAAATACATCTGTAAAATTTAAAATTGGCAGTACCTAATTTATACGAATAGATAAGAATTTCTGTGCATATTTCTGCACCCACACTAACATTAAAACAGCATATATCATGTTAAACTGATAATACATAGGACTAGTTTGCAAATATACTAATAGAAATTTATCAGTCATGTGATATCTAATTTGCATAATGATTTTAAAAAGCAGGTTTTGATAAATAATTGTCCTGCGCTATCCATGTGTAATTTTATAGTTTTACATATACATATATATACATAGCATAGCAATAGCATAATCTTTACAGATCACTGCCATCCCTCACATTCCTACAACCCCACAACCAGAACCTTTACTCTCATGAGCCCTCAAGTGACTCATCAATCCCGCTGCAGATCCACAAAGTTTGATGCAAATATGACATAGGAAGAAATTTTTCCACTGGATTAAATGGATCAGATGGTAAAATTTGATGCTTATGCACCACCAGAAGTTGACTTACAAACTTTGCTACAGATTGCACAAGACAGCGTGCATGAATTGTCTCTGATGAGATTTCCTATGATTGACATATCCGGTTTTAGAAAGCAGAATTCGATTGCATGTTTGACATTTCCAACCCTCCATGTTCTTACCAACATAACAGGTGTATCTCTTTCGAATTTGACGCTTGGAATTTTCATGCTCAATTCTTTCAGTCTCAAAACTGGTACAAACATCATCCACATGGATCTTCCATTCAGTCCTCTTCAATGCCAGTCTTTACCAGTTGTCAAGATCTATTTTTATTTTTAAAAGGTTGCTTTTTAAGCAATCCTTATACCTCTTCCAAGGCTTATGCTGTGGCCTTTTGCCATCAAGCAACTGCTTTGATAAATAATAACTATCAGTTCAGCACCCCTATATATTGCAGCCCTCCACAGTCCACGTTCGGATATCAGGGATTCCCAATTATCGATGGGAATACCAAAATATGTCAGACTCTCCTTAACACTATCACAAAACCATTTTTTGGCTTGTGTTGGGGTCTTTTGCCAAAAAGAAGCTCACCATAAAACAGATGTTTTGGTAGTCTAGAGTCATCAAGCCAAACAAGATGACCCGCCCAATGCATCTGATTCCTCATCACAACTTCAGTAATGCTAGTTGTTTTGGCTTTGGTCAAGACACCCATATCTGGAACATGGCTGTTCCACTTCAGACCAAGGATATGTCTAAGACAGTGCTGACTCATATATGAGGTTGATACAACGTCCAGGTTTCAGAAGCATAGAGCAAGGATGACAACACACATGCTTGATACACAGACACTTTACTTGCTAGAGTTAGATCACCATTGGACCAGATGCTGTATTCTAGCTTACCAAAGGACTCAGATGCCCTGATTATTCTGTTTGATTTCCGCATCAAGAAAATCGTCACTAGATAAAGTACTACCAAGGTAGAGAAACTCCTTCATGACTTCAAGATGCTTCCCAAAGACAAAGATGTCAGGTTCTATGTGGAACCTGACATCTTTGTCTATGGGAAGCATCTTGAAATCGTCAAGAAACTTGTCTACATACATACACACATTATATTAGCATTCCCAGTTGATTTTTTTTATTTGAGGTTATTGTTGTTTAATCACATTAGTTATATAGAGTTGTGTAAATGGAGTTCAGAACCGTTTGAATTATGCAAATATCCCCAGTGGTTCAAAAGTTATGAGAATTTAAAGCCCCGAAATTGGGGTACAAATGTGGACACGATTTTGTTTCAAAAATATGTCAAATCACGGACCATTAAAAAAAAAAAAAGAAATTCAGTGATTTCTTCACCATTTCTTTATTTTTGGAGCAATTTTGATACAATTTGGTATTCTTATGTAAAATTGTATGTTCTTTCTGATTATGCACTCAAATTGTATGTATCTCTATGCTTTAACCCATTATTTAGAGAATAAGAGATACAGATAGCAGCGATTTTTTTTTTTTTTAAAGTTTAACACCCAATTATTCAACATTTTCATTATAATACTGCATGTATATACATGTATAGTATTAAGTCAAATAAATAACATCACTTTAAAGAAAAATAAAACATTTATTGCAAAAACACAGACATAAAATGAGGGTTCAGTTTATTTTATGGTAGGAATTTACAAGGAAAAAGTTAAGGATTACTGACTTTAAAACATAGCTAAAAAAGTTCAGAAAAAAAAAAAAAAAAAAAAAAAAAAGTAATTTCGTTGTTGCGAAAATTTCCATTAAATACGATAATTATCAAACTTTTTTACATGTGAATCTTAAAATTCTCATGCCAAAAATTAATGTTAAATAAATATTGGGTACTCAAAATCCGGCTAAATTCTCATCAAAATCCCATTATATTACAGGGTGACACAGAAAAAAAACAACCCAAATTATTTATTTTCCCATTAAACTAACCCTAACCTCCCCCCAAGTTAAAATTAATAGTTTTATTACAAAATTAGTGGGTTCTGTTTTTCCTGGGTCATAGTTTGTTTTGAAATGTACGATGCACAAATGTTGAAATGTACGTTTAAAAAATTTTGCTTGTTTACATTTCTCGTAATTTCAATTTTTTTTTTCCAAAATTCAAACGAACGTAAAAAATAATTCAATTGTTAAAAACACATAAAAGTTAAATATTTAGAAAGATTATGTTTTTTTATTTTCATAGGTAAAAATATTTTTAAAATTGGCGATAGAAATAAGCGATGAATTTAAACTTTATTGTGTATGCCTGTTTACTTCGGCATTATGCCTAGCCGAAGTAAACAGGCATACGTCGTACGGCTCGTCGGACAAATAAATTTGAGATTTTTTTTTTCAAAATACAAATTTTTGAATAAAAAGCCGAAGAACTTAACATTCTTCAAATTTTACAAATTTTATATCAAAATAATTCTGAAACTTTGTAATATCATGGACAGAGTGCGTCTTTTTCGTTTATCATGCTCATGACGTCAGTTGACAGGCTGTTTTTACAACCGAAAGTAACGTAAATTCGAGGTTTTTCTTCAAAATCAAAACTTTCGGATCAAATCCCGAAGCACTTCGCAATCTTTAAATTTCACAAATTTTATAGGAAAATAATTTTGAAAGTCTCTAAAATTACAGACCATTGCGTCTTTTTTGCGTCTTTCATATTTTTTAAACAAATAACCTTTAACTTTGCCCTCTGATATTTTTGTTTTCACGGACCCTAGAAACAAAACAAAAAAACCTGTTTGTACTTCCAGGTGTCTTCTATTTAAGTGCAAAATTTCAAGAATATTAATAAAGATTACCTACTTTGATTTTGAAAAACAAAACAGCGTGTAAAATTTATCCTAAAAAAAAAAAAAACTGGTCATATTTTTGTTTTCAGCTGTTCGACCGAAAATACGGTTTTAACTCGCTGTAAAAAATAATTCAATTGATGAAAACCGATAAAAGTTACATATTTAGGAAGATTACTCGATTCTCTTTCCAACCATATAAATCTTTTTAAGATTGGTTAAGAAATACTCAGAAATTGCAAATTGAACTGATTAAGGTTGCAAATTTGAAAATGTCAGCGTTTTTCAGCTAAATGCTTGTAATGCTAATTATATATGTTGGCTGTCAACTCATGCACAAGTAAGACCATTTCTGTTCTTTTTATTTTTTTGCAAGGTGCGAGCACGAAGATGACTCTTCAGTCCACTGAGACTCTTGAAGGATCTACTACATAGTAAACATACTTGAGTGCCAGTAGTATTTGACACTGTATCCTTGTTTTCTCAGATGACTCACCAGACCAGTCCTGGGGAGATATACTCTTCCACATAAACTACATGTAGGAACTTCTCCACTTTCGATGTTGCTGGACTGAAAATCACCCTAACAGACCACTTCAATTTTTGGTGTTTAATTCGGTTCTAAAGGCAGGTTCAAAAGTATTCACAACCATTGTGTGGGAGCTGCTATATGCAGATGACTGTGACTTGGTAATACACACACAGGATGAGATGCAGATGATTGTTTCTCTAGCATTTGGATTAACAATAAATGTAAAAAAGACTGTTGTCGTGTATCAGCCTGCCCCAAACAAATGCTTTGTGGATCCCACTATCTTTATGTAGGGTGAGCATCTCAAAGTTGTTAATCACTTTGTCTACAACTCTTTTGATAGAGAAATTTCCCTTAGGTTGCAGAAAGCAATAAGATCCTTTGGTTTCCTTGAGAAGAGGGTTTGGAGCCAACGTGGCATTAAGATCTCCACCAACCTGGGTATATACTAAGTCTGTATGCTCACTACCCTTTTGTACGCCTGTGAGACCGGGGTTGTTTACAGATGACATCTCAAGACACTTTAGAGATTCCATCAGAATTGCCTTTACAGGATTTTAGGGATAGAATGGTTGTCATTTACACCAGACACAACAATACTTGAAAGAAGTCACCTGCCTAGCATTGAGAGTTTGATCCTTGGATCTAGTCTTCAGTGGTCTGGTTATCTAGTTCACATGAATGATTGCTGAATCCCAAAACTATTTTAAAGGGAAATCTCAACTGTCAAATGTCGTCAGTGCAAACCCAAATTGAGGGTTAGGGAATGCCCTAAGGACACTCTGAAGAATGCTGCCATCACACCTGGCTGAGGAACCACTATCTATTGGTCTGTGAAAGAATTTGAGTCCAACCAAATTAAATATATATATAATAGTTTTATGTATACCTTTCATTAGAAAGCCAAAAAGTCATTTTAATTTTATCAATGAAGGGGTGCAATGTATGTTAATGTCCCTGGAAAAATATGCCATTTACACAGCTTGGGAGTACAGGATTTTGTTAAAAAAAATTATGTCAAATTACGGACCAATACAAAACAAGAAATTCAGTAATTTCTTCACCATTTCTTTATTTTTGGAACAATTTTGATAAAACTTGGCATTATGTAAAATTCTATGTTCTTTCTGATTCTGCACTTAAATTCTATGTATCTATATGCTGTAACCCATTATTTAGAAAATGAGATATAGATAGCAGCATTTTGGGTTTTTTTTTTTTAAAGTTTACCACAAGATACATCACTTTGAACTTAAAAATACCTTTTTAAATACCTATGTTGAATTACATAAAAGAAATAGAATACCTATTTACCTTTGTTTTTAAACAAAGTCGGTCCGACGTGTGCCGAGTTGTTTACGTTTTTCATAATTTTAAGTTGGTTTTTTTTTTCAAAAATAAAAAATGTGACAAAAAAAAAAAACCCAGACAGTAAAGTATCATTAATATTTCCCACATTATATACGAAAATAATTCTGAGACTATCTTCTATTAGTGACATAGTGCTCATTTTTTTTTTCTTATCTTATATTTTTTAAAGAAATCTCCGTCAACTTTGGTCTGTCGTGGTTTCGCTTCCAAAGGTTGGAAAAGAAAAAAAAAAACTTTCTGCTTGTAGTTTAAAGTGTCTTTTAATTACATGTAAAATTTCAAGTTTAGCCACTTTGATTTTTTTTTTTTAAATTGTAACGGAAAATTTTAACTTGCTGTAAAAAAAATAATTGAATGGATAAAAACACATACACATTGCAAATTTAGAAAGATTATTTCATTTTCTTTCCAACCATATAAACATTTTTAAAATTGGACCATAAATACGTGAGAAATTGTGATTGAAACTGATAAGGTCCAAATTGCAACACCTGTTGAGAGATGGCGTTTACATTCGAAAAGCAAGTAAATTTGTGGATTTCCTTTCCAAAATTGAATCTTTGGCAAAAAATCCTGATGGTATAGCATCATTAAAATTTTACACATTATATATGAAAATAATTCTGAGACTGTTTTCTATTACTGATATAGTGCTCTTTTCTTTTTTATCTTATACTTTTTGAAGAAATCTGTCAAATTTGGTCTTTTGTGGTTTCGTTTGCAAAGGTCAGAAAAGAAAAAAAACAAGTTTCTGCTTGTAGTTTAAAGTGTCTTCTAATTACGTGTAAAATTTCAAGAATATTGATAAAGATTAGCCACTTTGATTTTACAAAAAATGTAACATGTAAAATTTAGCCTCAGAAAAAAATACATATAACGCATTTTTGGCTGTTTGAAGCAAAATACTGTCTTAACTCACTGTAAAAAATACATGTAATGGATAAAAACACATACAAATTACATATTTAGAAAGATGTGATTTTATTTTCAACCATATAAATATTTTTAAGATTGGACCAGAAATACTCAATAAATTGCGAGTTGAACTAAATAAAGTGCAAATTAGTCAATGTCCACTGATTTCATCGACAATGCTAGTAATACTACTTTAATCTTGTTATCTTTGAAATACTCCTCTTGCCATTCAACAGTTATTCCAGAAAGATTTCCATTTCCCAGAGAATGCTCCAAAATTTCTCTTTTGATATGGTATTTCTTTTAATGTCTTCCGCATTCTCAAATCTTAACCATCTGATGAATTTTCAGTAAAGGAAACAAGAAAAAGTCAAACGAAGCCCGGTCTGCTAAGCAAGTGGAAGTGCAGGAGTTGCACATTCTTGTGTCATTCAAAAAGTATTCAGACTGGCTTCATAATCTTTTTCACATTGGTACTGACTCATCATCACTTTATCACCTAAGTTGTTCAGTTATGCATACATCTTCATATAATTTTTTTTAAATTTAAGATTCAGTCCCAATACTTTTTGATCATACTGTGTGTATATATATATATATATATATATATATATATAAAATCAATAGACACAAAAATCACACTGAATAAACAATGTAAAAAAATATTTTAACTTTATTAAGAATTTGATAAAGTTTAGCAAAATCAATGATAAGTTATTATCTATCAAATATTGATTACCTGCTTTCAGTTCATTTAGGTGTTAATGTTGTCTTATAGACAGCCTTTTAACATTTCAGCTGATTCATTCTTCAGTACTCATCAGGTGTTTAATTCAATAGAAAGAAACAAAAAAGAAGGAAGAGGAGATTTCTCTTTACTATGTGGACAAAATAAAATATAGATTCAATGGCCCAAGCAATTTCTAGTGTAGGTGTGTGGGAGATTTAACTCACTTCAACAAATTTCATGTTAAAACTATAGGAAGTGTTATGCATATATTTATTTTCATTATCCAATCAATATTTAATACTGCATAGTAATTTAAATATTTGTTTCAGATCTTTAGGCCAGTAAAATTTTAATCTAAATATCAATTTTAATCCTACATGTTTTTCTTTTGAAGTATCTAAAATTACTTCCATTGGTTTCTTTTAAATTATATTTTAAGAGTCCTGTCAACATTAAACTAGGAAATACTTGCTTTATTTTGCAAATATTAAGCAATAAAGATCCTATGTATTAAATTGGATTTTATAGTTTGATAAATCTTATAATAAAATCAAAAGATCTCAGAATGCCCTACAAAACCTGGACTTCTTTATGAAGAACAAGGAGTAACACTAGAACTAATAAGAAATCAGTAGGCAATAGACATTTTTTTTGACTCTTGTATATAAGTGAAAAAATAATACATCAATATTTGTTCAGTCTAAAAGGGTGAGGTGGGGGCCTAACTTTTCAATTGAGTTTTCTCCAAAAAATTATTAGATAACAATACTAGAGTAGGCTTGTTATTAAATAATATTTGTTTCTAGAATCTAAAAATATGAAATTTGAAACCTAAAATTAGGTGTTTCATATTTTAAATGAATTTTATCTATTAATTAGGTATATAAATTGTTTCCTCAAAGCATGTATGGATTACTCTAACAGAAATATTTAAAGAATTTTGATTTATTTCCATTGAACCAGTTTGATTGAAACAATTCAGTCATTTAAAAGAAAGAAATCGTTGATTATTGAAAATTTTATTAAAATCAGATAATTGCTTGAATTTTGGTAAATCTTTTTTATATAAACCTGAGCCTCCGCATTTTTTAACATATTTTTTTTTTTTTAACTCTTTAGTTTTCTGAAATGTTTTGAACAAAAGTAACGTTTTCGTTTAAATTAATATAAAAATAAGTTAGTCATTTTTCAGTATATAGTGTATTTAATGTTTTTTGTTATTGATTTCTAAGAAGAAACTTATAATTTTTTTTTTAATTTTTGTAAAAGCGTTTATTTTGAGTGCATCATAAATATTCACTTAGCAAAATTTAATAGTTTAAAATGTATTAAAAATAAATTACATATGTAATATTTTGCTTTTTTTACTAATGCTCATTATGTTACTACTTTTCGACTAAAACAAAAATTTGACCTTAATAATAGATTTAATTAATTTTGATTTGTTTTTAAAATGAAAATGAGCGTACAAATTGGTAGTACTTAACGTTTATAAACAAGAACATAATAGTGAAAAATTTAAATGATGAGTAAGTATTATTTCTAGAGAATGTTTATTTATCAGTGTAGGAAATAGGTTAAAAAAATCAAAGCTATTAAGGATTTCTCTTTTGTTTAATTAGTATATTTATTTAATTAATAAATGGGGGAAAGTTTGTGTGAAAAAGATCTTTCTTACAATTCAGTGGATTTGGTCTTCAGATATTTTGATACAGGTTTTAAATAACTGCAAAAATGTACACAAAATATTTTACAACACAGTTTTCTTTGTGTAAAATAGAAAGATTCACATAATCGCTTATCGTTTTTTTACCCACAAATAATAATACACAATTATTGACCTCTGGGTGTCTCTTATGAGAAATCTGAATAAATAATTTATTAGAATTTATTTTAGAAATGAAATATTTTTAAAAACAAATTTTTGTTGTTATTACATAGCAACCGTAGGTGTTTTTAAAACGTTGTTTTTAATATTTCTACGTAACTAAAATTCTTTCACGATTCAATACTTAAAACTAATAAAACATCTACGATGAAACTTCTTTTTACACAAATATGAAAAAAAAATCCACAAAAATATATATTAACAGAACCAAAATAAAATT
>CM042163.1:22630326-22775326 GCA_023376005.1 Doryteuthis pealeii | reverse complement strand
CACAAAAGTTCATGTCCTTTGTTACATCATAGTCAAGGCCATTTACTAGTTAATCTCTTGCTAGCTTCTGTAAGTTCTTCACTCCAAGATGACCAAAACGTCGATGCCAAATCTCCTCCTTTGTGTCACCACTCGAGCATGTAGTTGCTGCATGGGCTGCCTCCTGTTCTTCAATATAGTTCAAGTAGTACATGTTCCCAACTTTTGAACCTGTAGCTACAACACTCCGTTTTTTATCCAGAAGTTGACAACATGACTCTGTGAATGTAAACAATTTTCCAGATCTAGTAGCCCTTGAAACACTAAGCAAGTTGTATGATAATTTGGGAACATATAGTGTCTCAAATAATCTACATCTTTGTTGTTTGTCGTCAGACACTCTCACATTTATATCAACAGTCCCTGTCCCAAATGCTTCAACTGAGTGTCCATCACCGAGGGTTATATCTTCTGATTTATCTAATTTTTTCAAATTGATAAACATGTTAATATCATGGCACATATGACATGTCGCTCCAGAGTCCACGATCCATGAGCTGTTTTCATTATTTGTTGTTGTTAATGCATGGTGAGCAAGTAAACCAACAAAGTGTTCGTTTTTAGAACAACTAGACTCCACTTTCGTTTTCTCCGTTAAGAAAGCTTTCTTCTTTGGATAATTCGTTTTTCCACTTTCTTTCAAGTCTTCTCTAAGTAGACGACAGTCCCGTTTAATATGTCCAAATTTACCACAGTTAAAACATTTGGGTCCCTTTTTGTTGATATAGTGCTTCGATGTCATGGCTTTTGACTTAGCACCACCAGTTTGTTTTTCTTTCATTTTAGTTTCCTCGTATAGCAGTCGTTCAGTAACTAAAGCCCACTTAAGCACATCTTGACTTGCTTCAAGTGCTGTCACCAACATATCAAAGGATTCAGGAAGGCTGTTAGATTTTACCAACTAAAATAGTTCCTTCAGCTTGTAAGGCAAATGCCTATGTCGTGTTACCAGAACTACATGATAACATTAGTACGCGACGACCACTGGCGCCATGAGAATTGGCGCGTATTTCGTTTTCCCTTTGTCTTTGTTTCCTTGTACCATTCTGTTCCGTGAAGTAAAGCAACGTGTAAACATGTATATATTGTACCTCCGTTAAAATACGTCTTATGTTCTCATTCTACTAACACTATGAGTTAACTAACCCACACCACTGCAAGTTGTCAGAGACCTTTAAGCTCAACAAAGGCTAGCCAGGAGATGTACTACTCTATCTTCCTCATTAATGGAATCGCCGATAACAGATAATTCATCGAACGTTTCTGTCATCAATTTTATGTGGTTGCGAATTGAACCACCTTCCTTTAGTTTAAGAGAGTATAATCTCCTCCGTAATGCTGGTTTGTTAGCCCACGTCTTCTTCTGAAATTGGTCAGCTAATTTTTTCCATACTACAGCCTGGATCCCCAATCAGGTACAAAAGTGACGGCTCTAGAGACAGTACAATCGTCGCCAATGCACGATCTTTTCGCGATGAATACTTCGTATGTAGTCCCGCTTCTGTTCTGGAATCTGGAACTATCTCTGTTCCATTTACGATATTCCAAACACCATCTCTTATTAAGGCCATTTTGCATTGTACCTTCCATGTAGCATAATTTGTTCCATTCAGCGGCACAAGATTTATAAGTTTTGTCTCCATCGCTATGTTCCAAACAATTTCAATTATAGATAATACAAAAGATATTTAAATCAGAAACGACACAAAACTTCCTCCGAGAATGACAAATCAAAAATAGCGGAAAAAATCTGTTCCTCGTAGTTCGCGCTTTCTGGGTTCCATAACCTTTTGTTGGGAATTTAATAACTTAATCCCACAGAAAAAAGAGACATGCCTTTTTGACTTTAGCAAGCGCAGTTATTCATTGAGACATATTCCAATTGAGATACCTTCCTTTGTATTAACGAGGCAACACATTACGACTGCTTTTCATAACACGAGGTGTTTTATTTATTTTTTAAAAATAACTGAAATTAATAGGTCAAAGGGCAAGTAACTCACCCGTACAATCAATGGATTAGGGCAGATAACTTCTGGCTCTTATTATTATTAGAGTCTGTTAGTGTTAATTTGTACTGACTAAAGTGAATTTCAACATTTGTGTAGGACCAGAGAATGGTCGGCATTTGCATTGGACCAGAGAATGGTGGGCATTTGTGTTGGACTAGAGAATGGTGGGCATTTATGTTGGACCAGAGAATGGTGGGCATTTATGTTAGACCAGATAATGGTGGGCATTTATGTTGGACCAGAGAATGGTGGGCATTTATGTTAGACCAGATAATGGTGGGCATTTATGTTGGACCAGAGAATGGTGAGCATTTATGTTGGACAAGAGAATGGTGGGCATTTATGTTAGACCAGAGAATGGTCAGCATTTGCATTGGACCAGAGAATGGAGGGTATTTGTTTTGGACCAGAGAATGGCCAGTATTTGCATTGGACCAGAGAATGGTCAGTATTTGTGTTGGACCAAAGGATGGTGGGCATTTGTGTTGGACCTAAGAATGGTGGGCATTTGTGTAGGACCACAGAATGGCGGCCATTTGTGTTGAACCAGAGAATGGTGGGCATTTGGGTTGGACAAGAGAATGGTCAGCATTTGCATTGGACCAGAGAATGGTCAGTATTAGCGTTGGACCAAAGAATGGTGGGCATTTGTGTTGGACCAAAGGATGGTGGGCATTTGTGTACGACCAGAGAATGATGAGCATTTGCGTTGACAAGAGAATTGTGGGCATTTGCGTTGACAAGAGAATGGTGGGCATTTGTGTTGGACCAAAGGATGGTGGGCATTTGTGTACGACCAGAGAATGATGAACATTTGCGTTGACAAGAGAATGGTGAGCATTTGCGTTGACAAGAGAATGGTGGGTATGTATGTTGGACCAAAGAATGGTGGGCATTTGTGTAGGACCAGAGAATGGTGGGCATTTGTGTTGGACCAAAGGATGGTGGGCATTTGTGTACGACCAGAGAATGGTGGGCATTTGTGTACGACCAGAGAATAGTCAGTATTTGCATTGGGCCAGAGAATGGTCAGTATTTGCGTTGGACCAAAGGATGGCGGGCATTTGCGTTGAATCAAAGAATCGTCAGCATTTGTGTAGGACCAAAGAATGGTGGGCATTTATGTTGGACCAGAGAATGGTGGGCATATGCATTGGACCAGGGAATGGTCAGCAGTTGAGTAGGACCAGAGAATGGTGGGCATTTGCGTTGACCAAAGAATAGTGGGCATTTGTGTTGGATCAGAGAATGGTTGGCACTTGCGTTGGACCAAAGAATGGTTGGGCATTTATGTTGGACCAAAGAATGGTGGGCATTTTTGTTGGACCAGAAAATGGTGGGCATTTGCGTTGGACCAAAGAATGATGTGCATTTGTGTTGGACCAAAGAATGGTGAGTATTCGCGTTGAGGCAAAGAATGGTTGGCATTTGCGTTTGAATGGAAATTGTTGGGCATTTGCGTTGGACCAGACTGGTGCGTATTTGTATAGGCCCAGAGAATGGTGAGCATTTGTGTTGGGCCAGAGAATGGTGGGCATTTATGTTGGACCAGAGAATAGTGGGCATTTGCATTGGACCAGAGAATGGTGGGTATTTGCGTTGGACCAGAGAAAGATGGGCATTTATTTTGGACCAGAGAATGATGGGTATTTGCGTTGCACTAAAAATGGTGGGCATTTGTGTTGAACCAAAAAATGCTGGGTATTTGTGTAGGACCAGAGACTGGTGGGCATTTCCGTTGGACCGGAGACTGGTGGACATTATTGTTGGACCGGAGAATGGTGGGTGTTTCCATTTAACCAGAGACTAGTGGGCATTTGCATTGGATCGGATACTGATGAACATTTACGTTGGATTGGAGATGAGGGGGCTGAGCCAGCCATAATAGAGTTCATCCGATGAAAGATGCCATTTATGAGATCAGGGAGGAATGTAGCGAATGGCTACAGAGAATGAACTCGCAACCTTCTGATTGTGAGTGGTGATGAATGGCTCTCTAATCCAAGTCACTGTGATGACATGGCTTAGAATACATTGAGTCTATCCCCTGCAGAGGGGTAAGATCCCCAATTAAAAAGGGTGTCTTTAATATGACAGTAAACTGAATCTGATGCTGAGGCTCTAGAAATGTGCCATTACTCCCAGGTCTCTTCTGTCCTGGGGTGATCGTACCTGTCAGGGTCTCATCCAAGGGCCAAAGAGATCTGTTTAAAAAGTTATTCGTATTCAATAGGATCATATACAAACAAAAAAACTCTTTAGATACAACTATACAAAGATGTAACTACGAATATACAATGAATGTGATTCCCTAACCTCTAGGCATAGAATAGACAGATGGAGTGACACACTATTAAGATCAATCAATCAATCAATTTAACCCAAGATCTAATTACTATAATGTTGCAATAATAATAACTTACATCCTTCTAACTGATTTTATTTAAATTATTTTTTTTACTTTATCTTTTAAAAATGATTTTCCTTTTAAGCTGTATTTATAGTATTTTTTTAAGCCACTGAACAAGAATATCTTAAAATAAAACAGACAAAAATGTTGTGGCAAAATTAAACAATCTTATTTTATAAAGTTTTAGTTACATGTGGTTTGGTTGTTTTACAGGTCATTTAATGCCAAATCAAGTCATTTTTAATAAAAAAGGACTCAGCTTGCTTACAGTACCTGCTGTTTCTTAAGTGGTCACCTAATTAAATATTGAACAGGCTCATTAATGCTTAGCTTTGGTGATATAGTAGGAACTAATGCTTTCAGCAAGACTTGACTGTAATAGTTACATATGGGGACATATCAGTAAAAAATAACTATTTTGTGGTAGTCTAATAAAATTTTCTGTCTGTTGTTGAAATATTCTTGTTCATTTTTTTTTCTAAGTTTTTATTTTTATATTAATACATTGAACAGGGATTTATTTCTCTTATCATAATGAACATATTTATGTATGTTTATTTATTATCCAAACATTTGAATAATATTAACACCCTATGGAAGTATGCAATTTTCTCACTGGTCCCGTTTTATTTAATATAAAAATACTAATAAAAATAGGGTTATATAATATTTCTCTGAATGTTTGAAATGAGGCTTGATGATTAGTATTATCTGCATTATTCGGAGTATTGTCCCCATCTTCATTGTTATTTGTACAACATTGGACACATGGCCTAGTGGATAAGGTAGTTAGGTTAAGACAGTTCTAAGTGACAGTTATCTCTGGATTCCAGGTTCAATCCTGAGTAGAGGCAGTAACATAGAAAAATAATTAACACAACTCCTACTCCGGTTAGCGGAATGAGAACAGGATACCCCCGTGGACTAAATAAAGGGTTAAGTTTGAAGTTCCGTTTACGACAAGAAAGTTCCCGAGTCCGAATAGGTTCCCGAGTCCGACAAGAAATACCTGAAGAAAGCCGGAAGGCATATCGGCCGAAACGTTGTACAAATAACAATGAAGATGGGGACAATAGTCCGAATAATGCAGATAATACTTGGGTTATATAAATCTGAAACTAATTATAGTATAAATAAAAAGTCAAAAAGAATAATCTGATTTTGATAAAATTTACTTATTAATTATTAAGAATTCTGGGGTATGGGGGTTATCGTCCTTTGTCTGCGAGCCTCTGTTTAAAACCAACCAATCATGAGCCAGCATACTTTGGCGGCAAAGCCGAATAAGCAAACTCATGCTCGCTCATCTGATCCAGGTTCCAAAGGGAACAGACCTAAAATAGGGTGGCTCCTCAACAGACAACAGACAACCAGAATCGGAGTCGGACGCTAACAAAAGTCCATCATATCCGAACGGAACAGAAGGCCGTAGCAAAGGGCTCCGTTAATACCCCATATCTCAGGATATACCAGTTAAGTGACAAATATATGTAATACAAGTCTTTTATTCATATTCTAGTTGTTCGTTTTACTTCTTTAACTCTCAACCTGTCTGCCACACTTGCGGTTAACTCCAGTACAAACCTCGGATTACTGCCGCTAGTGTTCTTTTCTTTATATAATCAACAAATTGTTTTTTATTATTACTGAATCCTTTCAATCAAACTAATTCAATGGAAATAAATCGAAATTCTTTAAAGTAAATATTATCATTTCTACCTACCATAGCACAAACAATTTATATACCTAATTAATAGATAAAAATTAATTTAAAATATGAACCGCTTAATAAAATATGAAATTTGAAACTTAAGTTTCAAATTTCATATTTTTAGATTCTAAAAACAAATCTTTATTTAATAAAGAGTCTACTTTAGTATTGTTATCTAATTATCTTTGGAGAAAACTTGATTCGAAACTAATTAAGAGCAGAAAAAAATTAAGAGAGCGATTCTGGTAGAAAATAAGTACTGAAAATCAAAAATGTTTTTTTTTAATTTTTTCGAGATTTTTTTTTAATCTGTTGTTTTTATATATAATTAGTTTCTAGAATATCAGTGAAAAAATTATACATCAATATTTGTTGTTTTGGACAGAACAAATATCGATGTATAATTTTTCAACTGATATTCTAGAAGCTAATTATATACAAAAACAATAGAGTAAAAAAAAAATCGCGAAAAATTTTCTTAAAAAATCAGATAATTCCCTAATTTTTGGTAATTTCTTTTCAATCGTGGGGGTTAAATTTATTTTGTAAAATACAGATTTGACTTCATCTTTAGCAATACCTAGTTTATTCCTTCGTCTACTCTCACCATGTATTATAAAGAAAAGAACACTAGCGGCAGTAATCCAAGGTTTGTGTATGGAGTTAACCGCGAGTGTGGCAGACAGGTATGTCAAAGAAGTAAGACGAACAACTAGAATTGAATTAAAGACATGTATTACATATAAAGAACAATTGCAAACTTTAGTTTCGTTTGCGCAAATAATATATTTGTCACTTAACTGGTTTATCCTGGGATAGGGTATTATCGAAGCCCTTGCTACGGCCTTCTGTTCCGTTCGGATATGATGGACTTCTGCTTGCGTCCGACTCCGATTCTGGTTGTCTGTTGAAGAATAGGAGCGACCTTAATTTAGGTCTGTCTCCGGTGAGTGCTGAATCAGAAGAGAGCATGAGTCTGCATATTCGGCTTTGCCGCCAAAGTATGCTGGCTCATGATTGGTAGGTTTGAAACAGAGGCTCGCAGACAAAGGGCGATAACCCCCATATCCCAGAATTCTTAATATTCTCCCGATGAAGGAAAAAACATGCAATGATGTAATTATTGTATGTTTGCATGCATGTGTAATTGATTTAAGAAATATTTTCGGGCTCGACACTGCCCTGATATTTCGGCATTATTCTGGCCATACTAAAAATTGTTTTGACAATATTTTGTTATTGTAATGAACCCATTTATTAGGGGTATGTAAATGTATAATGATGTATCTTTCGAGATTTTGTTTTCTCAGATCCAATTGTTTGTATGTAATGGACCTATTCTGTGGTCCACAATGGAAGTGTGATCTTTCGAGACTTTGCTATCTCAGATCCAATTGTTTGTATGTAATGGACCTATTCTGTGGCCCACAATGCATGTGTGACCTTTTCGAGACGTTGCTATCTCAGATCCAATTGTTTGTATGTAATGGACCTATTCTGTGGCCCACAATGGATGTGTGATCTTTCGAGACTTTGCTCAGATCCAATTGTTTTGTATGTAATGGACCTATTCTGTGGTCCACAATGGAAGTGTGATCTTTCGAGACTTTGCTATCTCAGATCCAATTGTTTATATGTAATGGACCTATTCTGTGGCCCACAATGGATGTGTTGTCTAGGATTAATTATTTTTCTTAATAATTGTCCTGCTCTCCCTTTCAAAGAGAAAATCTATAACGGAGTCCTTGAAGTTTAATTTAATTTCAGGGGTCATTCTGCTCCATGACACAAATTATTCTTTTGTGTTGAACACACAAAAGAATAATTTGTGTCATGGACCCAGTTCTCTGCTAACCATGGCTCGATCTTCTTGCTGACTATACATTCCTTCGGTATCCCTAACTACCGGCAAACTGCACACGTTCCAGCCGACCGACGATCCAGTCCTCCTGCCGACCCTGATCCAGCTCTTCCTCAACCAACTGTCTTTTTCAGGACCCTCTTCCAAGTACTGGCCTTGTCAGAACAACACACTCTCAAAGTCAATCTTCACCAGCTCCATAATCCTATTGCGGTCCGGAGATCATCAGCCCCGACAAGACGTCCATCAACCTTGTTCCAGCCTCTTCACATTGGTTCACCCAGCATATTTCCAGCCTCGACAATGACCAACGTCACCCTGCCGGGCTGCGATGCTACACCAGCATATTCTCAGCCTTCAGAATTACCCATCCATCAACAATAATAAGCGTCTCCTTCCCTGCCAGTGATACTGACAACTAAACCAATAAAGAAATCAACAACTACAATCTGTTATGCGGTAAATAAACACTACACGTATTTGTTAACCTAAAAACTTTGTGTCTGTCCTCCTTTGCTTGGCTTGTGTCAATCAATTCTTTTTCTTTTCTAAACGTTCGCGGCTATGCGACAATATGGACGGAAACCACGTGACTGTTTCTCTAAAAGGAGCACTATACATACCTTCTTACTCACAGGATATATTTTCTGTTAAGTCCGTCAGGGCAAAAGGGGCAACTATAACATGTAGAGGCCGGTGTTGCGTGTTCCGACTTCACAAATAATATTTAAAATGACGATAAATTAACAAGACACAGTTTAGGCAGAAAATACAGACAAGGCATGTATTTAATAAATAACAAGTAAATTTATTCTTAGAATAAATTTGTATAAATAAAAAAAATGGGAATGTTCACAACATTAATATGAATGCAAAAATTTGTGTGTAGAATTAGCAAAGTTCGATAGGAAAATAAAGTTTTGGTATGTACGACCTGAGAAATGTTAATCGCTGTGGCACGGTGATTGTTGATGGTAAACGTGAAAGTTAAAGTTTTGTTTTTGTCATCAGCAAGTCGAATCGTTTGCTCGACCATCTGTTTCTTCAATTAAAAGGCTAGTGACTGCGATCGTGGTAGCGTCATCTCGGAGGGGAGATGTAATCTGAATGTTTATTGATATTTTTCTCTGTTTTTATCATTCTTAGGTGGCTCCGATCTCGATATTCTATTTTGAGTAAGCACCGATTTGTCCAATCGAACTTTGACAAATGTATAATCTATTTTCCTTAAGTTTGGAAAAAGAATCGTGTTTGTGTGATTTTTATGATTATCCTTATTTGGATATAGAATATAGGATTTTATCCTATAAACATTCAATAAAAATGAAAATGAACTGGTGTGTTAGTAAATCTGAATTAAATGGAGTACACTCGGACGACGTGTTTAGGAAGCCATTTTATTATCTTAAGCTGTCTGCCTAGACAAAGGGCAGTAACTCTTAAGGGTTCAATACAATAACATTACATCCCCTCTTTTTACAAAATATTTTTTCCCTTACAAGTTTTATTTTAATTCTATTTAAGTTGCATATAACACAATAAATCAAAAATATAACTGTTCAGTTGTGATCACATAGATTTTTCTTTTTTTTTTTTCATATTTATATGTAGGTAACATAAAAATTAAAAGAAATGTTCTCTTTTTTCTATCTGTGTGTGTGTGTGTGTGTGTGTGTGTGTGTGTGTGTGTGTGTGTGTGTGTCCATGAAGGGATTTTCCTTTTGATAAGAAGTTCACAAGATGAGAAAAAAAAGAAATGTTTTTATTGTTTCATTCACAGTATTTTGCCGGTGGCTTTATTATCCGGCCAGATTTGGTTGTTTTATTTTCTGTTGTGTTGTAGCGTGTATGTGATTCCTGTGGGACATGATGATTGCTAGTTTGGGAAGGGGTATTTAGTATTTTTTGATGGGTTGGTTTCTTCCTCACAAAGGGGTATTTGGAGTAGTAATTCACAATGAGGATGAAATTTGATCCTTCAAAGTGGAACAAGTCAGTGGCTACGATTTGCCATGGTCTTACTGGGATCTCATGTGGCATCAAGGTCTCAGCACTTTGCATTTTTTGGTGCTCCTTGCAGGCATCACATAGCTGGATTAATCTGTCAATATCTAGGTTGATGTTGTGCCAGAATACGCAGCTTTTTGCTCGCAACTTGCATTTTTCCATTCCCTGATGGCCATAATGGATCTTGTACAGTATCTCTTTTTGCAGGGATTTTGGGATGATGATTCGTTCACCCTTGAGCAAGATCCCATTTTCTATTGCTAACTCATCCCGTTAGGGCCAGTATGGTCGCATATTCTTCCCAATTTCTCTGAACGTATCGGGCCAACCGTGCAGGATCATTTCCCTTAGTTCACACATTGTTGGGTCAGCATTGGTTGCCAGTTGAATCTGTGTCAACTTCTGAGCTGAAAATTGGACAAAATCGACCTTTATGTCCAGGTCGATTGTTTCTTTCGCTCTCTTGTTGGAGAGTCTGGAAAAACCATCCACTAGTGCCATTTCTTTTCCTGGGCGGTAGGCAATAGTCGTGTCATACCCTTGTAGGCGTAATAACATTCGTTGGAGTCGGGGGGGGGGCTGCAGTCAGGTTTTTTAAGTTGATCATCTTTAGGGGCTTGTGATCACTTTCTACCTGGAAGGCACAACCTTCCTCATCTATATGTACGTTCGGAAACACTCACATCCGAAGACAACTGCTAGGAGCTCCCGCTCGATGTTTGCATATCGTTGTTCTGTTTCTGTCAGCGATTTCGACGCAAACGCTATAGGTTTTCCCTCCTGTAGTAGGGCTGCGCCTAGGCCTCTGTTGGATGCATCTACCTGAATTACGGTTTCTTTTTTAGGGTCGAAGTATGTTAGCAGCATTTCTTTGCAAATCAAATCTTTTATCGCCTGCAACGACATTTGGTGACTTTCCGTCCACCCATACTCCGACTCCTTTTTTAATAGATCTCTCATTGGTGCTGTAAGATCTGAGAGATGTGGAATAAATGGTGTCATGTAGGTGATAATTCCTAGCACTCTTTGTAGTTCTGTGATGCTCTTTAGGCTTGGTAGTAGTTTAATCTCTTCCACTTTCTTAGGGTCAGGGCGTACGCTATTTTTGTCATATATGGCCCCAAAGAAGTGAATCTGCTTCTGGCCTATTTGGCATTTTTCGCTGTTAAAAATAAGTCCTTCCGCTTTTGCTATCACTATCAAGTTGTGCAGATTTTGGTCATGCTCCTTTTTGGTTTTGCCATATATTATGACGTCGCCTATGAGTGTATCAGGGTATTTCTCCAGAATCATGTCCATCTTCTGCTGGAATACATCTTGGGACATGACCAGACCAAAATACATTCTCTGGAAGCAATACCTTCCAAAAGTAGAGTTGAAGGTGGTCAGTAGCCGTGATTCGGGATCGAGCTTGATTGACCAGTATCCACTCTTGGCATTCAGTTTGGAAAAATATTTCGCTTCCAAAAGTTTGTGTACGAGCTCCTCCATTGTGGGAGCCTTGTAATGGCACTGCATGATAGCTCTGTTTAGATCCTTGGGATCCAAACACAGCCGCATATACACTACTGTTCACCCATTTTGTAGGCTCGCTTACTCTGCGAATGATCCCTTGTTTCATCATGTCATCCAGCTCAGTCTTAATCTCATCTTTCATGTGGATGGGGCATTTCCTGGATGCGTGGATGACAGGATGGTTGTCCGGTTTTAGGACAATCCGGTATTCTTCTGTGAAACTGCCTATTCAGTCGAACTGACCCGGGTACATATTTCTCAGGTCTTCTGCAGAGTTAATATGAGCTTGGTTTTCTTCGATGACGTCGAGTGGATCGAGAAGGCAAAATTGATATGCCAGCTAAGCGGTGTAAAGCGTATAGAGTGTGTAGTGCCAATGCGTCTATCGGGTGGTGCATATGCGGTGTACCAGCAGCTGAGTGAGGAAAAGAAGAGCGACTTTACCTGTATTAAAAAAGCCTTGTATACAGCATTCGCTCTAGATGCTGTTACAGCTTGGAAGCAATTTGTGGCACGCCGCTTGCGCCCGGGAGAGACTGTTGATGTCTTTTTGGCCGAATTGCGTAAACTCTCAATTCTGATCGGTGGTATGACTGATCGGAGTCTGATGTGTGCATTTATCGCCGGGTTGCCAGAGCATGCCGAGGATCTGCTTCGAGCCACTTTCCAGTTAGATGATATGGACATTTCGCAAGTGTTGGCTCGAGCAAGAGCCATACTGAAGAAGTGCCCTGCTGATATGGAGCAAGTAGCGGTGGCTGCACGACCATCACGTTGCCAGGCGAAGGAAGATGACGCGCCAACAAAATGCTATGTATGCGATGGGCCCACATCAACGTGCTATCGATGTAAGCGGCAGAGACATATAGCCCGAAACTGTCCGGGAAACGAGCAAGGGGACGAGACTTCGGCGCCAGTCTTCTCCCCAAATGCCCGTTAAATACGGCGCTACCTACAGTGATTGTGCAGATCAATGATACGAGGCGTACAGCCCTGGTGGACACGCAAACACTCGTACCCAAAACATGCTGTCAGGCATGGAGGAGAAAGGAGGTACACGTGCTGACTGTAGGCGGGAGTACACTCAAGTGTTGTGGAGTCGGGACGATCCGGCTTGGCGTGGGCAACAGGCCCCCTATCAACGTAGAGGTTCTGGTCGTTGACGGGGAGCTACTCGGGTTTGATTTGTTGCTTGGACTGGACGCAATCAAACAGCTGGGTGGAATGTCCATGACTAGCACCGGTGAGGTAAAATTTCCCCAACTTGATGAGCCAAGTTGTGCTGCCATCGTCATCAACGAGCCTGATTTCCACGCAAAGTATGATGAGAACAAACGAATATGGATTGCATCATGGAAGTGGTCCGGGGACCAGCCACCAGTCACGTTAAAGAACAGGCTATCAGAATATCCTGCCCCTGAGCAGCTTCGGGAGGAGTACAACCGAGAGCTGCAAACATGGATACACAATGGCTGGCTGCTTCCATACCCTGCAGACGAGCTCGGACCCCCAAAAGGCCTTATCCCCCTAATGGCCGTCCTACAGGAAAACAAACAAAAGGTTCGGCCCGTCATGGACTACCGTGAGCTCAATGAGTACGTAGATGCATATACGGCCAGTGCATACGTGTGTGCACATAAGTTACGAGAGTGGCGGCAGCAAGGGTCAGATGTCGCTGTGTTGGACTTGCGTCGGGCCTATTTGCAAGTTCACGTAGAGAAGTCTCTGTGGCCATTCCAAACAGTGGAAATCAAGGGGAAAAGGTGTTGCCTCACCCGTTTGGGGTTTGGGCTCAATGTCGCACCCCTGATCATGCGGTCCATCGTCAATACCGTGGTTGCGCAAGACGAGAGAGTTGAGAAAGCTACCTCTTCATATATTGACGACATATTCGTCAATGAAACTATATGTTTTGCATCCCACGTAAAAAAGCACCTTCAGCGGTTTGGACTTGCGTGCAAGGCCCCAGAGCAGTTTAGATGCGGCACACGCGTGTTGGGATTGCATGTCTGGGAGGAGCGCAATAAACTTCGGTGGTGTCGTGGAGGTGAGCCACCGACGCCCCCTGATATATTAACCCGTCGGACTATTTTCTCCGTGTGTGGAAAATTGACGGGACACTTTCCGGTGTGCGGTTGGCTGTGCGTTGCGACCGCGTTCATAAAGCGAAGGGCAAACGCCGCAACCATTGGATGGGACGATGAAGTGCGAGACCCCCTCTTAAGTCGAATGTTGGCAGATGTTTTCGCCAGAGTGGCGCAAACAGATCCAACACGTGATGATTGGTACGTCACTGTGTGGGTGGACGCGAGCTCGTTGACCACTGGTGTCGTTATTGAGAGTGGTGGGGCCGTGGCTGAAGATGCGAGCTGGTTGAGACCGATAAGCGAGGATAAACATATCAACTTGGCAGAACTCGACGCAGTGTTGCGGGGCATTAACCTTGCTCTGCAGTGGAAGGCAACTGCGATTCACTTGCGGACAGACTCGGCGTGCGTGCATCGCTGGGTCTCAGACACTTTGTCTGGAAGGTCGAGAGTGCGAACCAAGGCTGCCACCGAAATGTTGATCAGGCGTCGACTCGGCACGCTTGCACAACTGGTCTCAGAGTATGAACTAAAGATAGACGTGGCACTGGTTAAGTCTCACGACAACCGGGCCGATTAGCTCACCAGAGTGCCACAGCGATGGCTGGATGATATGCAAAAAGAGTCAGAACCCGCAGGACAGGCGTGTGCGGTGGTTACAGGGGACCAGGAATCTGACCGTATACGAGCCATTCATCAGTCCAGCGGACACCCCGGTGTGAAGCGCACGCTGTATTTTGTAAAACTGGTCATCCCCGGAGTCTCCAGGGCGGCAGTTCAAGCGGTGGTCAGGGATTGCAAAAAATGTCAATCGATAGATCCTGCCCCGGTGCATTGGAAGCCAGGGAGGCTTTCTGTGCGTGATAATTGGAGCAGGGTGGGAATGGATGTGACCCATTTCGGAGGCCAGCACTACCTGACATTGATGGACTGTGGTCCCAGTCGTTTGCCATTTGGAAGCCATTGCAGCGGGAAGACTCCGCCAGTATCATCCAGCAGCTAGAGACAATCTTTTGCGAACGGGGGCCTCCGATCGAACTGCTTACCGACAATGCCGCAGTGTTTTGCGGGGAAAGGTTCACCGAATTTGCAAAGGAGTGGGGTGTCCGGATAAGATTCCGGTGCGCCTATATACCATCGGGGAATGGGATAGTGGAGAGATCCCACCGCACGATAAAGTGCATCGCCGCGAGAACAGAATGCTCTCTTATGGAGGCTGTGTACTGGTATAATTTGACACCGAAAGACGACACTACGGCGTCAACAGCACCAGCCAACATAATATATACCTACCGCACTCGCGTAAAGGGCATTGATACTGCTCCACCGGTTGATGCCACAAATTCTGACACATACGCTGCAGGGGACGCTGTTTGGATGAAGAGACCGCATGGGCGGTGTACAACACAGTTCGAGAAGAGAAAAGTGACGAAAGTCTATAGCCCTCATTCAGTCCTTGTGGATGGAGTACCACGCCACGTAAAGGATGTTCGGCCGGCGCGTGGAGCAGAGACTATCAGCAGCTACGTTACCACCTCGGACGAAGAAACCCCCATGGTGTATGAGGGGCAGATGCAGGAAGACATGGCAATTTAAACTGAAAGCGCAAGCAGCGTCCTCGAACAAGACGAGCTCAGTGATACCTCAGAGGAAAGTACCACTGAGGAGATAGCCGAGCCCGCTCCACTGAGACGAAGTAGCAGGATTAAGTGACCTGCTCCACATTGTCTTGTGTGTGATCCTCAGATCAGGGAGGAGTGTGATTGTCGTGAGCAAGATACGCGACATCATGCACGAAAGCGTCCGCGATTTTCATGCGCGTGTTGTGGAGCAGTTTGGAAGTGCGCTGATGCAAATCTGAAGCTCTGCAGATTGCCCAATCGGTCGCCTCGCCGTGGCCTATATAATGAGTGTGTCGGAGGCTTGGGCAGTCGTTCGTAAACCTTGCAAGAAGTTTTTGCTGCCAGGTCCGTGCGAAGGTTGTGAAGTCGGTTCGAAAAGCGGTTACTACAACGGTTATAAGTATTGGATTTTGGAGCGAGATACAGTTGGAAGTAGTTGGACTATCGATTGGAGCCTTGAGTCAGACTTGACCGTGACCCCACACACACACACACACTGATCATAGAAAGGACATACGATATATATGAAAATTTACTTGGGGGGTTTAATATCGGAAATTCGAGCGCCAAAAATAAGAAGCGGGAATTCTAGGAAAGGAGAATTTAGTTAGAGGATGACAGACAAGTAATCGTCACGCAGACAAAGTTAGCTCCATAATCAGGAAGTGAAGTAAGACAAATATGAACTTTAAAACAAGAGCAAATGAAAAGGACTTTGCCCGGTATCATGTACTACATTTTGTAACTTTACTTTAATACAAGTTGTGTATTTTAATTTGACTTCGTTGTTTCTCTTGCATGTTGATAAATGTTTTCAGATAGTGAGATGTGTACAAATAATATAAAAGAATAACACACACACCCACTTCACTTCTACTAAAATGTCTGCGGTCCAGGACATTGACGGCTCGCTTACGTCGCTCATTTCGACAAAAATACTATTATAACAAATTCAAAAAATGTGAAATACAGTGTTATTAAATGTATTAAAACAGTTACTTGTTTGTTCCAGAGAACAATTTTTTTTTCTACTGCAAACACTTTTCGTTTTTTTTTTTTTTTTTTTTTGTTTTTGTTTGTTTTGTTTTTAGAAATTCATGTCGGGTTGCGTTTGGCGATAGGACTTCTAGTTCGTCTAAAAAAAAGTTTTTCGTCCAAAAAGTTGACAAAGTTTTTTCCAGTTAGTCTTGTTCGGTGTTGTGCTCCTTGTTTCTGGTGAATGTTCAAATCTCAGGGCTGCCACCATGTCAGTATATCTGAATTAAATGGAGTACACTCGGACAACGTCTGAAGGGTTTAGGGAGCCATTTTATTATCTGTCTGCCTAGACAAAGGGCTGTAACTCTTAAGGGTTCAGTACAATAACATTACATGGTGTACCGGAATGGTCTAAATGTAATATATATGTCTACAACAGACTATATTATCTAATGTTTACAGAGAATAAGTCAGAAGACAGTTGCCAGGGCGGCTGTGATATTCATACTTAGCACAGGATAGTTGGTCACTGAAATTACCAAATGTGGCTGAGAGAATGACAATTGAAGAGGCACTCTAAACAAGGACTGGAAAATTTTCTCAGAACAGAAACAGACACAGACAGACGTGCCATTTTTTAACTGACACACACTGACTTAGCAGGCCCTGTAGACATAAACGGACACAGATATGCCATCACATTCGCTGATGATTTTTCCAGTGCAATATTTGTATATTTTCTGAAATCTAAGAAAGATACTATATCTGCAACTAAGACATTTATTGCTAATTCTGTCACCTATGGTAAGATAAAATCCCTAAAATCCGATAACGGGTCAGATTTCAAGTCAAATGATTTATAAAAATTACTCCATGATAACAATATAAGACAAAAAACTTCAGCACCCTATTCACCCCACCAAAATGGGACAGCAGAAATAAATTGGCGTACCTTATTTGAAATGGCTAGATGCATGATTATTGAAAATAACTTGCCTAAAAGCTTATGGACCTACACTGTAATGACATTGTAATAAACAGGGTTAGTATGCAAGCGTATGGTGACGAGGAAAAACAAACACGGAATTTGAAGTTTCAAAATTGTATTGAAAAAATAACATGAGAACGACGAAAAGCTGAAATTGAATTTAAGAGAGAAAGTCTGATTTTGGTGATAGTAGTAAAATGACTAATAAAGTCAGTAAAAATGTCAGGATGGCCAAGTCAGTTGTAGTGTAGGTGGAGAAGTGGGCAGATGAACCAGTGGTAATGGTTAGGAGTTGATTAGGTGGGCAGGTCTTGCGTTTTTAGTAGTCGTTAGCGGTTGTATCATGTATCAGTCGGCGTACGATATGGTATCGCTGAACGAAGTGGAATTGTTCGTTTGTCGACTGCCTGTGAGGTCAGATTTGGGGAGAGGTAAGTGAGGGTGTAAATCGGCCGCCTGTGATGTAGATTTTGTTTGCCGGTGTCGGCCCGAGGCCACCGATATAGAAGGCCCGTTCTTTGGGTGTGTGACGTCACAAAAGTGGGCCCAACTTAGAGCAAGCGAAATAGATACCGTTGTCTCGTAAAGACAGTAAATAAACAAGTGTTATGTTTCATTAAACTTTAATAACTGAAATTCGTTCATAATTTTATTTATTTCAAATTTGAAAACAACTTTTATAAATGATAACAAACATTGTTTTGATTTGCATGTTTTTTATTTTAATTTTAAAAAAACTTGTAAAGGCAACGTTGAGGTACATAAAAAAAACAAATACCATTACATTAAACTTTAATAACTGAAATTCGTTCATAATATATATTTTTTTTAAATTGAAAACATTTTTTTTATAAATGATAAGCAACATTGTTTTGATTTGCATGTTTTTTTTATTTTAATTTAAAAAACTGTAAACTGAATTATGAATAAATGAACAATCAATTATTAGATAAACAAACAAACAAATATAAATAAATATACTAAATATAAATTTGATAAAGTTTAGGTAAATTATAATCAGCATGGTTTTGATTTGCTTTTTTTTTAAATTTCATGATTATTCTGTAAATTTACAATATTGTAATTATCAAGTGATAATTACTTAATACAGGAACAACTGAATTATGAATAAATGAACAATCAATAATTAGATATAAACAGACAAACAAATTACAATAAATATAAATAAATATATTAAATATGAATTATAATCAGCATTGTTTTGATTTGCTTTTTTTTTTCAATTTTAATGATTATTCTGTATTTTTACAATATTATATTATATATAAACAGACAGATTACAATAAATATATTAAATATAAATTTGAAACCAAGTTTAGATAAATTATAATCAGCATTGTTTTGATTTGCTTTTTTTTTTCAATTTTAATGATTATTCTGTAAATTTACAATATATACTGAATTATGAATAAATGAACAATCAATAATTAGATATAAACAGACAAACAAATTACAAAAATCAAATAATACTTATTGAAAAATAGGTTATAGATATAAAATTCAGCTGAATGTCTGAAGTTTTCTTTTTTTGCTTAACTTATTAATGATGTTATCATTTTCTCTAGAACAAAAATTATTTAAAAGAGCATTTGTAGAGCTTAAGATAAACATCTTTTCTATTTTTTCAATATTATGACCTTCATCACAAGTGTCAACATTAAAAAGTAGCTCATGGTCTGCCAATACATTCAATGTTATATGCATGGCTAATTTCCTTTGATTTACTGAATGAAGAAAAGAATGATTTTTTATCAGCTTACCAATGACTACATAATTATATAGAACAAAATTAGTAGTTGTATCATTAGGATATAAGAGAGAACCTCTATTAATCCCTTGAAAATAGCGGTTTATTTCAGGTGTTTCTTCCACGTTAACTCTCCCAGATAATAGGTTTTTGCAATTACTGCATTTAGTTTTCTTAAAAACAGCATAACAGCAATAACCGGCTAAATATAATATTACAGGAAGAACTTCTCGACATTTATTAACATCATCCTCTTTGACATCAATTGTAAATTTATAAATATCTAACTTTTGCTGCTCTGTCACTTCATCCCAATTTGGTTCTTGTAAATTATTTAAATCAATTTTAAAGCATTGCTGATTAAATGATAAGCTCAATTTTAAAACTGATAGCATTCTAATTTTTTGTTCACACTCAAAGACTTGCCGTATTGAGATATTATACTGATCACCACTAAGTCGCCGGTATTGCCCAAACCTTGCCTCAAGGTGATCAGTCTGAAATTTGCCAGGTAATATGTATAGCATTTTCAATTCTTCCATGCAATACTTAGTCAGTTCTAGAAATGCATAGGTTGTATGATGCAAAGCAGTGAAGGTTTCTTTTGTTAATTTGCCATTTTTTCCAGAAATGCTATTCCAAGATTCTAACCAGTCACAGAATACAGAAAGAAATCTAAAATTTTCTTCATTTACTCTAAGTGGATTGCAGTATTTATTTCTAAGGCGACAACCTTTATATGGTGTTTTTACATTCATTATTGTCCACCAAATATAAAATATGTTTATATATTCTGCAACTTCTGCAAAATTAGGCAAACATTCCTGTTTTCCTAACGTCAATAATCCCTGAATAGTATACATTGAAAATTTGCAGAACTAAATTAACATTTTGCCTTTCAAGACTAGTAGGATAAAGAGCTTTTGAGGTCAATTTATAACAATATTTCAAAATTGACTGAGATTCCAGGGCATGAAGTTTCTGTAAGGTACAAAATGGGGCACTTTGGATACTATTTAATTCATGATTTCCATTATGACAAAATTTTGGAAAGAGCATGCATTTAGTTGCATCTTTTTGACCAAGCCAATTGTTTCTAATGCATTTTAATATATGGACTGAGTCAAATAGAAAGAAAAGAGGTCGAGACTTAACAAATGGGTGTGGATATACAATCGAAAGCTTTGGTGGATTGCAAAAGTAAGATATAGCCTTTTTATTTATTGCATTATTATCTGTTATGATTGATAATACTTGAAAGCCTATCTCCTCTAAACCAATTATAATACGTTTAACAATATTAAATAAATTTTCAGCTTTAAGACATTTAGTTGGCATAACATGCACAACATCCTTATATGGTGAGAATACACTGCTAAGCATAAAAGCAAATGCACTTGTTGCAGCTTCATTTCTATTGTCAGATAAGCCAACAATATTACCACCCTTATAATCAAAATAAGGTTTTAGGTGAATTTCATCAACAAGTAAAGATACTGTAGTGTCTTTCTGTACAAGTAACTTGAATTTGTTTTTAATATACATGAGAAAATTGTTATCATGTTGCTCAATTAAAGGATTCATATTTGTTGATAATGTTACTCTTTTAATTGTCGAATAACTAGGTAAAATTATATTTTTGCTATCTCTTAATAATCTATACCCTTTAGGAGAGCAGTTATATAATAATGACGAAAATATCATCATTTCTGTTGAATAATCAAACTTATTCTGTGTCATTAATTTTAGCTGCTCATATATAAATTTTATTGAATTAAAATATTTGCTTGATTCATCTTGTATCAATATAAAAAATGACATGATTAATTTTAGTATAAAAATTATACTAGGGGGATTAGCTTGCTGTTGTTCTGTGTCCATTTTCTTCATGTTTTCTATTAGAGTTTCTAGATCATTCTTATAATTCATATGCTTTGGAATTTTATAATCTCCTATCATATCCATTTTCACATCCCTACAAAATACATGAACTGCAAAATTAGACTCGATTAAAAGAGACAAATTTATTTTTGGATATGGGGTTTTTATGATACTGCATATGATAACTGTTTCTTGCTGCCTAATAACATTCCAGTAATCTCTATCAAGAAAATTTAATTTTCCTACCAGATCATTAATATCATAAAATTTGTTTTGTTTTGTATATGCCAACGCATCCTTAACACTTTCATTTAAAGCACTTTTAAGTGCAGAATTGTCCAGTCGAATTCTTCTAGAATCTGGTGACTCTCTAGAGGTGATTGATGATGATAGATATGAGGGACAGTTTGGGAGAATTCTAGGAATTGCGCCATCACAAAGAGATTTTTTTAAAGTTTAACTTTAATTGCTGCCCCTGTTTTTTCATCAAATGCTGATGCTTCTCTTCTTATGTCCTCTGGTCGAAAATGTAGTTCACATACCTAAAAATATTGTAAAAATCAAAACCTATTTTAAATCCTTGTAAAAATCTTAAAAGTTTGTCAGCAAAAAATCTACAATATGAAGCATTTTTCTTATAATTCTAGGAAAAATGAAGAGTGTTCTGATATCTTTAAGGAACATAATTTACCAATTCAACAAAAAATTATTAGTGACAAATCTATGTACAAATAAAGAGAGAATTTTTAACATTTATATATTTTTGAATTAGAATAATGAATAATTATTTTTTGGATAAAATGATTTTGAAAATTTTGATAGATTTTAATCCTTTTTAATCCTTTAATTTTAATCCTTTAATTTTAATCCTAAATTTCAATTGAATTACAATTGTGAATTACAAAGACATGAGATTAATTTAATTACTATTAGAATTATTTTATTATCAATAATTTTTTATTATTATTATTATTATTATTATTATTATTATTATTTTTTACTCCTTTTGAGTTTTCACATCAGCATTAGCTGATGGTCTTTCCAATGGAGTCTGAGTGACAGCAAGTCTCCTCAGGTCTCCAGGACTCTTCTGAGTATTCTGGCAGATTGCAGCAGTTCAGTGTTCTGAATGGTTTCAATACTTCCTCTGATTTCCAAGCTTTCCAAACCTTCATTATTAGAATCATTATTATTACTATTATTATTATTATTATTATTATTATTAGAATCAGTATTTTTATGATAATAATAATTTAAATAACAATGATAACAATAATAACTTCAGGGAAATACCATCAGCTGGTGTGAAAAACTAATAATAATGATAGCAATAATTATAACGATTGATACCATCCAGAACACTGTACTGCTGCAATCTGCCAGAATACTCAGAAGAGTCCTGGAGACAAAGGCTAAATTTGCAAATTGTCCTCAATATTTCAAGATTCGTTAAATAAATGAAATTAACTAACCTGACTTACCCCCCCCCCCCAAAAAAAAAGCCAAGTAGGAAAAAAATAGATAAATAAAGTAAATAAATAAAAAAAAAGAAAGATTTTTTATTGATGAAATAAAACAATTACTTACCAAAAAAAAAGTCAAGTATTTTCCAACTTTAGTTCAATAATAATAATGATAACGATAATAATAATAATATCAATAATAATAATAATATCCCTTTTTTATTTGAATAAATTTATATCAAAGTAATTGTGGGATTATTAGACATTAGACAAATATTTACTTTCTCGCATTTAAGACTAACCAAAATAGTCAATTTAATTTAATAGACTCTTTTATTTATGAATAAAACTATTCAAAAATATTGTAAGGATTATCAGAATTATTTCTTTATGTTTATAAAAATATCCCTTTACGAATTTAATGAATTAATATCGAGAATTTCTTTAGAGTTTATTTCTAAAATATGAGTTTTTACAAAACTTTTTACTTTACGCTCTTATGTGAAAAAAATTGTTAACTTAAGACAGAGCTTTTAATGTCTTAAACTTGATTTTGTGAATTACAAAGACTTTAAAATACTTCAATTATTGAAGTTTAAATTAAATTTATTTAGTTTTAATACAAAAAAATTACTCACTTTGGAATTCTTTGTAGGTAAAAAATGTTCTCGTCTGATAGTATAAATCCATTTATCGCACAAAATTTTATCACGAGGGAAAGAAAAAACACTAACTTTTGGTCCATTTCTATAGTTTCCATTACAAAAAGGCACAACACACTTAAAGGGCATTTTTGTTTATAAATTAAAATAAAATAAAAATAATTGACTGAATAATTACAAGAAAAAGTCGTTGACTATTTGCAAAAAACTTCGAGGTGACTATTTGCAAAAAACTTCGAGGTTAGCCACGTGTGGCAAGTCTCGTTTTGCTTCGGTTTGTGTGAAAACAAACTTGGGACTAGATATGATGATATCGCAGTGACGTCAGACTCGATCCATCTGGCCTAGTAATTCTAGTTGGTCTTGGTCAGCCCCGTTGATGCGTTCGACTCTGACACCTTGATCTCTCTGGCTTGTCGGCTTTTCAAAGCCGATTTTATATAGGCCTGTGTGATCCAAAATCGGCTCACAGAAGCCTTTTTTGTTTTTTTGGGGAGAGAGCTTTCGATTGGATGAAAATGTGAATTCATTTGCAAAATTATTTTCTTTTATTTTTTAGGCATTCTTGTTTTCCAACCGGAACTTCAATTCGGAGCCTATGCGCAAAAACGTGTTAAATTGGTCACTTCTTTTTAGGCTACCATGGAGTAAACTTCCGGTTGGCGTCATAACTTATGTTTTGTTTGTGCGGTGTGTGCGCGAATTGAACTGGTAATTAGTGAATCGGGAGATATCTATTATTGTTTATGTAACAACATCTGCAGTAATCAGAAACAGATGTTTCAACAACCGTCTGAAACAAACTCCCTATTATGTGATAACAGGAAGGAAGCCTGACCTATCAAAGATGCACATTTTCGGATCAACAATGCCTACAATAATTTGAAGAAAAAGCTAGATTCAAAACGTGAAAAGGGATATTCGTTGGATATGACCGAAACAGTTCCTGTGACACAATGGTTAAGTGAGAAAATGGTCAGAGAAAAAGGGGAAAAATAGAATATGTTAAGTCCAGGCATGTATATGAGTATGTATATGAGTGGGCGTTTGTCCTTTAAGGAGACAAAGAATCAATCAGTAATTTTTAAGAAAATTAAACAGCCTCCATGAAGTTAAGCTAGTTAGAGATAATATCCTTTGGTAGCTAGGTTTTAAGAGAAAATGCTGTTTTAAGAGAAAATGTGTCTTGAAAAAAGTTAATGGTCTGAGACATAAAAAAAAAGTAATGGCTATCGTTTTAATAAGAGAAATCGCAAAAAAGTCTGGGAAGAAAAGTAAGTACCGAAGTCCAGGGTGGTTGAATCCAAAGGGAGTGTGTAGGGGTGGAATTTACATATATTCAGCTGGTTCAAGCTCTTAGGCAGTCAGTTTCAGATCGGCAGTCAGGGTGATAGTGTCCCAATAGTAATAGTCATGAAGAAGGATGGGGGACATAGGTTCTATATGAATTTTAGGGTCTTGAATAATATTACTAGCCTACCCACTACCTTTGATTGACGACATCCCAGCATTACTTTGAAACTCCACATACTTTTCTATGCTAGGCCTGAGATCGGGATACTGGCAGGTAGCCCTGGATGAGGATGACCGCATTTGCATGCCACGTAGAACTTTAAGTTTAAGGTCATGCCTTTCGGACTGGCCAATGCACTTGGGTTTTTCAGCAACTCATGTCTGGTGGGGTAGAATAGTTTGCTATGGCCTACCTGGATGGCATATTGATTTTTTCAGGCAGTGCCGATGAACATCTCAGCCATTTGCAGACAGTGTTTGCTTGGCTAAGGAAGCATGGACTGAATATTAAGTTATCTAAGTGTCAGTTTATGAAGAAAGAGACAAAATACTTAGGATTTATTATTGATGAAAGTGGGGAACACCCTGACATAGATAGAGTAGAAGTAATAAGAGCCATGCCCGAACCACGGACTGTTAGGGAAGTTAGGGGATTTATAGGTGCAATAGGTTATTATAGGAAGTTCATACCAGCATTTTCGAGGATAGCAACCCTGCTCATAGCATTAACAAAGAAGTATGCCCAGTTTAGTTGGACAGAGGGTTGTCAGCGATCCTTCAATACACTGAAAGAGCAGTTGACAGCTATCCACTTATTAGCCTACACGGATTTGATTAAGCCGATGGTTTTGTACACCGATGCCAGCGATCAGTACATCGGTGCCAGCCTCACCCAGCCACACCCTGAGAAGGACAGTCCTGTGCCAGGTATACCAGAAGAAGTACCCATTTACTTCTTGTCCCATAGTCTGTCTCCTACCCAACAGAGGTAGCCCGTGATTGAAAAGGATGCCTATGCCATAGTTTATGCACTAGAAAAGCGGAACTATTACCTGAATGGTGCTACTTTCATAATTAAGACTTCAGTACTTTTTGGAAGCAGATTAGACCAACAAGAAGATTCAACAATGGGCACTTAAATTAAGCGGGTATAACTGCAAAATAGAATACCTGGCTGGTAGAGATAATACATGTGCCAATTTACTATCACGAGGAATCCTAGGCAGTTGAAGCAGGAATCAATAAGCATAATACCAGAAGTGAGTGATCGAGCATACCAGATAAATGTGATCAACTCCCATCAAATAGAAAGGGTACGCTTTGACGAGGCAGCATGTGAGGCCCCAGATGTCATAGAGCAGCAACTGTTAACAGAACTAGTTAGTGAGTACCAGATGGATGAGGAAATTAGGACACTAAAGGAAGTGAGAGAGGTGGGGAAGGTAACAGAAGCATGTGCAAGCAGGTACCTGATACAGAATGATCGGCTGTACTACCTAAGATGAGGAGGTTAGGCCTCGAGTGTATGTCCCCCAGGTGCTACAGAATAAGATACTAGAACTGTGCTACGATACGATAGAACACATAGGCATAGATAAGACCTATGAGCTTATTAGTAGGAAATATTACTGGCCTAGGCTGTATAAATAGGTAACGAAATGTGTGAATAGCTGTGTCACCTGCCAGGTCAGGAGTAGTAGGCACAAGACAGCCCCTCTCATGGAGATGGATGTTCAAGCTTATCCATTTGAAAAGGTTAGCTTGGATATCTCTGGCACATACTGTGAGACCTCACGGGGAAATGTCTATATTGTTAGTTTTGTTGATTGGTTAACTAACTGGCCAGAAGCATATGAGGTGGCAGACAAGAACTATGGCTAGCTTGATTTTGATAGAGATATTTCAACGCTATGTGCCCCCTTGGAGATAGTGACCGACAATGGGACCAAAAATGTGAATGAAATCATGAGGGAAACAATGATGAACCTCAATGTAAAGTATATCACAAACGTTTCCATATCATACACAGAGTAACGCCAAGGTAGAACATTTTCACCGTTTCTTGGGTGATGTTCTATCTAAATTGACAGACATAACTGGGACCTGTACCTGACTCAGGCATTAGCTGCTGTGAGGTTCTCAATGTGTGAGACAACAAAATTTTCCCCCGACTACATGCTGTTTGGGTGTGATATCCTACTGGTAGAACAATTTGCTGAAACCATGTTGAAAATACATGGGTGAGGACTACCACCGAGTCATCATTGAAAAGCATCATAAAATCTTTGTCAAGACTCAGTGTAGAATAAGACAAGCCCAGAAAAAGAGGAATAACGCTATCAATAAGAACCGCAGAAAAATAGAATTAGGTGTAGGAGACTCAGTATATTACTGAGCTCACGCTAGGCAGGGCAAACTAGATCAAAGGTGGAGGCCCTACCATAGAATAGTTGAACAGACAGGTCCAGTCTCATTCATAATATGGGATCAGGTAATCTTAATACTCTAAATCTTAATAATCTTAAACAGATTTATGTGGCCCATATGTAGAACCCTAACATGTACTAACACTCCAGTTCAGACCTGGAAGTAATGTGAATGAAGGCGTACTAACACTCCAGTTCGGAGTAGACCTGGAAGTAATGTGAATGAAGGCGTACTAACACTCCAGTTCGGAGTAGACCTGGAAGTAATGTGAATGAAGGCGTACTAACACTCCAGTTCGGAGTAGACCTGGAAGTAATGTGAATGAAGGCGTACTAACACTCCAGTTCAGAGTAGACCTGGAAGTAATGTGAATGAAGGCGTACTAACACTCCAGTTCAGAGTAGACCTGGAAGTAATGTGAATGAAGGCGTACTAACACTCTAGTTCAGAGTAGACCTGGAAGTAATGTGAATGAAGGCGTACTAACACTCTAGTTCAGAGTAGACCTGGAAGTAATGTGAAGTACTAACACTCCAGTTCAGAGTAGACCTGGAGTAATGTGAATGAAGGCGTACTAACACTCCAGTTCAGAGTAGACCTGGAAGTAATGTGAATGAAGGCGTACTAACACTCAGTTCAGAGTAGACCTGGAAGTAATGTGAATGAAGGCGTACTAACACTCTAGTTCAGAGTAGACCTGGAAGTAATGTGAATGAAGGCGTACTAACACTCCAGTTCAGAGTAGACCTGGAAGTAATGTGAATGAAGGCGTACTAACACTCCAGTTCAGAGTAGACAGAGTTGGAAGTAATGAATGAAGGCGTACTAACACTCCAGTTCAGAGTAGACCTGGAAGTAATGTGAATGAAGGTGTACTAACACTCCAGTTCGGAGTAGACCTGGAAGTAATGTGAATGAAGGCGTACTAACACTCTAGTTCAGAGTAGACCTGGAAGTAATGTGAATGAAGGCGTACTAACACTCTAGTTCGGAGTAGACCTGGAAGTAATGTGAATGAAGGCGTACTAACACTCTAGTTCGGAGTAGACCTGGAAGTAATGTGAATGAAGGCGTACTAACACTCCAGTTCGGAGTAGACCTGGAAGTAATGTGAATGAAGGCGTACTAACACTCCAGTTCGGAGTAGACCTGGAAGTAATGTGAATGAAGGCGTACTAACACTCCAGTTTCAGAGTAGACCTGGAAGTAATGTGAATGAAGGCGTACTAACACTCTAGTTCGGAGTAGACCTGGAAGTAATGTGAATGAAGGCGTACTAACACTCAGTTCGGAGTAGACCTGGAAGTAATGTGAATGAAGGCGTACTAACACTCCAGTTCGGAGTAGACCTGGAAGTAATGTGAATGAAGGCGTACTAACACTCCAGTTCGGAGTAGACCTGGAAGTAATGTGAATGAAGGCGTACTAACACTCCAGTTCGGAGTAGACCTGGAAGTAATGTGAATGAAGGCGTACTAACACTCCAGTTCGGAGTAGACCTGGAAGTAATGTGAATGAAGGCGTACTAACACTCCAGTTCGGAGTAGACCTGGAAGTAATGTGAATGAAGGCGTACTAACACTCCAGTTCGGAGTAGACCTGGAAGTAATGTGAATGAAGGCGTACTAACACTCCAGTTCGGAGTAGACCTGGAAGTAATGTGAATGAAGGCGTACTAACACTCCAGTTCGGAGTAGACCTGGAAGTAATGTGAATGAAGGCGTACTAACACTCCAGTTCGGAGTAGACCTGGAAGTAATGTGAATGAAGGCGTACTAACACTCCAGTTCGGAGTAGACCTGGAAGTAATGTGAATGAAGGCGTACTAACACTCCAGTTCAGAGTAGACCTGGAAGTAATGTGAATGAAGGCGTACTAACACTCCAGTTCAGAGTAGACCTGGAAGTAATGTGAATGAAGGCGTACTAACACTCCAGTTCAGAGTAGACCTGGAAGTAATGGGAATGAAGGCGTACTAACACTCCAGTTCAGAGTAGACCTGGAAGTAATGTGAATGAAGGCATACTTTGCACTCCCCAGAAATCTAAAAATGGAGCCTCACCACCAAAACCATCATTTTAAAGTCAAAACACAATGAGAATAAAAAAGATAATATATATACATATTCATATAACTTGCAGTAAACATGAACAAGATATGAAAAGAAGGAATCTATGTGTGGTAATATTGTCTGTTTTTATAAGTACTTCAGTGAGTCAAAGTCTGAAGGAATTAAAAATGTCTGATAATACTAATGTGTTGGGTAATGAAAATGTATCACAGATACAAATATAGATATCTGTGATTTGGCTGCACAAAAAAAAGGAATTGTTATGAGACAATTCTTAAATACTTTTATGACTGCTAGTTGTAAACTAAAGGTCATGTGAAAAATAAAATTGATTAAAGAGCCAATCACAGTTCCTTCTTTATCTTAGAACTGAGTCAAGCAATATAAAGAAAGGAAATGGCCAAAAGTACTAACAAGCATTTCTGCAGATCATTTTTTGGTAGTATAGCCCACTCCCATCTAGTATTAGGTACCAGCATTATTTTAAACTAAATGTTTTTTATGCTGCTGCTTGCCCCACCTAGTACTAGGTACCATCATGGTCTTGGACTGTCTTCTATACCCTCTCCTCCATATATGATAATGGTCATGTGGTGTAATGGTTAGGAAACTAGATTAGCAGACCATTGTTAATGAGTTCAATTCTCACTAGGTGCTCCATACTTCTGGCTTTGTGCCACAACTAAGCTAAGTGGTGGAGATGGGGGTAAATTTGTAAAATTACCCAGCCATATTTGCCATAAAAATGTAATAACAACAAAATGATATAAAAACTAGCAAACAAAATTGTTATCGAATTTTCATTTGTCTCCTCGGAATAAAATTAGTACCCTACATAGTAATAGGGCCTGACTTTAAAACAAAAAAATAACAACAAAAGGGTATTAGGAAAATAAGAACAAAAATAAAAGCTGTAAGCCTAAAATAAGATTTATTTACTTGCTGTGTCTTAGAGGACACCTTATGTATCATAAGAGAAATTTACTAAACAAAAAAACATAAAATTGCAACCAATAAAAACAAAAAATAAAAGAGGAAAAAAAAGATAAAAAACACTTTTTCCTTTTGTGTCTTTCTTTTAAATTTTTAACTGTTTTTTTTTTTTTTTTTTTTTTTCGACCTAGTCAGGTGACTAGGTCGCAAAAACTTCGTAGCCTCAAGGCTACTAATCAGAGAGTTCTTTTAAAGAAGATATACAGAGTTCCTTGAGGGAGAAAAGTCTTTTTCAGCAAGGCAACCCTGTGCTGTCAAAAGGATGAAGTTCCAGAAACGTCTCAGAGGACAAATTCTTTCTTCGGGCAAGGAATTCTTCTTGAAAACAACTGAGTCTCTGAGGGACTCAAATCACTGCCCTTTGGTAGATGGGAGTTTCTTTGATAGAAATTTGCCAAGCCCTTTTTTTGAAGGCAGGCTTCTTAAGAGGTCAAAACTTGGACATTTTGGTTGAGGGGAAAAAATGTTGGCAAATTATCCCTGCAACCTTTTCTTAGCTGCTACTTCATCCTACACTGGTTCCTTCTAAAAAAGGGCGCAAAGACACCTAAAAGGGTTTTTATAAAGTGGGCCTGCCACCACTACTTGCTATCTACCTGCTAAGGAAGCAGCAACAGCCGCTGGCAGATCACAAAGGGCCACAACTGCCCTCTGTCCGCAGCCCAAACAAACTGAGCTAATCAAAGGGCTGTAACTCTAATTACCCTTTTTTCTTGTTCTTAAAGTTTTACATGCTACTAACACTTTGTCTATGTAAGTTGTATTTTGATTTAAAAGTAATGTGTATAGGTCATAAGGAATCCACTGGGATATCCTAAGAAGCCAAACAAGAATAGAAAAAAATCAAAACACCTTGCATTGAATATTATTGCCACATCTGGTCTGATTCTTCTGTTGTATACCCTGAGATTCTAGATAAAATCCAAAGAAGAATCATCCATATTATTGGTCTTGAATTATAATGTAACCTTAATCATTATCACATCCACATAATGTGGCTTCTGTCTTTTCAATAAATACTTTCATGGAAACTGTTCTTTGTTGTATTTCACATGTATTCACATGTATTTAGACATTAAATTTAGATTAGTTGCTTCATCTAATTTTTTTACAGTTAAAATTTCTAAATGTAATCATAATTTCTATCATAATATCTTATTCTCTCATACTTCTTGCCTCTTGAATTTTTTGCCAGCCTCTTGTTTCCCTGGTGTTTATAATCTGAACAATGTCAAATGCAACACCAATCATCATCTCTATTATTGAACTGTTCTCTCTGTCTTTTCTTATTTGTCCTTCTTAGTAACTTTTTTTTTTTACTCAGATGAAAATGATGAAAAACAAAAGAAAAAAAAAGACTAATTAACAATGAAAGAGCAAAATTTAACTCTAGCCAAAACAATCTGAAATATTTATTCTTAGTACACATAAAACACAATTTACATTAAATTTTGTTTAAAAAAACACTACTATGTCAAATGAATATACATTTGGTCCCTGTTTTAACATTTTATTCTTTATGAAGTATCATTAAGTGAAATCAGACTTGTTGAATATTGTATTTTCAATACACAGAATAGGAATATGCTTAACTCTAATAGATTAATACATAAAAAAGTTTAATAATTCAACAATGATTTTAAACAAAACCAACATACACATTCACTCAAAAATATACACAAACACCTAGAACATCAAAATCAATTTCATCCATAAAACTTGGCACAAATGTGAAATTAAAATTTCCCATAGATTTCAATAAGTACCATTACATTTCTTGTCTCAACTTTATTACACTTGGAAGTTTTGACAAAATTTTATAGAACAAAAATAACTTGGCAAAACTATTACAGTGGTAGTATTCACTTGTTTGCTAATTAATCTCATTGATTAATTTGCAGATAGGTGAATACTGCTGCAGTAATAGTTTTGCCAAGTTATCTGGAAATTAAAAATGTAAATAGATTTCACCACTTTTAATAATGACATCATAGTTTTTTTCATGCAAAGATCTGAAAAATGCTAATAAAATAATTTGGGAAATACACATACGGTTGGACAAACTTTGAATTCTAAAAATAACCTGAATAATTCTAAAGTTATTTTCACAAAATTTTACATAACTATTTCTGCTATTCAACTTAAAATTTCATCATCATCATCATCATCATCATCATCATCATGCTGACAGATGTGATGTTTTTTTTTGTTTTTTTTCATGGTCCCTCAGCCAGGGTGCACTCCTTTGTCTCAATTCCTGTGTCCTTTGGCCGCATCATACATGGTCAAATCCTATTGCTGTTGTGTCTTCGATTTGCACCCAGTGAGGAACAGTCATAGAGAAAATAAAAACACAAGAGAACAGAGAACAACAGAGTCGGGTGAAATCTTTCACATGGAGAGAGACGTTGTAACACTCAACACATTTACTTCTCTATGATATTGACTGGACCCAAAGGTCTCATGGTCCTCAGTTCTGAGTCAACTGTCCACTTGATTGTCCCAGACCAACTGCAAACTCTAACTGACCAAATTTAACTCTAAAAACTATTTTTTCTTTTTTTTTTAACTTCCCAACCTCCTTTTTTCTTCCCAGAATTTGAGGCCAAATCACAATGGTGACTGCACCCTTTTTTCCAGTCAGAGACCACATATAGCTTAGCTATCTCATTTTTATGGGATCTGACCTCTTAAAAATGTGGTCATTAAAACTTTCCTTGTCGAGATGTCTCCAGAGGAGACTGGCCCCTTTTAAGTTTTGGGCTACTTGGCCTTTTATGGGTTCCTTGACTACTCTATAAAGTGGCACTCAAGATCCACACATATAAACATTCATATAATAATTAATAGACTGGCCCCTTTTAAGTTTTGGGCTACTTGGCCTTTTATGGGTTCCTTGACTACTCTATAAAGTGGCACTCAAGATCCACACATATAAACATTCATATAATAATTAATAGACTGGCCCCTTTTAAGTTTTGGGCTACTTGGCCTTTTATGGGTTCCTTGAATACTCTATAAAGTGGCACTCAAGATCCACACATATAAACATTCATATAATAATTAATAGACTGGCCCCTTTTAAGTTTTGGGCTACTTGGCCTTTTATGGGTTCCTTGACTACTCTATAAAGTGGCACTCAAGATCCACACATATAAACATTCATATAATAATTAATAGACTGGCCCCTTTTAAGTTTTGGGCTACTTGGCCTTTTATGGGTTCCTTGACTACTCTATAAAGTGGCACTCAAGATCCACACATATAAACATTCATATACATAAGTATAATTAAGAAGAAAACCAATATAGGGTTTTGTACGCAAACATTGTTGTGTTATACAGCATGGATACCAATGAATCTTTCGCGCAAGCCATCCCTATGGGCCATCGCCCATGGCAGGTCCACCGCAAAGCATCCAGAATTCACACTGAGATGACTGATGTAGGTTTTTGCTGGTTGGCCTAAGGCCTAAATAGGTCACAAGAGTTCATCCTTTCATCTCCAGCAGTATCCAAAATGTCTTTTTTGTCTTACTTGAATCGTTTGTGTGATAGGGTTCAAGTAGCCATACAGCTACTTTCTTATGGGGTTCTGCTTCCAAGATTTGGTCAACTCAGCATGCAGCATCCTTGTGTAGTTCCCATCTAGCTTTTACTCTAAGCATTTCATTAGAGTCAAAGTGGTGCAGCCATACAGGAGCAATGACACAGCTATAGCTTGAAATAATACTCGCTTGATCTTATCAGAGAGATCATATTTCCATATGACTGATAATCTGCCTATAGCTGTCCATGCCTTTTCTATATGTATATTGCCATCACTATTTGTAGATGAGATATTGCTACCAAGGTATGTGAACTGATTTGCTAATTTGAGAGGCTTACCATCCAGTGTGGAGATGCTTCCATCTTGTTTAAAACACATGAATCTCATTTTATCTAAGGTCACATAAAGGTCTCTTGCTGCCTTCTCTAGGCTATTCAGTAGTGAATCAGCTTGCACAGGTCTATTTGCCAGCATTGTTAGATCATCTGCATAGTCTGCATCTATAATAGTGGGTGAGGGATGGTGTCAGCTTTTTGCCTTTTTTAGGGCATAGCCTTTTTATTTTATGAGATCTAATAATGTTCATAGTACGTAATCTTGGCATATTATAGATATATATGGTGCTAAACTACCTCCTTGAAGGACTCCAGTGATAAGTTCAAAGAAATCTGTTTCACCATCAGGTGAACAAATCACTTCTTTCATGTCTTTTAAGAGCATCATTATAGCAATAATAGTTTTGGTGGGAGTTAACAAGTCAGATGGACTTTTTCCATGACAAGTAGTCATGGACAGTGGCTTCCCGACCTGTCAACTTGATGCCAGAATCGCTGATAAGATCAAGAAGATACGCTACTAACCTTCCGATCTGAACAGAGACAATTTCCACAATGAGTAGTGATAGACAATTGTCCGACGCCAGGATCGCTAAGAAGATCAAGATACGCGATTATGCTTTCGACCTGAATGATGCTCCAACCGGATGATTCATTTATCTTAAGAATGTAAGTTATTAACACCTTTCCTGGTTTATCATTACCGCTAAAACAAACACATCACTTTCAAAGACCTGGATTTATTTGTCTACAGACATACCATCAAAGTTTATTCTATACCCACACACGCACACACACACACTCTCTCTCTCTCTCTCTCTCTCTCTCTCTCTCTCTCTCTCTTTGTTTTTACTGAACGACACAACATTGACCTCGCTTTCTCAACTCTGTAAACCCACTTCGTTTGACTGCATGACAGGATAACGGAATACATTTCTTTTGTTGTTTATTAGCTATATACCGCATGTTTGTTGTTCCTCCATTGTTATCAGGCTTGTGTTCTTTTTATTTCATGTCATTTAAAATATTGTTTGTGGGGTTGGAATTCGTTTTCACCGGCCACTACAAGGTCAAGGCGCTGCAGAGCCAGTGTACAACCAAGTTCGGCAGGGGTCATGTGTCTAAAATAATGAGCCCACAGTCCTTCCTGGTGGACAGGAGGGCTTGAAACAAAAACAAAAAAAGAAAATATGGCTGCAATAACACCTTGATTTAAGAAAACACGTTTCAGGAGCCAGAAGAATTGGTGAGAATTGTTAGCGCGTATGCAGATTTTTTTGTGACCAGCAAAACATACAACACCCGGCACAAGAGGAAAAGGCGAGATGCTTTGGAACGTGGTATTGCTAAAATGTTGAAGGCTGCTGTGACATTCTTACAAACGGAGAGACTTTATCATCAGACTTTAGAAGTTGGGAAAGTGATTATTCGGATCAATTTTCAAATTTATAAATTATGTAACGTGGCCGTCTTTTCACGCCACTAAATTGTATACGTAATGTTATGGGGTCCACCACGTCTTCACGTCTTCAAAACACACGGTACTATTAAGACTTGTACAGTCGTGTATCAGGGGGTTGGCACGTTGGCTTGTTTACAAGTAGTCCTTTAAGTCCACAAAGGAACCCTTCCTCTTTACTGAATGAATTTTATTGGTCAGGCAAAGGTATCACCTTACAAGGCCATGGGTTTTTAGTTACGGTCAATTTGACTTGTGTTTACAACTATCCCTCTCTTTAATATCAGTCAAGTATCTGTTCACGTTTGTTTAATGGCTTTAATTCATGATTTCTCGTACGATTTCTTTAACGTAGTAAAATAAAGATGAGGATAGTACTTCTTGCTTTTCAAATGGCTCATTTATTTAATTTATTCTTATATTGTTCTTGAGAGAGAGAGAGAGAGAGAGAGAGAGAGAGAGAGAGAGAGAGAGAGGGGGGGGGTCGGTTTCATTAATAGGTATGTTTTTAACTTCATCCAGTGTAGAATATTAAATATCAGGCTTCACACACCAGCGACACCGATCCGATTCGCGACCAGTCTCCGTGAAAATCTAAGGGTAACTGCCCTCGGCAAAAACTGCCAGCCCAACCCACTGCCCCAGACCAACTGTCTTTAAAATCTAAGGTTCCCTCATTATATAGAAATGGGTGTCGAACTCTCTAGAACATTTTGGAACCTTTCGAATGTTCTAACTGTTTTACCAAATTGCACGTGTCGATTGAGAGGTCAACGGGTCAGCCATCCTTTCTTCTAACAAACTGATTAAAATAAATTTTAATAGCAAAATCCTAGACTTCCTGGCTATCGAACCCAGTCACAGGTGATAATGAGAATTTCATTATCCTCTTGCTTGCCCACTCCCGTAAGGTCTGAGAATCATACTATATCCTATTAAGGTTTCTCTGTGTCTGGCACAAGGCCACAAATATGGTGTTCCCGGGTAAGGCGCGCCAATTATGCTACAATTAGATATATACCAATGAAATGTACAAGTAATTTATTTAAACATAGATACTCATAAAAAAATTTTTATTCGTATTACTTGAATATTTTCATCTTTTTTTATAATCATAAAAAATTGTTTTGTTTTTTAATCATAAGATATAGTATTTATTAGTTATATTTAATTTACTAAAAGATTTGTTGGTTGGTTTTGAAGGCTATTACTAAAAGATATTTTTCATATTCTTTTATTATTCGACAACCAAAATCTAATATCTAGGATATTTTTTTAATTATAAATAATTTGTAAATTCAAAATTCTAGATGGCAGAGAGGGAGGCGAGTGAGAAACGAACAATATTGATGATAAATAAAAATGAAAAAAACATTACTGCAGAGTTATCTAACCTTGGTTGTTATTGTTTCCACTAGAAGAGCCTCAGTTGAACATCGTTAGGTGTCGTTGTACTAACAAGATGGCGCAAGCGGTGAGGCAGCAACTTATCCAGTTGGCTAGTATGTCTCATTCTGGGACTTCTCATAAAGATGTCACAGAACGGTAAGCTTATATTTCTACCCCAGAGCATGTTGGACACTTGCCTTAAATCTTGATGACCATTACTGCCTGTAAAATCGTTTCTTTTCATTCACTCCCTCCAGAAGAAGAAAAAAAACTTTGTTTTTTGTGTATTATATTTGAGTTTATTGGCATGAATATCCAAAGCCTATTAATTATTGATTGTGCTTTGATTTAATGTTATTATCATTATTTAATATTTATATATATATATATATATATATATATATATATATATATATATATTGCTGTAAGGAGCGTGGTTATTTGATAGGAACCTGTATTATAATAAAGCAAATAATTTGGGTATATTACCAAAACATAGGAACTATGCAAGTTCTTTCTTGATGGGTATTTTTTTTAAAGATAAATTCCCTTATTTTTTTTTTTTTTTTTTTTTCTAAGGAAAAATAGACTTTTGAAACAGGTATGCATCTTTCAAAATTTTAATATGAATTTCTTAAACTAAAATAATTACTTTCTATGTTTTAAGGTTCTTTTTTCTTCTTTTTTTTTTTTATTGTTTAAATGTTCCCTTCTGAAACAATAACAAAATTGGAAAAAAAAAAAGTTTCGAGTATCTTCTTTTGTTTATAATTTTAATTTTCTATCTAAAAATAATCGGATCCTTTTAAGCAAGGTTCTTTCTGAAAACAAAGAAAGGTAACAAGAATTAATCTAATTTTTTTTATTTATTTATTTTATTGCTGTAGATTTTTGTTAATTTTTGAAAATCTATTTAATTTCATTCTATAATTGTTTCTGTAAAAGTTTGTCGTCCTGGATTCCTCCCCTTATTTATGCAATGTGTTTTCCTTGACCGTTACAGGTGTAAAAACGTAAATACGTGCATTCTTTCTCGCTTTTTATCAGCAAATAAACCTGTGCATTTTTTTTCCAGTTAAATTATTACAATATATTTTAAATTTTACACAATTTAAAACAAAAAAAAAAAAAAAATCCAAATGTTTATTATTAATAGAAATATCGAAATTCAAAACAAAAAAACTAAGACTTTTTTTAACAAAAAAACTCTTAAGTTTTCTATTTACCTTGCTTTGTGAGAATTGCGAACAAAGCAGAACAAATATCACCTCTTTAATTTAATCTTATTTGAGTTCAAATTATATTAAAAAGAAGTGACATTTGTTTTTAAAAAAATGTTAATGTTTCTAGGTGTTTTTTTGTTTTTTTTGTAAAAATTGAATTGGAAAAAAAAATTGCACAGTTTTATATTATTTATATTGTAGGTACTGCCAATTTTGACTTCACTGACGTATTTTACAAAATAAATTTACCCTTACCAAAAATCAGGGAATTATTCGATTTTAATGAAATTTTCAGTCTTGATTTATCAATGAATGAATTTTAGGTACCACCAAAATACATCACGTGATCAGTTTAGGCAATATTGGAGGAAGAAATGTAAATATTTTTTAACCATTTTTTTAAAAAAAATCTTGCCAAAAAAAAAAAATAACGAACATGATACGAAGAAAACCTGTTAATTCAATGATCAAATTATCCGATTGGGGAAAGATTACCCACCGTTATCTTGAAAAATAAGTAAAACAGTCGTTTTTTTTTTTTTTTTTTTTTTTTTTTAGGTTTTTTTTTACAACAGGGTTAGTTTCTTGATTGATATTTTTTTAGCAGAATTCTGTATTCATGGCTCTTTTACTAAAAAAAACTTATAAAAATTTGATATAATTATTCAGTTGGTACCACCAATTTTCCCTGTGAAATTCACCCCCCCCCCACACACACACAAGGAAACTTGCATAAGATTTAATATTATCTTGAAAAATGTTTGTCCTTTCGAAAGAAGAAACATTAAAAAACTCCTGATGATTTTTTAAAAAGATTTTTCAGCTTACGAAAATAATGAAAATTATAAACGAAAAACAATGTTTACATTTTTGCACCGTTAAATCAATTGAAATTGAAAGCATCACAGTTTGTGTGCATTTAGTGCACCAAAGACTGTCACTCAAGAATTGGCCAGCAGAGTCACTTGCACAGATTTTTTTTTTTTTTTGACTCTTAGTGGATGGAAAGGTGTCAACATTAGGGGAAAAAAATTTTTTTGCTCCCTCTATTTTATTTTATGAAATATAAAAAAAATGAACTTAAGAAGAGTTTTTTTTAGTAAAAGAACCATGAATACAGAATTCTGCTAAAAAATATCAATAAAGAAACTGTGTTGTAATAAAACGGACTGTTTTACTTAGTTTTCAAGATAATGGTGAGTAATTTTTTCCCCAATTTGATCTTTGAAGTTTGTTTTTGTTTTTTGTTTTTTTTTTACTATTTTTCACTGACAGTGAAAATGTGAAATATCACATCTCCTTTTAACTCACCATTCTGGTTACTGTTGGTTAGGTTTTACGGCATGACAATCCTTTTTGGGTTATTTTATGCTTAAGACGTTATGTTTTATTAATTTTTGATGGGTACTCAATTTTTAAAAACATTTTTTCAAACTCATTTTTTCTATTTAACACATAGATGGGACCCTAAAAGGGTACTCTCACTCTGAATCAGTGTATCTGGGGGCAATGGTGATGACGGGGTACTCCACATTCCCCAGAACTCCAAAATTGGAACTTCACCATCAGATAGTTTATTTGATTTAGGACAATCATATAGGTGCATGGGTTTGATGGGATCAGTGGATTGATCTCTTGTCTAGCTTAAGTAAGGACAAAAGTGGAGTGTTGCAGGCCATGGACTGCTCAGCGACCTGGGTTCCATCCTTAAGCATCATGGATCACCACCCACGGCCAACAAGTGGGCCCCCATTGGGGGGAGTCTTACGCTCTGCAGAGTATTCCATTGGTGTTTTCTAAAGCCCCAGCTGACAGAGCTAATAATGGTTACTGTTTTAAAGTTGGTTGGCTTTTACAGCATGTCAACACTTGTTGAGTTATGTTATGCCTAAGACATTGGGTTTTTTTTTCATTTTTGATGGGTATTGAGCTTTTTTTAAAACACTTTTTAAAACTCCTTTAAATAAATAAAAGTAAATAAATGAAGTCAGCAAAACAAAATAGCAAGAAATAAAGTAGTTGCCAGTTTTGCTTTAATGTTAGTTGTTTTTTTTTTTTGTTTTGTTTTTTTGTTTTTTCTTCAAAGCTTATTCTTTTCTAGTAAGCCAGTACACCAATCATGAAATAAAATTGTAAACAAGAAAAATAAAGATTTCTTTTTTAAACAAACTTGTTTTTATCTAACAAATGTACCTAAAATTAGATGCTAAGAATAATTAAAATAGTTCTTAATTTGTTTCAAAAAGGGTATATTTTCAGATATGTGTAAGTTCAAAAATAGGTAATGAAGATTTTAAAAATAAATTATTTTCAAACAGTTACCAAAAATCAGGGAATTGTCTGATTTTAACAAAAATTTCAGTACTTTATGAACATGCCTAATGATTAGATATTTGGGGGACTAATTTTCTGGATTTGCTGAAACAATAATTTTAGATAGAATCTTTGTTTTTAGTGTAATTTTCTATAAATAACAAAATTAATCATTGTTTTTCATGGATTTTTTATTTTTTATTTTATTTTAATTCTTTCCAAACTTAAATTGTGATTATTCAACATTTAGTTGAATTATGCCATTATTTCCTTAATGATGGTGCCAACTTCATGGCTTGGTCATAAGTTTTATGGAATTGTCTGTTGAAATTAAACTTATGTTTTCAACAGTTAACTCATTAAAACAGTAACCGGAGATTCATGAAAGATTTCTGATGAATAAAACTTTGAATCTCCATTCGGTCTGATTCTTTAACCCCTCAGAAACTAAAATAGAACTCAAAAGTTGACTTTGCAGATCACATGTATCATGCCTTCACTCTACTCAGCACTTGTCCTTCTCAAGGCGTGGGTGCTGCATCTAGTTGCGTGTAGGTAAACTCCCTCAAAAAATGAAGACTGACAAAATACTGTGGGTACAAGACAGGTTTATTCACTATACGAAGGTGTAAAAAGCTGAAACGTGAAAATAAACTTGAAATAACAAGGAGAACAACAGTAAATTAACTCTTTTAAAATGCTAACAGTTAAATAAAACAAAAAAAAACGAGAGGATAGGCTAAGTAACCCATAATATAACATGGTGTGTTTGTGTCGACCAGTCACTACAAGGAACGGCTAATAACTACAGTTGAAGTCAATGGCTTGGGGCTGTCAAGTTAAAGAAGTGACGAGAGGTGATTAAGTTAAACAAGGAAGCAAGGCCACATAACATGTCGAATGCTTGGTAAGGCTGGTAGCCATTAAAGGGTAGCAAAGAATGGCTGAAACAGTATTGTCTTAATACAAGACAGAAATGGGGAAGAATTAAGTTAAAGAATTACTGGGCTTTTACAGGTTTTACGTTAACATGAAGGAGTTGAAGAATTGGTACAGACAGGAGAAATAAGTAATATACTTTGATAAATAAACACTGCTTAGTATGGAGAAAAAAGGTAATAAATATGGGTCAGTAAAGAAGAAATAACTTTAAGCTAGGGAGAAAATAGTGAAGAAGCTAATTAAGAAACTCAAAAGGACTTTACTTTAGATCCGCATAAAGCTAAGTTTCTTAGGCGACGTCTAATGTGAAAAGAATGAATTTGGCACCAGGCGGTGAAATGGTGACTTTAGGGATTTTGTCCTGCCAGTAAAAATAGACCACTAAGGGAGGTAACTCTAAAGGTTGTTTATCTAAAAGTGTAGCATGACAATCTATGTTTGTGTGACAAGCTACTTTTTAATATTTTTTTTTAAACCAAATGAGCAAATGTTGAAAAAAAAACCTATGATTAAGTTTTTTTTTAATAGAATAAGCTATTAATTATAAAATTAAGTCATTAATGAATGAAGTGCTGGAAATTTCATTAAAATTGGACAATTCCCTGATTTTTGGTAATTGTTTTAAAATTTTTTAAAAAATTGATCACGTCTTGAGTAAAATGGCGCATGCCTACTAATTATTACACGAGAAAATGAATGGTTTCCTTAGAAAAAATTGAGAAACCAGGTATCGAGAAAAACAAAACAAAAAAACTAAATCAATACTAAAATCAAAATTGCTAAACTGCCTAACTCTGTGTCTGGTTTAATGGTTATTGTTATAGTAAATGAGCTAGGCAACCAGAGTTAAATTCCTGAATGAGGCTGTTTGTATTTCCCACAGTGCTAATACACTTGGGAAAAGGTATACATTCAACTATTCTTTTTCTAGCTATGGGTAAATTGTCAGGCAGACTGGGCTCTTTAATCTTGGTTAGGTAACCAGTCTAGGAGAATGAAAATTCTGTATTCAAATCTGGTAAACTGCTTAAGAAACTTGTCACAACCTACTCGTGAGGAGGGGTTGGTTAAAATATGGTAAAAAAAAATCTTTTTACTTGCACATGATAATGTTTTTTTGTTTTTTTTGTTTTTTTTCAACCTTGTATATAAAGCTTTAGTTCAAGAAATACTGTTAAATAAATTTCTACCATTATAAATAGAGCCTATTCAGTTTAAAATCCTATTATTGATATGATAAATGTTTTTCTTTTCATCTGTGAGTGACTTGACAGTGTAATATTTAATCTTTATATGATTTGGATTAAATTCCCAGCTGAAATCTTCTGCCCAATTGATAAAACAATTGATATACAAGTCCTGATTTTTAAACTCCTGTGGTTATTTACCATTAATTATTTATTATTTATTATTATTTATTTATTAACATTGAGTTAAGATTCCTTCTCTGATTATAAACTTTTATTTTATTTTATGATCTTACATTCATAACGTAGAGGTAATATAGCTGGATATAGCCCCGATTTTCCGTTTCAAATTTTTCTTAAGTCTGTTTCCACTTTTAGTCAATTCCGTTTTTTTCTGTTTCCACTTTTGGTAATTTCCATTTTTATCGTATTTTGTGAAAAAATTGAAATAAAATTTGCTATAATTATTAAAACTCAAAACAAAAACGTAATTCAAGTTTTATTACATGTAAAGTAAAGTCGTTGGGGCGGCCTAAAGTCAGTATCAGCCAATCAGCGAGGGAGTCTATCCCCTTTTCACTTGCGCTAGACCAAGGAGATTATTTTAGCATCTGAGGTGGAGCGCCACACATACCATCAGCTCCTTACTTTACCGCACAGATCCCTGTGCTACTCATACGCTGAGTTGGCGAGGACCAGTATCGAACTAGGAACCTTGTGGTTTCTAGCCGAACATATAAAGAAATAGCAAATGTCTACAAATTTTTTTAAATTGTGAAATCAAAGTCCAAAAATAAATTATATTTAAAAATAAATATGTAACATGACTAAACAATAAAACAATGAAATGTTGCAGTGCATAATTATCTTTGAGGTAGAACTTTTAATCAGAGCTTCCTTCTTTAAGAAAGAACACATTCAGATTGTTTTTAAGTAAAGGGATCCAGATTGATTAAAATCATTGATTTTGCAATATTAAAATTAACAGAAAAATCACATTTAAAGAATCAACAGCAAATAACTTGAATCTCAACAATGAATATCTGAGAAAGTCAAACATTTTGACTAAAATTTTACAAAACAGGAATTAAACCATAATAATTAAATAAAAAACAAATTTGATATATTAATTCAAAATTTGAATAAAAAAAAACATCTTAAGTTGAAATACTGCTCAAATTTAAAATTGGATATTTCCCAAATAAAGAAATTAGCAATCTTCAAATCTCTTTTCAAAATCTCCATTGTAATACAACATTGTAAGTTGCTTGGTGTTTTCAGGAGTAAGACTTTCACGTTGTTTATTTAGTAAATGTTTATATTGAGAAAATGAACGTTCGATATCTAAGCTGGTAACAGGCATCCATATGACCTTATTGGCAATCTGTTCCAGAAGGGGAAATCTACTCTTATTTGCATTTCAAAATGCTGGGATGTTAAAAGGATTTGGTAAGTCATCTTGGTAAATCACATAAATTTGGAATTCTTCAAGAAGATCAGTAGAAGGATCTTGCAAGTCCTTAATGGCTGCAAAACTATCAATGTCATGGCTTATACAAGGTAGCTGTCTAGGATCAAACAGACGAGATGCCTCGTAAAAGTTATATACAGGGTGAGCATCCAGGTATTTATTCAGTTTTGAAAAAGATGTGCTGAACAAATCTTGGAAATTTGAGATAACTCTCTCCCTCTCTGTATTTTCTAGTCATGTTATAAACAACACATGCAAGCAGAGACTTGGTTTCTTCTAAGCTTGTCAAAACTGTTATTAAACAGATGCAGTTCTCTTTTATAAAATGCAGATTCAGGCGCAAATTATGGTAAGAGGCATGATGTAGTCGACCATCATCTACTAATTCCAGAATCCTATCTACTGCAAGGCCATGGCTCTTTTCTTGTTTAAAGAACCCTTCATAAAATTGCACAAAGGATGAGTGATATTTGGCTGCATTAAACCAGGAATTCCATCTGGTTGCCACTGGCACGGGGTAATTTCACATGTTCCTTAGGCAAGGAACCTTCAAGCCATTTAAGGTATTGCTTTTTTCAACTAACCTTTTTAAGAAAGGCTGACTTGATGAATATAATGAGCTGGGTAACAGTGTGAAAATACTTCACCAACAAGATTTATGATATGGGCTAAGCACAACACATGGTAACTGTTAGAAAAGACATTTGATAACACTTCCCTATGAGCTTTTTTTACAATAAGCTGCAGAATCAGTTACAAATGCAACAATATTGTCAAAAAATGCAATATCCACGTGAATTACAGCTCGGATGCATGCCTGACTTAAGGTTTGATAATTGCATTCTTCAATGAGAAATGACTCCCCACGAATGCTTGCAATCACATTCAAAATGTTGTGGTCACGACAGTCAGTTGTTTCATCTGTTATGATGCTAACAGATTGATTGGCCAGCTTGGTTTTCAGGGCAGCAAAATGAAGAGCAAACAATTTTGGCAGATGAAGTTGCCTAACACAATTGACACTTGGAATAGCACCACTTCCTTACAGTGTTTTAATAGAAATGGCCACATTTTGTCAATTTTGTGTAGGGGAATGTCAGACAAAGTACACATTTTTTTAAAAATCAAGAACAAAATCATCCCGTACTTCTTTACATTTAAACAAAATTGTAATTGTCTTCTGTTTCAGTTGAGAAGACTTTGTTGAAGACTTTTTTGCCAAATGATTTTTGGATTTTATATGATCTTTGATTGTGTAAACCCTAAAAATGTCAACACTATGAAGATATAATTTGCAAAATAACATTTTTTTCCACATAAAAGTCATCAGGAAATTGCTGTACTCTGGCTTTAGCACAAATTTTAGATACTGGGGTCATTGTTTTTTAGAGGAGCAGGTCCAACTTTTGAGGTTGAAGGTGATTCACTATATTGATTTGATTCAGCCATCTTGGCAATTTGTGGCTTATTCATACAACTGGTTTTGAAAAGTAGATAATATATGAAAAAATAATCATTGATAGTTAATGATAGAGGATTTTTTGTTCAATTTAAATTTGTTTTACAATGGTGAAGTGATGCAATTATGAATCCGGGAGAATCCCTGTGTAAGCTTTGGAGTAGATGAGCCAGTCGTTTCATAAAATGGCGTTTGTGAAAAAAATTTTTCTTTATTTCTAAATTGTATGGTCACGTGATAGTAGCATTTACTTTTCTTTCGCCATATTCTTATTCATAAAACAAGTTTACAAGTTGTTTAGAATCTTTTACTTGTAAATTTTATAAAAAATCAAACAGAGCCTCGGGGAAATGAATTTGTTAAACTTTTTGATCTTTGTATCTCCTCCCAATTTCTACATGTCTACCTTCCCGTTTCTACTTTACGAGAACTGACCGACTTTCATCTCTTACATTACAGTTTCTTAGAAAAATATAAAACTAATCAATTTCATCAGAAAATCTAAGACCCACTTTTCTTTTTTTAGGTAAAAACTTTTGCTCTTAATTTTTTATTTTTTATCTTAAAAGGAAAAATAACTCATATTTGTAAAATCAATTTTAAAGGAAATAACTACGTTATGTTATGTCCTATTTATTAAAACTTTTAACCAAAAAATCAGAGAGACAGTCAAGTTTTAAAAGAATTAAAACAAAAATTTGAAAACCAAAAAATCAATTTATTTATTGTTGAAAATTTCATTGAAAATCCCAGATTCTGTTTAAGATTAACGATTCCGTAAAATTGGTCCTCCTACACATATGCAGATCAATTCATGTACAGGTTTTTAAATAATGGGTTGTATCAACAGTATAACAACCCCAGCACTTTTGTTGATTTTCGTGGACATCGACAAATTCAGACCATAATCGGTTTGAATCGTAATTTCTCGTGTATTTCTGGCCCAAACTTAATGTTTATATGGTTGAAAATAAAATAAAATAAAATCTTTCTAGATATGTAATTTGTATTAAAATAAAGATGTTGAAAAATTTGATCAACTTTAAAAAAAAAAAAAAAAATTATTCTCTAAATAATAGGTTAAGCATATAGATTACATAATCTAGGTCACTTTGGATGGCTTTCACCTGCTGTTGTCCACTCAGCTGACTACTGATTTGACTCCAGAGTGAAGTGGATCCATGTTTCATCCATTGTCACATATTTACACAAAAACTCCTTTTTGTTATGTTGAAACATTTGCAAACAACGCTCTGAATTGTCGCTGCGTTGTTGTTTTTGATTGACTGTGAACAAACGCGGCACCCACTTTGAACAGAGCTTTCTCATTCACAAATGACATGCGAAATGGTGAATACATTGCCTTCTGATATCTTCAACTCCTCTGCTATCTCACACAATTTCAATTTACAATCGGCCAAAATGTGTTTGTGGAGTTTTTTTGGTGTTTTCCGGGACAACTACCAAATTTGGGTAGCATTCCTAGTTGATTTTTTTTATTTGAGGTTATTGTTGTTTAATCACATTAGTTATAAGGTTCTGAACTCTATTTACACAATAGAGTTCAGAACCGTTTGAATTATGCAAATATCCCCAGTGGTTCAAAAGTTATGAGAATTTAAATCCCCGAAATTGGGGGTACAAATGTGGACATGATTTTGTTTCAAAAATATGTCAAATCACGGACCATTAAAAAAAAAAAAGAAATTCAGTGATTTCTTCACCGTTTCTTTATTTTTGGAGCAATTTTGATACAATTTGGTATTCTTATGTAAAATTGTATGTTCTTTCTGATTATGCACTCAAATTGTATGTATTTATATGCTTTAACCCATTATTTAGAGAATAAGAGATACAGATAGCGATTTTTTTTTTTTTTTTTTTTTTAAGTTTAACACCCAATTATTCAACATTTTCATTATAATACTGCATGTATATACATGAATAGTATTAATTCAAATAAATAACATCACTTTGAAGAAAAATAAAACATTTATTGCAAAAACACAGACATAAAATGAGGGTTCAGTTTATTTTATGGTAGGAATTTACAAGGAAAAAGTTAAGGATTACTGACTTTAAAACATAGCTAAAAAAAGTTCAGAAAAAAAATAGTAATTTCATTTTGCGGAAATTTCCATAAAATACGATAATTATCAAATTTTTTTATGTGTGAATCTTAAAAAAAAAAAAGAACCCAAATTATTTATTTTCCCATTAAACTAACCCTAACACCCCCCCCCTATTTAAAATTAATAGTTTTATTACAAAATTAATGGGTTCTGTTTTTCCTGGGTCATAGTTTATTTTGAAATGTACGCTGCACGATTGTACGTTTACAAATTTTGCTTTTGTTTACATTTCTCGTAATTTCAAGTTTTTTTTTTTTTTTTTCCAAAATTTTTTTTCCAAACGTAAAAAATAATTCAATTGTTAAAAACAAAAGTTAAATATTTAGATATAAATATTTTAAAAATTGGCGATAGAAATAAGCGATGAATTTAAACTTTATTGTGTGCATAACATAAACAATGCCTCGCTGTTTAACATAAACGTTACACACTTATAGCCTGTCGGACAAATAAATTTGAGATTTTTTTTTTTTTTTCAAAATACAAATTTTTGAATAAAAAGCCGAAGAACTTAACATTCTTCAAATTTTAAAATTTTATATCAAAATAATTCTGAAAGATTTGAATTTTACATACAAAGTGCGTCTTTTTCGCAAATTATACTCATTTTGAACAAATAGTCTTGGAGTTAGCACTATTGTAATTTTACTTCCACGGATCCTAGAAACAAAAAAAAGCTCCCTTTTGTACTTTCAGGTGTCTTCTAATTGAATGCAAAATTTCAAGAATATTGATAAAGATTAGCCACTTAGATTTTCCAAGGAAATGTAGAGTGTAAAATGTATTCTCGGAAAAAAATTCCTCTCACGCATTTTCTTTTTTTTTAAGCAAAATACGTTTTTAACTCGCTGTAAAAAAATATTCAATTAATAAAAACACATACAAATTACATATTTAGAAAGATTATTTTCTTTTCTTTTCAACCATATGAATATTTTTAAGATTGAACAATAAATATACGAGAAATTGTGATTTTAAATCAATAAGGTCCGATTTGTGATCTCAGTTGACAGGCTGTTTTTACATTCCAAAATCACGTAAATTCGAGGTTTTTCTTCAAAATCAAAATTTTCGAAGAAAAACCCAAAGCATCTAGCATTCTTTAAATTTCACAAATTTTATAGGAAAATAATTTTGAAAGTCTCTAATTTTACATACAAATTGCGTCTTTTTTTAACTCGCTGTAAAAAATAATTCAATTGATAAAACCGATAAAAGATACATATTTAGGAAGATTACTCTATTCTCTTTCCAACCATATAAATCTTTTAAAGATTGGTTAAGAAATACTCGAGTAATTGCAAATTGAACTGATTAAGGTAGCAAATTTGAAAATGTCAGCGTTTTTCAGCTAAATGCTTGTAATGCTAACCTGAGCGTTCAACATCATTTGTGTCTGTATGACCGCATTTAAAGTCAGCATACCACCTCATAACTGTTGTTTCCAACAGAGCAGAGTTCGAATAACACTTATCAAGCCATTGCTTTGCTTGAACAGTATTTTTTCCCCATCAGAAAGCAATGCTTTATCAACACACGAAATTCAAATTTTTCCATTGTTTTGAAAATTTGCAACAGTAGCTTCACTTAGATAACTGTAATTTGTAAACTGATAATCCTATTGGGCTGAAATTTTGACACGTGCCATTTAAAGGTTAGTACTTTATAAAAATCATGGATCTTTTTATTAGTGGCGCCATCTATATGTCAGGCCCTGGGCTTATTGAGTGATGTGTTACCTTTTTATAGTAATAGTTTTGGTGTACATTTTTGATAAAGATTGTAAAAAAAAAAAAAAAAAACAGTTTTAAAAAAAAGTAGAAGAATTTTTGATAATTATCCATTAGTCCCACCATGTCAGTATTTAATTAAGCTCCCTATGTTATACTATGCAGCACATCATTTTAACAAGGGAACAAAGCCAAAAATAGCCCTGGTCTCTATGACCAGTGTTATAAAGTGCAGATTTGACTTATTTTTGTTCCACATCCTACTTAAAGAATAAGAAGCCTGAAGATGGGGAGGAATATTTGGCCATGTCTGTAATCTTGGTGTTCATTTAAAAATGGCTTTATATCTAGAAATAACTCATTCAGTAATTTCTTCACCATTTCTTTATTTTTGGAGCAATTTTGATAAAACTTGGCATTCTTATATAAAATTCTATGTTCTTTCTGATTCTGCACTCAAATTGTATGTATCTATGCTGTAATACATTATTTAGAGAATAAAAGGTATGGATATCAACATTTTTTGGGTTTTTTAAGTTTACAACATTTTCATTTTAATACTCCATGGATACACATATACAGTATTAATTTAAATAAATAACATCACTTTGAACTTTAAAATACCTTTTTTAAATACTTGCTATGTTGTATTACATACAAGAAATAGAATACCTATTTACATAGTTTTTTTTTAAACAAAGCCTGTCTGGCTAGCATGTGATTATGTTTAGTTAATATTTTAATACTATATCGTAAGTCCATTTTTTTCTAAAAATGAAAGTTTGACAAAGAATCCTGATGGTTAACCATCATCCAAATGTCACACATTATATATCAAAATAATTCTGAGACTATCTTCTATTAAAGATATAGTGCTCTTTTTTTTTGCCCATCTTATACTTATTGAAGGAATCTGTGTCAACTTTTGTTAGTGGTTTCGCTTCCAAAGGTTGAGGAAGAAGAAAAAAAAACAACCTCCACAATATAGTTTAAGCTGTCTTCTAATTAAGTGTACATTTTTAAGAATATTGATAAAGATCACCATCTCTGATTTTGCAAAGCAAACTAACAACTAAAATTTAGCCTATTAGCAAAATACTGTTTTAAATCGCCGTAAAAAATAATTTAATAGATAAAAACACATAGAAATTACATATTTGGAATGATTTTCTTTTCTTTTCATCCATATAAATATTTTTAAGATTGGATCAGAAATACTTGAGAAATTGCGAGTTAAACCAATTAAAGTGCAAATTTGTCAATGTCCACAATTTCAGCGGTAATGCTAATTTTGGGGAGAGAAAAAAGTCAACTTCTGTAGAATATTTTATGACTCAAAGGAAAATATGCCACATTGCACTTTCTTCTGCTAGAGTATTGAAGCAATATTATTTCCCTAATAAACAGATTTATAATTTTATAAAAGGAACATTTTATTAAATTTTAACCGTTAATATTCTTTATAGATTAAATTGTTTACAGGATCTGATTTTGAAAGTTTTTTTTTTTTTTTTTTTTCTCAAGTTTTTTCTTTTTTCTTTTTTTTAGATATAAAGCCATTTTAGAGTCAACAATCAAAACTCAAGGAGATGAGCTGATTCCATCATTACATGCTTTTGTTGAGGCTTGTAAGTAGTTCATATGATGCATTATTTTTGAATGTCTATTGCTAAATGGAATATTTTAGAGAATAAAATATTACTAATTTTTAACTATGAAAGAATCGAATTGTACTCAAAGAAAAGTTAATGATATTTTCTTAATTTATTTGCACCCCTCCAATTAAAAAAAATATTATTCAAGTATTTATATGACAAAAAAAATGATTTTTATTTGTACTTCTACATGAAAAAAAAAAAACAATTGCTATTCATAATTTGTTAGTTTCCTAAGAATAATGTAGGAAGTTCAATCAACAAAAACTATTGAATTACTTGTTTTTTCTTACTGTTTTTGTCTTGTTTTAATGCATAATAAAGATTGATTGCAATTTCTGTTTATCATTTCAGTGGTCAATGAAAATATTAGTTTAGTGATTTCCAGACAAATCCTTACAGATTTCTGCAATCATCTTACCAAATTACCAGATCCAGTTGCAAAGAATGTTGCTAAATTTACACTAGATCGGGTTTATGCTAGAGTTATTTCATTTGAAGAACAAGTGAGTATTTTAATCACTTTTTTGTAAAATCAAACCAGTTACTTCCCTTAATTTAAAGTTTCTTTCTGAAAATCTTTACACGGTTTTTGTGTGCAGTGTGTAGACCTGAAGTGAGAAACAATTTTTGTGTTTGAGGGCCATATTGAAATTTATTATCTACTAATAAGGTCATACTCAATAAATTTTCAGTGTCTACAACTAATTCTAAAGTGAAAGCTTTTAATTCATAACTTAGTCCAAATTTAATTAATAATGTATAAAAGAAATTAAAGTTTTACTAACCTTTTTATAAATGGCCTGATAAAAAATGAGAAAACAGGCTAAAACCGTGAAATTTCATAAAATTTTAACTTATGATATCCCAGCTCTTTCTGAGATTATATTCCTAAAAATTAGTATGTAAATAAAGTTTAATCTTTCCTCTTTATAATGATATTACTTTCTTTTCTTGTGTGATGATTAGTTTTTATTGTAGGCTTCTTTGAAGTATGTCACTGTTTTAGGGGATTGTTTTGTTTGTTTTTGTGGGGTTTTTTTTTCAATGAGGAATTTTTGGTAAACTTTTGTGTGTCTTGTTAATTCATATGTTTTTAAATATCTTATAGCAAAAAGATTGTTTTTCAATGTGATGGGCTTAATATAGAATTTAAAATTAATTTTTATAATTTTCTTCTGTATAGCAAAGTGTCCTTATCTGTTCTGCAAACTAATCCAGTGCTATAGCATTGTCATAATCCTGGATATTCTGATAACTAGTTACTTTTACTCTCGCTTTTTCCCTAATAGAAAGGCTAGACAAGCCCCAAGATTTGATGATGTTTCACCCCTAATCAGTTCTATAGAACATCTTGGGACTTTTGAAAGACTGTAAGGTCCTTTAAACTTTCTCCCTGGCTCAAAACTGTCATCCATTGTTTCTTCACTAGAAGACGTCCATGGAAAAATATTGGATGTTGATGAAGAAAAAAAAAAAAAAAGACAAATACAAAAATAAATTTTATAAAAATGTTATAGTTATTGATTGGTGTTTTTTGTTAAGAGTTGTGTTACAAAAAATGATGACAGCCATTTAGCTAATTGAAATGGTAATCATTTTGGACAATGTTCTGTTTTCTATTTAATCTCATATTAGCATTCATTTTGCAATAAACTTATTATTTTGACCTAATGATTATTAGCTTAAATTATTGAGCAATATAAATTATATTTTCTTTTATATCTCAGTTTTTTTTATGTCTGTTATATTTTAGGTTGCTTCAATTCGACAACATTTGGCCAATATCTATGAACGTGAAAAATCTTGGGCAGAAGCAGCCCAAGTGTTGGTTGGCATTCCACTAGAAACTGGACAAAAGTTAATATTACTTATTTTCTTTCTCTTACTTTGATAAGCATTCAAGTGTGTGTGTTTTTTTTTGTGTTTTTTTTTTCTTTCTTTCTTTCTTTCTTTCTTTAAGAATAAACATGTACAGTTAATTCCATATTCAAATCATCTAGAAAAAAGAAAAATGATCACCCATACACTTCAACCAAGAAAATATTAAACTGGCCTTCAAAGAATAACACTTGCTTTGTACCACTGAATTAAGTTTTATGTGAAATTTCACCTCCAAAATCAGTAATTGCTACTGGAAGGTCTTACAAGATTTCAGATTAGGATTTCTTTAACATAGTAGCAGTATTTACATGTTTCCAATCAAGGAGAGCTTGATCAATTTTTTCAGGATTCGACACACATCACCTATTATTTGTATATATATATTCCTGATGTGTTTTGTTTCATGTTGACAATTTTTTAACTGAAGAGCTTTTTATTTGATGAAAATAGTTAAAAATTGGCAAAAGAAATGAAGGCAAAAGATTTGGTCCTAACATCAATGTTATTTCATTATTAAAGATATTTGCATATTTAATAATTTTTATATTTCTTTTATTTTTACAAATAATGAAATGATTATTAAAATTAAAGAACTGTTCTTAATGCTTTAGAGACTGAAAATTAATAAAATGAAAAATTTGTTTCATAATATTGATAGTTGGAAGAAGTTAGCTATTTACATTATTCTCTATTAAAAAATGTATTTTATTGTGTTGATGGCACTGATTTTATATTTCAATAAAGTATTTTAAACTGTTAAACTTTTGTAAATAGTTTTAGTAGATAAATTATTTTTTGTATATTATTATTTTTGTTAGCTTCCAATTTTTGATTCCATAATGAAATGTGCCAATATTGAGCTTTGTATATTATCAGAATTTTGCAGGCAATAGGATTACTACAAGGGAAATGTATTGTTTCTAATTTTAAAAAAATATCCAGCCATCAACATAAACCTGATAATTTCTATTGCACTCTGGCACTTATTTTGCTCCATATAGACATCATTCAATGACTGAATGGAAACCCTTAAAACATAAAAGTGCAAAATGTAGCTTCTGTTTTGAGTAAAAACCAAACTATCTTTTTGGTAGAAATAAGTTCAATGATAATGATAAAAAGTTTCTCATTCCCAGTTGATTTTTTTATTTGAGGTTATTGTTATTTAATCACATTAGTAAATGGAGTTCAAAACTGTTTGAATTATGCAAATATCCCCAGTGGTTCAAAATTTATGAGAATTTAAAGCCCTGAAATCGAGGGTACAAAAGTGGACATGATTTTGTTCAAAATATGTCAAATCATGGACCAATTCAAAATAAGACATTCAGTAATTTCTTTACCATTGGAGCAATTTTGATAAAACTTGACATTCTTAGGTAAAATTGTTTTTTCTGATTTTACACTCAAATTGTATGTATCTCTATGCTTGAATCCATTATTTAGAGAATATGAGGTACAGATATCAACTTTTTAAAGTTTACCACAAGATTATTCAACATTTTCATTTTAATACTGCATGTATACACATATACAGTATTAATTCAAATAACATCACTTTGAACTTAAAATACTTTTTTAAATAATTGCTATGTTGTATTATATACAAGAAATAGAATACCTATTTACATCATTTTTTGTAAAACAAAGCCTGTCCGGCGTGTCATTATGTTTTGTTTACGTTTTAATACTCTATCGTAAGTTTGTTTTTTTCCAAAATTGAAAGTTTGACAAAAAAGCCTGACAGTTAACCTTCATCCAAATATCGCACAAATATAAAATAATTCTGAGACTATTATTGGTAGTGGTTGAAGAAGAAAAAAATAACCTACACAATGTAGTTTAAAGTGTCTTGTAATTAAGTGTTCAATTTCAAGAATATTGATAAAGATTACCCTCTTTGATTTTACAAAGCAAACTAATGACTAAAACTTAGCCTTGGAAAAAAATTCATAATTTGTGTTTTTGGACGTTCAAAGCAAAATAAATCGCCGTAAAAAATAATTCAATTGATAAAAATACATAGAAATTACATATTTAGAAATATCATTTTCTTTTCAACCATATAAATGTTTTTAAGATAGAATTAGAAATGCTTGAGAAATTGCGAATTAAAACAATTAAGGTGCAAATTTGTCAATGTCTACCAATTTCAGTGAAGTGCTGCTAATAGCATTCCCAGTTGATTTTTTTTTATTTGCGGTTATTGTTACTTAATCACATTAGTTAAACAGAGTTTTGTAAATGGAGTTCAGAACTTTTTGAATTATGCAAATATACCCAGTGGTTCAAAAGTTATGAGAATTTAAAGCCCCGAAATTGGGAGTACAAAAGTGGACATGATTTTGCTAAAAAAAATGTCAAATCACGGACCATTTCAAAACAAGAAATTTAGTAATTTCTTTATCTTTTATTTATTTTTGGAGCAATTTTGATAAAATTTTGCATTCTTATATAAAATTGTATGTTCTTTCTGATTATGCAGCACTTAAACTTTATGCATCTCCATGCTAGAACCCATTATTTGGGGAATAAGAAGTAGGGATATCAAGATTTTTTTTTTTCAAAAATTCAACAATTTCAAGATTTTTTTTTTCAAAAATTCAACAATTTCAAGATTTTCATTTTAATATGGCATATATACACATATATAATATTAATTTATATAAATAACATCACTTTGGACTTGAAAATACCTTTTTAGATACCTGTTATGTTGTATTACATACAAGAAATAGAATGACTCTTTATATAATTTTATTTAACAAAGCTTGTCTGTGTGCAGCTTTGTTTATGTTTAATAATACCATTTTAACTCGTCATAAAAATAATTCAATGGTTAAAAACACATAAAAATTACATACTTAGAAAGATTATTTTATTTTATTTTCAACCATATAAATATTTAAAAAATTGGATCAGAAATAAGCAATGAATTACTATTTAAACTGGTATAGTCTGAATAAACAACACCTAGTTGAGAGTTGTTTACGTTCGGAAGACAAGTAAATTTGATTTTTTCTTTCTTTCTTTTTTTTTTTTTTTTTTTTTCAAAATTCAAAGTTTCAAAGCAAATTCCTGACTGTATACAATCGTTCTTATTTCACACATTATATATGAAAATAATTTTGAGGCTGTCTCCTATTAGGCATATAGTGCTTTTTTTTTTTTTGTTTATCTTATATTTTTTGAAGAAATTGCTTTCAACTTTGGTCTATTGTGGTTTCACTCCCAAAGGTCGAAAAAAAATAAATTTCTGCTCGTAGTTAAGTGTCTTCTATTTAAGTGTAAAATTTCAAGAATATTGATAAAGATTAGCTACTTTGATTTTACAAATGATGTAACGCGTTAGTATTTGGATACAGAAAAAAATTGTATAAGGCATTTTCGCCTGTTCAAAGACAAAATACTGTTTTAACACGCTGTAAAAATTATTGGATAAAAACACATACAAATTACATATTTAGAACGATTATTTCATTTTTATTTTTTCAACCATATAAATATTTTTATAAAATTGAACCTGAAATACGCTAGTAATTAATTTTTCAAGCCGATAAGGCCAGAATTACAAGAGATTGTTTACATTTGAAAATTGAGTAAATTTGACGGTTTTCTTTTCAAAATTAAAACATTGAGCAAAATCCCTGACAGTATACAATCGTTTTTATTTCACACATTATATAAGAAAATAATTCTGAGGTGGTCTTCTATTACTGGTATAGTGCTTTTTTTCTGCTTCTCTTATAATTTTTGAAGAAATCGCCTTCAACTTTACTCTATTGTATTTTCGCTTCCACGGGGCCTAGAAACAAAAATGGTCCTGTTTGTACTTCCAGGTGTCTTCTAATTGAGTGTAAAATTCCAAGAATATTGATAAAGATTAGCCACTATGATTTTGAAAAACAAAGTAGCATGTAAAAATTAGTTTTTAAAAAAAAAGTCATATTTTATGTTTTCGGCTTTTTGAAGCAAAATATCATTTTAACTCGCTGCAAAATATAATTCAATGGATAAAAACACATAAAAATTACATATTTAGAAAGATTATTTTATTTTCTTTCCAGCCATCTAAATATTTTTAAGATTGGATCAGAAATGCCTGAGGAATTGCGATTTGTCCCAATTAATTTTTTTGCACAACTTCCAAAATTTGGAGAGCTAAAAATGTATGTAATTTGGCCAATTAGTACCAGTTTCTAATTTTAATAAAAAAAAATTTAATTTGACACTAACAATAAACTGATAGTGTTCTTTTATTTTAATAAATAAGTCTTTTTTTCTTCTTTTTTTTTTTCTTTTCAAATATTAATTTAAAATTTGATTACATGGTTGGTACACATGATTTGCTTAAAATTCAATAGCAAAATCTTTTTTTAGATGAATACTTTTTTACTCAAAAGTTTACAAATATTTTTTCAATTAAAAAAAAAAAATTAAATTAAAAAACAACAAAAGACACGTTTTAATACTAAAATAGTTTTTATTTGATGCAGATAATTGTTTAAATAAAAATTCAGTTTTTATTTACAAAATATTTTTTCTGTTTATTTGAATAAAAGGATGAAAAATACTATCTCAATTTGAAAATTTGTTTTTGTCGGATACAATATAAGTGCAAAATATCAGTGACAAGGCAAAAGTTAATGAAAAGATTTGTGGTGCTTACTGGAGGCTTGAACCGTTATATCTTCTAACTTATTAATACACATGAAGTTAATGAAAATTATTTCTAACAATTTATTAATACATGTTGTTAAGTAAATCATTATATATATATATATATATTAAATAACCCACTAGGGTTGATATGCTATTAAACACCAACTAATGAACCAAGTAAAAAGTATCTGTGGGCGGTCTTGGCTATGACACTAAACTGCATTTGATGATAAGGCTCCACTTTGACCATTATTCTTTGGTCAACTTTGACTGATAGTCACATGTATGGGCCAAATAGATCAGTTTGAAGATTATTTGTATTAGATAGGCATATTTGATACCATATAACTGTGCAAATTATTTGTATTAAGAAGCTATAATTATTTATTAGGGGGGTTATTGTTAATTACTTGAAACCATATAATTGCTTGCAAATTATTGGTGTTTGATAGAAATACTTGAAACCATATAACTGTGCAAATTATTTGTATTAGAAAGGAATACTTTATATCATAATTGAGTGTAGACAAATAATTATAAGTAATAAAAATGTCCAAAATAAATGCAATAGAAAACTGATTGTAATCAAACATTTGGAAATTAATCAAATTTTGTCATTAAATGCCATTAAACAAATAAATTAAACCAAGCCATCCTCTCCACTGTTAGTGAAATAGGGCAGTGTCTTAGTTGGCAACCAGTCTAGGAAGACAACTGTCTTTGTCATATCCAGTCCTGGTATGGCAAACCCTGGGATGACTTCTTTAAGGCAGTCTGACATTATCTTCAAACTTATTCTAATAATTCCTGGGATGACATTGATGCTAAGCAGACTTTCCCTTGGATAACATTAGGAAAAAGGAAACTTTCTGTATGAGTAATTACAAGTCTTTTATATAACTTCACCCCAGGTATGTACCCTGGAAAAGGAAGCAAGATTATCCAGGCACAGATCAATGGTCTCATGAGACTGAATACCATCAATATAAATAACTTTTACTAGGGAATTATCTGATTTTAATGAAGTGTTGATTTATCAATGAATGTTTTTTTTTATTAGTTATTTTATTTAAAACCTTTCTGATTTTTTTATTTTATTTTTATTTAAAAAAAATTTTTTTTTTTTTTTACCAATTAATTTTGATCCCCCTCTTATTTTTTGGGTGCAAAATATCGGGGTTATATACTTTTGAAACTAATTACAGTATGAATAAAAATACAAAAGACCGAAGGTGTGAATAGAAGAGAAAAGAAAATGTTTTAAAGGAGCGACTAGTAGAAAATGAGTACTGAAAATTAAATGTTTAAAAAATAAAAAAATTTTGAGTTTTTTTTTTTTTTTTTTTTTTTTTTTTAATTTTTTACTCGGTATAAGACAAGGGTGTATTGATATAATTGTCTTTTATAATTGCCTATCAGTGAAAAAATTATACATTAATATTTATGTCTAAAAGGCTAGTAGGCTAACTTTTCAATTGAGTTTTCTCCAAAAATTATTAGGTAATAATACTAAAGTAGGCTTGTTAAATAAAATAAATATTTGTTTTTTAGAATCTGAAAATATGAAATTTTAAAACTTTAGGCATTTCCTATTTTAAATGAATTTTATCTATTTTAATTAGGTATATAAATTGTTTTCTCAAAGTGCATATGGGTGGCGCAAAAGGTAATATTTGTTTTAAAGAATTTTGATTTATTTCCATTGAATCAGTTTGATTGAAACAATTCAGTATTTTAAAAGAAAGAATTCGTTGGCAGGGGCTGTAGTATATGCTGATTGCACCTCTGCAGAAGGCTAAGTTAACACTGAAAATTTTATTAAAATCAGATAATTTCCTGATTTTTGGTAATTTTTTTGTTTATCACTCTGGGTTAGTGAATTGTCACTTATGAGCTCCCGTAGATGCGGGCAAATCACATTAAACTTCTTTCCCTACAAAAGGTTTCCCTATTTAAAATAAACAAGTTTTACGAACTACGTGTTTGGAACGAAAAAAAATGATATTACCTTTATCTATACAAGGGCAGTTGTGTGAATCTGTATGTCCAGAGGGAACTTCGAAAATAAAACAATTAATGACAAAGTAAATATATATACACATTAAATATCACCAGGGCTTGGTTTTTGAGCAGAAATAATGATTTGATTTATATTTTCGAATACATCTAAAAATTAAACAGCATTATAAGATAATGTAAAAATTATACTCTACCAGGCCCCGACACTAACTTTTTTCATGACCGTCCCAAATGGGGTTTGGACCGTCCCGAAATCAAAATAGTTTCATTAGCATCATCTATACTTGTCAGTCATTAGTAGCATAATAACATGTAATAAAACATTAAGAAAAACTGAAGCAGTGATAATTATGGATATTTGGAAAAAAAATCAATTTCCTAGTGTGTTTTGAGCTAAAAAAAATACTTTTTTACTTTAAGTTACCCTGAGTTTGGTTTATTCATAACAGAATTGCTTTAAAACTCTGATAAATATGTTTACTGGTTTAAAATAATTTACAGATTCCAAAGATAAGATTAAAGAATACTCCAATGTTTTTTAATATTTTTTTGTATCATAAAATTACGAAAATCGTGATTACAATTTTTGTTTACATTTATTTTTCAGCGTGAAAAAAAAGGGGACGTAATAATTAGCATTGAAATTTGATGATTGTTTTTTATCAACAAAGTTATACCTTTTTTTTTTTTTTTTTTTTTTTTTTAAATCTATTTAAAATCAGTTACATGTCCAATTTTAATGAAATGTTCAATACTTATTTATTTATGAATAAATTTTCTTTTGAAATAAGTTTTGTGTAAGAAATATTATTAGAACTATTTTTAATTTTACGGGTAGACCCACCCCCAATGATTTTTGTAAAGAAAAAAAAATAGTTTTTTGTTTTTAACAAATAATTCACTGTCATATAAAGATAGATCTTTAAACAATTTAAATAAGTAGCCTTTTTTTGTAATTCGTAGATAGATTTTTTTTTTTTTAAATGAACACTCGAACATTAAATTTGAAAGAAAAAAAAATGTATAAGGATAATTAATTTAATCATGTTAACTCTTTATTTTATTAAAATATACAATTAAATTTCGAAATATGAAGAAAAAAAATTAAATGTTGAAAAAACAAGATTTTTAACAATGTTTTTAATTTTAGTCTCTTATGATTTAAAGACCACCTTTAAAATAAATCCCTTTTTTGAATTAATAAAACCCGGTCAAACAATCTAATTTTTCTCAAAAGAAAATTTGTAGTTTCCAATATTCAAAAAATGTTATTTTAGAAATTAAATTAAAGTCGTTTTTTTTTTAACATAGAATTTTGAATATATTTTCAATAAATAAAAAACATTAAGAATCATGCCTTATAGCGAAATATGGTAGCGTGTAAAGTACAAAAATTGACCGGTGTATTTTTAAAATTATTTAGTCTTAAATCTTCCTTTCGGATGACAGGAGAAAACAGTTAAAAATCAAAATATTTTTAATTAATAAATTTTTTTTTTTTTAATTGTACATCCGTTAAAAACTAAAAAGAAAAATTGAATGTATAATCAGGAGTTTCTGTTTTGTTGAACCATGATAATAAAAAAGAACGCTAGTCGGAATTTGTTTATAACCTGTTATACTCGATAACGAGCAAAAAATTTTTATTGAAATTTTTTTCCCTTAGTTTCAATTTTTTTTTAAATTTCAATTTTCATGTAATCATTGGTTTCCTTTTTTGGGAAGGACATGCTGAACCTTTTGAAATTTTTACTGTCCCGGATGACGTATTGGTCGTCCTGGATGTAATTTTTATCGTCACCGGGACAGCGTTAATATCGAGCCCTGTACTCTACCATTTTTCTGCGTTTCTCACTACAAAGTAAACAAAGAATAACTGAAGCTTTTCTTTTAATTTTTTTCCCATGTTAAATCTACATTTTTACTGATACAAAGTTGTAGTAAATATTTCATTGTATAGGATAAACAATCATTTATTAAATCTTTTTTCTTTTTTTAATTATACAATTTTTATGGACAGTTTAAGAATTAATCACTTAGTTACACTTTTGACATTGTAAAAATTAAAATTTAAGTTATGTACTGGTGTCAGTTGTTTGTCAATGTAAACTAACATGTTTACTAAATAAACTTTTTTTTTTTATTATGTTAGCCATTGTTTATAAAAATAATTGCATTAATTAATTTATATTAATATTAGAAATACAAATAAAATAATGATACTAATGCAGAATAATGCGCAAGAGATAATGCCATTAGATTACGTATAAAATGCATTACATTTCACGGAAATACCTGAAAACTTTGAGACGAGTAAGTGGGTTAGAATTAGGCTATACTTAGTATAGTATATTATTTTTATCAAATTATTATAGTATAATTTGATATTCGATCGGCTACACTTTGAATTAATAATGTTATTTTTTAAAGTTTATTTTTCGTTTTACATTAATTTGATTACTTTATTTAATTTTTTTTTTTTTTTTAAATATTAATTTGAAATTTAGCAAATCGCGTCATTTATATTTTATTTAAAAAATATAGTTAATCATTGAATTGATATTTCTTACTATATCATTGTGATGTTATTCCCTCTACTCTGATGAAAAAAAATTCCCTGACTTCCCACCAGGTCGGATTAAAATAAGATCTTTTTTTACGTAATGATTTTTATGAGTCATCCTGCGAGGATCGAACTCGCTATTCAGTAGTAATAGATCTGATTATTAAACCATATTTTTTTCCTTTACCCAGGCTTCGCCGGGTAGCTGCTGCTAGTATTAAATAAAGCGAACGCTCTATTATATGTATATGCTCTGTGGTGGGATGCAACAAAGGATTGTCTACTGTACTTTTTAAAACAAGTTTTAATAAATGCATGTCTATATATATATATATATATATATATATATATATATATATATATATACAGTAGTGGAAATAAGTATAAATGTTAATAATTTTCTTATTACTGCACAAATTCCTCTGAAAATTGTGTGGCACCTAGATCTGATGGTATTAGTATACATATTTGATTTTATAACAACTTTCCACCAAAAAAATACGTTTTCAAGGCTGGAAGTAAGTATAAGACAATTTAGAAAATTTGTATTTAACAGCAAAATTGTACAAAATTCAATATTTGCATTGATTCCCTTTCAATTGTCATACTTCAACACAGCTGTTTTGCATTGAATCAATAAGTTTTCTGAGAGTTTCAGATGGAATTTCATTCCAATACTGTTTAATGCAAGATTTTAAAGTTTCTTTATTTTCAAATTGACATTTATTTTTGTATACTCTTCTTGACAAAATTCCCCACAAATTTTCTATTTTCTGGAGACTTAGTGGGCCAGTCCAAAACTTCAATATATTTGTTTTAAACCATATTTTTCAAAAATTTATTATTATATCGCCCGGAGGGTGTTTTTTAGTTTGCTAATTTAAATAAATATCAACAAGTTACTAACTTTTCTGCATATAGTGTATTTGATGTTTTTTGTTATTGATTTTTAAGAAGCTTTTATAATGTTTTAAAATTGTTATAAAAGAGTTTGTTTTGAGTTCATCATAAATCTTTCACTTGTCATTTTTTAGCAGAATTTAATTTTTTTTTAATAAATTACATATGTAATATTTTTTTTTTTTTTTTTTTACTGATGCTCATTATGTTACTATTTTTCGACCAAAACAAAAATTTGAACTTAAATAATTGATTTAATTAGTTTTAATTCATTTTAAAAAAGAAAATGAGTGCACAAATTGGTAGTACCTAGGATATTGTGATATAAAGTTACTTGGCATAATACAAGGGTGTGCTGAAAATTTCTTGGCTTGACCAAGATAGGAACAACCTAAACAATGAAACAAACCTGCAATTCTATATATCATGCTATTCAACAAATTAGGCACATTGTTTCTCAAGTTTCTTCACCCTTTAAAAAAGAAAGAAAAAGTTAAATAAAGATTTAAAAATTTATTTCATTTTTTTGTTGCAGAACTTTTAATATTCTCTTGTTTATTAACTGTGTTTGTCTTTGTTTTGATGTTTTAATGTATTATGAAAATTACTAGCAAAAATATTACTTGCTATTTCAAGATAGTTTTTAACTCAATCAAGGAATGACTATTTTAAAAAACTTTTTACAAATTCCTAGAATGATGTCTGATTTAAAACTTTGATGTATGTTATAGGCAATATTCTACAGATTACAAATTGAAGACCTACCTCAAAATCGCCCGCCTTTATCTTGAGAATGAAGATCCTGTCCAAGCTGAAGCTTACATTAATAGGGCATCACTGCTCCAGGCTGACTCACAGAATGAAGATCTCCAAATCCGTTACAAGGTAAATGAAAGTTAGAGGGAATCAAAAAAAAAACTTGATATTATTTTTTAAACATTAACTCCCATATTCAACACTTTCTCTACATAGTTTTTTTAATTTATTTTGTTTGTTAATTTTTAAGTATTGTCAATTATTAATTTTAACTAGAATTTTCTTCATCTTTTTAAACAGTTGATTTTTTTTTTAATCATAATTCACAGAGGTTGTTATTTACACTGGGGAATAGTACATATCAGAGACAATAATCATGAAGTATAGGATGATGGATGTGATTTAGACTTTTTGCATCCCAATTGCTTTCATAAGTCAGTAGTTAAATCAGCTGTTATGGATAACAAGGCTTCCCCCCAAGGCAAAAAGTGAATATGAGTTTGAGTCTCACTGTGACCTTATTTGTTGTCTCTGATATGTGCTGTTCTTGATATGACACTAAACTGTATCTGGTTGTGAGACTCCAGTTCTGGATCGTTAATGAGAGTAAAATTACCTTTTCATTGCCATTGAATTTAATACAAGTTCAATCTGACCTAGAGTAGTAATACTCTCATTCTTATGAGTCAAATAGATCTATTTGAAAATGATATTAGATGGGAATACCTAATCATATAACTGTACAAATTATTTGTATTAAGAATAGTTACTTGAATCTATAATTGTTTACACTTTAAAAGAAAAAATGAGTATCAAAAATTGAAATAAATAAATCAAATATTAGTGAAAATTAATGATTTCTCTGTTCCGTTAACAATGAAATTTTGACTAGACAGATTGGCTTGCTGCTCTATTTATATATTTTATTCCTTACCCCATGTGGGGAATTTTATTCCCGGAAGTAATTCTGGTTATAAATAGTAGTTAAGTACAACTGTTTGTTAATACAATAGAAGAAAGAAAGAATTTCCAGGAAATGGGTTTAACTGTAATGGCATCGTGTCCTGATAATTGGACAGCACATGGTAGCTTAATGATAGTGACCCCCTTTTTTTTTTCTTTTTTTAAGGGTAGCTGCATTGAGAAGTGGAAGTGGGAGATACTTCCTTACACACAGTCTTGGGCTTGTAACATCCCGACCTCCTGCCCCAAAAATCGCTAGCCGGTGGTTGCTGAAAAAAAAAACACCAGCTACGATTGAAGTCCGTAGTCGAAGCGGTGTCACTTGAAGAAGAAGAAAAAGATCAACCAACTTAGTGCGTTTTTCCTGAAAACCCAACCCCAACTCCAACCCTAACCCTAACCCACCCTAGTTAAGATTAAGTTTTGTATACAGGGTGACCCAGAAAAAACAGAGCCCAAATTATTTATTTTCCCATTAAACTAACCCCAACCCTAACTCTTTTTTTTTTTTTTTTTTTTTCAAGTGACACCGCTTCGGCTACGGACTTCAATCGTAGCAGGTATTTTTTTTTTAGCAGCCACTTGCTAGCGATTTTTGAGGCAGGAGGCCGGGATGGTTCTTCGCGAAGAGTACCAAAAAAAAATTCAGTTTATGGAAATAATGAAAATTATGATTGAAAAACAATGTTTACATTTTTCCATCGTTAAATCAATTGAAATTTAACATAGCCAAAAATAAGTTATGACGATTTTTTTTTTTAATTATATGAAAAATAAATTAATGGTCCGATTTTCACAAATTTTCAGGAAATATTTTTTACGAGGTCTACCCCACCCCAATTTTATTTTATGAGATATGAAAAAATGAACCAAAAAAAAAACAATTTTTACTTTTTTTCTATAAAGATTAGAGTCTAAATAATTATATCAAGATGTTTATAAGTTTCTATACAAGAGAAAAAAACCATAAATACAAAATTCTGCTAAAAAATATCAAAGAAATTGAATCTGTAAAAAAAAAAAAAAAAAAAAAAAAAAGCAACTGTTTTACTTATTTTTCAAGATAAGCAAGAGTAATCTTTCCCCAATCGGATAATTTGATCTTTGAATTAACCTATTGCCCTAATTTATTGTTTTTACTTGCCATTGTCAAGCATAATTCCAGCCAAACTAAGATATTTTCTAAGTCTTTTCTCACTTTTTATCGGCAAATTGATGTAGATATTTTACAATATCACCCCCCCCCCAGCTTTTTATCAGCAAATCAATTTAGATATTGTAACCCCACACCCACCACTGTGTAAATTGTTTTCAATGAATTTTTACAAAACAAATCTCAAATATTAGGTACTGCCAATTTTGAGGCTCAAAATATTGGTGGGGTTGTATACTTTTGAAACTAATTACAGTATGAATAAAAAGACCAAAGGTGTGAATAGATGAAAAAGAATTATTTTAAAGGAGCACCTCTTGTAGAGATTAAGTACTGAAAATGTGAAAATTAAATGTAAAAAAATAAAGATTTTTAAAATTCTTTTGTTTAATTATATATATATATATATATATATATATATATATATATATATATATATATAATAAGTTCATTTAAATCAATATCAAAAAGTTAATAATTTTTTTGTATATAGTGTATTTAATGTTTTTATCATTGATTTCTAAGAATAAACTGTTATAAGTCTTAAAAACTTAAATAATGTGGGTGTTTTAGTCTAACTATTTCACACAAAGTGCCCATTTTGGTAAAATATTTAGCTGAATTTAATTGTTTAAAATGTATTAAAAATAAATTACATATGTAATATAATTCTTTTTTTATATAAATAAAAATTTGACTGTAAATAATCAATTTAATTAATTTTAATTTTAATTTGTTTTTAAAATGAAAATGAGCACACAAATTGGTGGTACCAATCAAATATGTACCGTGATGTGTTTCTCACATTTTATCAACAAATATATGTAGATATTATACAATCTCCACCACCCTGTTGGTTGGTTTGTTAGAATGCACATCTGCAGAGAGGTAATATTCCCCCAAATGGGCCGTGGGTGGCAACCTGTGATGCTTAAAGATGGAATGGTGGATGAGCAGTCGATGACATGCAACACTCCACTTAGACTCTTACTTAGGCTAGACGGGTGGTTGGAGAGGCCCCCTCCGATTAATCTGCTGGTCATGTCAAACCCTAGCACCTATATGATTTTCCCAACCCTATTGCCCTTATGGCAATCCCCAACCCTTTTTATCATATCAGTGCTAAAAGGTGGTGGCTGCGGGTCTATATGTCCTCGGAATGACGTTAAACTCTCTGATGGTGAGGTTCCAGTTTTGGAGGTTTGGGGAATGTGGAGCACCATTCATCACCATTGCTCCCTGACCCACTCTGACCAGGAGTGGTAGAACCTGTTACACTCCCATTTATGGGTTAAATAGAAAACATTAGTTTATAAACAAAATTGTATTATCCATTAAAAATGAAATTATTTCAAAACTTTGTTGGCATGAAACATTTTTTTACCAATAGAAGTATTTGGCATAAAATAACCCAAGGGGTTGACATGCCATAAAACCCAACCAACCAAACCTATGCAATCCCCCCATTTATCGGCATATCAATTATTTTACAAACCACCCTGTTTCAAAAAAAAAAAAAAGTTTTATGAATTTGTAAAAAACTCCTCGAGGCGTAAAATCCTTCGGTCTTTTTCAATATTCTTATTTTTAAAATGATTTAAAAAACTATTTGATTTAACCTTTTTAATGATTGATTCCCATATTGTATTCATCTCTGTATTTGGTCTACTCAATAGGGCCCAACATATAAGCTGCTTCTTTAAAATGTCTTGTTTTCCATGTCCTTCCCTGTCTATTATTTCAAGTTGAAAATATAACTTTAATATAGGGCTGATTTAACTCAGTGGTAGAGCGTTTGCCTGAGAACCACAAGGTTCCTGCTTTCGTCAACTCAGTATATGAGTAGCAGAGGGATCTGTGCAGTAAAGTAAGAATCTGATGGTAGATGTGGCGTTCCACCTCAGACGCTATAACAAAATTTTTGGTCTAGTGTGACCTGGTCATGGTTTGGGCAAACTGGGATTAAGATACAGGGAAATTCTTAAGAAAATCTTCCTTATCGGCGGTCAGAATTTATAATAAAAAGAATAAAAGGCATTTTTTTGTAGACTTGTAGGTGGGTGCAATTTTTAGGATTTCCCAGCTTATTTGGGGGGAAATATTCATATCCTTTAGGTTCCAGATGTGTGCGGATAGTGATGTGCTGGATGAGTAGTTATTGTTTGTGAAGGAGAGTTTATGGGTGTAGAACTTTTGTTTTAGAGTTCCTTCGGTTGCTCCGATGTAATGTTTGGTGGTTGTATTTTACAGTTGCCCTGTATACTGCATTCTTTTGTAGGCAAAAGCCATCGAAGGGGCACATGTTTCTGTCTCTGCAGTTGCGCAGATTAGTGGGTGGTGGTTTGTTATTGTTGATTTCTACTTTTTTTGTTGTGGCTTTTTATGATCTGTGATATGAATATTTCCCCCAAAATAGCCTGAGAAATCCTAAAAATTGCACCAACCTACAACAAGTCTACAAAAAAATGCCTTCTTTGCCTCCAAGAAAAACTTTGCATTATCACTCATCTACCACATTGTACCCTCCTAAACAAAAAATCTGAAATACTATCCAAGTGTAGACATGAAAATAAACACCTGTTATCAAACCTCGACCCATACACTTAACCCATCATCACCACCACCCACACCCATACCCACTGCACCACCACCACCTCGATACTATTGCACACATAACACACAGCATCTTCACAACATCACCAACATACACTATCACCAACCAATTTCAGCCCTGCACACTTCCATAAGAAACATAAGTAAAAAAATTTTCTGTGCCCTAGTACCATATCTTCAACCCCTGAAGCATAACCCATTCCCCACCAGCCGCAGTATTACTCCCACAACAATAACCTAATTGGCCACACGTGTATATAATCATACACCACACCACTTCTACCACATGCACACGAGTATGCATCCATGCATACACGTGCGCACTGTCCCACCCCCTTTTACACCAGCACCATTCAATCCTCGCAATATGCTCTATGTTTTAACAATGTTTACTCTTCATTACATCACTGCACAAACATCATGTTTCGTTCAGACATGTGCGTCCCTGCATGTATGCATGCGTATGCCTTCCGATTTGAGCTTGTATACCCACTTGCGTATGTATGTTTGTGTGCCTGGGTGTATGTGTGTACATGTGCCCACGAATATTGATGGGTATCTCTATCTATCCATCTATGTACCTATCTAGCCTCCCATCTATTTATCTATCTGTCTGTTTCTATCTATCTATTTATCTCAGTCTGTTTCTATTATTCTATCTATTTATCTCTCTGTCTCAGTCTGTTTCTATTATTCTATCTATTTATCTCTCTGTCTCAGTCTGTTTCTATTATTCTATCTATTTATCTCTCTGTCTCAGTCTGTTTCTATTATTCTATCTATTTATCTCTCTGTCTCAGTCTGTTTCTATTATTCTATCTATTTATCTCTCTGTCTCAGTCTGTTTCTATCTATCTATCTATCCCAGTCCTTTGTCACCTATATGCCTATTCATCCATCCCAGTCTGTTCCTATCTACCTATGTATCTCAACCTGTGTCTATTCATCTGTCTTTCCCAACCTGTTTATCTATCTTTCTCAGTATGTTTACACCTACCCATCCATCTGTTTATCTATCCCTATCTGTTTCTATCTATCCTTCTATATCCCATCTTTCTCAGTATGTTTCTACCCATCCATCTGTTTATCTATCCCTATCTGTTTCTATCTATCCTTCTATATCCCATCTTTCTCAGTATGTTTACATCTACCCATCCATCTGTTTATCTATCCCTATCTGTTTCTATCTATCCTTCTATATCCCATCTTTCTCAGTATGTTTACATCTACCCATCCATCTGTTTATCTATCCCTATCTGTTTCTATCTATCCTTCTATATCCCATCTTTTCAGTATGTTTACACCTACCCATCCATCTGTTTATCTATCCCTGTCTGTTTCTATCTATCCTTCTATATCCCATCTTTCTCAGTATGTTTACACCTACCCATCCTCCTATTTATCTATCTCAGTCTGAATCTATCTATCTATCTATCCATCCATCCAACCAACCATCTACCTCAGTATGTTCCCCCATCTATCTATCTATCTAAGTCTATTTTTATCTATCTTATCTACCCATCGATCTATCTTTCCCAGTAGCATTCCCAGTTGATTTTTTTTTATTTGAGGTTATTGTTGTTTAATCACATTAGTTATATAGAGCTGTGTAAATGGAGTTCAGAACCGTTTGAATTATGCAAATATCCCCAGTGGTTCAAAAGTTATGAGAATTTAAAGCCCCGAAATTGGGGGTACAAATGTGGACATGATTTTGTTTTAAAAATATGTCAAATCATGGACCATTAAAAAAAAAAAAAAAAAAATTCAGTGATTTCTTCACCGTTTCTTTATTTTTGGAGCTATTTTTATAAAATTTGGTATTCTTATGTAAAATTGTATGTTCTTTCTGATTATGCACTCAAATTGTATGTATCTCTATGCTTTAACCCATTATTTAGAAAACAAGAGATACAGATAGCAGTGATTTTTTTTTTTTTTATAAAGTTTAACATTATTCAACATTTTCATTATAATTCAAATAAATAACATCACTTTGAAGAAAAATAAAACATTTGTTGCAAAAACACGGACATAAAATGAGGGTTCAGTTTATTTTATGGTAGGAATTTACAAGGAAAAAGTTAAGGATTACTGACTTTAAAACATAGCTAAAAACAGTTCTTTGGAACTGGGGATGGTACTTCAATAGCGGCTTTCCTTTTCCAGGAAGTGTGTCCGTTAATCAGTCCTTCTGCAATTGCTAGCTGGAAATCCATGCAGAACACTCGCCTTCGTCGTGGTCCTCCAGGGGCTTCAGAGTACAGGATGTACGCATTGATTGCAGACAAATACAAAACGAACCAGGACAAATATTTCCACCATTTTCTAGCCTTAGTGGCAATTTTGTAATATTGTCATAGCTAGTCATTTTTGTCACCGTTAAAATTGTTTGTGTACTCTATAATGGCTATGGGTTTTTTATAAGTCAAATCGGGGCCTCCTTCTTTTCCTTGTAATGGTCCTATTTTTTATGGTATTACCAGTCGTCAAAATATTCACTTGGCGTCGGTTTTCACACCAAGTGATGGCTGACAGTACCTTTCTGAAATTTTTCATGTGACCGGTGTCTGACAGTTTGCAGCTTTTAAAAGCATAAGGTAATCCTCGACGGTTCCTTCGGAAGGTACCACATGTGTAAATTTTTTCCTCCAGTAAACTTTCCATCAACGGTACCAACGTACAAAAATTGTCAAAATATATGTGATGGTTTTTTCCGTGATAATTACAGGCCAGTTCTGTCACTACATATGTACCAAGTGGCACTGTCCTATCAGGATATGAGTCCTTGCCGGTATAGATATCAAAATCTAATAAATAATAACTATTGGAATCAGCAAGTCCCCATACTTTGAATCCCCACTTGGTTTATTGGGCATATACTGCAGAAAAGAATTCCTGCCTTTGAACTTAATCATTCCCTTGTCGACACTTAGGGATTTGTGGTGCTCGTAATGATATCTAAATTGTCTTTTAGAATTTTGAATGACTGGGTGAATTTTGTGCAGTTTATAATGCCCAGGGCTTGTACTAGGAGGGTTTGTCATAGAATCATTCAGATGAAAATATCTTGTTAATTCATTGTAACAATTACAGGGCTTAATATCAGCAACTGAACTTTGATTTAATTCGACTTTTTTACACCTTTTTTTTCAATAACACCTGAAAAAGTATCAAAGTTGATTTTAATTTTTTTTTTAAATCGAAAGAAAAATCAGAAGAAAAAAAATCTAGATTTCAGAAATTCACACATAGTAATAATGAATAAAATTTACCTGTAATTCGGCAAATGAACGACTCCCATTCGGAAAAGTTAACAGCATTTTGTTGTCTCGCGTATAAATTCGTTTGAAAAGAAATTTCCTTAAACAAATTTAGTGGAAATAACTGAAAAAAATATTCTATGGGTATAGCATCAAGTCCTAATGGGTATGTAGGATCAATGAAACTTGTAGATTCTGAGGGTGAAAGAGGTTCGAAAACATTTTCCGTTCATTGGTCTGGTGGTGTCAAAATTTCATCTTCATTTTCTAATTCAGAAAAATCTGATAAATTGCTCGTATTGACACTAGAAAAAGAAATCACTTTGAGCATCTATTCCTAAGTCTATCTCTTTAGTTAAAAGATTATCTTCAGAGAAACCTTAAAAATTGTACACATTTTCAGACGCCATCTCCAAAAATGCTAGGGAAAATACAGGTCTTTTCTACACAAAATATTGTTTTGAAAAGACAGATACCAATGTTTAAACCAGAAATAAATAAATCAGGAAGTAAACAGGGTTATTTCCCTTGCTTAAAACTATTGAAAAAAGACTTTTAATCGATTTTTATGAGTATATAACAGGCGGACCCACTTCGATTCTTAATCAGCGTTTTTTTTTTTTTTAATTTGAGACAATAAATTTTCTTCGTTTTTTGTTACAAAATGGTTTAAAAAGACAGATAAATATTTTAAACCGAAAATAAATACTTCATAAAATGAACAGGGTTATTTCCCTTGCATAAAATGATAAAAATATGATTTTTAATCGATTTTTATGAGTGTATATGAAAACGGACGGATTTTTTTTTTTAATCGAGTAGATAAATCCCTCTATTCTTTGGGAAAAATTGTTTTACAAAGATAGAAAACATTCCAGACGAGAAATTAACCTTTCTGTAACAAACATACTTCTTTTCCTAGATTAAAAATGTTGAAAATCGAATTTAACAGCGTATATAAATCACAGCATATATGGGCGCTTTCGTTTTTTTGTTTTTTTGTTTTTTTTTTGTCATTTCAAGGCGCTTTGGGAAGAAATAGATATATATATATATGTGTGTGTGTGTGTATGTATATGCATATGTGTATATATATATATATATATATATATATATATATATATATATACTAGGAAAAAAACATGACAGTTGGGTCACCCATTGAGCTCAGGTTGGATTGTTGAAAGAAAATCACAGGATTTCGTCAATTTAAAGTTTTCCAAAACTGTCCAAATAAGTTGGATTTTATTGAGAATAGACACAAAAAATGAGGTTTGTACTTTTTTGCAACTTCTATGATTTACCTACGTCAGTTTTACGCATGTGTAGATGCTTAGCTTTGTCTGCCGTACCATACGGCTGAAAATCCCTTCATTTACGAAGATTAAGTTTCCTATTTATTTTATTTACATTTATTTAGAAATAAAACAATCTAATTCTGTAATTTTATATAATTTTTTTGAATAGGCTAGTTAGCTGGTTTCAGTAAAATAGACTTACTTTTAGTCCTAATAAAATAGACCACAGGCTATTTTGCCAGAAAATATATTTGAAATATATTTCAAACTATCTAAAAGCTAAAAGATTAAAATAGTTTTGACAAGCTATCTAAAAAGTAATTGCTTAAAAAGTATTTGTGCAATTCAAACAAACTTTAAAACAATCTATCTTAAATCTAATTTCTTAAAATGGTACTTGACAAGATTTTAATCTTGTTAACGTTAGTTTTAGGGTTGGGTTTGTGGTTAGGGTTACAATTTTATGTTTTAACAATTGAAAGTGGAAAATGCCATTTTTCCACTTTGGAAAAAATTCATGATAGTCAAATTGACCTTCATTATTTCCTATAATATTTTTTTTAATTTTGTAAAAATTCACATTTTTGACCACAAAGTCATTAGAGGGTATGTATATTTTTCATTGAGAAGAATTTTTTGTTTCTTTATCCTTCACAAAATATAGATATAAATGAATATAAATATTTTTGTGCCAAATCTGTTGTTATTTTTAACATTACTTGAATTCAAAGTAGAAATATTTACAGGCCAGTAAAATAAGCAAAAAATAGGCACTGCCAAAATGTTGTCTACTTTTCATTTTAAAAATGAATTAAAATCAATTAAATCGATTATTTAACATCAGTTTTTTGTCTATGGCAAAAAGTAGTAACATAATGAGCATCAGTAAAAAAAAAAAATAAATAAATAAATAAAATAAAGCAAAATAATATACATATGCAATTTATTTTTAATATATTTTAAACTATTTTTTTGGTAAATTTTGCCCAAATATATCGTAAACATGGTCACCAAAGATGACGTAAAATCCGTATTTTACAAAATAAATTCTATCCCCTTTTCAATAGCGCTAGACCAAGGAGATTGTTTTAGCATCTTAGGTGGAGCGCCACACCTACCATCAGCTCCTTACTTTACCGCACAGATCCCTGTGCTACTCATAAGCTGAGTTGGCGGGGACCGGTATTGAACTAGGAACCTTGTGGTTTCTAGCTGAACGCTCTACCGACTGAGCTAACCCGGTCCCTTTTTATATATATATATATATATATATATATATATAAAAACTAGCAAAAGTACCCGGTCTATGACCGGACAAAAACATATTTAGAAATACCAGGGAGTGTTCCTAAAAATGGTATGACATTAAAGTACATCTAATGGTGAAGTTCTAATTCTGGGTCTCTCGGAAGTGTGGAATACTCCTTCATTGCCATTTTGATCCAGAGTTGTAGTACCTGTTAGGAACCCATCTATGGGTTGAATTAGCATTACAAGCGTTTAGCTGAAAAACGCTGATATTTTCAAATTTGCGACCATAATCAGTTCAATTTGCAATTTCTCGAGTATTTCTTAACCAATCTTAAAAAAAGATTGTAATCTTTCTAAATATGTAACTTTTATCGGTTTTTATCAATTGAATTATTTTTTTAAACGAGTTAAAACCGCATTTTCGGTCGAACAGCTGAAAACAAAAATATGTTAATTTTTTAGGATAAATTTTACACGCTGTTTTGTTTTTCAAAATTAAAGTAGATAATCTTTATCAATATTCTTGAAATTTTGCACTCAAATAGAAGACACCTGGAAGTACAAACAGGTTTTTTTTTCTTGTTTCTAGGATCCGTGGAAACGAAAATATGAGAGGGCAAAGTTGAAGGTTTTTTGTTTAAAAAAAATATGAAAGACGCAAAAAAAGACACACTTTGTCTGTAATTTTAGAGACTTTCAAAATTATTTTCCTATAAAATCTGTGAAATTTAAAGATTGCTAAGTGCTTAGGGATTTGATCCGAAAGTTTTGATTATGAAGAAAAACCTCGAATTTACGTGACTTTCGGTTGTAAAAACACCCTGTCAACTGACGTCACAAATTGGACCTTATTGATTTAAAATCACTTTTTCTCGTATATTTATTGTTCAATCTTGAAAATATTCATATGGTTGAAAAGAAAAGAAAATAATCTCTCTAAATATTTAATTTGTATGTGACGCTGACATTTTCAAAATTTTCGCAATTTTCAATTCTTCAATCTTTTTAATTTTATATGGTTGGAAAGAGAATAGTGTAATCGTCCTAAATATGTATCTTTTATCGGTTTTCATCAATTGAATTATTTTTTACAGCAAGTTAAAAAAAAGACGCAATTTGTATGTAAAATTAGAGACTTTCAAAATTATTTTCCTATAAAATTTGTGAAATTTAAAGATTGCTAGATGCTTCGGTTTTTCTTCGAAAATTTTGACCTTATTGATTTAAAATCACAATTTCTCGTATATTTATTGTTCAATCTTAAAAATATTCATATGTTTGAAAAGAAAAGAAAATAATCTCTCTAAATATGTAATTTGTATGTATTTTTATTAATTGAATATTTTTTTAAAGCGAGTTAAAAACGTATTTTGCTTAAAAAAAAAGAAAATGAGTGATAGGAATTTTTTTCCGAGAATACATTTTACACTCTACATTTCTTTGGAAATTCTAAGTGGCTAATCTTTATCAATATTCTTGAAATTTTGCATTCAATTAGAAGAAACCTGGAAGTATAAAAGGGAGGTTTTTTTTTTTTTTTTTTTTTTTTTTGTTTCTAAGACCCTGTGGAAGTAAAATTACAATAGTGCAAACTCCAAGACTATTTGTTCAAAATGAGGATGATTAGCAAAAAAGACGCACTTTGTCTGGAGAATTAGAAAGTTTCAGAATTATTTTTATATATGATGTGTAAAATGTAAATATTGCTAGCCGCTTCAGGTTTTTATTTGAAAATTTGTATTTTGAAGAAAAAAACTCAAATTTATTTGTCCGACAGGCGTACGATGTACGCCTGTCTCCTCGGCTAGGCATTGTTTATGCACACAATAAAGTTTAAATTCATCGCTTATTTCTCGTCCAATTTTTAAAATATTTATACCGTTGAAAATAAAATAAGAATCTTTCTAAATATTTAACTTTTATGTGTTTTTAATAATTGAATTATTTTTTATGTCTGTTTCAATTTTGGAAAAAAAAACATTGAAATTACGAGAAATGTAAACAAAAGCACACACTAACCGGGTTTGTGTAAAAACATGTAAATAGATAATCTATTTCTTTTATATAATTCAACATAAGCATTTAGAAATGTATTTTTAAATTCAAAGTGATGTTACATATTTAAATTAATATTATGTGTATACATATATTTACATTTGAAAAATCAATCTGTGCAAAATTCGTAAACATACCATGTACTTTTCAATCGTGCATCGTACATTTCAAAACAAACTATGACCCAGGAAAAACAGAACCTACAAATTTTGTAAGAAAACTATTAATTTTAACTAGGGTTAGTTTTAATTAGGGTTAGTTTAATGGGAAAGTAAATAATTTGGGTTCTTTTTTTTTCTTTTTCTGTGTCACCCTGTAATATAATGGGATTTTGATGAGAATTTAGCCGTAATATCACGGGATTTTGAGTATGATTTGCAAGTGTTACCCAATATTTATTTAACATTAATTTTTGGCATTAGAATTTTAAGATTCACACGTAAAAAAAATTTGATAATTATCGTATTTTATGGAAATTTCCGCAACAACGAAATTACTAATTTTTTTTTTCTGAACTTTTTTTTTTAGCTATGTTTTAAAGTCAGTAATCCTTAACTTTTTTCCTTGTAAATTCCTACCATAAAATAAACTGAACCCTCATTTTATGTCTGTGTTTTTGCAATAAATGTTTTATTTTTCTTCAAAGTGATGTTATTTATTTGACTTAATACTATACATGTATATACATGCAGTATTATAATGAAAATGTTGAATAATTGGGTGTTAAGCTTTTAAAAAACCCAAAATCGCTGCTATCTGTATCTCTTATTCTCTAAATAATGGGTTAAAGCATAGAAATACATACAATTTGAGTGCATAATCAGAAAGAACATACAATTTTACATAAGAATACCAAATTCTATCAAAATTGCTCCAAAAATAAAGAAACGGTGAAGAAATCACTGAATTTCTTTTTTTTTTAATGGTCCGTGATTTGACATATTTTTTAAAATCATGTCCATATTTGTACCCCCAATTTCGGGGCTTTAAATTCTCATAACTTTTGAACCACTAGGGATATTTACATAATTCAAACGGTTCTGAACTCCATTTACACAGCTCTATATAACTAATGGGATTAAACAACAATAACCTCAAATAAAAAAATCAACTGGGAATGCTAGTTGAATAGATTAAAAAATGAGTTTTTATTAGAACGAAAATTATTTGTTTATTGGATATTTAATGTTAAACAAAGCTAACAGCTTGTGTATTATAATATTAGTTTATTTAGATGTTTACATTATTTAATATTAATAGCATCTCATTGTGGTGTAAGGGTTTGCAAGTTAGACACACATTATTAATGAATAGCGATTTTAATACTCGCTAGATGCCCTTTGCTTTCGACATTGTACCATATCCTACCTGTGACAAACAGGTTGGGTAAAGAAAATGAGGTCCCATCATTGTGTAATGGTTAGCAAGGTAGTCTCTTAAATCCATTACTACTGAATAGTGAGTTCAATCTTTGCTGGATGTCATATACTTACGGAATTGTGTTTAATAATATTGACATTTTTTAGCAGAATTTTAAATTAATGTTTTTTTTTTGTTTTTGTTTTTTTACTGAAAAAAGTCCTGTGTAGAAACTTATAAAAAATCTTCTGATATAATTATTCAGACATCTTTATAGAAAAAATCATTTTTTATCTGTTCATTTTTTTTTTTTTTTTTTTTTTTTTTTTTTTCAGATTTCATAAAATAAAATAGTGGGGAGCTCATCAAAATATTTCCCCTAATATATTTTAGAAAAAAAACTATTTCAAACATATTTTCATCAACAGATGAATAATTACCGAACATTTTGTGAAAATTTGACTATTAGTTGATTTTTCATAGAATATTTTAAAAATCCGGTAGTCAACTTGTTTTTGGCTACGTTAAATTTCAATTGATTTAATGGTGCAAAAAGATAAACATTGTTTTCGTTCATAATTTTCATTATTTCCGTTAGCTGAAATTTAAAAAACAAATCATCAGGAGTTAAGCAACAAATAATGTTTCTTTCATTTGAATGGTTCAAAAATTTTGAAGATAATATTAACCTTTATCCAAGTTTCATTAAATATAAAGCCCGTTATCAATTTGAAAATAATAAGTATGTTTTTTTTTTTTTTATATATCCCTTTTTTTTAATCACAAAAAAATTGCGATTTTTTTTTTTTTTTTTTTTTTTTTTTAAACATTGAGAATAATATTTTAAAAACTTGTGAATGGTTTAAGTGATTTTTTCTAAAACTTTTTAATACGTAAGACAATTTTTAATTCTGATTTTAATTGCTTGTTGAGTTAGAAATAAAATGTAACATTGCAATTTTTTGTTATTCTTCCTTCAACAAAGTTTTAAAAAACTGATTAAAAATGGATATATTTAATCATATTTCATTCTAAGAAATATGAAAATAATAGTATGCGGGTATCCACTTTTATTTATATTCCTTTTTTTTTTTTAATCGCTTGAATGATTTTTTTCTAAAACTTTTTCGTGCGTAAGACAATTTTAAATTCAGTTTCTATAATTGCTAATAACTAAATTAGCTTATTTGTAGGTAGAATATTAACTTATTTGTACGTAGAATATTTTGCATATAAATTCAAATTTGATTCGCTGATTAAAAATGGATATATTTTATTCTAAGAAATATGAAAGTATTCGTAAAAAATATTGATAAAAAGGTTTTCGTTTTTCTTTTTTAAATTTAAAAAGTTGATTTAGTTCTCAAAACAATTGCATTCAACACTGTTGACTTATTAGTAGAAATACAGCAGACACTTGATTTCAGCAGCAGGCAAGCTTCTCCTGCTGCCATATCAGCATAGGCAACTACACGATATTTTCCAAAAATCGTTTGATTTCTGTTTGATTAATTAATTATATCCCTTAATTAGTAAAAATCAATAACCAAATTTGGTGTGTTTCTTAGTTAGAAGGATATTAATCTATATGCAAGATTTTGAATCTGAGTGACTCCTCTTTTCTGAGTTATAGATCGACATGTACATACCAAAAACTTTCTTTTATATATATATATATATATATATATATATATATATATATAAAATACAGCATTGACACTCTTATGTACGTAGAATATTTGTACATTGATAGCCCTTTCTATCTATCAAAGGAAATAATATTAATATACACGGTTTTAAAAAATACAATAACATCACATTTATTATAATTATTAAAATGTACACTACAACTTGTTAAAGTTTATTTATCTTGCGTATGTAGGTGAAATGTTGTTTTTTTTTTCTGCAGTGATTGCATAGTCACTTTGTGAACTAATGAAATACATTGCTGACTACTTGGAAGTTTTTTTGTTTTTTTTTTGTCTGTAGATTTTCTGTTGCATCCAAAGTCTATCAGTGACCAGTGGGGTGGGTGTCTGTAGATGAGAGGTTAGTCTGTATAAAGTAAAAGTGTATATTCATTTATCTTGTGAACTTTTTTTTTTTGTAAAGTTGAAAATTTAATTGGGTCAACAGTTAGATTATTAAGACAAAAATAGCAGATTTTTTTTAAATTGAATTTTTTTAAAAGTCTATTTATTTGCATTTTTTTAACCTTGTGAACCAGCAGTGTTTTTAAAAAGTCAGGAAAAATGTTTGAGAATTTTCCAAAAATAAATTAGATACACCAAATTTTCTTTAATTCAGTTTTCATGATTTTTTTTTTTTTTTTTTTTTTTTTCCTGATTTAAAAAAAAAAAAAAAAAAAAAAAATCTTGGTTCATGAGGTTAAAATGTAAATATATATGCACTCATAAGTTTATATGTAAAATCAAGTAAACTTTATTTATTAATTTTTTTAAATTTAAAAAAAATTTTTTTTTTAGTAACAAGTCTTATTAATTTAACTGTTGAACAATGCTTAACATGTGTTGTATGCTTAAAATTAAGCAAATTGTTTGTTTTTGTATAGTTATCTACAAATTTACTATTTGATATGTAACCATTTCATGTATTTTTACACATAGAAGTTTGACTATTGTCCTCTCTCTCTCTAGGACTGCTATGCACGAGTATTAGATTACAGAAGAAAGTTTATTGAAGCCGCCCAACGCTACAATGAATTGTCATCCATCATTGCAGAAAATGAAAGAATGAATGCTTTGAAAAAAGCACTTATCTGCACTATTTTGGCCTCAGCAGGTAATTCATTTTTGAATGTCCACAATAAAATTGTCTTTCAGTACAAAAGGAAGTTTTAAGAATGAAAGAAAAAAAGTTTAAAAATTTAATTTTGAACCAGATTAAATGTATACAACTTTATAGCCTTATTTTACAGCTGCTGGGTTCCTTTTGTAATAGTGATCAATGATTATATTGATGCTTCTATTTAGGAAAGAGCGAAAGATTCTGTTATATTGAGAATTTAGATAATTAATAAATGGTCAGTCAGTTGACTTAGAAAACATTTTCAAACAAAAATATCCCCGGTCCCCTGATACACATCGGACACACTCCATGTGACGGCAACACCCAGGCAAAGAATGAGTATGACAGAGTCGACTGGTGAAGACACACTTTTATTTACAAAAATACGGGAGTTGTCACTTATCCTCCTGCGTCTTCAACGTGAAACTACAATAGTATATAAATGACTATGTAGTTTTTCTAATACAAACTAATAAAAATCGAGAAAAGGAGGAAAAGCTCCGTGCTGACACTAACCTTCTTGTCTCCTCAGTTCCTGCCTGCTAAAAGACTTTAAAACTAGCGCCACACGCACATATGACTTTCTACCGGTGTCGAATGGTGTTTTGTACCCACGCAATAGGATAGCTGGGCAAAGCAAGGGAGATAATTCTCTTGCATTTACACTCCAAATATCAAATTCTCTTCTAAGTCAACCAATTGACCTCATAAAAATAAAAGTTTCATTCCCTACACATCAGCCCCACCCGACTTTCTCTCACCCACTCACCTTTTCACTATAAAAACAGAATGTACAAGTACTTATGTCAAAGTTTTGAAAAAGCTTCATCCAATAATGAAGTGAAATATCAATTGAATTTAGCTGTCTGTAATGTTATATCCACACTTTCCTCTATTCTCAACCACGTTTTGTCAGATTTATTCAAATCCTTCACTCCTCATATCATATCAGTGCATGATTAGCACAGATTGGGTAATCTGATTTGTGTGGTAAAGTAGGGAGTTGACAGTAGGGATGGCACACCACCTCAGCAAAAAAACAAACAATCTCCATGGTTTAGCACTAGCGAAAAGGGGATCTACTCCCTGGCTGTCTGCCTGATACTGACAAAAGGTCACTCCAAACAACTTTTACTGACATATATACGACTTTGAATAGGGGTGTCGCACTTTTCAATCATTGCTCGTCAGGGCAAAAATCGATGATACTGAGAAAACTGTAAATGGTAGTATTTTTCCCTCCTTTTTATTGGACAGATTTGAGAGAAATAAGTGTTTAAGCAGAGTATTAAATTGTTAAAAATAATGAAATACTTCAACTTGAGCAAATCTCCCCCTTAAGGATGTTAAAATACTCTGAAATATTTCCAGATAAACTACTTTATAGTTTATTTGCTTTCCTCTGGTTCTTGGTGGAGGTTAGAATCATTCATATTTTCAATTTCAAGCATTGTTGTTTCAATAATATTTTACACTGTTCATCATTGCATTGATTTTCAGTATACTGAATAAAATCATTTATTTTATCCTGCGCATATTTTAAATCTAGCTGTTTACATTGTAAAATGTCAAACAATTTCTCAGCACATGATAATATTGTATAAAAGTAGTTTATAAAAGATATGTAATTGAATTTGTTTGATTTGACCAATAAAATATCAGCTTCACTGATTTCCCAATTTTTATTTTTGTCTAAAATATTTTGAAATGCACTTTGAAAGTTTTCACAGCCTTTACTATTTTAGATATATTCTGTTTTCTCCAACTAGTTCAAGCTTTGCAGACTCACTAATAGCATTTATGATGTCATATATACTAAATGTTTTTAACCATTTGTAATTACTTAACAGGCTCATACATTTAGAATGAACTTTGCTGTCGGTCAAAATATTTTTATAATTGCTATAACCTCCATCTGTCCACAATTGACCAGATTTGGGCTGAAAGAGGCTAACAGTAGTTTTTCTTCTAACTCACTTGCACACAACCAGTTGATCAGTCTGTTGATACCAACTTTTTTTAAAAGAATGTGTGCCATCTTAAGTCTTCTTCCTTTCAATGAATCCTTATAACAAATATCATAGGCATATATTAAGTAAGAGCTGCATTGAATTTCAATCCTTTGCATATCAAAGCTAACTTTTGGATTTAGCATTGCTGTTTTAAGTTTTCTGTAAAACATTGAACCATTCATCTTTCACTCTAGTAACAACTGCTTTTTCATTTAGTGGGTACACATTTTTGTCTATCCAGTCAAGCCATAGTTCATTTGCAACAATATTACTGGCTGGATCCCTGCTAAAAGAGTGTTTCCCCTTCTGCCATTTACACAAATACAGCATACACCACAGAACCAGGAGATAATTTTCATGTAGGTTTGAATTCCTTCATTTATGTAGAACAAAAACTTTCTTTTTTTGCTTTCACTTCTAGATTTTCTTTCTGCCATTTTAGACTTTAGGGAACTAGATCACATTCATAGTATGACTCTGGCTATGCCATAACTGATTTCCTCATATATGAACAGATATAAATGATATATTAAAATGACTATTTGCAATTTATGACCCTCCTGTACAAATTGAATAATTTTCACTTAAAATACCTAATAAAAATAAAAGAGTTAGTTAAATCACTAAAATGAATATATTTTCAGATTCTGGAACCAGAAAACATATAATTAGACACTACACCACTATAATTCCCCAAATTGTTCATTTTCTTTGAAAAGATAGTGGATGTATAAAGACAAAGCGATCGCATAGCTTACACGCTTTTTTTGAAAAACAAGGCTTCCGGTTTGAATTTAATTTATTTTCTGCTTCTCTCTCGATGAGTCTGGATTAAAAACATTTACATCTAAAAACTGACCTAATTATCATTATGCTCTGAAGATGATTTTTTATAAATCGAAATATTGTTCAATATTAGCTATGAAAATGATATAAAAATATATTAATTTTAACAATATTGTGTGTTTTCATACCCTTTTATCTATACATATATATATATACATTTTTTTAATATTTTAACTTTGGGTGTATGCATGTGTACGCATGGGTATACATGTGTGTATGGTTGTGTGTGTTTTTTTTACATATGTACAAAGATATGTGGACGTGTGCATGTATACATATATATGCATTTACTTATGGACAATAAATTTCATCTATAGATATTACCCTAATGCTAAATTTACCTTAATTGTTAGTTTAACTGATTGTTAATTCTAATTTATAATATAAGCAAATTTATGTTGAACTTTATTTGATTCTCTCTCAGAATGTTTGAAACATGTCTTCCATTGGATTGTAATAATGTGTGACTTGACGAATGCTATGTTAAAAAGATTGAAATTCATTAGGGTTTTTGAAGGGAAACACCTGAGAGAGAGAAAAAGGGAAATGATTTACTGAAAATAACCGAATAAAAAAAGCAATAAAAATCTAACAGCCAGAGGAGCAAGGTGGCCAATTCCTCTCATTAAGAATGTCTTGAAGGGACAAAACCACCTAGAGTGACTCCATCATCACCACCACCACCACCACCTGGTTAATTAATCCCCAGTTATAAACACTGCTCCCTAAGATGATAAGTACTGAAACTGAAACCTTTTCAGGATTTCCCAGAAAAATTGTATATAAAACCTCATGAATTTTCTGTTTACCATTTTCAATAAAGTCAACAATTTGATGATAATCATAGGTATACACAGATACCTGTGGGTAGAAATAGATCTATAATCACAAAATGGCCGATTTTTAAGTCTTTTTCTTTACCAAATATATATATAACTTTTATGCTATTATATAAGTTTCATCTGGAAAATATCCAACCATCTAATATTAAGTAAAGAAATTAACCAATTATAGGTATGATAAACAAAATAAATAGGAAAAATGAAATTTAATAATCAAAACCAGTTAAAGAAAGATATATTGTAATTCACGAGTTGGAATAACTTCACCTTATAATGAAAACAAAAAACATTTGTATGGGATGACCTTTACTCAGCTTATATCTTGCTCCCTGTTGCCCTCATTGAAAAAGCCTTAGATTGATTTTGTTGCCGAGTTGTCTTTTATTTGAGACTATTCTAAAGAGGTGCTTTTATGTAGCTTAATTTGAATTAGTTCTGTATGAAAATTTGGTTTTATACAAGTAAAATCTGGAAATTCTTTTTTATTTTTATTAACATAAAATGAAGTTGGAACTTAAAAAAAATGTATTTTTAGTAATTCATTCGCTAGTTTAAAATATACACTAATATATAATTTCATTTATTCCAGGTCAACAAAGATCACGAATGCTGGCAACTTTGTTTAAAGATGAAAGGTGCCAACGTCTCCCTGCCTATAATATATTGGAAAAAATGTAAGTTTAACATTTTTTTATTAAAATATATTTTGCTTGAGACATTCATTTGCCAATTTTTTAGCTTGCTTAATTTTCTGTTTTTTGTTTTGATTGATTTTGAAAATTGAGTAATGACAGCCTTTCTTGTCATATAAAAATTATTTTTTATGTTTATCCAATGTGTTAGGTCTTTGTCTTGTTTGTCTTTAGAAATTTTGCTCCAGTATTTTCTGGATGCACTAATGTAGATTAGGGACACACACGTTTTCTCTTAACTTTTTATTAAGAAAATTATACTATTTTTATTATGTAAATCCTAATTAGAAAGCATTGTGCTTTTTTTTTTTTCTTTTTTTTTTTTTTTTTTTTCTTATAGAATTTTTGTACACATTTGTGGATTCCCTTGATTCTCTCTCACGACCCGTTTCTATCAGCTATCTCTTAGTGTGTTCATGTGGGAGTCCACATGAGAACATTGCTTATGAGTTCATCCCTGCTTCTCCAGCTGTGCCCAGCATGTCTTGTTTGTCTTACTTGGATGTTTTTTGAGATGGGAGTTAAGTAGGCATATTGCTGCTGTTTTCTAGGGTGCTACTTCCAGAATCTGTTCTAAACAGCATACAGCATCCTTGTGTAGTTCCCATCTAGCTTATTCTCAAAGCGTTTTGCCAAGTGGTGCAGCCATACAGTAGCCATGACACAGCTACAAATTCTCACTTTATCAAGTTAGTGATGTTGCTACTGGAATGCGTCTTCTATCAAGGAACCAAAAAGAGAATAAAGGTTCTCAATGGACAAGTGACATGGAAAGATATGCCCAGAATTCAAGGGAAAATAATTATTTTTGTCTCCCTAAACAATAAACATCTAGTAATGGTATCATACATAATTGAATGGCAATAAAATTTTCAGGTTTTTTGTTTTTCTTCATTGCAAAGGACATATAAGTTGGCATAAAATTGCTGCTTTTTTTTTTTACATAAAAGTAATACAATTTAAAAAAAAAAAATGTTAGATGGCCCCTGGTGAAAACCTTTGGAAATTAGCTTGGCATTTAACCCTTTATCTAACACTGCCATCCACAATAACGTGGTGAAATGGTTGACAAGCTAGTATTGTATCATTAATCCTTTACTACTGGATAGAAATGTATTCATTTAATTCATTTCTTTTTTAACCCTAAACCATTTTCTAAGAGATGACAATCTCTGGTGGGTTTTTTTTTTTGGGGGGGGGCTCCAGCATTTTAATTGTTGTGCTGTTTGGGTGCTCTGGTAGATAAAGAGAATGACTCTGAATAGTTGCTATATTAAGCTTTTTATTATTAGTTTCTAACACAAAATAACACTCAAACAGGAATATCAGATTTACATGTTTTAAATTGGTTTTAGCATCATTGATAAATTGAAACAAAGAAGATATAGATTTTAATATTTCAAAAATGATCATCAGACCTGATTAAGTTTGATTTTTGAAAAAAATTAATTTTGTTTTAATTTGGTTCTTTTAACTAAATTTCTAAAATGTCATTTGATAATAAAAAGAGGTTTTATAATTGTTTTATATGTTGGGATTTGTCTTATTGATTTTTAGGTACTTGGACCGTATTATACGAAGTAATGATCTCCAAGAATTCTCAGAAATGCTTCAACAACATCAGAAAGCAATCACAGCTGATGGTAAATGCTTGTTAGATTTCTATGTAATCAGAGAATTTATTTTGGTATGTATGTATATGTAGAATATATAATGCAGTATGTGTATATATGATACAATACTGCTTATAAATATTTAGACTATCAACTTGAATGTCTTTTATTTTGAGAGTTGAAAATTGGAATGTTATGCAAGAAGCAAATTTTTTTTATATCCAGCATAGTTATATTTTAAAATTTCTGTGGTTAATGTCTTGAAAATGTTATTTTTAATAGAATTAAATAAATAAATAAATTTTCCTCTTAAAATCTTCAGAATTAAGATAATTTATCCAGAAAGTATTGAACATAAACAAGAAAATGTAGGCCATAAAAGTCTATTTTATAAATACGATGCAATTTTACTTAGTGTCACTTTTTGACAACACAGGGAAACTGTGTGTATATGTATGTGTGTATATATATATATATATATATATATATATATATGACACTGATCACAGTTTAGTGTGAGGAAATTTTAAACTCTGTTCCCAAAAAGACTCGCATGCCTGGAGTAAAAACACCAAAGCACCTAAATTTAAACAAAGTCAAGCAAAAGGATGTGAATGAAAGATTGATTGAACATCTTGACAGTCTGGAGTTTAATGGCACCTAAAACTATTTTATGGCCTCATGTTTGAAGTTTTTGGTCCATTAACTTCTTATGTTGCTCCTCTAGGGTCAGGGGACAATACCACCTTGATCAAAGAACCCAAAAAAATCTTTCAGCGATAGCAACAACACTTCACGGATTTATTTAATAACCCTTCAGTAGTCAGTGCTGATCTTCTGCCTCAACATAAGACCAAATATGAGATGGACCATTTATCAACTTTTGCAGAATTTGAAATGGCTATCAAACAAATTAATTCTGGTAGGGCACTTGGTTTAGATGGGCTTCCAGTAGAACTGTTGAAGGTAAAAAGTTTTAATATCAAACTTGCTCTGTTTGATCTCATGACAATGTTGGAATGGTTCTCCTCTACCAAATGACTTGATTGATGGTGCTTTGGTGTGTTTATGACACCTGTCATATTGGAGAGAACATGGAGGATTGGAAATGTAAGACATGTGGTCGAATTTTGCTTTCTAAGGCTGGATATGTCAATCATAGGAAATCTCATCAGGGACAATTCATGCAAACTCCAAGAACAAACCATCTGTAACAAAGTCTGTAAGTCAGCTTCTGGTTTTAAGAGACATATGGTGGTGCATAAGCATCAAATTTTATCATCTGATACAATGAGAAGGATGTCCTTCCTATGTCATATTTGCATCAAACTTTGTGGATCTGCAGCGGGTTTGATGAGTCATTTGAGGGCTCATGAGAGGAAAAGTTCTGGTGGTGGGGTTATAAGATTGTGAGGGATGACAGTGATCTGTAAAGATTATGCTATTGCTATATATATAATGTTCTAAAGTCCATGTATGCTTCTTTGTTGGTATATCTGATGAGTCTAATTTTCAGTGTGTATACTAATATATAGAATTTGATTTTAAAATTTTATTGTATAATGTTCTATCAGTGAATCATATTCATTAAGTGCATTGAAAAGGAAGATATATTTATATAAAATTCATTTCAGGATTTGTTGTAAATATCAATGTTTTTTGTTTACTGTTTAACAATTCTAAACTATATCAAGATAGAATGCAAAATTGATTGGACAATGTTGTCAAAAATACAATGTGCATTTACAAACACTGCATTTTCATCTGGAATTCTCATAATGTGGCAGAAAACTAGCATAATTTGGTCATATTGTATAGTACTGCTAGCCTATTATGAATCCTAAGAGTAATAATGCTTTTGACCCCCAGACCATACCTCCAGACCCCACTCTTCATCAGATAAAGGCTTTGTTAGAAGCACATTATTTATTTTTCTAGCAACAGCAGATATATAATTATATCTAATCATGGATTTAAATTCCATTGGAGATTCAGTGGTTTTGTTGTTTCAAACTCACAATTGTAAACTAAAAATACCAAAACATCAATGTTTTGCACTTTTGCAAGCAACTGAAATGTGTAAAGAATGTAGCATGCTAAAAATTAAAATCTTTTTTGTCACCCTAAAGTTTATTCTTTTGTCTTCAGGTTCTACTATTCTCGACCGAGCTGCCATTGAACACAATTTACTTTCTGCTAGTAAACTCTACAATAACATATCCTTCACAGAATTGGGCGCATTATTGGAAATTGAACCCTCAAAGGTAAATACTTTTACTAGCCTCCAGGGTAATACTACCACGTTATGTAGTTAATGTGGGAATTGAAATAGTTTGTAAGTTGTCTCAGATCCTATTCCATCCTTTTGGTTGTTTCTCCTTTCTTATGGGAATGTCTCTTTTTTTCTTTTGTATTTTACCATATTGTTAATAAGTATGGTATTTATTTATAGTTGACAAGTTATTTGAAAGTTTAATAATCAAACTCTAAACTAAGTCATGAACTCTATGACTAAAAACTGACTTTATTATAATTTTTTACCTACCCATCGTTTTACCCTGATTCTAGGTTTACGGTTTTTACACGATTTTTATTACCCTTGCTTAAAACTAAATATTAACCACTACGCACCAGTTAACAGAAGTTCGGCCATCTAAAATGACAATTTATGGAGCATTTATTTTACGTGACAGGAGAGAATATTTTGTAAATGTCGTATTTGGAAACACAAGTAATCTGCAAAGTCAACTTCTGAATTGTATTTTAGTTTCTGAAGGGTTAAAGAATTAGACAGAATGGAGATTCAAAGTTTTATTCTTCAGAAATCTTTCACAAATCTCTGGTTACCGTTTTAAGGAGTTAACTGTTGAAAACGAATAATGGAAGTTTGATTTCAACTGACCACATCATAAAATTTATATGATTGAGTCACAAAGTTGATCCCCACTCCCATCAAATAATGGCCTAATTCAACTAAATATTACCCCCATTTTCTTAAGTTTTGAAAGAAAACAATTTAAAAAAACAAAAAACAAAACAGTGATTCATTTTGTTATTTATTATTGAAAATTCCATTAAATATTAACAAATTGGACCCCCTAAATATGTAATCATTTGGCATGTTCAAAATACAGAGTTAAAAGGAGATATGTTTCACTTCGACTTTCTGTAAAAAATGGAAAAACATTTATGGAAGGCAATAGATGTCAATTTCATAGAACAAAGTTACACTACTAGCCAAATTCACTATTGAAATTTTGAGTGAATAGATGTCAGGCCACATATGTACACACACACATTCAGTTTTTATGATTTTGATAACTTTCAAATTATAGTAGCATTCCCAGTTGATTTTTTTTTATTTGTTAGTGAATCCTTTATTTTATTTGTTAGTGAATCCATTATTTGGGGAATAAGAGGTACGGATATCAACTTTAAAAAAAAATTTTTTTTATAAAGTTTACCACAAGATTATTAAGCATTTTCATTTCATAATACTGCATGTATACACATATATCTATTAATAATGAAGATTCGCTTCCGGTTTTTGTCTGTAACAAAAACTGCATCACTGCTTACGTCACACTACCTAAAACATCATAACATAGAATAAATACACACATAATTTGAGCATGCAATGTTAGACAGTCCTCATTGGGTTTTTTTTAAACAAGTTTTAATAAATACATACGTGGTATTATCTATCTATATATAGTTTGTTTTATTTTAATATATATTTAAAGTTATTAGAACTAAGTTTCCATTTCAATTTTTTATTTTTTACTCCTTTAATAAATTTATTTTATATTTTACTCCTTTAATAAATTTGATTTTATTTTACTTATGATACAAACTCTCTGATATTAGATTTTCAACTCCCATCCCCTCAGGCGTTTTTTTATTTTGCTAGTAGTATTAATTTAAATAAATCACATCACTTTGAACTTAAAAATACCTTTTTAAATACTTATTATGTTTTATTACATACAAGAAATATAATATTTTTTTTAAAAAGCCTGTCCTGTATATGCAGCTTTGTGTTTTTGTAAGTTAGTTTTTTTCCAAAATTGAAACTTTGCCAAAAAATCCCTGACGGTATACAGTCGTTAAAATTTCACACATTATATATGAAAATAATTCTGAGACTGTCTTCTAATAATGATATAATGCTCTTTTTTGCTTATCTTGTACTTTTTGAAGAAATCTCCATTAACTTTGGTCTGTTGTGGTTTCACTTCCAAAGGTCAGAAGATAATAAAAAATCCATATTTCATGTTTTTGGCTATTCAAAGCAAAATACCATTTTAACTCACTATAATAAATAATTCGAAGGATAAAAACACATACAAATTACATATTTAGACAGATTTTTATTTCCAACCATATAGATATTTTTAAGTTTGGACCAGAAATACATGAGAAATTGCAAGGTAAACCGATTAAGGTGCAAATTTGTAAATGTCCACCAATTTCACCTAAACTGCTGGTAATGCTAGTTATAGTCCCTACATGTACATACACATATACATACTTTGTCATATCACAATATTGCAGTCTAGAACAGTAGATTTTGAAACTTTGAAAACATTGAATCCTCTTCTGTAAAGAAAATATTTTGCGGATCCTTGTTTTTAGCATTTATTTTTTAGACAGTGTTATGTGTACGTATTTGTTGGGTACAACAAACACACTGACAAAACAATAAGAATTTTAAAAAAACAAAAAGCAAGAGATTCAGAGTAAAAAAATAATGTAAAATTAAATAAACACAAGGGATAGGGAATTCTCCTTGAGAGGGCGGAATAGAACACGTATGTCAGATAACAGAAGACAGACAAGACCTCGTTGATAAAACCAAAATTTATTGACAAAATACAGGCAATGAATACGTGGATAAAAACAAACTACAATAAAAGAAAATATATGTATACAGGTAGGGATCTTGAGTAAGCATCTGCTATATCAAAATATAGCAATAAAACATTTAATACTTAGATACTTTCAAAAGATTTGTGTAAAACAAGAGGTTTTAACTCACTGAAATACCGTTGTCCATACAAATGGAAAAATGTCTTTCAAATATCCTTTCTTCTTTTCTTTTTATATTTTATCTCTTTTCTTTCTCATATGCACTGAGTGCATCAAAGTTTTTAAGTCCGTCCAAACAAAATGGATAAGTTCAAATATTATAAGAGTGTTCTTTCCTTTTCACAATTATTCCTTATTTTCTTTCAGTGTTTAGTGGCAAGATGTTTTTCTTTTCTTCAGCTATTTTCACAATTGTTGAATATCCAAAGTTTCTTTTCTTCGCTTCTTTTAGCAATGTTAAAATCTATGAGAGCGAGGCGAATCGCATCCGTTCATAACGATATGGATTCCCGTTCTGTGTTGGTTCTTCTCTTTTGGCATAAAATCTGACATTCGGTTGTCATAGCAACCATCTAGTCGCTGTCATCGAAGGCGCTAACTCTGAGGTCGTGAGTACTTTTCAATTGTGGGTCAGGCTAAGTAGTCAAGGAAAGAGATACATATTTCCTTCTGTCGTTATTGGAAGGGGGAAAGGTTAATATCACCATTTTAATGGGTGAATAATAGTAAGCTCATCAGTATGAAATTCCTCCACCAAAACAGAGTAAATTAACTTTCTGCTTGCCCACACATTATTTAGAATTTTACAAAAGTTTGTAGGTATATATGCTAGTTGATCTACTAGCATTACATCACAACAGTCATTAAGGAACTACAAATAATATGCAACTCCTTGACATTTTAAAAATTGATTTAATTTATTCAAATTATAATACATGGTGTACAGGTCTGTGTCTACTTTTATTTTTTTAATTTTAATTTTTTTTTTAATTTACTTTCTAACTGATTTATAATTCTATTTACAATAATTTTTATTCTATCTGTAACTAAAACATTGTAACTTCTCAATTTCTTTGAACTCCTTTTAGGCTTTGGCAATGGCAGCTGTATTGGCGTAGATGATATCTAAAACAGTTGTTTTTCATTAGCTGTCCACTATTATGAAGTGTGATTAGTGATAAAACGTTAATTTTTTTAAATCTTAGGATTTCTTTTTATGACTAAAGAACTAACTTTGAATTTTAACTTGAATTTATTTATATTCTACCATTCTTTATTTTTAGTGGAAATATTTTTATAGTAATCAGTTTTGCACTGTTTTTAGTCTTAGAAAAAATGTTTCTCCTGATTTGACTATTCATCATCTAATCTCCAATTTTCATTATTTTGAATGCAAAAAAAAAAAAAGAAAGAAAAAATTTGATAAAAATGAATTTGAACAGATTGATTGAAATTGTCTCTCAGATACTAACAAAAAATCAAGCACAAAATGCATTCAAATTTCTCTCCATGGTGTGAATATATTTGATTAAATGTATGTGGTTATATTAAGTGTTTTATAACTAGTATATGCTGTGGTCTTCTTTATAGTGCATAGTAAAATATCAGACATGGGTTCAAAACATTGTCTATAAAAATATACTCCCAAGTACAAGGTGGATGCTGAAAAATTCTTAGTACACTTAAGAAGTAAATTACTTTTTTTTTTCTTTTCTTTTTTTTTTACTTTTTTTGTATGTGAAAAACTTGAAAAATGAATTGCCAAGTGTATTGAACTGTTGGATGAATTATGTGGAATAGTATGTACATTTCATGCTTCTAGGTCATTTCCTTCTTGGTGGACCCAAGAACTTTTCAGCACATCTTCATAAATTGAGAATCTCTTCAAATTACTATAAAATATTTTCTGATCTCTACTTGCATGTAATGTTTCTATTTTAGGCTGAAAAAATTGCATCCCAAATGATAACTGAAGGAAGGATGACAGGTTCAGTTGATCAGATAGCCTCCATAGTACATTTTGAAAGTAAGTAGTTTTTATTCATTTTGGAATCCTTTTCCATTTCAAAAATATTTTAAAAGCTCTAGTTAGCATTTCTAAATATAGTTTAATGAAAGTATTCACACAGTATTGCCTATAAATCAGTACATTTTTAAAAATGTATTTTTATCTTGAATAAAATAACCTTTTTATTTTTATCATATATATATATATATATTGTTATGAACACCTGTGTTGATTAGGAACGATCAAACACAGTGTCGCACAAGAAAGAAAAAAAAGAAAATACGACAACGGTCCCAGGTATGAAACGCTAACGGTTTCATAGAAGGGATAAAAGGGGAAAATCAAGTCCTATTCTTCTTCCCGCTCCAGAAAGGTAGTGAATAAACTGAGCAGCATAATGGACACTGGTCAAGCCAAAGAAAACACAGACACAATATCATACATTTATAACAAGAAAACAAATAGCGTTTTATTATGAAATAAATAAATGCATGGCTAACACTCAGGATTGACAGCCGCTGGGGCTGTCAATCCTGAGTGTTAGCCATGCATTCATTTAATACATTTAATATATTTTCTTTCAAGGATTCTCTCCTTCTCCCTTTTTTTTATATGTTCATAATGTTCACAATTAAAAGCTTATATAATAGTCACAGTTAAAAGTTCATATGAAATGGTCACAGTTAAAGTTCAAAAGTGTTCTTGAAGATATGGAGTCAAATGTGATAATGCAAAATATTTGAACAATGAGAGACTTACAATAATGAAGAGATCTCTTTGAAACATTCCCTTTTCATTTCTCGTATTAATTCAGTATGCCACGTAAAATAGGTTTTCTTTTCCTTTTCTTTTTCACACAATAACTTTATAAATCTCCTTAGTAAATAGTAGGCCTTTTAAAATCATTCAACACATGTTTAAGGTTCAGCCTTTTCTCTGTACCATATCTCATAGTAGTAGCGGGTTTCCTCATACGTTTGATCGCCTTGAAATCTTCTTAACTTGTGTCTTGTAAAACATTCTTTCTTTTTCACAAAATAGGTGGGAAGTTCAATCGAACGCTACATATGATTTGTGTGTATGTGTGTCTGCAAGGGAGTATAGTGTTGTAGTTTTTAGATATAGGGGTTGTGTAGGATGGTGGATGTAGAGATCAGCTATGTATTTGGGTCGGAGTATGATAGTGTTTGTTTTCATGTTGCATTTTGATATCATTTCTGATTTTTTGTTTAGTAGGGTGTTTTGTGATGGGTTGAGTAATAATTTAGTTTTTTTTAAATTTCCCAGGTGATATTCAGCAAGATATTCATGTCTTTCAGGTGCCAGATATGTGTAGATAAAGATGTGTTGAATAATTCCTGTTAGAAAAAGAAAGTTTATGGGTTTAAATTCTTGGCTTCAGGGTTCCTTCCATTTTGCCTATGCAAATTAATGTCCTGGGTATTGACATTAAACGTTGTCTGATGGTGAATTTCTAATTCTGGATCTCTGGAGAATGTGGACTACCCCTTCATCACCATTACTCCTAGGTCCACTCTGACCCAGGGTGTTAGTACCTGTTAGGGTCCCATCTATGGATTAAATAGAAAAAAAATAGTTTTAAAAAAATTGAGTACCCATTAAGAATGAATAAAACAAAAATGTCTTCAGCATAAAATAACCCAATGGGTTGACATGCCATAAAATCCAACCAACCAAACAGTGTGAAACTCTGTCCCAGACTGGCATCTGCCTAAAGAGTAACTTTTCCTTGCCTGGACAGATCTACATAGGCATGAGCAGAATTTGAACTTCTCAGAGATTGCAAATCTTCACTAAAATGTCAAAAAGTAAGCAATATTGTCTATCCAGAAATCAGGTTTTGACAGATGCATATTAGACATGAATGACAATTTTAAAAACTTTAACTGATTAGCTTATTTTGACCATGTGGCATATATATAATTTTTTTTTTTTTTTTTTTTTTTTTCAGCGCATGAAGCTCTTCCAAACTGGGACAAGCAAATTCAGAGTTTGTGTGTTCAAGTAAACCTCATCATTGAACGTATATCTGAAAAGGAACCTGACTGGATGATAAAATACATGTAGGTGCAGTGGCACTGCATGTTTTTCTGGTCAATGTGGGTGTCTGCAAGGGAGCAAATGAGTGTGGATACGAGAGATTTATCCCTTACCTAGTATACACAGATGCAGAGAAAAAGGGAGAAGTCTGTACACTATCTGCTGAGCATCTGGCTATGTTATCCACCCTGCCTTGGTATTTGTGCTCCTCCCTCCTTTTCCACTTTGGGATGTGAAGCTATTGCTATTGATGACAGCATTTATTGTTATTATAATTATTATTTGTGTGGCTTTTAGGGTTGAGAAGATCTACTTGGTTATCTTCCAATAACCACTGGTTCCAAGATGAAAGCAACAAATAAAAAATAAACCCTCCTTTGCTATGAAAATGCATAAAGACTTTGAAAAGATGAAAGATTTGGTATTAATAATAAATAAAACCTTTGGAGAAAAATTTTGTTCGGGATTTTACTTGAAATTTATTTAAGCTGAACCATGTATTTGTGGGGACTTTTATGTTGATAAATGTTAATGAGATATTAATGTTTATGGGGCCCTCGTGGCCTTTGCTCATACATCTAAGAAAAATTATTTTCCAGTGTGTAGAAAAGAAATTTTGTTTCTGGCTAGGAATCTTTTCAGTTAGATGTCTATTTTATACTTTTAAACAAAAGGATAATCATTTTTATTTAGCTAACTTGGAAACCGTAAGGGTCGACCTATTAAATCAAACCCTTGCTAAAAACTGCAAGATTTTATATTAGAAAATAAATTTGTTCCAAATGTTCATGAATAGCTTCAAAAAATTTGATAGCTTTAGTTATTGAGTGAAAGGCATTTGGTGAATTCTAGTAAGATTTTTAATCTGGTTTGCATAGCTTTATTTTAAACATGTTTTTATAGCAAACAAATTATAATATTTCTCAGATTTAACCCATTAAGTGCAGATGGCAGAATGTTCAGTCATTGCAGTTATCCATCAGTCATACATGCTTAACTGCAAATGACAAAAATCCTGGAAAATTTTTGTAATTTTGTCCTGGAAAATTTGAATTATCCGAGACAAAATTAATGTTATTATTACAGTAAACAAATATAACTAGTAATATAACAAGGACAGTGTTTTTTTTGTTTTTAATGCTCACCGAATCTACGCAAGATTTCCCAAATTATTCATGAATATTTATTAAACATTAAAAATGCTTCTGAATGGGTGGGTACTTGTTGATTTCATCCAACGAAGTCTGGTTTTCATCATGTAGCATATTTTGATTTATTTTCACGTGACACTGAACAAGACAAGAATTGTTCAGTAAGACTACTTTAAAGATTGTTAAAGAGTTGAAGGTTAAAAAAAAAAAAATCCGTAAAATTCAGAAGATGTAACTTTAACATTTTCTTGATAATCATGTTCAGTAGTGTTTAATTGAATAAAATGATTTAATATTTTTAGCAAGACTTAAAGGAATATTTTGTCTGTAAGTCAGTCAAATAATTTTCACAGAAATTCGAAATAAAAAACATCTCTACAACTGAATTGACATAATTTTAATTTTGTCATTACAAATACCATTATTTAGAAGAAATTTCGCCTAAAATGCGTTATTTTTATTTGAAGAAGTGAGCTAAAATCTTTTTTTTTTTTTTTTTTTTTTTTTTTAAATAGCACTCGTGTAAAATAGTTACTGAAAATCAAAGAATGTTTTGTACTTGAATGTATAGAATAGCGCGCACGCAAAATTTTGATTGAAAATGATCAATTAAACAAACAAACAAAAAAAAAAACAATACGCAGTAACGTAATACTAATATTTAAGAATTACATAAAATTAATGTTCATTTAAAAAAGTTTTTATTAAACATTTTTGAAAGCGATGAAAAGTGATTTTTTTTTAGACAAACATTGGACCCCCCAGACCCCTAAGTAAGGCTTCAAACATATGTCGCTTCAACAAAAGTTTTGTTTTTTTTGTTGTTTTTATTTTCATCAAATGTCAATTTCATATCAGTTAAAAAAATAATTGTCCTTTTTACGATGTAAACACCACCACCACTCTCTCCTGGAAAATATTGGTAATATTAACATTTTGCCACCCGGACTCCTGACCTAATTTACTCTACCAAACAGATATTTTCTCAGTCGTGCAATTTATGGGTAAATTAATGTAGATATTTTACAATATCTTTCACACACCCCCCCCCCAGCTTTTTATCAGCAAGTCAATTTAGATATTCTAACCCCCTAAAATATTTTTTGGAAATAATTCCTTGAATGAATCCACATCTCCAAATTAAGAGACAAACTTAAAATACTTTGCAACATATATATATGTGTGTATATAATTGTCTTAGATTATCAGTGAAAAAATTATACATCGATATTTGTTTTGTTAAAAAGGACGGGGGCCTAACTTTTTCCAAAAAATATTAGATAACAATTCTCAATAGGCTTGTTATTAAATAGATATTTGTTTTTAGAATCTATAATTATGAAATTTAAAACTTAAATTTAGGCATTCATATTTCAAATTAATTCTATCTATTAATTATGTATATAGATTGTTTTCAAGGCGCATATAGGTGGCATTTATTTTAAAGAACTTCAATTTATTTACATTGATTGAAATGATTCAGTAATTTAAAAGAATTCATTGATTAATAAGTCAACACTGTAAATTTTATTAAAATCAGATAATTCTCTGATTTTTGGTGATTTTTTTTTTTTTTCTGCCTCCACATTTTTTAACATATTTCTTGGGGAATTTTTGTAAACAAAAACGCCAGATTTTTTTGGGACTCTTTAGTTTTTCTGTGTGTTTTGAAAAAAAAAAAGAAGATATTTCATTTAAATCAATATCAAAAAGTTAATCATTTTTCTGTACATAGTGTATTTAATGTTTTTCTATTATTGATTTCTAAGAAGAATGTTTTTCTATTATTGATTTCTAAGAAGAAACTATTATAAGTCTTAAAATCTTAAATGATGTGGGGATTTTTAGTCTGTAACTATTTCGCACAAAGGGCCCATTTTGATCAAATTTTTTAGCTGAATTTAATTGTTTAAAATGTATTAAAAATAAATTACATGTGTAATATTTTGCTTTTTTTTTTTTTTATTGATTCTCATTATAGTATAATGAGCATCAATTAAAAAAAAAAGCAAAATGATATTACATATGTAATTTTTATTTACGTTGAAAAGTATGATGATTATACTTTTCAAATTAAACAAAAACTTGACCTTAAATCAATTTAATTTTAATTTGTTTTTAAAATGAAAATGAGCACACAAATTGGTTCTACCTATCAAATATGTACTGTGATGTGTTTTTTGCTTTTTATCGACAAATTTAAGTAGATATTATACAATATGGGGATATTGTATAATATCCACTTAAATTTGTCTCCCCCCAGCGCGATTTTTAATGGCACATCAATTTAGATATTTTACATCCCACCCCATTTTAAAAAAATTTTTAATTTTTTTAAATTTTTTTTTTACGAATTTGTACAAATTTAAATTGAATTTCTGCAAAACGCAATTCCCAACTCCACCCACCATTAAGGTGTAAATCCTTCAGTCTTTTTCAATATTTTTATTTTTAAAATAATCTACTTTAAAAAAACCCATTTGATTTAGCCTTTTTAATGATTGGTTCCCATATTGTATTCATCTCTGTTATTTGGTCTACTCAATAGGTCACTACAGCCCAACATATGAGCTGCTTCTTTAAGACGTCTTGTTTTCCATGTCCTTCCCTATCTATCATTTCAAGTTGAAAATATAACTTTAATATATAGGAATGTTCATGGGTTGCAAAGGGAGATAATAATTATTTTTTTAATTTCTTAATTTTAAAACAATTGCCAAAAATCAGGGAATTGTCCAATTTTAATGAAATTTTCGCCAAATTATTTTCCAATGACTTAATTTTATAATGATTTAACTTATTTTATTGAAGAACCCTGAAAAATTTTTTTAATTAATTCAGAATGTAGGGAGTGGGGGAGGGGCATTTTACCATTTGAAGAAAAAAAATCCTGTTCCCTAATTTTTACATTTCTTGAAAGATCATATCCTGAAGAATATATAGAAACATTTAAAAAATATAAATTCAATACCCTAAAAAAGTGATTTTAAAATTTAAAAGTTATTTTCTTAAAACTGAAATGAATAATATAGCATGTTTTTTGTTTGTTTTTTTTTTGTAGTTTAAATAAAAAAAATTTTCTTCAAATTGATGCAAAAAAAAAATTATTTTATCTAAGTTAAATTGAGTTTTTTACTACCTTAAAAATTTCAAGGTCAATTTTACATGTCTGTCAATATCCGTGGCTAACTTGAAAATTTAACAAAAGATAGCCATGAATTTTATCTTTGAAAAAATTCAAGTTAAAAGATATGCGATGATAGTTGCATATTTTCTGAGATTTAAAAAAACATTTTTTAAATCGTCAATTTCAACTATGGATGACCAAAGGGGCCGAATTCTCTCCCAGTTTGAATAAATATGTCAATCGCAACAGAAAAGTTTTTTTGGCTACACTTCCAGGAAAAAATATTTTTAAAGATATTGGAAAGAAAATCCAATATTTATGTTTTACTTCGAAATACCCGGATGTGAAAACATACGAGATAGTAAAAAAATTTCAATGTTTGTCCACCATAGGTGTGTACTCAACGGCAAGAGACAAATAATGAGTTATCGCCCTTTGGGGTACGCATTTATCTCTTTTACACTCCAAAAATTGAATATGGCTATTAATGTACAATAGTATATAAAATATAATACAGATATAAAAAATGAAGGGTGGTCATTGTAAGATATCTACATATATTTGCCAATAAAAAACCGAGAAACATAGCACGGTAAATATCTGAAATTTGAGTTTATTGAAATTTGTACCAATTCGATGAAAAGATAAACAAAAAGACATTTATCTAAAATATTGGGTGAGGGTGTAAAATTGATTTGCTAATGAAAAAATTTCCCAGTAATGTTGATCATGGCTAAGCAAAAACAGGAGGCCAGACAATTGTATTGTACAGGGTGTCCATAAAGTCAGAGTGTGCTTAAAATAATTTATAACTTTAAAGTACATATAGACTTTGTGGACACTCGGTGTAGTTAATTGATAGATGTAGGCATCATCTATAATAAACCCAAGATAATTAATTAACCCTGCATCATAAAAAAAGTAACAATAAAACTGTCTAAATGTATTGACATTAGATTAATATCGATTAAATTATGAAATTGCCATGAACAAAACGTCCCGGAAAATGATTTTCTAAAATGAGTGGGAACCCTGAGTAACGAAGAACACAGGCCAACTTAATGAATGAAATTTTTCTCTCTCTTGTAGGCCTTTCTGAGACAATAAATTTTGTAAAGAAAATAAATTTCTGTTTTGTGAATGAACAGCACGTAAGCATTGTGAGTAAACAGTAAGCTGACTCAGCTGAAAGCAAGAACCAGAGGAAAACAATCTGTTGACTTAAATTAACTGACCATGATGACACCTGTCCTTTAAGCCTCTTCCACTCCCAGAATAACAGCAAGTGGCTACACAGATTCCCGTACCCAGCAGAAAGAACACAGCAGGGCAGCTAGGAATATTTTTTGGTAAAGTCCACCTCATATACATTTTTTGTAGTGCCACACACTGAGAGCACTTGTAGGGGACCACATTACAAAAATAACCATTGGCAAGTGTGATCAGAAGGAAACTCGAGTTTTCCACTGTCAATTGATTTGGTATGTTTTCCATACTTTTAATTGTAAAAATTGGTTTCACATTCACTGGGTTATCTTTTCTTGTAACATATTCAGTTACGTTAGGCTGTTTTTATTTCATTATAAAGATATCATTCTAAATTTCTAAGATCATCAAATATTTCTGAACTTTCCTCGTAAAGTTTATATTAACAAAATGTACACTGGTGTCCTGGCCATCAAAAGCATCAATATCTACATTTTGATTAAAAAGCATTGTTTTATACGATTGCCATGACTCACATTTTACGATTGCCTTGACTCCCAGTTTACTCTGATAAAATCAAGTTAACTGTCATCTGGAGATCTGATTTTAGCTTGTAGAGGGTCCTTGTGTATTATATAAAGATCAAGTGCCTTAACATTGAAAGTTTTTCAACATGTCAAAACATTGTTTATGATAATTGCAGTGTCATTCTTATCCTCACTTATTCCAGACTCAGTGGGAAGTGCATTATGGTTTGTTTTTTTGTTTTTTTCTTTTTAGAAAAACACTGAGGCAGGTTGAAACCCATTGTATTTGTATGAGCTTTGGAGCAATTGACATTTCATTTAAATTTTAAAGTTTAACCTGTTTTTCAAATACTAAACAATATAATATATAATGTTCAAGATGTGCCTATTTTGCTACTCATTAAAGATGAGTTCTGTCTTGTCTGTGAGCTACAAATTTCAAGATGAACATAATAAAAAAAATAGATGTTTTATCTTCTGTTACCCAGGGGTTTTCAGGAAGTGTTAGATGATTTAAAAATAAACCCTGATTTACATGGTTGCCATCACATATTGACATCAGCCAGTACAGAGCTGATTGACTTGAGCAGTCAACTCAACTTGTTTAAATAAAAAGGCAGGGTTCCCACACATCCTGGAAAATCTCAAAAATAAAATGTATATTTTCCAGTACTGGAAAACCTGCAAAAGGTTTTTTTTTTTTTCTTTCTTTTTTTCCCCCACATACTGGAAAAATATTGGATTTTGTCCTGTAAAATTTTAATTATCTGAGACAAAATTAATATTGTTACAGGGTAGTTTAAATTCATAAATAATTCATAATAACAAAGAAACTTTTTTTTTTTTTAAAGTCCTCATTTTACTAGTTATATTTGTTTAATATAACTAGTAAAATGAGGACTTTAAAAAAAAAAAGTTTCTTTGAATTATTTATGAATTTAAACTACCCCCCACTTTTGTAAAATTTAGAACATTACCTTAACATTTTCTTTTATAATCATGTTCAGCAGTTAATCAATTAAAAATGATTTAATTTTTATGAAAATTTTGTCTCTAAGTGAGTCTAATTTTTCTCAGAAATTCGACATTAAAAAATAAAACCTTCCACAATTGAATTGACATAATTTTAATTTTATCATCTCAAATACTATTATTTAGAAAAAAGTTTGAGTAAAATGCTCAGATAAAGTTTATTTGAAGAAATGAGCTAAAAACCCTACAAATTTTCTTGATTGATACGAGTATTGAGTTGTATCAATTAAGAATATTTTTAGTTTTTTTTTCATCAATCGTCACTTTCATATCAGATAAAGTAAGTGTCCTTTTTATGATGTAAATAGAGTACTTCCCATTCCCTCCTGGAAATATTGGCAATTTTAACATTTTGTTGTCCCTGACTCCTGCACTGTTTTTACTAGCAGGCATCAGGCCTAAATCTGACCAAATGTAAATGTTTTCAGTCATGTATCTCGCTTTATCAGCAAATTAATGTAGATATTTTACAATGCCACACCAGCTTTCTATCGGCAAATCAATTTAGATATTTTACAACCCCCCCACACACACACACACACACTTTTTAAAATAAATGTTTTTTTGCGGGTTTTTTTCAATGATTTTTTTACAAATTTCATAAAATTTCAAATGTGTACCGTACTTTGTTTCTTGCTTTTTATCAGCAAATATATAGATTATCTTCATACAATGACTGCTAATTACACGGTAGCATTGCAACCAACAAAGCTTTCATCAGATGATGACTCTGGGTTCAGGCATGGTTTTGGGGCCGAAGCATCATTACCACTAACCCAGAGTGCCCCAGCAGTATCTCACGATACCACCAGACTTTGTCGGTTGGATGTCACAATGTAGGATTGCCATATCCCCACTGATGCGTTTAGAGCTTTATCCTGGATCTTTTTTATGTATTTCCTCTTGTCTGGTGGAGAAAGTCCAAGTTTTGACAAAAATGCTAAGGTTGAGTTGGTAATAAATCCCCGGCATCTGACTTTGATAGGAAATACATCTGTTATCTTTCTGACGCTGTGACCTGATTCAGGTTTTGAAATTAGAAAAAGAAAGAAAGAAGAAAAAATGGAAATATAATTCGCCGGGTGACCTCGACCGGAGAATCAAAACAGATGGTAGCTATGAAATGACCATATCGAAAGTGGAATTTCAGGTGGGTAGAGGACCTCCCAGAAGCAAGGATCTTTAAATGGGCGGCAATCGAGACGGTCCTTTGAAGTGACCAGACTAAAGATGCAGAACAAGATATCCAGAGGTCGATGCTCGAGAAATTCAAGTGGCCTGGGAGACCTCACGTGGGGCAACACTTGAGTTAACTGTAAAGGCTGGAGATAGCTCTTTGATATAACCAGACTGATGTCGCTCGGAAGAAGTTGACCATGATTGTCTTGAAGAGAATCTTTTTATTGTTTTCCTTTCCACTTAAGAAAAGAGATAAACTCTTGTTGAAAATCGGAATTAAAGAAAATCAAATGTATTTAAAAACACTCAAGTAGCCGGAAGATCTGAAGCCCCTGTCGATTTGGCGGAAGTGAATTCGATTGGCTGGTTGAAACTAGAGGAGGCGGTGCTTTTCCAGAATAGGATGTCCAGAGAGAGTTACTAATATCTTCATGCCGGCCGGAAATAAAATTGTTCCAATTGAAATATTATTTAACCTAGACAATTTTGCTTGAGAATCAGATGAAGCCAAACCAGGCTGGAGAGCAGCTGAAGTTGTGATTGCTTGAGAATCACATGAGCTGATCGGGCTAGCTGAGAAGATTAACGCAAATACTGAGAGCCAAGAGTAACTGACTTCAGCTAAGACCATTTGAAAATTAGTCAACTTACAAACTGATTTGCACAATACTTTGCAGAAGACCAGAAGTTATTAATTACGGGTCCATCGCTCCCACAGTCTTGAGAAATAATTGTTTGTATTCTTTTGTTATTTGAATATAAATTTTGTTAAGTTTGAAGAAGAAAAAGAGTCGTTTTTTATGTGACCACTAGGCCGCCATTAACCTTGGAAATTAGTTTCTATAGCAGATTTCTAGTCGTTTGAGATCTTAACACAACGTGGGCATTCGGCTAGACTTTCGGCAAATATAGAGACCCTGCAATCCTTGGTTGATGCAGAAAATCCGATGTTGACGGCCAATTTCGGAGATTCTGTGAGCCCTTTAGCTCAGTAGTGACCGATGGGTTATAACGCATTGTTCACGTAGGTCTTCATATTTTTCAAACTTACGCTGATGTGCCCAGTCAAAATTTTCAAATGGAACTGTCAATTCAACGATAAAAACTTTCTTTGGATTAACAGACCAAATGACAATATCAGGACGCTGGTCCGTTAACGTTATTTCAGTTGGAAAAACGAGTTCCAAATGATGTTCCAAGTCACATTCAATGCGCCAGTCCGTATAGCCATCTAGCAGTGATGAAATGTGCCCATTTTTACGCGAAAATTTCGAAATGTTTCCTTCTTTAACGAAATGTATTGCTTTGTTGATGTTATTAATAGCTTTATTTGCAGTCTCACAACATATCTTCGCTGCCGCAACAATCTCGAGGACTTCATTGTGCCTCCACGTGTAGCTTCTTAGAGCATACTCGCATCCCGTGAGAATATGTTTCAGGCTAGCAGTTTACTGGTGTTGGTAATATGTTGTAGACTGTCTTTTTCAGGAAACTTAATTTTTTAGGCTCCATATGTCTGATGTCGCTCCATGTTACAGCTCTCTCTTTTGCACTCTCCCACCTGGTCCATGTTTGTCCCACAGCTGTAGCAATACGCTTGACTTCCTCAAGTTGATGAATTTCCTCAAATCATTATCCTTTTATTTAATGTGGATTCTTTAGACCACCAACACTGTGGGTGAAGACCTAGTCCTAATCTCGTATATTTGCATGGGCCATGATGATTTAGGAATTAATCCAAAATAAATGCACCATATTTTGTCTTTATTTATGAGATCACATTTATCAATGGAGTGTAGGCCATCCTTTAGATGTTTGATAAGGTCCTGCCAACAATGTCAATCAGTAATTGGTAGGGAGTAGCAGCGATCGAGGCTCTTAACACTTTTTTGTGGATTGTGGGGATTTCATTCCCATCGATGAAAAACCTGACTTCTTTTCAGATTCCTTTCACTATGGGAAGACTGCAGCATTTAGAAGGCTTTATCTTCATCGCAGCCAATTTGAAGAGCTCCTGTAGGTGATTCATAAGTTGTTTCATATGGGATCTGGATTCTGCGACGAGGGTTACATCATCCATGAAAGCCTTCATAGATATTATACCATATCAAAGTCCTAAATTTAAATTTTTTTTTTTTTTTTTTTTTTTTTTTTTTTTTACATTTAATTTTCAGATTTTTTGGTATATATTTTCTACCAAAATTGCTCCTTTAAAAAAAAATTGTTCTTTTCACACCTTCGGTCTTTTCTCTTTTTATTTATACTGTAATTAGTTTCAATTTTATATAAACCCACCTATATTTTGCGCCAAAAAAATGAGTTGGTGGAGTTAACTAACCTAAAAAAAAAAATCAGAAAGCTTTTGAATAAAATAACTGATGTGTTATAAATTCATTCATTGATAAATCAACACTAAAAATTTCATTAAAATTAGAAAATTTCCTGATTTTTGGTAACTTTTTTTTTTCAATCAATAGAATTAATTTTGAAAAATATGTCTATGACATCATCTTTGTTGATACCTATAAATATAATATAAACCAATTTTTTATTTTTTATTTTCTTTACTTGTACTTACATATATATATATAAGGAGGACATTGTAAAATATCTACATATATTTGCTGATAAAATGCGAGAAACACAGCATGGTAAATATTTGAAATTTATAAAAATTCAATTGAAAAAACATTTATTTTAAATGGTTGGGAGGTGGGTAAAGTATCTAAATTGGTTTGCCAGTAAAAAAAACTGGGAGATAGGCATTGGAAAATATCTACATTAATTTGCCGATAAAAAGCAAGAAACATGACTTGGAAAATACCTGTTTGATTGGAATTAGGCTTGATGCTGGCAAGTAAAAAGATAGCATAAATTAGGGCAGGAATCTGGGATGACAAAATATTAAAATTACTGAAATATTAAAACAAATAAATTTTTAAAACATTTTGGGAGCAAGGGGGTTTGATTTATTCCTAAATCTGAAGAATGTAAACACATAACACTTTCTATGAATTATTTTTTGGAAGTGGGGGGGGGGGGCTGTAACTGTACCGGTAAAAGCCCTGTATATGTTAAAAATTGAAAGTACCTCTTTCAACAACTTGTCATAGAATATTGGTTAAAACTGCCACTGTTTGTTTTTATATATTCAACATTGTTTTCTTACTACCAACTTTGATGTATTTTATTAATAGTTATAAATTAAATTTGTAATGACCTTTTGTTTTAAATATGAAAACTTTATATTCACTTAAAATTAATGTTTTAAGATTATTAAAATCAAATTAAATTACTTAAAAATGTCCTTTAATATTTTCTCCAAATAAAATTATTTCTCTCTTAAAATCCCAACCCCAAAATCCCCACATGTTGAAGACCCTAGTATTAAATAAGGATTTGATTAACATACAGATGGCAGTGTACATTATGGTGTGATTCACTATTCTGTTACAGAAGTAGAATGGATTTTTTGTAGTATGTAGCTTGTATAGCTGCCACATAGGTGCCACATATGAACTTTATAGTTCATATGTGGCACCTATCTCAGTTGATTTTTAAACTGGGTATTGTAATTGTTACAGTGTTTGTTTGGGGGTGTTTTTTAAGTAAATTAAAAAAATAGCAATGTTGATCATGGCTAAGCAAAAATAGGAGGCCAAACAATTTTATTGCAACTTTAAAGTGCACATGGACTTTGTGGACACCCTGTAGAGTTAATTGATAGATGTAGGCATGAACCCAAGATACCTCGATAACATAAGATCATAAAAAAGGTAAGAATAAAACTGGTTAAATGTGTCGATATTAGACGTAATGGTAAATTATGAAATAGCCGTGAACAAGTGATGTCCTGGAAAATTTTTAAAACGTCCTCAAAAATGATTTACTAAAAAGTGTGGGATCCTTGAAAGGCAATGTGTTAATTTTGAAAATGGAATCTGGTAGAAATTTTGAACATTAAGACACACCAACATTATGCCAAGTACTGTTTGAGAAAGTAGAGATGAATTATCAACTGACTTACCAAATAGTTGTCTGCCATGATATAGCAATATTTTCTTGATATACACTTTATTGTTAAGAATTAGGCAAACTTTTTGACTGGCATCAAGAATATTAAACACAGAAAAGAAAGGGTTTTTCATTATATTTTGAAATTTTTATGTCATCCTTACTAATGTTACTAATGATGGTAACTGAAAATCCATTCTTAATTGTATGATGTTGCATAGTACTCAAAAGCACATATAATTATTTCTTGGCTATATTTCATTCCAATCATTTTTGGAGTCATTGTTGAAAACTGTTGACTCATGATATATCCTTCTTGTGATCAAAAACCATACAATTTAAATATTGAATCACTTATTCCAATTTTGATCAAGTATCAACTGTATTTATACGATTTTTGAACAGACACCTAACATAACACTTAACTCCCTAATGAAAGGTTTCAAACTGCAAATTTTTATAACTTTCCAACATAAACAAGGAAACACAACAAATTTCAAAGACTGAAAAGTTAAAATATTTTCATCCAAAAATGCTATAACTTCTAACAAAGTCTTTTTTTTTTTGTTTTTGTGTTAGGTTTTCTTTCAAATTAATATAATTAGTTTTATCTAATTCTCAAAAACATTATTTTCTTCATCCATTCGGTTTCAAACTGTAGTGGATTTTTTGGTGGGGTTAGCCGTTGATTTTTGGGGCGCATTTTTCTTCTGTTGTGTCAAAGTTTGAAGGCCAATGTGGTTGATAAATAACAGTATTATCTGTAACATTAACTTTCGGAACAGCTTTTCTCTACTGCTCTCTGTCATTTTCCTCCTTTTGGAAAACGATAAACTGATATTCAGTTTTATTTTGTAATTTGTTTTTTAAGCAAAGACTTTTGGGGCATTTCTGCAAACTAGGCTAAAACTGAAAAGATAGATTAAGCCTCTCCCTCTCATGATTAGAAAAAAGAGATGAAGAGCATAATTAATTTGGCTTGAAAAGTTAATACTCTTCATCTTGATATATTTTTCTTTTCTAAGGTCATATTACAATTTTGGTGAAGATTTGGATCCATCACTGAAAAGCTGTTAGCTATTATTAAAAGAAAAGTTATATGCATTTTATATTTGAATCCACCTTAAAACTGTTTTAATGTACTGAAACCAGTGGGGGTAGCATAATGCCCCTCTACCAGAAAAAAAATTAAATTTTTCACCTCGTACAATTGATCACATAAAATAATTTTTTTTCATTTTAATTTGCTATGTAAATTTATTATGTGTGTGTGTGTGTATATATATATATATATATATATATATATATATATATATATGCGATGGAAAATTGAGGAAATACGGATAAAACACAAAACAACTTCATTCAAATGATATTTCACCCCTGTATGTAAGAAAGCTTCATCAGATTTATTTGAGACAACTGTTTATATGCTGAAAAAAGTAATTGGGAGGGAGAGAAGAGTAGGGGAGTAGGATGCATGGTAAGATGTGAAGAAAAAGGAGATAACAACAATTATGCTTGGGGAAAAACAGTATATAATTCCTGAGTGTATAGGCTTCCATATGCCACCTTCAGATTTGAACCAGATTACATAGCTGACAAAATCACAAATCTAGAGAGTTTTGGGGCTCTGGGATGGAGTACAAAACTTACACAATCATGTGTTTTGCCAAAAACTGCTAATTAAAAAATATTGAGACTACTGATCAGAAAGTACTGAGAATTGGCACTGACTCACCTAGACAGTAATCTAGATGTCTAGACATCATCAGTTTATAATATAATTTTCTCAGCTGTGCACTTGTCTTTATTTAAAGTTCAAAATTTAAATGATTTAAAGCTTTGGTCTTAATACTTTCTGATCACACCTTTATTGGAAATTCGATAGTAAATTATCTCCCCCTGCCACTAGGGGGCGAATCGCCAACATCATATGTTGGCGCCAAAGCAAAAAACATTATTTATCAGGGAGCCGTTACCATAGAGAGACGTAAAAGTAAACACTCTCATCACATAGCCCAGAAACAGAGCCCACTTATCTACTGACTGTCGACTTGGACGGAGGCATTTTTCACAGCACACTTTCGAAGGCATTGTGTCCACATACTACAAGGCGGTCACAATAGCACACTACAGAAGGCTGAAGACCAAATAGTCTACTTGAAAAGGGCCCATTCACCATCATTTAAAGGAACTGTTACCCGGGTGAGAAGCTTCTAAAATAGCATCCTCCACCATTACTTATCACCGAACTGGTTACCGAGGAAGAACGAGAAACGTCCGAAGAAGCGTCCTATCAACATTCCAACTTCTACAACGAACTGCTTAACTCTCAGATAAGTCTGGTAGCAAATACCAATAAAATTTGCAACAAGTTCTTGTATTATTTGTCAATACATGTATTAAATTTCCATTGTGTGTTTGTCTTCTTTGTCCAACAATTTGCGGAGAAATAAGAGCTCCTTTGAAGCCTGTAAATACTCTTACCTTGTATGTAACTATACATATGATTGATTAATTTTAACTCCATATCAGCCCATCTAGAGTTATTTTATGCCTAGAGGTTAGGGAATCACTTTCATATTTACATTTTTTATGTTTGTTTCTTAGGAGTTTTTCTTTCATATGATCCTGTCTTATAATGGAGATCTGCTGTCTGTTTGTCCATAACCGAAACTACATCACTGCTTACGTTACAATACCCTCTGGAATTGCGTAAGTTTATCAATGAGTATTTGATTTATAGTCAAGATCATTAATTCATAGAATAGAATGATTCTTATTTATTAACGATGTCCCTTTGAAAATCTGAGTTAGATTTGCATCAAAACAGCCCGTGTTATTTGTGTGTTTAAAATCCTGCTATGTGTCTTATATGTAACTAAGAAATAAAGGTTTACATAATATATGGTGTGGGCAATTTGCATACTGATTTTAGCAAATAATTACTTGGTGTTATTGATCTCAAATATTGTTTTATTCTCCCACATATTAAAACCCTATAAATGAAAGATTACACTTATTTTGATTATATTTTAGTTGGTTTCTATATAAAATAAAAACCAACTAAAATATAATCAAAATAAGTGTAATCTTTTTATATGCATTCTTATTTAATTTTGTTAGTCTTTCTAATTCAATATATTTCATTACATACTTATACCCGGAGTGCACATATTCTTGCTAGTACAATTAATTTTCAAACAGATTATGGGACCCTAAGAGGTACTACCACCCTGAGTCAAAATGGACCAGGGAGTAATGATAATGAAGGGGTTCACCACACTCCACAGATCTCCAGATCTGAATCCTGACCATCAGATGCAGTTTAGTGTCATATTCAGGACCCCTTCTTTTGTGTGTGTGTGTGTGTCTGCAGGAGATACAGTGAGTCAGCATATTCTAAGCCCACCAACAGGGCAGGTAACCATATATAGTACTGTGCTGAAGACAAAGATAATCTCTCTGTGAGTATTTAAAAAAAACAGTTTAGATAAAAAAAGATAATGATTAAAGTTTAACACACAAAGTGTTTATTTGTCTTAACCCTGATACCTACTGTGATGTAATTAATATTGTTTAATATTGATAGATAAATAAATAGCAAACCTAGAAAAGTTACAATTCTCTGTATAGGTAAGCCACAAATTGAGACCTGATAAGAATCTAATCTCTATAAGTGACTGATATTTAGATGATACGGTCAAGTGGCATTTGAACTTTAGTCAAGTGCCACCCACACACACACACACACACACACACTCACACACACACACACTAATAATCATAATTATGGAATATTAAATACTCTGAGAAGTTCAGGCATTTTCACACGCATTACCAGAGTATTTTGAACCTCAGTTTAAATCTTTAATATCTCTGATGATACTTTTTTTAAACAATAACTTTGAAAATAAATTAAAAAAAGAAACAAATATAGTTAATTAGATAAAACTTATTCGTGATTAGAAACGGTTGCAAAGCTTTGTGACACTAAACTGCATCTAATGGTCAGGAGGCTCTAATTCTGGGGAGTGTGGTGTACACCTTCATTGCCATTTCTCCCAGATCCACCCTAACCTATAGTGGTAGTACCTGTTAGAGTACCATAGATCTGTTAGAAAAGGATTAGTATTAAATAGGAATACTTGAAAGCATATAACTGCATGCAAATTATTTGTATTAAGAATAGATACTTGAAGCTATAATTGTTTAAAAAAGATTATTATTAGTCACTTTTTAAATTTTTTGTTATGCTTCCCCTTTTTACTTCTTCTCACATTAACCTTTAACAAAACAATCTTTGCACAGAACATACATTATTAATACTAGCAAATATATGCACCCTCCGGGTGCAAGTATTTAAGTTTTGATATAATAAAATATCATATTAAATTAGAAAGGCTAATGAAACTGACTAAGAGTTCAGATAAAAAGATCTGCAATAATCGAAAAATAGAACAACTTTGAAACTAACTATTCCATCATTATCCATTACTCCCCTCTTTCATTGGTAAATTAACTATTTAGTTAAAATAGGAAGTAAAGGATAATATTACAGTTATTTCTTCTTGTAAATAAATTTCTTTTAAGATTTATCCACGAGATTTTTGTTTATATTTCTTAAGATAAAACCAAACAATTAGAAATCAATAATACCAAGCACAAAAAAATAAAAAAAAATATCAATATGCAAATTAGCCTTCTCGTTCAAACTGTAAACCGCTATTTTGTTGTATATATAAATACAATTGCATGTTATTAGTACGTAGATATGGTCAACAGTATTAATAATGTAAAACAATTTTTATTAATAACTGAAGGTTTAAAAGAATGAAATCATGGAGAATTTGACGTAAATAATTAAGGGAATTGTGACTTGAGTAGTAATATAGTTTCGGTTACAGACAGACAAACACACAATCTCCATTATAATAAGATATCTATATACTGATCAAATTTTAAGTAATTCATCCAATAGTTCCCAAAAATGCCCTCTTAAATTCTTTTTCTTACTATTTATTTATTTTTTTTGAAATCATCCAAATTAATGTTCAAATATTTTACACTGTTGCTATTTTTGATCTGATTAGGCAATTTGTTCCAAAAATCTATTACTCTTTAAGCAAAAAATATCCAATTGGTTAATAGACTTAGTTTTTGAAGATCTGCCTTGACAGTAAATTTCCAGTTTGAGGGGAAATATTTAAAAAATGTTTATCATAATTAGAAATTCCATTAATGATTTTGAAAGTTTCAATTAGATCACCTCTCATTCTTCTTTCTAGTAAAGAAGTTAATCCTAATTTCTCCCTGTAACTAATCTTTTATTCTTTTTATTAGTTTTGTCGCTCTTCTTTGTATGCCTTCTAATTTCAATATTACACTCCAATTTCTATGTCTAAACACTGGAGCCCAAGCCTGAATAGAATATTCCACTCTTAGTTGGGTTTTCTATATTTCAAAACAACATTTACCTCCCTTGAAAGAAAAGTTCTAACCATCCAGTCAATCATTCATTCTATTTGCCTTTGATATAATAGACAAAATATGATAGCATTAAATGTATCTTAAAAAACAACACCTAGATTGCATTACTCATTTACTTTTTTTAATTTTCCTGTTGCTTAATTTATATTCAACTTTAATGTTTTGGAATCCAATATGCAATACTTACATTATAATAACAATTTTCTATGCTAAATTTAAATTTTCAAATATCTTCTCAATATGACAATTTATTTAAATCCATTTGTGTTAATCCATTTGATAATATCTAACAATTGGTTTAAATCATCAGCAAATAGTTATATTTCTGATTTTATATCATTTATGAATATTAAAAACAAAAAATGTCCCAGTATTGATTCCTGAAGGACACCAAATAATATATACTAATATGTATTCAGAAAAATTGTTACTAATTTTTACTTTCATAGTTCTATCTGTCAAAAAATATCTTACAATATTTCAATTTTTTTAGAAATACTCAAATTTTTCATTTTTTTCACTAAACAATAAAATACTGTATCAAATGCCTTGCTAAAATCCAAATATTTTATATTCACATTATCTCCTTCCAACAAATAATCTTTTATTATATTGTAGCAATTGTCTTCCCTTGAATGAGGAGGTTGATAGTGGAAAAGGGTTATCTTCCCTTGCCACCAGATGCACTAGACAAGTGGTGTCTATGTCCATTAAGGCTTGGGGTGTCTTGCCCCTCCCCCCCCAACTATAGGCTTGTACCCATGTGTGTGCATAGCCCTTTCTAGACCCTAACAACATGGCTCATATACAGTAAATGACTCTTCTATTCTACATTTAGTGATCTCAAGTTTAACTCTACAAGAACTCTTTCTTCCTTCATCAGGACTTTTGTCCTGTTTTTGTCTCTGTATTTTATGTTACATGTGCTCAGACAATAAAGTCTGTATTGTTATTATATCTACCTCTTTGTCAGAATTTGTTGTATATGACATGTTTCACCCACGTTAAGAAGCTTTTCTGAAGCCTCCGAATGTATTATAAGAAGCAGTTTTAGCTATTGAAGCTAGAACCATATTTAATTTTTTATAATATCAATACTTTCCAAAATATTAGATATCATTGATTTACCATTTATGAAACCATATCAATTACAATTTACATCTTTAATCTGATTTCTAATTAAAGACCTTATCCAAATACATGTAAGAAAAACTGGTCAGTAATTATTTCTTTTAAATGTATCAAACCTTTTTTATGTTGTGGTATTACAATTGTTGTTTTCCAAATATAAGGAATATTCTATACATTTCTCAAACAATTTACTGATAAAGTTTTCATTTGATGATAAATACTTAAAGATTTTAGGATGTATTTCATCAGGTCCCATACTTTTACTATTATACAGCTTGGATTATAATAGTTTTGTGTCTTTAGCTTTTATTTTTAGCTCCTCCATAATTTATTTTGTACCCTCCTCATAATAACATTCCTATAGTAGACCACATTTTTCCAAAGAATAAAAAGATTGCCAAAACCTTTCCTTGTACACTTGTTTCAAATAATATGTCCATTAATGCACCTGTGTTATTTTTTATTGTACTAACATTATTGGGAAATTTAGTTTTATATTTTACATATTGGAATAATGGTTTACAATTGTATTTAATATCTTTAACAATTTTATTCTAATGTTTAAAATTTTCATTTATTTCCATTTTTTTTTTCATATTCTTTTTGCTTACTTAAAGCATTTTGATAAATTTGCAGAGTAAGGATAATTCAAAATTCTTTCCTAGCTTTATCTTTTTCTTTTCTTTTATGAGATAGATGATGACTGTTCAAATGTAATTTTTCTAATATATCTCCTTGCTTGGAAAATTTCCCTGAAACCACATTGCTTGCAAAAAAACAAAAACATGACTAACTATGGTATTAACAAGAGTTGACATGCCATAAATCAACAAAGCAACCAACCAATGCATGCACACACACACACACACACACACACATATATGATATCCTCTTACCACTAACATCCCAGGCAATTGAAGTATAGAGGTATTTGATAGACAGGTGAGAGGCTAGAGGTCCACTCAGTAGAAAAAGGTCTGAGAAAGTTTGCATTTTGAGTTTTACTTGTTGGATTTCTGGAATAATATGGAGAAGACTTGGGGTTTTTTTTTGGTTGGGGGTAACATTTTAGAAACCCCAAATATAAATTTTCGAAAATGCCCCCCCCCCCCTCTACAAGAAACAGTTTGGAAAGTCACGGAGATAACAGGACTGAATTATTAACACATTAATAAACATAGGAACCAAACTGTAAATGAGTTTGTCCTTTTATCACCTTTTTATCATTTTTTTAATCAATCTGCAATGTTACATCCCTTATCTGGCATTGCTACTAGAATGCATTTCACTTGAATGTAAGGGTTGCCAAAAAAAAAAATACAGCATGGGGAGAAAGAATAAAACAGACCGTGGCAAAAGAAAAGAAGAAAAGGATAAATGAAAAAACATTTGCTCACATGAAACTATTAAAAAAACAACAACAAAAAAACTGCTTTTTGGTGCTGATGTGTTAGAGGATATATTGATTTACCCTCATATGCTGATTTTATATTAACAAAAAAGGTAGCAGCTGTTGTGTAATCAAAGACAACAGATATTATTATCCAGTATTGATTGTATCCTGAATAAATAAATACATTTTTAAAAAATCTATTAAGAATCCTTTTAGAAATATTTCCCATTGGAATAAAAAGGTCAGGAAAATATTTCATTATTATTCTTTACTTATCTTAACTTAGTCTGGTACAAGACTAAATTTATGGGAGACCTAGTGAGAATAAAACTTACTAATAATGTTCTGCTTGCCTAACTTGATAAGTATTAGATCACACAGGGAAGATCTTGTAATAAGTACTTACAAAGATACTTGTTTCACATGTATTTATTTATACCAGCATGATATGGATCTTTCCGTATCACAATCATACCCAGAGTGAAGCTGCCCAGGAGTAAACAAACCCTTTGGGTTTTTTACTGCTGCTATTGTCAGAGTGTACAGTGGCAAAAACAGTAGACAAATCTGTTAAATCTCCCATTGTGAAATTGAAAACTTGATGGAGGAAGAGTGATGTTTTTTTGTATTGTGTACATTGTACATGTACACATGCGCATATCTATGTGTTGTTTAACTTGTATACATAAGAGGGCTCTATTTGTAATGCCTTAAGGGGCTTTAATTGTGGGGAATAAAAGTATGAATTGAATCTTGATAATGACACATACGGGGAAGATACCAATGTGAATGGAAAAGATAGAAAAAATATGATTGCATCTACTGTTAGAGAAATCATGTAAAAGGAATGATAAACTGTCCAGCCTATGGTCAGGAATGATTTGGATGCAAAAAAAAAAAAAGCCCCCCAAAAAACAACACTTTGCTACCTTAAAGATTTGTAAAGTTTACAAAAGGAAACAAATGTATTATTTTGATTTTTCAGACTATTCACCAAAGACAGAACCTGAATCAAACAATATCTGGATAAATTATATAAGGAGAAATTTCAGGTCAAATCTCACTAAATTATGAAGTTGGAAAAGATAAAAATCTGAGCTATGAAAGAACAAATCCATTACTCATCAGTGGAATGTCAACATCAGTGAATGCCAGCAAACATAGCTCTGAGAAGACAGTGCTAAACAAGGGTCTCGACTTTACCACAACCATCAAGTTAATGATGACCAAGACAAGGAATAGGCCCCTCATACTGTGTGTCATAACTGTGAAGAAATGTTACATGACTGGATAGGGAAACGTAAGGGCTTACCTTTCAGAATTCCCATGACCTGGTGGGAACCAAAGGACCACACAACTAACATCTATTTTGTCTGGTCAATACAGAAAGCATTGGTTAGAAAACAGATATAAAATCAATTATCCTAGTATCCCATCTACAATTCAATCTACTCTGCACTCTGATGAATTACCAGTTCCAGTTTTTACTGAGTTGTCTCCATCTGAGGAAGAGAGTATCAACAAAATGCAAAAGACTGATGATGTTACTCAAGAAATACTGACAGATTCCGATGATCCTTCTTATGCTACATCAGTCATCAACTCCTCAGCAGTTTAACCAGCTAAAGCTGAATGACCTTGTGCGTGATTTGGATCTATCCAAAAATACAGCAGAAATTTCAGCTTCTAGAGTGCAAGAAAAGGCTCTACTGAACAAAACCACAAAAATTTCATACTTCTGAAAATGGGAAGAGGTTTTTGTGGAATTTTTTTAAAGAATAAGGTTGTTTAATATATTGAGTCTTCTCCAGGAATTAGGAATTCTGTTGTATTATCCAAATGATTGGAGACTATTCCTAGATGGTTTTAAGCTCATCCCGATGTCTGTTCTACTACATAATGGCAATATCTATGCAGCTGTTCCAGTTGGTCACTCTGTGTGTTTATGAGAGGAGCATAATGACATTAAAACTGTGATAGATCTACTAAAATACCACAAGCACAACTGGACAATTTGCATGGACCTCAAAATGGTAAACTTCCTCTTTGTTCAACTAAGAAGATTTACAAAGTATCCCTGCTTTATTTGCATGATGTACGAGCAAGAGACAATCATTGGAACCAGAAAGAGTGGCACTTACATGAGACTCTGGAAGTTGGTATGCCAAATATTGTCAATGATCCAATTGTCAGTTGAGAAAAGATCATATTTCCTCCTCTACACATCAAGTTGGGTCTGATGAAACATTTTTTTCAGGGCATTAAATACCAATTGTGAGCTTTCTATATTCATAGCAACCAATTTCTTATGTAACAATGAGTTCAATATAAATTCTATCTTTTGTATTGATGAATGTTTCAAATTGTGTTGCAAATAAAGTTAGACTATGTAAAATTTTCATTTTTTTATTCACTAGATTATTTAATAATAGTTCAATCATTTGGTTCATCTGATAGATGATAATGACAGTGAGACAAAGATAAAATTTTGATATTTTGAAATACGTTGATAGCAAAAAAATGAGAGCATTCAGGAAAAAACAACTTCATATTTGAAATCAGTACATTAAAAAGATATAATAACAGTGATTGATATTAATGCAACAAAAATGTTGGTGACCAGTGTAATCATCCTGTTAACTAGTAAGTCTTCATCGTATATCAAGAACTTCACTCATTTTGTGGAAAAAATCAGTAATGCTCTCATTAATTACAACTAGATGGTGAGTCTAGATGTAGTAAATTTATTCATGAAGGTACCCACTGATGAGACTATAACAGTGGTACAGGATAAATTAGCTGCAGAGCCCTCATTGGAAGAATGCACATGTATCCCAATAGATAATCTGATGAAAATGTTAATTTTCTGTGTGGGAACAACCTATTTTAGGATAGGGTCTAACATACACTGATAAGAAGATGGCCCAATTATGGAATAATCATTATCCCTAGAACTGGTCAATCTATACATGGAATACTTCACGAAATACTAATAGGATCTACATCACTAACATCAATATGGCATATACATGGATGACACATTCATTCTCTGGCCCCATCAAGAAGATGATCCAGCACTAATGGACCATCTGTCCATCTATACAGTTCATAATGGAGAAAGAACAAAACAAATTGTTCTTCCTAGATGTGTTAATAACTTGCACAGAGCAAGGATTCAATTCATCTGTGTACCAAAAGCCAATTTTCACCAGACAGTCAACTCTCACCAGGCCAAAGCTATCAGTCATGATGATATAAATAAAGAAGAAATGAACAGATTAAGAGACACCCCTTCAAAATAATTACCCAAATAACATAACATCAGCTTCAAGAAATTTGGATTGCAAGACAGAGAACAAAACCAAAAAACTTACCACAGTCTGTCTGCCCTATGTCAAAGGTTTGGCTGAAAAGATTAAAAAGATATTTAGTGCATATGATATCAGTTCATGGCTGAGCAGCTAATTGAAAAAAAAATCCAGCAGGAAGCTTTGAATATGCTTAGACCTTAAACTACAAAATAAGGTACCAAGTTTCAAATCTGTAATGCATAAGTTTACAAACAAAAAAGCAATAAAATTCATCAAACCGGATGTAAGAATTGGATTTTGGCACTACAAGCTGAAAGACAAAGCAAAAGAACTACTGATACAAAAGATTACTCATTACTTTTCTACAAAAACTCATTAAATTGATTTAACACGACTTCACAGTGCAATCTAAAACCCTTGAACTTCAGTTAAAACACTTCTATAAATTTAGTGACTACTTATCAGCAATAGATGACCTAATATTTTACAGAGATAGAATCTTTGTACCTGCTTCAATGAGAAACTACACAAATAAGAAGGCACATATGACTTACTTAGCCACTGATAACAAATATAAGATGTGCCCTTGACATATAAGATTCTAGCCTGAAATGAGAATTGAAGGAGAATCCATATTATCAACCTCTTGTAATAGATCAACCTGGAGTAAGAACGAAGAAGAACCATTACAAATTCAAACAAACAGTAATGGTGACAGCCAACAAACTCACACATCCCCACAACTCACTATCACTACAAAACTACTCATCACTTTATCCTGACTACCAGTACGACCTTAAAATCACAACAGAATACTCATCCATGCAACTCATGTAGTTAGAAGAAATTCACCACTCACTACAATACATTGCAGTCCATGTTACGATGTGTGAAGCCAAAGTGATGGAAGCTAAACTTCATTTCTTGTCCATTACTTCATCCTGTATTATTTTAAAAATACAAACAGAATTCTTCATCAAATAAACTTTCTCACCGACTGACATTTCCTTTCTATTGATGTTGCATTTATGAAAACACCTTTCTTTGTTTTAATTTTTGTTGTTTTTGTTTTTTTCTCATTTATTTGTGTCTTATCAGCCTCAATTTATCTTCTGCCCTGAATGACCCCTGCATGTATTATAACAAGTACAACAGATATTCTGTAAGAAATAGCAAAAAGACACTGATTACAAGACCATTCCAACATATTAGTCTGGATGTCTCATGACATTGGATGCAAGGAAATATCTAGTTTGTGTGGATTATTTTCCCCAAAACACTTTATCAACTCCAAGGAACTTAAATTGGAATCCTAGCTTATCAGACATTCTAATGGAATTGTGGAATCACCAATAAAGCAAATAAAAAGCATAATAAAAAAAATGTAATAATAAAAATAGTGATCCTTTTCTAGCCATACTGGAATTTATCAACATACCACCAAAATCTGTAGGAATATTCCCATTGCAGAGATTCTTTAGAAGACAGTTGAGAAGTATGTTGCCTCCAATGAGGATATTGATATCTCCATTCAATGCAGAAGAAATCAAAATGAAACTACAAAATCCAAATCAATAATAGATGAAATACTATGACAAAAACGCCCATGACCTGATAAAACTAAGAGAGGGTGACCAGATGACAGTGTAGCCATATAATTCATGACATATGGTCATGAATTATAATGATGGCTTCAATCATTATCATATCATCAGAGGGTTGCTTTTGTCTTTTCTATAATTACTTCAATGGAAACTTCCATGTGTATTTATATATAACACTAGATTAGCTGCTTAAAATTTCTAAATGTAATCATAATTTCTATCATGATAGTTTCTTCCCTTGTACTTCTTGCCTCTGGAATTTTTTGCCAGCCTTTTGTTTCCCTGGTGTTTATAATCTGAACAATGTCAAATGCAACACCAATCATCATCTCTATTATTGAACTGTTGTCTCTGTCTTTTCTTACTTTTCATTCTTAGTGGCTTTTTTGTCTTGTAAAATGAAAAAATGAAAAAAAGACACTAATTAACAATGAAAAATAGCAAAATTTAACTGTGGTGAAAACAATCGGAAATATTTATTCTGAGTATATATAAAACACAATTTACATCAAATTTTGTTTTAAAAACTACACTATGTCAAATGTATATGAATTGGTCCCTGTTTTAAGATTTTGTTTTTATGAAATATCTTCAAGATTGTTGAATATTGTATTTTCTATGCACAGAATAGAGAAATACTTAACTATAATAGATTTGTACATAAAAAAAGTTTAATGAATCAACAATGATTTTAAACAAAATGATAATTAAAACCAAAATACACATTCACTCCAAAAATGTACATAAAACAGAAAATCAAAATAAATCTGATCTACATAACTCAGCAGAAATGGGAAATTCCAATTTCCCATAAATATTAAGTACCTTTACATTTCTTGTCACGACTTTATTACACTTGTTTTCTAATTAATCTTAATAAGTGAATACTTCCACTGTAATAGTTTCCAGAGTTAAGTGGAAATAAAAAAGGTAAACAGACTTCACTTTTTTAATGACATCTTAGTTATATATATATATGTATAAAGATGAACAAAAAGTGATAGGAAAAACAGGAATGTTTCTGCTATATTATTTCTTTTTTAACTGTTCTCAACTAGTTTCAACCCTTAAGTCATCATCAGGGGAAAATTTCTTGTGAAAGAAATTTCTTATAGAAAGTTTTCTAAGTGTTTGCCAAGCCACAACAATTTTGGTGAAAACATGTACAAGAGGTTCATCTGTTCAGTGAAAACCATCTTCAGGTTAAATTCACTTGAATTGGGTTTTTTTTCTTATGTATATATACATGAGGAATTTCTGAAAGTTATATGTGTGTGTGTGTATGTTTATGGTGAGGGCACCTGGTTAATAAGTTTTCAATTAGGTTTGGGAGTCGTTTGTTTCAAATTGGGTGGTCAGTGTGTTTGTTTATTTTTATAGGTGTTGGTGACTCCCACATTTTATTACCAGGATAGACAGTTAAGATTTATATTAAGTCCAAACAGATAAAAATATTTCATTTTTTAAATTTGTTTTCCTGTTTTTCCATTACCGATTTTATGTTGATGTCTTTCTCAATTCTTTCAATGATTGTAAATTTTGCATCTCTGTTAAAATCGGGATCCTTTGATTGGAAATGCTGTTCTACAGGTATTAATTGGTTGTGATCCATAGATTTGATTATGTGTCTAGTTGTTTAACCGAGAATAAAATGGTCATTCTGACTTTCCAACATATTGTTTTTGGCAGTGTGTGCAGTCTAGTAAATAAATTATATTTTTACTTTTGCAATTTTGTGGTAAATTTTAAAGGTCTTTTCAGTTGTGGAGCTAGTGAATGAGTTGATTTTAGTTTGTTTTTAATATTACATGGTCGGCAAAATTTAGTGGATTTAATTGTAGGTTTCTTATTGATTAATTTATCATCTAGTATATTGTTGCTTCCTTTTATCATTTCACTGAAATTGTTGCTTCCTCTTATCATTTCACTGAAAAGGAAGTTTCATCGTAGTTCAATGGTTAGTAAGTTAGTCTTGTAGATCAATTACAGATGAATAGAGAGTTTGATCCATGCTGAATGCCATATACTTGTGAGCTTGTTTCACATGCTATGCATGATAGACAGTTTGGGTAAATAAGGCAATCGTGTCATAATGGTTAGCAAGCTACTCTCACACTTCCATTAATATTGAATAGTGTGTTTGCTCCTCGCTGGGTGCTCCATACTTTCAACATTGTTATAAAGAAATATATATCTAATGTAGATGGGTTATCCTCCTTGCTCCATATACCCCTGGGCCACAATTGTTGGCACCAGAATTCAAAGATAAGTATCTTCCTCTTTTTCAACCAACATCTCAAAGACAACGAACGTCAAACTGTTGATTCTAGTATATCAGCAGAGAAAACGTAAAGAGCCGTGTATAAGTATATTAAACCATTTAGCAAGGACTTCAATTAAGTGGACTAATATTCATTTATATCTATATAATACAATATAGCCGCAAGCAGAATGATGCCATGGACACCGATGAAAACATCAATGTCACGTCGCCTGGCATGCAGCACAAGCCCGAGGAGGAAATGGAGATTGATGTCACAGGTGCGGCAGAGAGTGATTTAAGAGAGTGCCTACATCCAGTCGATCCCCTGCTGTTGATTCAACGCTCCTGTCACAGGATATGTGCATCAAGAACCTTGTCCCAACAAATGCATGGACAATCACACAAATACTCAGGTGCATAAAACATGATGACCACATTGGTTCATTCTATAGTCACAGGGGGGAGGGGCATGCATAAGTAGAGTAATCTGCCCCTGTGTTTAGTCTAAATAGAGGTGATTTGCCCTTGTCAGTATAAGTATAAATAAAGAGCTGGAAAGCGGCCATTTGCAATTTGTCTACCAACATTTGAACTGCTGACCATGTCTTCCATATTTTATAACAGGCTCCGCACAACTGCATATCACCCTTAAACCTATGGAATGATTGAAAGGCTACATTGCACTCTAAAAACAGCAATCATGATGAGGAAGCAGAGCTGGTTGGATACATTACCAATAATATTGCTTGGTATTAAGAATATGCCTAATGACCAAGGTTTCTCTCCACTTACTGCTGTTACAGGAACTCAACTATTACTTCCAAAACCAGTGACCAAAGATGACATTAAAAAAAATTGCCAAGGAAATACAAGAGTTGGATATAACCCTCCTTTCAGAAGGACAGTTACATACATCTCAGAAATCCTTTGTAACCAAAGAACTTAAAACATCAACACATGTATGGCTGCCAACAGACAGACTTCAGAAACCCCTGGAAGCTCCATATTCTGGGCCATACGAAGTCATAAGAAAAGAAAATTAACATTTTATCATAGAGCCTAACTGATAACATGAAAAACAAACCCTCTCCAATATCTAAAATACAGCAAAATACACCACAGGAACCAATTATCACGTGGTCAGGTAGACATGTTTGTTTTTCCAGACATAAAGACACACACACACACACACACACACACACACACACACACACACACATATATATATATATATATATATATATATATATATATATATATATATATATAAATAATTGGTAATTTGCTTGAAGCATTGTTAAGTATGTTATAATATATTAATAATTTGAAGGCAATTACAATGCGTATAAAAAATAAAAACAAAAAGATGTTTTTTTGTCTTATTGATTTCAAAGAAACTTTATCTTCAGAGACGAAAATCAGAAATGAACGTGCTTAAGTTGTTTTTTTTTGCGTGTTGATACTTTTTTTTCTTTCTTTTTTCTTCTTTTTTTTCCTCTTCTTCTTTTTTTTCTTTCTCCTCCCTTCCCCCTTCTTTATGTTATGAATGAAATGGGTGAATAACTGTAATTTCTCTTCTTTTTTTTAAAATATTTTTTTGAGAACGAATGTGTATCCAATATTGTCTGTTTATCATCCGGTGAATATTGCAATGTATCCATTCAATTCAAAATAAAAAATAAAAAGACGGTTACGTGGAAAAATTCTTATGTTTAGCTTTCATTTTCTTTTCTTTCTCTTTCCCTCTTTGTTTCGGTTTTCTTTTTCCCTCCCTTCTCTAATTTCTATTTTATATAATATATATATATATATATATATATATATAATATATATAATATTAATTAATATTAATAAGTCATCCACAGACACGTGTTTCTGCATATCATGCCTCTTCAGTGTGGCTAGACACAACTATCCTTGGGTAGGGTTCGAACTGATATATATATTATATATATATATAACACGCCTACACACACACCTGACAAGAGATTAATTTTCTTCTAATACATTCTTATCGGAGCTCTGCTACTTAGATGGGGATGTATTGTGGGGATTAATAAACATGAATAAAAAATAAAATAAAATAAAATAAAATTGAATAAACATATAAAAAAAGACACAATGTAGCATGTTCCAGAAAGGAGCCATTATCTCAGCCTGGGCAAATGCATACAATACTTGGAATACTAGTCCAAACTAGAATCTGACATTAGTGATGTTGGAGGTGTGGGAACTGCCAAATGGCTTCTGTCATTTTTTCATAGGTTTTAAGCCATCTACTGTTATCTGGAATCTGGCAAACTCCATTTCCTTTCTGCAAAATAGAACTTCAGGTTGAAGACTATGTCTTATCGCAATGGGTGATGTAATCTATTATGTGCCAAAATACTGTTTCTATTGAATCATCCCAGAGTATAATATTTCATTGTTACGTTATCTGGGTGCCAGGAATAACTTTTCTATGGAGACTTGCAATAAGATCTCTGATATTCCCTTTGTTGGATGTATACATGTAATAAGAAAAAAAAGTTAAGATTCATTAGATTTTCATCAGAGAAGAATAGTGCATTCAATATCACACAGGGATGAACTGCAAGGATGACATAAGGCATGAATAAATTGGATCATAACAATTATTACTGAATTATTATAAAAAGATATAACAGGAAGTTGGGAGCAGGAATTTTATTCCTTTCCTCCTTTTCCTTCCGCTCAGATGAAATTCAACTCATGGTTGATTCGGGATAAAGTGGAGGAGGAGAATGAATGAGGGGTTGAATGAAAAGGTTCAGATTATCAAAATTATCTTGAGTTAGAGTCTTATGAATGGTTGCTAGTTTTAGATTAATTTAACTTGATTTTACTGTTACTATGGTATTAATGTTAATGTGTATGTATACACATTGAGGGTTTAGATATAATGGAAATTAGGGTACTTAATTTGCTGTAGATTGTTGTTGTTCTCTTTCTTTAACTTGTGCTTTTGTAGTTTTATTCTTTTCATTTATTTATTTCTCTCGGATTTCCTTGTGTTGTTATGGTGATGGCTAGAGAAAGAAAAAAGGAAGAAATTTGAAAAATACATTTCATGTTCAGTGAGAGACATTATACTTCCATCTTGGACAGCGGTGGAGGGTAGCTGATACCATTCATTCAAAAAAAAAAATCAGTTTACTACTAATTGCCACGGGGTCAGGGTAGCAGCTTATGGCTATCAAGATGACCAGGGGTGGCAGGCAGACCTCCTCTGCCCAGCTTGTTCCGTTTCCACTTTCTTTCCCTTTCTTTACCCACGACGCTGGAGAAGAAAGAGAAGAGAAAAGGAAGAAAAGAATGGAAAAGGGAAGACAACTACACCCACTTCCAGATACAATGCGCAAGACCAAAGTGACTGGAAATTGGGGCAAAGAAAAAGAAACTGAATCCCTTTGTACAGTGGGTCATCATAGTGAGAACAGGGCTTGGCAATGGCAGAGAGCAGGGTTTCGTAGGGTTTGACAGAGCAGAATTTTGTTACCACTTTCTCCTTGGTAAAACTTTCAGGCTGACATTTAAGTTAGATTCAATTCACACAATGTTAACCCTTTCTATGGAATGAATATTCAGTCACAATAGAATTTGTTTCTATGGTTGAGAATTTGCCCATGGCTAGCAAGAGGGGGTAGCCTCAGCTACCTTCCATTAGGCCTCATATGTGTGTGTATTCCTTGAATCTAAACTACTAACTGTAGAGACTTTTTCAAATTCACGCCTTTCTCTCTCTATCACTCCAAAGGATCATGACTGGACCTTACTCATTCCCTTCTATCCTGTATGATAGTAGAGTAGTATAGAGAGATGGTTGGTTGGTTGATTTTAATGGCATATCAACCCATCTTGTGTTATTTCATGCCAAGAGGTTAGAAAGTAATATATGTGTGTATTATATTTACACTTTTGTAGTTAACGGTTTTAACAATGTGTTAGCATCATTGGGGATAATGTTAAGGGTTAGTTTTGGATGGTATTGATCAGGTTCATATTTATATTCTGTGATATAATTTTATTTCCCTCAAAAGGACAGAATATCTTCTATGTTGACTTTTTCAAATAGATCTTTCATATTATTTGCATTAATGTAATTTCTGATGTGGGTAAAACCTCCACATTTTATGAATAAGTGTTAATAGGGCAAGGTGTTTGACATTGTTTCACATTGTGGTTGTTGTTATTGTTTGAGTATAAAGGAGTATAAATCTTGTGTGACCAATGTGTAATTGAGACACAATGACTTGTTCCTTTCTAGACTTTCTTAAGGCTGGTCTCCAATCACCCAAAGTGGGTTTAATTAAGAAGAGTTTATTGTGGATGTTGTTATTCTAGTGTCATTGCCATTTTGTATGAAGGAATCTAATAATTTTAGTTTTCCAGTCAATATATGGAATCTTGAATTTTTCGAGTTCAAATCTAGAGTCAATTTAGCTGCTGAGTCAGCTTTTTTGGATTGATGTGGCTTGGGTTCCAGAATATGAGAATCTCCTTAGAGTTAGATATGGACTCAGGAGTTTAGTGATGAGAGGGTCTTCCCGTTTTTAATTTCGTAATGATGGTAGGACAGAGAGTGAATCTGAGAATATAATGAAGGTTTTGTGGTTGTTTTCAGAGATGATACTGAGTGCTAGATCTATAGCATGGGTTCAGCTGTAAAAATGAGCTTTCCTTTGGGGAGCTTTTCTTATGATTCCTTATTTAAAACTAAAAGATGTGGAGGTGGTTTGGGTGGTGTTCTAGAATATTGAGGAGTTTATCTCGGTAAGTGTTAGGATGGAGTTTTGGTTTGGGAAACTTGCTTAGTTTGAAGATCACTTTAGGTATTTTAATGATCCAAGGTGCTATTTTGGTATGATGGTTTCGTGTATGATGGTGAAAGGGATTGTACACATTGGGTTGTTGCTCTCTGTCCGACCTTTGCACATTAAATGATGTGGTAGTGGGTATAGATCGTTATGGAGTTAGTGGTTGACTTGTCTGTGGTTTCCAGCTGACCAACCTTTCAAACTTTGTTCCAGAGTGGTGAGCCTCTGTCAATATTATACTTTGGTGTTCAATATTAGAAAGCTCTGCCACTATTGTCAGCAACCATATTAGAATAGTTTACCTGCTGGCCATACTTTCACTTGACAGTCACTGTAAATTGAATTTCTTGGCCTTGTAATCAGGCTAAAATGCATAATTGTCAGGTTATCATTATGTTAATCTGTATATGATATTTAACAAGTAAAATTATGTTAATTTTTTTACCACAGTCTAATTAATCTCACATTAAAGTATGTTTACAACTTAAAATGAATGAAAATGTCATTAATTAAGAATTTTATCACGTAAAAAGTTAATGCCAATATTTTGTTAGGTTTAATTTTTAGAATACTTTTTTTCCATGACTTTTGTTTTATTCTAAAAAATTATTTAAAAATGTCATTTGTTTATCAAAGTATTCTAATATTTCTCTATGATATTGTTATTTATATAACAAATATATTGAAAAAACTTTTAATTCTTAATGAGTAATTTGTGTTACTGTTTTTTCTTTAAGCTTAAAAACTTTGAATCTAGTTTTTTAAGTTTACCTTAAAAACATAAAATAGAAAGCAATTAATGTTTTTATATTAGCATGTTTGAAAAAGGTCTTTAAGAATGTTGTTTGTATGTAAAGTTGATGTCATAATAAATTTTTAATTCGATATTTCAAGTTTTAGATACGAAAATGTTATCTTTTCTTTTTTGTCTAGTTATAATTCTCTCTGTTTGAAATATCTATATTTTTCTGCTTGTATTCCTGTATATGACAGAAAAAAATTTTTGAATAAACATTCTTTTTTTAACTGTTTAACTAACTTGAATAAATTTTATAATGCAAGGTATGATAAAAATGTATTGAAATAATCTTAATTTTGATATTAAAATTCAAATGAAGATGTGTACATCTTTCTCACTGTTAAAAGGTGTCCATTCTCACAGTGTTTACCAACTCTGTTGGTAATCATTAAAAGAGGTGGATGACTTCTCTTTAATCTATGATCTTAGATTTTCTTGTCAAGCTACTATGAGCGAATTTATCTAATGGTCACCAACTTTTAAAAAAAAAAGAAGTTAGAAACCCATTTTTTTAAGATTAGGTTAATGGCTACGTTTAGTATGAATAAAAGTAATTCAATAATAAAGGTAACTTTAAAAATCAAAATAAATATTTTTTCGCTTCTTTCATTGCATGTTTGGAATTGGTTTATAGCACAAATTCATCTTGCAAAAATATTTATCAAAATGTCGCCAATCAACGAGTGCCCAGGCTTTAACAGAGTTGGTCATCAAATCTTTGTTGGCTAGAAGTGCAAACCATGAAAAGGTTTAGTAAAAAATACAAATGGGCTAACATATTTGCATATAAGCTTGAGTTGAAAAAGAAGTCCATGGAATGACAACACACTGGATATCTTCGTAAAAAATAAAAGTTTCTGGTGAAGTGTCTGATACATAAAAGATTGATTTTCCTTGGAAAAAGGTACAAGTCTTAAGCAAATTCACTTTACTATTGAATTATCCTTTACATTAGTTTATTTATCGAAATATTTATTAATTTTCAGGGTTTTTCACAGGGTATCTGAATCCGCAGTGTCCTTACCAGAACTTTTTTTTTTTTTAAACGAAGAATCATGGTTTCAATTCATGGACTGTCTTTTCAACTCAAGCTTATAGTGGCAAACTCATGTTACATTTGTATATTTTACTAAACTTTTTTACATGGTTTGCACATTCTAGGCCACAAAAGATTTGATGACCGACCTTGTTAAAGCCTGCACTTCGTTTTGATTTGCTACATTTTGAATAAATATTTGAGATGAAATATTTTTTTGCTATAAACAATTCCAAAACATGCAATGAAAAAATCTAAAAATATGTATTTGATTTTTTACAGTACTTATTTACTTGATGACGCTTGTATTATTTTCTATATCTAGAAGTAGCATAACTAAATCTTAAAAAAATGGGTTTCTAAGCTTCTTTTTTTTAAAGTTGGGTGCATTTGATAAATCTTCATGTAGCTTGACCAAGCATCTAGTACATAGATTAAAAGAGAAAGTAATCCACCCTTTTAATGATTACAACAGAGTGGTAAACATGTGAGATGGACACCTTTTAACAGTGAGAAAGGGTGTACACATCTTATTTGAATTTTGAATATCAAAATAAGAATATTTAATACATTTTTTATCATACCTGCTATAAAATGTTATCAAGTTAGTTTAAACAGTAAAAAAAGATTTATTCCAAAATTTTTTTTTTTTTCATTACAGAAGAATACAAGCAAATAAGAATAATATTTTTCAAACAGAGAGAATATAACAGACAAAAAAGAAAAGATAGACATTTTCGGATATCTAAAAACTTGAAATATGTGAATTAATAATGTTATTTATGAATCACTTTAACTACACAATTCTTAAATGAGCATTTCTTAAAATGTATATAAACATTAAATTTGCTTCTATTTTGTTTTTTAATGGTAAACTTAAACTAAGATTCAAGTTTTTAATGCTTCAAAGAAAAACAGTAAACAAAATTACTCATTAAGAATTAAATTTTATCAATATATTTGTTTAATATAAATTCCAATATCATAGAGAAAACTATTAGAATAATTTGATAAAATAATGACATTTTTAAATAATTTTTAGAATAAAACAAGTCATTGGAAAAAGTATGTCTAACAATTAAACCTAACAAAATATGGCATTAACTTTTTACGTGTAAAATTCTTAATTAATGAATTTTTCAATTCATTTTAAGTTTGTAAAACATTACTTTGAATGTGAGATTAATTAGAGATGTGTAAAAATAATTTAACATAGATTTTACTTGTTAAAAATCATATACGATTGAACATAATGATAACGTTGAGTCAATTATTGCATTTACTTAGCTGATTACAAGGCAAGAAATTCAAATTTACAGGACTGTCAAGTGAAAGTAGTGGATGCGCAGGTAAAGCATTCTGGGAATTGGTTGCGGACAAATAGTGGCAAGAGCTTTCTAATATTGAAACAAAGTATAAATATTGACAGGTCACACCGGACAAGAAGTTTGAAAAGGTGGTCAGGTGGAACCCAGACAGTCAACACTCAACTGCATAACGATATACCCACTACCAATCATTAATGTGCAAAGGTCGACAGAGAGAACAACCAATGTGTACATTTCACATCATACACGAAACCATCATACGAAATAGCACCTTGGATATTAAAATACCTAAAGTGACTTCAAACTAAGCAAGTTTCACAACCAAAACTCATCCTAACACTTACCGAGATAAACTCCCATATATTCTAGAACCACCAAACAACACATCTTTATAGTTTTAATAAGGAAATCATAAGAAAAGCCTCACGAAAGCTCTATTTTTACGCTGAAGCCATGCTATGATCTAGCACTCAGTATCATCTTGAAAACAACCACAAAACTTATTATATTCTCAGATTCATTCTGCTATCCATCATACGAAATTAAAACGGGAAGACTCTCATCACTAACTCTGAGTCCATATCTAACTCTAAGGAGATTCTCATATTCTGAACAGCACATCAGATCAAAAAGTGATCAGCAGCTAATTGACTCTAGATTTGAACCTCGAAAAATTCAAGATTCCATATATTGACTGGAAACTAAATTATTAGATCTCATACAAATGGCAATGACACTGAATAACAACATCCACAATAAACTCTTACTTAATTAAACCCACTTTGGGTGATTGAGACAGCCTTAAGAGTCTAGAAAGGAACAAGTCATTGTGTCTCAATTACACTTGGTCAACAAGATTTATACTCTTTTATATCAAACATAACAAAACCACAATGTGAAACAATGTCAAAACCTTGCCTATTAAACCTTATTCATAAATGTGGAGGTTTTACCCAATCAGAAATTACATTAATGCAAATAATATGAAAGATCTAAATTTGAAAAAGTCAACATAGAAGATATTCTGTCCTTTTTGAGGGAAATAAAATTTATCACAGAATATAAATATGAACCTGATCAATACCATCCAAACTACCCTTAACATTACCCCAATGGCTACACATTTGTAAAACCGTTAACTACAAAGTGTAAATATAATACCCACATATATTCTTTCTAACTCTGGCATGATAAAACAAGATGGGTTGATATGCATTAAAACAACCAACCAACCATCTCCTATAATATCTCTATCATACAGGATAGAAGGGAATGAGTAAGGTCCAGTCATGATCCTTTGGAGTGATAGAGAGAGAAAGGCGTGAATTTGAAAAAGTCTCTACAGTTAGTAGTTTAGATCAAGGAATACCACACATATGAGGCCTACTGGAAGGTAGCTGAGGCTACCCTCTTGCTAGCCATGGGAATTCTCACCATAGAACAATTCTATTGTGACTGAATATTCATTCATAGAAAGGGTTAACATTGTGTGAATTGGAATCTAACTTAATGTCAGCCTGAAAGTTTTACCAAGGAAGAAAGTGGTAACAAAATTTCTGCTCTGTCAAACCTACGAAAACCTGCTCTCTGCATTGCATAGCCCTGTTCTCACTATGATGAACACTGTACAAAGGGATTCAGTTTCTTTTCTTTGCCCAATTTCCAGTCACTTTGGTCTTGGCGCATTGTATGAAGTGGGTGTAGTTGTCTTCCCTTTTCCATTCTTTTCTTCCTTTTTCTCTCTCTTTTCTTCTCAGCGTCGTGGGTAAAGAAAGGGAAAGAAAGTGGAAACGGAACAAGCTGGGCAGAGGAGGTTCTGCCTGCCCACCCTGGTATCTTGATAGCCATAAGCTGCTACCCTGACCGTGGCAATTAGTAGTAACTGATTTTTTTTTTTTTGAATGAATGGTATCAGCTACCCTCCACCGCTGTCCAAGATGGAAGTATAATGTCTCTCACTGAACATGAAATGTATTTTTCAAATTTCTTCTTTTTTTTCTTTCTCTAGCCATCAGCCATAACAACACAAGGAAATCGAGAGAAATAATAAATGAAAAGAATAAAACTACAAAGCAACAGTTAAAGAAAGAGAAAACAAAATCTACAGCAAATTAAGTACCTAATTTCCATTATATCTAACCTCAATGTGTATACATACACATTAACATTAATACCATAGTAACAGTAAAATCAAGTTAAATTAATCTAAACTAGCAACCATTCATAAGACTCTAACTCAAGATAATTTTGATAATCTGAACCTTTTCATTCAACCCCTCTCATTCTCTCCTCCTCCACTTTATCCCGAATCAACATGAGTTGAATTTCATCTGAGCGGGAAGGAAAAGGAGGAAAGGAATAAATTCCTGCTCCCCAACTTCCTGTTATATCTTTTTGATAATAATTCAGTATAAAATTGTTATGATCCAATTATTCATGCCTTATGTCATCCTTGCAGTTCATCCTGTGTGATATTGAATGCACTATTCTTCTCTGATGAAATCTATGAATCTTAACTTTTTTTTCTTATTACATGTATACATCCAACAAAGGGAATATCAGAGATCTTATTGCAAGTCTCATAGAAAGTTATTCTGGCACCCAGATAACGTAACAATGAATATTATATCTGGGAATTTCAATAGAAACAGTATTTTGGCACATAATAGATTACATCACCCATTGCGATAAGACATAGTCTTTCAACTGAAGTTCTATTTTGCAGGAAAGGAAATGGAGTTTGCAGATTCCAGATAACAGTAGATGGCTTAAAACCTATGAAAAAATGACAGAAGCCATTTGGCAGTTCCCCACACCTCCAAAATACTAATGTCAGATTCTAGTTTGGACTAGTATTCCAAGTATTGTATGCATTTGCCCAGGCTGAGATAATGGCTCCTTTCTGGGAACATGCACATTGTGTCTTTTTTTATGTTTATTCAATTTTAATTATTTTATTTATTTGGTTTTATTCATGTTTATTAATCCCCACATACATCCCCATCTAAGTAGCAGAGCTCCGATAAGAATGTATTAGAAGAAAAATTAATCTCTTGTCAGGTGTGTGTGTAGGCGTGTTATATATATATAATATATATATCAGTTCGAACCCTACCAAGGATAGTTTTGTCTAGCCACACTGAAGAGGCATGATATGCAGAAACACGTGTGTGGATGACTTATTAATATTAATATATATATATATATATATATATATATATATATAATATTATATAAAAATAGAAAATAGAGAAGGGAGGGAAAAAGAAAGAACCGAAACAAAGAGGGAAAGAGAAGAAAAGAAAATGAAAGCTAAACATAGAATTTTTCCAGTAACGTCTTTTTATTTTTTTTTGAATTGAATGATACATTGCAATATTCACCGGATGATAAACAGACAATATTGGATACACATTCGTTCTCAAAAAAATATTTTAAAAAAAGAAGAGAAATTACAGTTATTCACCCATTTCATTAATAACATAAAGAAGGGGGAGGGAGGAGAAAGAAAAGAAGAAGAGGAAAAAAGAAGAAAAAAGAAGAAAAAAGTATCAAACACGCAAAAAAAAAAACTTAAGCACGTTCATTTCTGATTTTCGTCTCTGAAGATAAAGTTTTCTTTGAAATCAATAGAAAAAACATCTTTTTGTTTTTATTTTTTATACGCATTGTAATTGCCTTCAAATTATTAATATATTATAACATACTTAACAATGCTTCAAGCAAATTACAATTATTTATATATATATATATATATATATATATATATATATTATATTATATATATATAATGTGTGTGTGTGTGTGTGTGTGTGTGTGTGTGTGTGTGTGTGTGTGTGTGTGTCTTTATGTCTGGAAAAACAAACATGTCTACCTGACCACGTGATAATTGGTTCCTGTGGTGTATTTTGCTGTATTTTAGATATTGGAGAGGGTTTGTTTTTCATGATCAGTTTAGGCTCTATGATAAAATGTTAATTTTCTTTTCTTATGACTTCGTATGGCCCAGAATATGGAGCTTCAGGGGTTTCTGAAGTCTGTCTGTTGCAGCCATACATGTGTTGGTTTAAGTTCTTTGGTTACAAAGGATTTCTGAGATGTATGTAACTGTCTTCTGAAAGGAGGGTTATATCCAACTCTTTGTATTTCCTTGGCAATTTTTTTTAATGTCATCTTTGGTCATGGTTTTGGAAGTAATAGTTGAGTTCCTGTAACAGCAGTGTGGAGAGAAACCTTGGTCATTAGGCATATTCTTAATACAAGCAATATTATTGGTAATGTATCCAACCAGCTCTGCTTCCTCATCATGATTGCTGTTTTTAGAGTGCAATGTAGCCTTTCAATCATTCCATAGGTTTAAGGGTGATATGCAGTTGTGCGGAGCCTGTTATAAAATATGGAAGACATGGTCAGCAGTTCAAATGTTGGTAGCAAATTGCAAATGGCCGCTTTCCAGCTCTTTATTTATACTTATACTGACAAGGGCAAATCACCTCTATTTAGACTAAACACAGGGGCAGATTACTCTACTTATGCATGCCCTCCCCTGTGACTATAGAATGAACAATGTGGTCATCATGTTTTGTATGCACCTGAGTATTTGTGTGATTGTCCATGCATTTGTGTGGGACAAGGTTCTTGATGCACATATCCTGTGACAGGAGCGTTGAATCAACAGCAGGGGATCGACTGGATGTAGGCATCTCTTAATATCACTCTCTGCGCGCCTGTGACATCAATCTCCATTTCCTCCTGGGCTTGTGCTGCATGCCAGGCGACGTGACATTGATGTTTTCATCGGTGTCCATGGCATCATTCTGCTTGCGGCTATATTGTATTATATAGATATAAATGAATATTAGTCCACTTAATTGAAGTCCTTGCTAAATGGTTTAATAATACTTATACACGGCTCTTTACGTTTTCTCTGCTGATATACTAGAATCAACAGTTTGACGTTCGTTGTTTTGAGATGTTGGTTGAAAAAGAGGAAGATACTTATCTTTGAATTCTGGTGCCAACAATTGTGGCCCAGGGGTATTATGGAGCAAGGAGGATAACCCATCTACATTAGATATATATTTCTTTATAAACAATGTTGAAAGTATGGAGCCCCAGCGAGGAGCAAACACACTATTATATTAATGGAAGTGTGAGAGTAGCTTGCTAACATTATGACACGATTGCCTTATTTACCCAAACTGTCTATCATGCATAGCATGTGAAACAAGCTCACAAGTATATGGCATTCAGCATGGATCAAACTCTCTATTCATCTGTAATTGATCTACAAGACTAACTTACTAACCATTGAATACGATGAAACTCCTTTTCAGTGAATGATAAGAGGAAGCAACAATTTCAGTGAAATGATAAAAGGAAGCAACAATTACTAGATGATAAATTAATCAATAAGAAACCACAATTAATCCACTAAATTTTGCCGACCATGTAATATTAAAAACAAACTAAAATCAACTCATTCACTATCCACAACTGAAAAGACCTTTAAATTTACCACAAAATTGCAAAAGTAAAAATATAATTTATTTACTAGACTGCACACACTGCCAAAACAATATGTTGGAAAGTCAGAATGACCATTTTATTCTCGTTAACAACTAGACACATAATCAAATCTATGGATCACAACCATTAATACCTGTAGAACAGCATTTCCAATCAAAGGATCCCGATTTTAACAGAGATGCAAAATTTACAATCATTGAAAGAATTGAGAAAGACATCAACATAAATCGTAATGGAAAAACAGGAAACAAATTTAAAAAATGAAATTTTTTATCTGTTTGGACTTAATATAATCTTAACTGTCTATCCTGGTAATAAAATGTGGGAGTCCAACACCTATAAAAATAAACAAACAACTGACCACCCTTTTGAAACAAACGACTCCCAAACCTAATTGAAAACTTATTAACCAGGTGCCCTCACCATAAATACACACACACACATATAACTTTCAGAAATTCCTCATGTATATATACATAAGAAAAAAACCCAATTCAAGTGAATTTAACCTGAAGATGGTTTTCACTGAACAGATGAACCTCTTGTACATGTTTTCACCAAAATTGTTGTGGCTTGGCAAACACTTAGAAAACTTTCTATAAGAAATTTCTTTCACAAGAAATTTTCCCTGATGATGACTTAAGGGTTTGAAACTAGTTGAGAACAGTTAAAAAAGAAATAATATAGCAGAAACATTCTGTTTTTCCTATCACTTTTGTTCATCTTTATACATATATATATATACTAAGATGTCATTAAAAAAGTGAAGTCTGTTACCTTTTTTTATTTCACTTAACTCTGGAAACTATTACAGTGGAAGTATTCACTTATTAAATTAATTAGAAAACAAGTGTATAAAGTCGTGACAAGAAATGTAAAGGTACTTAATATTTTATGGGAAATTGGAATTTCCCATTTCTGCTGAGTTATGTAGATCAATTTATTTTGATTTTCTGTTTTATGTACATTTTTGGAGTGAATGTGTATTTTGGTTTTAATTATCATTTTGTTTAAAATCATTGTTGATTCATTAAACTTTTTTTATGTACAAATCTATTATAGTTAAGTATTTCTCTATTCTGTGCATAGAAAATACAATATTCAACAATCTTGAAGATATTCATAAAAACAAAATCTTAAAACAGGGACCAATTCATATACATTTGACATAGTGGTAGTTTTTAAAACAAAATTTGATGTAAATTGTTTTTTATATACTCAGAATATATTTCCGATTGTTTTCACCACAGTTAAATTTTGCTATTTTTCATTGTTAATTTAGTGTTTTTTTCATTTTTTCATTTTACAAGACAAAAAAGCCACTAAGAATGAAAAAGTAAGAAAACAGAGACAACAGTTCAATAATAGAGATGATGATTGGTGTTGCAATTTGACATTGTTCAGATTATAAACACCAGGGAAACAAAAGGCTGGCAAAAAATTCCAGAGGCAAGAAGTAAAGGGAAGAAACTATCATGATAGAAATTTGATTATTTAGAAATTTTAAGCAGCTAATCTAGTGTTATATTATAAATACACATGGAAGTTTCATTGAAGTAATTATAGAAAGACAAAAGCAACCCTCTGAATGATGATAATGATTGAAGCTCATTATAATTCATGACCATATGTCATGAATTATATGGCTACACTGTCATCTGGTCACCCTCTCTTAGTTTTATCAGGTCATGGGCGTTTTTGTCATAGTATTTCATCTATTATTGATTTGGATTTTGTAGTTCATTTTGATTTCTTCTGCATTGAATGGAGATATCAATATCCTCATTGGAGGCAACATACTTCTCAACTGTTTCTAAAGAATCTCTGCAATGGGAATATTCCTACAGATTTTGGTGGTATGTTGATAAATTCAGTATGGCTAGAAAAGGAATCATATTTTTATTATTACATTTTTTTATTATGCTTTTTTTTGCTTTATTGGTGATTCCACAATTCCATTAGAATGTCTGATAAGCTAGGATTCCAATTAAGTTCCTTGGAGTTGAAAAGTGTTTTGGGGAAAATAATCCAACAACTAGATATTTCCTTGCATCCAATGTCATGAGACTCCAGACTAATATGTTGGAATGGTCTTGTAATCAGTGTCTTTTTGCTATTTCTTACAGAATATCTGTTGTACTTGTTATAATACATGCAGGGGTCATTCAGGGCAGAAGATAATTGAGGCTGATAAGACACAAATAAATGAGAAAACAAAAAACAACAAAATTAAAACAAAGAAAGGTGTTTTCATAAATGCAACATCAATAGAAAGGAAATGTCAGTCGGTGAGAAAGTTTATTTGATGAAGAATTCTGTTTGTATTTTTAAAATAATACAGGATGAAGTAATGGACAAGAATGAAGTTTAGCTTCCATCACTTTGGCTTCACACATCGTAACATGGACTGCAATGTATTGTAGTGAGTGGTGAATTTCTTCTAACTACATGAGTTGCATGGATGAGTATTCTGTTGTGATTTTAAGGTCGTACTGGTAGTCAGGATAAAGTGATGAGTAGTTTTGTAGTGATAGTGAGTTGTGGGGATGTGTGAGTTTTGTTGGCTGTCACCATTACTGTTTGTTTGAATTTGTAATGGTTCTTCTTCGTTCTTACTCCAGGTTGATCTATTACAAGAGGTTGATAATATGGATTCTCCTTCAATTCTCATTTCAGGCTAGAATCTTATATGTCAAGGGCACATCTTATATTTGTTATCAGTGGCTAAGTAAGTCATATGTGCCTTCTTATTTGTGTAGTTTCTCATTGAAGCAGGTACAAAGATTCTATCTCTGTAAAATATTAGGTCATCTATTGCTGATAAGAGTCACTAAATTTATAGAAGTGTTTTTAACTGAAGTTCAAGGGTTTAGATTGCAACTGTGAAGTCGTGTTAAATCAATTTAATGAGTTTTTTGTAGAAAAGTAATGAGTAATCTTTTGTATCAGTAGTTCTTTTGCTTTGTCTTTCAGCTTGTAGTGCCAAAATCCAATTCTTACATCCGGTTTGATGAATTTTATTGCTTTTTTGTTTGTAAACTTATGCATTACAGATTTGAAACTTGTACCTTATTTTGTAGTTTAAGGTCTAAGCATATTAAAAAGCTTCCTGCTGGATTTTTTTTCAATTAGCTGCTCAGCCATGAACTGATATCATATGCACTAATATCTTTTAATCTTTTCAGCCAAACCTTGACATAGGGAAGACAGACTGTGGTAAGTTTTTTGGTTTTGTTCTCTGTCTTGCATCAAATTTCTTGAAGCTGATGTTATGTTATTGGGTAATTATTTTTGAAGGGGTGTTTTAATCTGTTCATTTCTTCTTTATTATATCATAATGACTGATAGCTTTGGCTGGTGAGAGTTGACTGTCTGTGAAATTGGCTTTGGTACACAGATGAATTGAATCCTTGCTCTGTGCAAGTTAATAACACTCTAGGAAGAACAATTTGTTTTGTTCTTTCTCCATTATGAACTGTATAGATGGAAGATGGTCCATTAGTGCTGGATCATCTTCTTGATGGGCAGAGAATGAATGTGTCATCCATGTATATGCCATATTGATGTTAGTGATGTAGATCTATTAGTTTTCGTGAATATTCCATGTATAGATTGCCAGTTCTAGGGATAATGATTTATTCCATAATTGGGCATCTTCTTATCAGTGTAATGTTAACCCTATCCTAAAATGGTTGTTTCCACACAGAAAATTAACATTTCATCAGATTATCTATTGGGATACATGTGCATTCTTCCAATGAGGGCTCTGCAGCTAATTATCCTGTACACTGTTATAGTCTCATCAGTGGGTACCTTCATGAATAAATTTACTAACTAGACTCAACCATCTAGTTGTAATTAATGAGAGCTTACTGATTTTTTCCAAACAAAATGAGTGAAGTCTTGATATACGATGAAGACTTACTAGTTAACAGGATGATTACACTGGTCAACTTTTGTTGCATTAATATCAATCACTGTTATTATATCTTTTTAATGTACTGATTTCAAATATGAAGTTGTTTTTTCCTGAATGCTCTCATTTTTTTGCTATCAACGTATTTCAATATCAAAATTTTATCTTTGTCTCACTGTCATTATCATCTATCAGATGAACCAAATGATTGAACTATTATTAAATAATCTAGTGAATAAAAAAAATGAAAATTTTACATAGTCTAACTTTATTTGCAACACAATTGAAACATTCATCAATACAAAAGATAGAATTTATATTGAACCATTGTTACATAGAAATTGGGTTGTATGAATATATAAAAGCTCACAATTGGTATTTAAATTGCCCTGAAAAAATGTTTCATCACCCAACTTGATGTGTGAGGAGAAGATATGATCTTTTCTCAACTGACAATTGGATCATTGACAATATTTGGCATTACCAACTTCCAGAGTCTCATGTAAGTGCCACTCTTTCTGGTTCCAATGATTGTCTCTTGCTCGTAATCATGCAAATAAAGCAGGATACTTGTAAATCTTCTTATTGAACAAAGAGGAAGTTTACCATTTGAGGTCCATGCAAATTGTCCAGTTGTGCTTGTGGTATTTTAAGTAGATCTATCACAGTTTTAATGTCATTATGCTCCTCTCATAAACACACAGAGTGACCAACTGGAACAGCTGCATAGATATTGCCATTATGTAGTAGAACAGACATCGGGATGAGCTTAAAACATCTAGGAATAGTCTCCAATCATTTGGATAATACAACAGATTCTAATTCTGGAGAGACTCAATATATAAACAACCTTATTCTTTAAAAAAATTCACAAAAACTCTTCCATTTTCAGAAGTATGATTTTTGTGGTTTTGTTCAGTAGAGCTTTTCTTGCACTCTAGAAGCTGAAATTTCTGCTGTATTTTTGGATAGATCCAAATCACGCACAAGGTATTCAGCTTTAGCTGGTTAAACTTCTGAGGAGTTGATGACTGATGTAGCATAAGAAGGATCATCGGAATCTGTCAGTATTTCTGAGTAATCATCAGTCTTTTGCATTTTTTGATACTCTTTCAGATGGAGACAACTCAGTAAAAACTGGAACTGGTAATTCATCAGAGTGCGAGTAGAATTGAATTGTAGATGGGATACTAAGATAATTGATTTTATATCTGTTTTCTAACCAATGCTTTCTGTATTGACAGACAAATAGATGTTAGTTGTGTGGTCTTTGGTTCCACCAGGTCATGGGAATTCTGAAAGGTAAGCCCTTACGTTTCCTATCAGTCATGTAACATTTCTTCACAAGTTATGACACACAGTATGAGGGGCCTATTCCTTGTCTTGGTCATCATTAACTTGATGGTTGTGGTAAAGTCGAGACCTTGTTTAGCACTGTCTTCTCAGAGCTATGTTTGCTGGCATTCACTGATGTTGACATTCCCTGATGAGTAAATGGTTTTGTTCTTTCATAGCTAGATTTTTATCTTTTCCAACTTCATAATTTAGTAGTTTTGCTGAAATTTCTCCTTATATAATTTATCCAGATTGTTTTGATTCAGGTTCTGTCTTTGGTGAATAGTCTGAAAAATCAAAATAATACATTTGTTTCCTTTTGTAAACTTTAACAATCTTTAAGGTAGCAAAGTGTTGTTTTTGGGGGGCTTTTTTTTTTTTGCATCCAAATCATTTCCTGACCATAGGCTGGACAGTTTATCATTCTTTTACATGATTTCTCTAACAGTAGATGCAATCATATTTTTTCTATTTTTCCATTCACATGGTATCTTCCCGTATGTGTCATTACAAATTCAATTCATACTTTATTCCCCACAATTAAAGCCTTAAGCATTAAAATAGAGCCCTCTTATGTATATAAGTTAACACACATAGATATGCGCATGTGTACATTACAATGTACACAATAAAACATACTCTCCTCCCAAGTTTTCAATTTCACAATGGGAGATTTAACAGATTTGTCTACTGTTTTTGCCACTGTACACTCTGACAATAGCAGCAGTAAAAACCAAAGGGTTTGTTTAACTCCTGGGCAGCTTCACTCTGGGTATGATTGTGATACGGAAAGATCCATATCATGCTGGTTAATAAATACATGTGAAACAAGTATCTTTGTAAGTACTTATTACAAGATCTTCCTGTGTGATCTAATACTTATCAAGTTGGCAAGCAAGAACATTAGTAAGTTTTAATTCTCACTAGGTTCCATAAATTAGTCTTGTACCAGACTAAGTTAAGATAAGTAAAGAATAATAATGAAATATTTTCTGATTTTTATTCAATGGAATATTTCTAAAAGGATTCTTAATAGATTTTTTTAAAATGTATTATTTATTCAGGATACAATCAATACTGGATAATATATCTGTTGTCTTGATTACACAAAAGCTGCTACCTTTTTTGTTAATATAAAATCAGCATATGAGGGTAATCAATATATTCTAAAACATCAGCACCAAAAAGCAGTTTTTTTGTTGTTGTTTTTTAATTGTTTCATGTGAGCAAATGTTTTTTCATTTATCTTTTCTTCTTTCTTTGCCACGGTTGTTTTATTCTTTCTCCCATGCTGTATTTTTTTTTTTGGCAACCCTTACATTCAGTGAAATGCATTCTAGTAGCAATGCCAGATAAGGGATGTAAATTGCAGATTGATTAAAAAATGATAAAAGGTGATAAAAGGACAACTCATTTACAGTTTGGTTCTATGTTTATTAATGTGTTAATAATTCAGTCCTGTTATCTCCGTGACTTTCCAAACTTTTTCTTGTAGAGGGGGGGGGGGGCATTTTCGAAAATTTATATTTGGGTTTCTAAATTGTTACCCCAACCAAAAAAAAACCCCAGTCTTCTCCATATATTCCAGAAATCCAACAAGTAAAACTCAAAATGCAAACTTTCTCAGACCTTTTTCTACTGAGTGGACCTCTAGCTCTCACCTGTCTATCAAATACCTATACTTCAATTGCCTGGATGTTAGTGGTAAAGGATATCATATTGTGTGTGTGTGTGTGTGTGTGTGCTGCATTGGTTGGTTGCTTTGTTGATGTTATGGGCATGTCAATCTTGTAATACCATAGTTAGTCTTTTTGTTTTTTTGCAAGCAATGTGGTTTCAGGGGAAATTTCCAGCAAGGAGATATATTAAGAAAAATTACATTTTGAACAGTCATCATCTATTCATAAAAGAAAAAAAAGATAAAGCTAGGAAAGAATTTTTGAATTATCCTTACTCTGCAAATTTATCAAATGCTTTAAGTAAGCAAAAGACTATGAAAAAAAATGGAAATAAATGAAATTTTAACATTTAGAAATGTTTAAAGATATTAAATAAATTGTAAACCATTATTCAAATATGAAATATAAAACTAATTTCCCAATAATGTTAGTACAATAAAAATACAGGTGCATTAATGGACTATTTTTAAAACAAGGTACAAGGAAAGGTTTTGGCATCTTTTTATCTTTGGAAAAATGTGGTTACTATAGGATGTTATTATGAGGAGGGAAAATAAATTTGGAGGAGCTAAAATAAAGCTAAAGAACAAACTATTATATACCAAGGTATAATAGTAAAGTATGGTAAACCCACACGCCTGAGAAATACTCCTAAAATCTTTAAGTATTTATCATCAATGAAAACTTTATCAGTAAATTGTTTGAGAAATGTATAGAATATCCTTATATTTGGAAAACAACAATTGTATACACAAAAAAAGGTTTGATACATTTAAAAGAAATATTATGACAGTTTCTTACATGTATTTGGATAAGGTTTTTAATTAGAAATCAGTTAAAGATGTAAATTGTAATTGATATGGTTTCATAAATGGTAAATCAATGATTATAAATTTTGGAAAGTTATTGATTATAAAAAAATCTGGTTTAGTTCAAAGCTAACTGCTTCTTATAATACATTCGGAGGCTTTAAAAAGCTTCTTAACGGGGGTGAAAGTCATATCAAAATTCTGAAAAGAGTAGATATTAATAACAATAAGACTTTATTGTCAGCACATGTAATAAATCAGAACAAAACCAGGACAAAAGTCTGATTGAAGGAGAAAGAGTTTTGTAGAGTTAAACTTGAGATCACTATGTAAGAAGAAGAGTCTTACTGTAATGAGCCATGTTGTTAGGGTTAGAAAGGGCTATGCCACACATGGGTAAAAGCCTATAGTTGGGGGGGGGGAGGGGCAGACAACCCAAGCCTTAATGGACATAGACCACTGTCTAGTGAAATCTAGAGAAGGAAGATAACTTTTCCACTATAACCTCCTATTCAAGGGACGACAATTGCTAACATTATCAATAAAAGATTATTTGTTGGAAGGAGTTAATGTTAATATAAATTTTGTTTAGCAGGATTTGATAAGTATTTTATTGTTTAGTGAAAAAATGAAAAATTTGAGTATTTCTAAAAAAATTGAATATTTGTAGATATTTTTTGACAGATAGAACTTGAAAGTAAAATTAGTAACAATTTTTCGATAAAAAAATATTAAAATATAATTATTTGGTTCCTCAGGAATAATACTGGACATTTTTTGTTTTAATATTCATAAATGATTATTTTAAAAATAAAATTTTACTTAAAATTTGGCCCCCCCCCCTGATGAACTTTTTTTTAAACCAATTGTTAGATATTATTCAATGGAATTCACAAATGGATTTTAAATAAATTGTCATTTGGAGATATTGAAATTTAAATTTAGATGAAAATTGGTTATTACTATGTAAGTATTGCCATATTGGTTCCAAAACATTGTGAATAAATAAGCAACAGGAAATTAAAAAAAAGTAAATGAGTAATGCATCTAGGTGTTGTTTTTTAAGATAGAAAACATTTTAATGCTATCATATTTTGTCTATTTATCTCAAAAGGCAATAGAATGAATGTTGCTGATGGTTAGAACTTTTCTTTCAGGGAGGTAAATTTGTTTTGAAATAT
>CM042163.1:22581645-22630226 GCA_023376005.1 Doryteuthis pealeii | reverse complement strand
AAAAGAGAGAGATAACCTCCCTTGAAAAAAGTTCTAACCATCCACGTCAATGCATTCCATTCTAGTGCCTTTGTATATAATAGACATAATATATAATCCGCATTAATTATCTTAAAAAACAACACTAGATTGGCATTAATCGCATTTACTTTTTGTTAATTTTCGCCAGTTGCCTTAAATTTAATATTCAAACTTTTAATGTTTGGAATCCAATATGCACCATACTTACATATAATACAATTTCTATGGCTAAATCTAAATTTCAAATATCGTCTCAATATGACATTTATTCTAAAATCCATTTGTGTTAATCATTGATAATATCTAACAATTGGTTAAAATCATCAGAAATGTTAGCATTTCTGATTTTATATCATTTATGGAATATTAAAAACAATATAAATGTAACCACGTATTGCATCCTGAGGACACCAAATACCATGATATAGCTAATAGTGTTATGCAGAAAAAGTTGTTACTAATTTTTACTCGGTTCATAGTCTCTATCTGTCAAAAAATATCGTTACACATATTTCAATTTTTTTTAGAAATAGCTCAAAAATTTTTCATTTTTTCACTAAACAGGATAAAATAGCTGTATTCGCAAGAATGGCTTGCTAAAACCAGAATATTGTTATATTCACATTATTCTTTCCCATGAACAAATAATCTTTTACTTAATAGTAGGCGAAATTGGTGTCTTCCCTTGAATGAGGAGGTTGATAGTGAAAAGGTTATCTTCCTTGCCACCAGGATGCACTAGGACAGAGTGGTGTCTACTGCCATTAAAGGCTTGGGGTGTCTTGCCCCTCCCCCCCGCCAACTATGGCTTGTACCCATTGTGTGTGCATAGCCGCTTTCTAGACCCTAACGAACTATGCTCATATGACAGTCAAAATGCACCTCTATTCTAGCATTAGGTGATCCTCAAGTTAACCTCTACAAGAACTCTTTCTCCTTCATCAGGACTTTTGTCCTGTTTTTTGTCTCTGTATTCTTATGTTTACATGTCCTCGAGACATAAGTCTGTATGTTATTATAATCTAGCCTGTCTTTGTCAGAATTTGTTGTATACTGACATGTTCATAACCCACCGTTAAAAGCTTTTCTGAGCTCCCGAATGTATTATAATGAAGCATTTAGCTATTGAAGCTAGAAACCATATTGTAAGTTTTTTATAATAAACTTTCCAAAATATTAGATATCATTGATTACCATTGTTAATGAAACCATATCAATTTAACAATCTTACCGTCGTTAGATCTGATTTTCTAATTATAGACCTTATCCAAACTACCATGTAAGAACACTGGTCAGTGTGAATTTAGTTTCTTTTAAATTGTATCAACAACCTTTTTATGTGTGTATTACAATTGTTTTGTTTTTCTGAAATATAGAGGAATTAATTCATTATTTAGATTTCTCAAAACAATTTACTGATAAAGTTTTCATTTGATTGATATCATACTTAAAAGGATTTTTAGGATGTATTTTCATCAGTGTCCCATGACTTTTATTCTATTATATCAGCTTGGATTATAATAGTTTTGTGTCTCTTTAGCTTTTATTTTAGCTCCTCCATATATTGTATTTTTGTACCTTCATTCATAATAACATCTCCTATAAGTAGACCACAATTTTTCCAAAGAATAAAAAGATTTGCCAAAACCGCTTTCCTTGTACACTTGGTTTCAAATAATATTCCATTAAATGCACCTGTGTTATTTTTTATTGTACTACATTATTGGGAAATTTTAGTTTTATATTTTACATATTGGAAATAATGGTTTTACAATTGTATTTAAATATCTTTAACAATTTTATTTGCTAATGTTTTAAAATTTTCATTTATTTCATTTTTTTTTTCATATTCTTTTGCTTACTTTAAAGCATTTGATAAATTTGCAGAGTAAAGGATAATTCAAATATTCTTGTCCTAGCTTTATCTTTTCTTTTCTTGTTATGAGATAGCGATGATGACTGTTCAAGATGTAAATTTTTCTAATAGTATCCCTTGCTTGGAAAATTTCCCTGAAACCACATTGCTTGCAAAAAAACAAAAACATGACTAACTAGGTATTAACAGAGTTGACAGATGCCATAAATTCAACAAAGGCAACCAACCAATGCATGCACACACACACACACACACACACACACATATATGATATCCTCTTACCACTAACATTCCCAGGCAATTGAAGTATAGAGGTATGTTGATAGACAGGTGAGGAGGCTAGAGGTCCACTCAGTAGAAAAAGGTCGAGAAAGTTTGCATTTTTGAGTTTTACTTGTTGGATTTCTGGAATAAATATGGAGAAGACTTGGGGTTTTTTTTTGGTTGGGGGTAACATTTAGAAACCCCAAATATTAAATTTTCGAAAAATGCCCCCCCCCCTCCTACAAGAAACAGTTTGGAAAGTCACGGAGATAACAGGACTGAATTATTAAACACATTAATAAACATAGGAACCAAACTGTAAATGAGTTTGTCCTTTTTAATTCACGCTTTTATCATTGTTTTTAATCAATCTGCAATGTTACATCCCTTATCTGGGCATTGCTACTGGAAGAATGCATTTCACTTGAATGTAAGGGTTGCCAAAAAAAAAAATACAGCATGGGAGAAAGAATAAAACAGAACCGTGGCAAAAGAAAAGAAGAAAAGGATAAATGAAAAAACATTTGCTCACATGAAACTTATTAAAAAAACAACAACAAAAAAACTGCTTTTTGGTGCTGATGTGTTAGAGGATATATTGATTTACCCTCATACTGATTTTATATTAAACAAAAAAGGTAGCAGCTGTTTTGTGTAATCAAGACAACAGATATATATCTCGCAGTATTGATTGTATCCTGAATAAATAAATACATTTTTAAAAAAATCTATTAAGAAATCCTTTAGAAATATTTCCCATTGAATAAAAAAAAAAGGGTCAGAGAAAATATTTCATTATTATTCTTACTTATTCTTAACTTAGTCCTGGTACAAGACTAAATTTATGGGAGAACCAAGTGAGAATAAAACTTACTAATAATGTTCTGCTTGCCTAACTTGATAAGTATTGAGATCACACAGGGAAGAATCTTGTATATAAGTGTACTTACAAAAGATCTTGTTTCACCAGTATTTATTTATACCAGCATGTGATCATGGATCTTTGCCGTATCACAATCATACCAGAGTGAAGCTGCCCAGGAAAGTAAAACAAATCCTTTGGGTTTTTTAACTGCTGCTTATTGTCAGAGTGTACCCGTGCAAAACAGTAAGACAAATCTGTTAAATCTCCCATTGTGAAATTGAAAACTTGATGGAGGAAGAGTGATGTTTTTGTTTTGTATAGTGGTACATTGTTACATTACACATGCGCATATCTATGTGTTTTTTTAACTTGTATAACATATAGAGGGCTCTATTTGTAATGCCTTTAAAGGGCTTTATTGTGGGGAATAAAAGTATGAATTGAATCTTGATAATGCACATACACGGGGAAGATACCCAATGTGAATGGAAAAGATAGAAAAATATATGATTGCATTACTGTTAGAGAAATCATGTAAAGGGACATGATAAACTGTCCAGCCTATGGTCAGGAATGATTTGGATGCAAAAAAAAAAAGCCCGCCCAAAAACACACACTTTGCTACCTTTAAAGATTTGTTAAAGTTTACAAAAGGAAACAAATGTATTATTTTGATTTTCAGACTATTCACCAAAGACAGACCTGAAATCAAACAATATCTGGATAAATTATATAAGGAGAAATTTTCAGGTCAAATCTCACTAAAATTATGAAGTTGGAAAGATAAAAATCTGAGCTATGAAAGAACAAATCCATTACTCATCAGTGGAATGTCAACATCAGTGAATGCCAGCAAACATAGCTCTGAGAAGACAGTGCCTAAACAAGGGTCTCGACTTTACCACAACCATCAAGTTAATGATGACCAAGACAAGGAAATAGGCCCTCATACTGTGTGTCATAACTGTGAAGAAATGTTTACATGACTGGATAGGGAAACGTAAGGGCTTACCTTTCAGAATTCCCATGACCTGGTGGGGAACCAAAAGACACACAACTAACATCTAGTTTTGTCTGGTCAATACAGAAAGCATTGGTTAGAAAACGATAAAAATCAATTATCCTAGTATCCCATCTACAATTCAATCTACTCTGCACTCTGATGAATTACCAGTCTCCAGTTTTTACTGAGTTTGTCTCCATCTGAGGAAGAGAGTATCAACAAAATGCAAAAGACTGATGATGTTACTCAGGAAATACTGACAGATTCCGATGATCCTTCTTATGCTACATCAGTCATCAACTCCTCAGCAGTTTAACCAGCTAAAGCTGAATGACCTTGTGCGTGATTTGGATCTATCCAAAATAAACAGCAGAAATTTCAGCTTCTAGAGGTGCAAGAAAAGGCTCTACTGAACAAAACCACAAAAATTTCATACTTCTGAAAATGGGAAGAGGTTTTTGTGGAATTTTTTTAAAGAATAAGGTTGTTTAATATATTTGAGTCTTCTCCAGGAATTAGGAATTCTGTTGTATTATCCAAATGATTGGAGACTATTCCTAGATGGTTTTAAGCTCATCCCGATGTCTGTTCTACTACATAATGGCAATATCTATGCAGCTGTTCCAGTTGGTCACTCTGTGTGTTTATGAGAGGAGCATAATGACATTAAAACTGTGATAGATCTACTAAATACCACAAGCACAACTGGCAATTTGCATGGACCTCAAAATGGTAAACTTCCTCTTTGTTCAACTAAGAAGATTTACAAAGTATCCCTGCTTTATTTGCATGATGTACGAGCAAGAGACAATCATTGGAACCAGAAAGAGTGGCACTTACATGAGACTCTGGAAGTTGGTATGCCAAATATTGTCAATGATCCAATTGTCAGTTGAGAAAAGATCATATTTCCTCCTCTACACATCAATTTGGGTCTGATGAAACATTTTTTCAGGCATTAAATACCAAATTGTTGAGCTTTCTATATCATAAGCAACCAATTTTCTATGTAACAATGAGTTCAATATAAATTCTATCTTTTGTATTGATGAATGTTTCAAATTGTGTTGCAAATAAAGTTAGACTATGTAAAATTTTTCATTTTTTTATTCACTAGATTATTTAATAATAGTTTCAATCATTTGGTTCATCTGATAGATGATGATAATGAACAGTGAGACAAAATAAAATTTTGATGATTTTGAAATACGTTGATAGCAAAAAAATGAGAGCATTCAGGAAAAAACAACTTCATATTTGAAATCAGTACATTAAAAAGATATAATAACAGTGATTGATATTAATGCAACCAAAAATGTTGTGACCAGTGGTAATCATCCTGTTAACTAGTAAGTCTTCATCGTATATCAAGAACTTCACTCATTTTGTGGAAAAAATCAGTAATGCTCTCATTAATTACAACTAGATGGTGAGTCTAGATGTAGTAAATTTATTCATGAAGGTCCCACTGATGAGACTATAACAGTGGTACAGGATAAATTTAGCTGCAGAGCCCTCATTGGAAGAATGCACATGTATCCCAATAGATAATCTGATGAAAATGTTAATTTTCTGTGTGGGAACAACCTATTTTAGGATAGGGTCTAACATACACTGATAAGAAGATGGCCCAATTATGGAATAATCATTATCCCAGAATGGTCAATCTATACATGGAATACTTCACGAAATACTAATAGGATTTACATCACTAACATCAATAGGCATATACATGGATGACACATTCATTCTCTGGCCCCATCAAGAAGATGATCCAGCACTAATGGACCATCTGTCCATCTATACAGTTCATAATGGAGAAGAACAAAAACAAATTTGTCTTCCTAGATGTGTAATAACTTGCACAGAGGCAAGGATATCAATTCATCTGTGTACCAAAAGCCAATTTTCACCAACAGTCAACTCTCACCAGGCCCCCAAAGCTATCAGTCATGAGATATAAATAAAGAAGAAATGAAACAGATTAAGAGACACCCTTCAAAATAATTACCCAAATAACATAACATCAGCTTCAAGAAATTGGATTGCAAGACAGAGAACAAAACCAAAAAACTACCACAGTCTGTCTCCTATGTCAAAGGTTTGGCTGAAAAGATTAAAAAGATCATTTAGTGCATATGATATATCAGTTCATGGCTGAGCAGCTAATGAAAAAAAAATCCAGCAGAAGCTTTGAATATGCTTAGACCTTAAACTACAAAATAAGTACCAATTTCAATCTGTAATGCATAAGTTTACAACAAAAAAGCAATAAAATTCATCAAAACCGGATGTAAGAATGGATTTGGCACTACAAGCTGAAAGACAAAGCAAAAGAACTACTGATACAAAAAATAACTCATTACTTTCTACAAAAACTCATTAAATTGATGTTAACACGACTTCACAGTGCAATCTAAAACCCTTGAACTTCAGTTAAAACAATTTTCTATAAATTTAGTGACTACTTACTCAGCAATAGATGACCTAATATTTTAACAGAGCTAGAATCTTTGTACCTGTCAATGAGAAACTACACAAAGAAGAAGGCACATAATGACTTACTTCAGCCACTGATAACAAATATAAGATGTGCCCTTGACATATAAGATTCTAGCCTGAAATAGAAATTGAAGGAGAATCCATATTATCAACCTCTTGTAATAGATAACCTGGAGTAAAACGAAGAAGAACCATTACAAATTCAAACAAACAGTAATGGTGACAGCCAACAAACTCACACATCCCCACAACTCACTATCACTACAAAACTACTCATCACTTTATCCTGACTTCCAGTACGACCTTAAAATCACAACAGAATACTCATCCATGCAACTCATGTAGTTAGAAGAAATTCACCACTCACTACAATAACATTGCAGTCCATGTTACGATGTGGTGAAGCCAAAGTGATGAAGCTAAACTTCATTTCTGTCCATTACTTCATCCTGTATTATTTTAAAAAATACAAACAGAATCTTCTTCAAATAAACTTTCTCACCGACTGACATTTCCTTTCTATTGATGTTGCATTTATGAAACAACACTTTCTTTGTTTAATTTTTGTTGTTTTGTTTTTTTTCTCATTTATTTGTGTCTTATCAGCCTCAATTTATCTTCTGCCCTGAATGACCCTGCATGTATTTATAACAAGTACAACAGATATTCTGTAAGAAATAGCAAAAAGACACTGATTACAAGACCATTCCAACATATTAGTCTGGATGTCTCATGACATTGGATGCAAGGAAATATCTAGTTGTGTGGATTATTTTCCCCAAAACACTTTATCAACTCCAAGGAACTTAAATTGGAATCCTAGCTTATCAGACATTCTAATGGAATTGTGGAATCACCAATAAAGCAAATAAAAAGCAAATAAAAAAAATGTAATAATAAAAATAGTGATCCTTTTCTAGCCATACTGGAATTTATCACATACCACCAAAATCTGTAGAATATTCCCATTGCAGAGATTCTTTAGAAGACAGTTGAGAAGTATGTTGCCTCCAATGAGGATATTGATATCTCCATTCAATGCAGAAGAAATCAAAATGAAAACTACAAAATCCAAATCAATAATAGATGAATACTATGACAAAAAGCCCATGACCTGATAAAACTAAGAGAGGGTGACCAGATGACAGTGTAGCCATATAATTCATGACATATGGTCATGAATTATAATGATGGCTTCAATCATTCATATCATCAGAGGGTTGCTTTTTGTCTTTTCTATAATTACTTCAATGGAAACTTCCATGTGTAATTTATATATAACACTAGATTAGCTGCTTAAAATTTCTAAATGTAATCATAATTTCTATCATTGATAGTTTTCTTCCCTTGTACTTCTTGCCTCTGGAATTTTTGCCAGCCTTTTGTTTCCCTGGTGTTTATAATCTGAACAATGTCAAATGCAACACCAATCATCATCTCTATTATTGAACTGTTGTCTCTGTCTTTTCTTACTTTTCATTCTTAGTGGCTTTTTTGTCTTGTAAAATGAAAAAAATGAAAAAAAGACACTAATTAACAATGAAAATAGCAAAATTTAACTGTGGGTGAAAACAATCGGAAATATTTATTCTGAGTATATATAAAACACAATTTACATCAAATTTTGTTTTAAAAACTACACTATGTCAAATGTATATGAATTGGTCCCTGTTTTAAGATTTTGTTTTATGAAATATCTTCAAGATTGTTGAATATTGTATTTTCTATGCACAGAATAGAGAAATACTTAACTATAATAGATTTGTACATAAAAAAAGTTTAATGAATCAACAATGATTTTAAACAAAATGATAATTAAAACCAAAATACACATTCACTCCAAAAATGTACATAAACAGAAAATCAAAATAAATCTGATCTACATAACTCAGCAGAAATGGGAAATTCCAATTTCCCATAAATATTAAGTACCTTTACATTTCTTGTCACGACTTTATTACACTTGTTTTCTAATTAATCTTAATAAGTGAAACTTCCACTGTAATAGTTTCCAGAGTTAAGTGGAAATAAAAAGGTAAACAGACTTCACTTTTTTAATGACATCTTAGTTATATATATATGTATAAAGATGAACAAAAAGTGATAGGAAAAACAGGAATTTTCTGCTATATTATTTCTTTTTTAACTGTTCTCAACTAGTTTCAACCCTTAAGTCATCATCAGGGGAAAATTTCTTGTGAAAGAAATTTCTTATAGAAAGTTTTCTAAGTGTTTGCCAAGCCACAACAATTTTGGTGAAAACATGTACAAGAGGTTCATCTGTTCAGTGAAAACCATCTTCAGGTTAAATTCACTTGAATTGTTTTTTTTTCTTATGTATATATACATGAGGAATTTCTGAAAGTTATATGTGTGTGTGTGTATGTTTATGGTGAGGGCACCTGGTTAATAAGTTTTCAATTAGGTTTGGGAGTCGTTTGTTTCAAATTGGGTGGTCAGTGTGTTTGTTTATTTTTATAGGTGTTGGTGACTCCCACATTTTATTACCAGGATAGACAGTTAAGATTTATATTAAGTCCAAACAGATAAAAATATTTCATTTTTTAAATTTGTTTTCCTGTTTTTCCATTACCGATTTTATGTTGATGTCTTTCTCAATTCTTTCAATGATTGTAAATTTTGCATCTCTGTTAAAATCGGGATCCTTTGATTGGAAATGCTGTTCTACAGGTATTAATTGGTTGTGATCCATAGATTTGATTATGTGTCTAGTTGTTTAACCGAGAATAAAATGGTCATTCTGACTTTCCAACATATTTTTTTGGCAGTGTGTGCAGTCTAGTAAATAAATTATATTTTTACTTTTGCAATTTTGTGGTAAATTTTAAAGGTCTTTTCAGTTGTGGAGCTAGTGAATGAGTTGATTTTAGTTTGTTTTTAATATTACATGGTCGGCAAAATTTAGTGGATTTAATTGTAGGTTTCTTATTGATTAATTTATCATCTAGTATATTGTTGCTTCCTTTTATCATTTCACTGAAATTGTTGCTTCCTCTTATCATTTCACTGAAAAGGAAGTTTCATCGTAGTTCAATGGTTAGTAAGTTAGTCTTGTAGATCAATTACAGATGAATAGAGAGTTTGATCCATGCTGAATGCCATATACTTGTGAGCTTGTTTCACATGCTATGCATGATAGACAGTTTGGGTAAATAAGGCAATCGTGTCATAATGGTTAGCAAGCTACTCTCACACTTCCATTAATATTGAATAGTGTGTTGCTCCTCGCTGGGTGCTCCATACTTTCAACATTGTTATAAAGAAATATATATCTAATGTAGATGGGTTATCCTCCTTGCTCCATATACCCCTGGGCCACAATTGTTGGCACCAGAATTCAAAGATAAGTATCTTCCTCTTTTTCAACCAACATCTCAAAGACAACGAACGTCAAACTGTTGATTCTAGTATATCAGCAGAGAAAACGTAAAGAGCCGTGTATAAGTATATTAAACCATTTAGCAAGGACTTCAATTAAGTGGACTAATATTCATTTATATCTATATAATACAATATAGCCGCAAGCAGAATGATGCCATGGACACCAATGAAAACATCAATGTCACGTCGCCTGGCATGCAGCACAAGCCCGAGGAGGAAATGGAGATTGATGTCACAGGTGCGGCAGAGAGTGATTTAAGAGAGTGCCTACATCCAGTCGATCCCCTGCTGTTGATTCAACGCTCCTGTCACAGGATATGTGCATCAAGAACCTTGTCCCAACAAATGCATGGACAATCACACAAATACTCAGGTGCATACAAAACATGATGACCACATTGGTTCATTCTATAGTCACAGGGGGGAGGGGCATGCATAAGTAGAGTAATCTGCCCCTGTGTTTAGTCTAAATAGAGGTGATTTGCCCTTGTCAGTATAAGTATAAATAAAGAGCTGGAAAGCGGCCATTTGCAATTTGTCTACCAACATTTGAACTGCTGACCATGTCTTCCATATTTTATAACAGGCTCCGCACAACTGCATATCACCCTTAAACCTATGGAATGATTGAAAGGCTACATTGCACTCTAAAAACAGCAATCATGATGAGGAAGCAGAGCTGGTTGGATACATTACCAATAATATTGCTTGGTATTAAGAATATGCCTAATGACCAAGGTTTCTCTCCACTTACTGCTGTTACAGGAACTCAACTATTACTTCCAAAACCAGTGACCAAAGATGACATTAAAAAAAATTGCCAAGGAAATACAAGAGTTGGATATAACCTCCTTTCAGAAGGACAGTTACATACATCTCAGAAATCCTTTGTAACCAAAGAACTTAAAACATCAACACATGTATGGCTGCCAACAGACAGACTTCAGAAACCCCTGGAAGCTCCATATTCTGGGCCATACGAAGTCATAAGAAAAGAAAATTAACATTTTATCATAGAGCCTAACTGATAACATGAAAAACAAACCCTCTCCAATATCTAAAATACAGCAAAATACACCACAGGAACCAATTATCACGTGGTCAGGTAGACATGTTTGTTTTTCCAGACATAAAGACACACACACACACACACACACACACACACACATATATATATATATATATATATATATATATATATATATATATATAAATAATTGGTAATTTGCTTGAAGCATTGTTAAGTATGTTATAATATATTAATAATTTGAAGGCAATTACAATGCGTATAAAAATAAAAAACAAAAAGATGTTTTTTGTCTTATTGATTTCAAAGAAACTTTATCTTCAGAGACGAAAATCAGAAATGAACGTGCTTAAGTTGTTTTTTTTTGCGTGTTGATACTTTTTTTTCTTTCTTTTTTCTTCTTTTTTTCCTCTTCTTCTTTTTTTTCTTTCTCCTCCCTTCCCCCTTCTTTATGTTATGAATGAAATGGGTGAATAACTGTAATTTCTCTTCTTTTTTTTAAAATATTTTTTTGAGAACGAATGTGTATCCAATATTGTCTGTTTATCATCCGGTGAATATTGCAATGTATCCATTCAATTCAAAATAAAAAATAAAAAGACGGTTACGTGGAAAAATTCTTATGTTTAGCTTTCATTTTCTTTTCTTTCTCTTTCCCTCTTTGTTTCGGTTCTTTCTTTTTCCCTCCCTTCTCTAATTTTCTATTTTATATAATATATATATATATATATATATATATATATATATATATATATAATTAATATTAATAAGTCATCCACAGACACGTGTTTCTGCATATCATGCCTCTTCAGTGTGGCTAGACACAACTATCCTTGGGTAGGGTTCGAACTGATATATATATTATATATATATATAACACGCCTACACACACACCTGACAAGAGATTAATTTTTCTTCTAATACATTCTTATCGGAGCTCTGCTACTTAGATGGGGATGTATTGTGGGGATTAATAAACATGAATAAAACCAAATAAAATAAAATAAAATAAATTGAATAAACATATAAAAAAAGACACAATGTAGCATGTTCCCAGAAAGGAGCCATTATCTCAGCCTGGGCAAATGCATACAATACTTGGAATACTAGTCCAAACTAGAATCTGACATTAGTGATGTTTGGAGGTGTGGGGAACTGCCAAATGGCTTCTGTCATTTTTTTCATAGGTTTTAAGCCATCTACTGTTATCTGGAATCTGGCAAACTCCATTTCCTTTCCTGCAAAATAGAACTTCAGGTTGAAGACTATGTCTTATCGCAATGGGTGATGTAATCTATTGTGTGCCAAAATACTGTTTCTATTGAATCATCCCAGAGTATAATATTTCATTGTTACGTTATCTGGGTGCCAGGAATAACTTTTCTATGGAGACTTGCAATAAGATCTCTGATATTCCCTTTGTTGGATGTATACATGTAATAAGAAAAAAAAGTTAAGATTCATTAGATTTTCATCAGAGAAGAATAGTGCATTCAATATCACACAGGGATGAACTGCAAGGATGACATAAGGCATGAATAAATTGGATCATAACAATTTTATTACTGAATTATTATCAAAAAGATATAACAGGAAGTTGGGGGAGCAGGAATTTTATTCCTTTCCTCCTTTTCCTTCCCGCTCAGATGAAATTCAACTCATGGTTGATTCGGGATAAAGTGGAGGAGGAGAATGAATGAGGGGTTGAATGAAAAGGTTCAGATTATCAAAATTATCTTGAGTTAGAGTCTTATGAATGGTTGCTAGTTTTAGATTAATTTAACTTGATTTTACTGTTACTATGGGTATTAATGTTAATGTGTATGTATACACATTGAGGGTTTAGATATAATGGAAATTAGGGTACTTAATTTGCTGTAGATTGTTGTTGTTCTCTTTCTTTAACTTGTGCTTTTGTAGTTTTATTCTTTTCATTTATTTATTTCTCTCGGATTTCCTTGTGTTGTTATGGGTGATGGCTAGAGAAAGAAAAAAAGGAAGAAATTTGAAAAATACATTTCATGTTCAGTGAGAGACATTATACTTCCATCTTGGACAGCGGTGGAGGGTAGCTGATACCATTCATTCAAAAAAAAAAAAATCAGTTTACTACTAATTGCCACGGGGTCAGGGTAGCAGCTTATGGCTATCAAGATGACCAGGGGTGGCAGGCAGAACCTCCTCTGCCCAGCTTGTTCCGTTTCCACTTTCTTTCCCTTTCTTTACCCACGACGCTGGAGAAGAAAAGAGAAGAGAAAAGGAAGAAAAGAATGGAAAAGGGAAGACAACTACACCCACTTCCAGATACAATGCGCAAGACCAAAGTGACTGGAAATTGGGGCAAAGAAAAAGAAACTGAATCCCTTTGTACAGTGGGTCATCATAGTGAGAACAGGGCTTGGCAATGGCAGAGAGCAGGGTTTCGTAGGGTTTGACAGAGCAGAATTTTGTTACCACTTTCTCCTTGGTAAAACTTTCAGGCTGACATTTAAGTTAGATTCAATTCACACAATGTTAACCCTTTCTATGGAATGAATATTCAGTCACAATAGAATTTGTTTCTATGGTTGAGAATTTGCCCATGGCTAGCAAGAGGGGGTAGCCCTCAGCTACCTTCCATTAGGCCTCATATGTGTGTGTATTCCTTGAATCTAAACTACTAACTGTAGAGACTTTTTCAAATTCACGCCTTTCTCTCTCTATCACTCCAAAGGATCATGACTGGACCTTACTCATTCCCTTCTATCCTGTATGATAGTAGAGTAGTATAGAGAGATGGTTGGTTGGTTGATTTTAATGGCATATCAACCCATCTTGTGTTATTTCATGCCAAGAGGTTAGAAAGTAATATATGTTGTGTATTTATATTTACACTTTTGTAGTTAACGGTTTTAACAATGTGTTAGCATCATTGGGGATAATGTTAAGGGGTTAGTTTTGGATGGTATTGATCAGGTTCATATTTATATTCTGTGATATAATTTTATTTCCCTCAAAAAGGACAGAATATCTTCTATGTTGACTTTTTCAAATAGATCTTTCATATTATTTGCATTAATGTAATTTCTGATGTGGGTAAAACCTCCACATTTTATGAATAAGTGTTTAATAGGGCAAGGTGTTTGACATTGTTTCACATTGTGGTTGTTGTTATTGTTTGAGTATAAAGGAGTATAAATCTTGTGTGACCAATGTGTAATTGAGACACAATGACTTGTTCCTTTCTAGACTTTCTTAAGGCTGGTCTCCAATCACCCAAAGTGGGTTTAATTAAGAAGAGTTTATTGTGGATGTTGTTATTCTAGTGTCATTGCCATTTTGTATGAAGGAATCTAATAATTTTAGTTTTCCAGTCAATATATGGAATCTTGAATTTTTCGAGGTTCAAATCTAGAGTCAATTTAGCTGCTGAGTCAGCTTTTTTGGATCTGATGTGGCTTGGGTTCCAGAATATGAGAATCTCCTTAGAGTTAGATATGGACTCAGGAGTTTAGTGATGAGAGGGTCTTCCCGTTTTTAATTTCGTAATGATGGTAGGACAGAGAGTGAATCTGAGAATATAATGAAGGTTTTGTGGTTGTTTTCAGAGATGATACTGAGTGCTAGATCTATAGCATGGGCTTCAGCTGTAAAAATAGAGCTTTCCTTTGGGAGAGCTTTTCTTATGATTTCCTTATTTAAAACTATAAAGATGTGGAGGTGGTTTGGGTGGTGTTCTAGAATATTGAGGAGTTTATCTCGGTAAGTGTTAGGATGGAGTTTTGGTTTGGGAAACTTGCTTAGTTTGAAGATCACTTTAGGTATTTTAATGATCCAAGGTGCTATTTTAGGTATGATGGTTTCGTGTATGATGGTGAAAGGGATTGTACACATTGGGTTGTTGCTCTCTGTCCGACCTTTGCACATTAAATGATGTGGTAGTGGGTATATCGTTATGGAGTTGAGTGGTTGACTTGTCTGTGGTTTCCAGCCTGACCAACCTTTCAAACTTCTGTTCCAGAGTGGTGAGCCTCTGTCAATATTATACTTTGGTGTTCAATATTAGAAAGCTCTGCCACTATTTGTCCAGCAACCATATTCCCAGAATAGTTTACCTGCTGGCCACCACTACTTTCACTTGAGCAGGTCACTGTAAATTGAATTTCTTGGCCTTGTAATCAGGCTAAGAAATGCATAATTGACTCAAGGTTATCATTATGTGTAATCTGTATATGATTTTAACAAGTAAAAATCTATGTTAATTTTTTTACCACAGTTCTAATTAATCTCACATTAAAGTAATGTTTTACAACTTAAAATGAATGAAAAATGTCATTAATTAAGAATTTTATCACGTAAAAAGTTAATGCCAATTATTTTGTTAGGTTTAATTTTTAGAATACTTTTTTTTCCATGACTTTGTTTTTATTCTAAAAAAATTATTTAAAAATGTCATTATTTTATCAAAGTTATTCTAATAGTTTTCTCTATGATATTGTTATTTATATAAACAAATATATTGATAAAATTTAATTCTTAATGAGTAATTTGTGTTTACTGTTTTTCTTTAAAGCATTTAAAAACTTTGAATCTTAGTTTTTAAGTTTACCATTAAAAACATAAAATAGAAGCAAATTTAATGTTTTTATATTACATGTTTGAAGAAAAGGTCATTTAAGAATGTTGTTGTATGTAAAGTTGATGTCATAAATAAATTTATTAATTCGATATTTCAAGTTTTTAGATATCGAAAATGTCTATCTTTTCTTTTTTGTCTAGTTATATTCTCTCTGTTTGAAAATATCTATATCTTATTCTGCTTGTATTCTCTGTATATGAAAAAAAAAAAAATTTTGAATAAACTTCTTTTTTTACTGTTTAAAACTAACTTGAATAACATTTTATATGCAAGGTATGATAAAAAATGTATTGAAATATCTTAATTTTGATATTCAAAATTCAAATGAAGATGTGTACACCCTTTCTCACTGTTAAAAGGTGTCCATCTCACAGTGTTTACCCACTCTGTTTGGTAATCATTAAAAGAGGTGGATGACTTTCTCTTTTAATCTATGTACTTAGATTTTCTTGGTCAAGCTACTATGAGAGAATTTATCTAAATGGTCACCCAACTTTTAAAAAAAAGAAGCTTAGAAACCCATTTTTTTAAGATTTAGGTTAATGCTACCTTTCTAAGTATAGAAAATAATACAAGCGTCATTCAATAAATAAAGGTAACTTTAAAAAAATCAAAATACATATTTTTTAGATTTTTTTCCATTGCATTGTTTGGAATTGGTTTATAGCAAAAAATATTTTCATCTTGCAAAAATATTTATTCAAAATGGTAGCAAATCAAACGAAGTGCTCCAGGCTTTAACAGAGGTCTGTCATCAAATCTTTTGTGGCCTAGAAGTGCAAACCATGTAAAAAAGGTTTAGTAAAAAATATACAAATGGGCTAAACATGAGTTTGCCACTATAAGCTTGAGTTGAAAAGACAGTCCATGGAATTGAAACACACTGATTCTTCGGTAAAAATAAAAAAGTTCTGGGTGAAGTGGTCTGGAACATCAAAAGATTGATTTCCTTGAAAAAGGTACAAGTCCTTAAGCAAAATTCACTTTATCTATTGAATTATCCTTGTACATTAGTTATTTATTCGAAATATTTATTAATTTTCAGGGTTTTTCAAGGGTATCTGAAAATCCAGCACTGTCTTCTGCACAAGTATATGGTATAAAAAGGCAGAGTATTTATCGAGAACATCCCACTATCCTGCTAAGGAAAATGCAATACATTGATTTGCTATCCAGGATAAGTTTCCACCATTTCCTTTATTTTTCATTTTTTTTTTTTTTTTACTGAACTGTTATATTTTAGTTGTTATTTTCTTAGTGGCTTGAGGGGGTGCAAATCTAAAAACTATAGCAGGTGAGTGAATTGTTGCAAGTTGAAGATGTAGTTTTCAAATGTAGAATGTTAAAGTAAAAAAAAAGAAAAAAAAAAGTTAAATGTTACATTTTTATAAAATTTCTTTGTATATTACCGTAGACACTTCCTCAGCAGGAGATTCTGCTTAAATAGGGAGGCAGTTTAAACTGAGATTTGAATTAATGTTCTTTTATAGCTGACAAATCTAAACATGTACTTAAATATTTTTTTCACTTATTTGAAAATATAAATTTTAATGCTAGAAATGGACATACTATTATTTTAAATGATTTTTATTTATTAATTAGATATAAAAATGATACCTTAAAAAAATTATGGATGGACTTAACTGTAATATCTATTTTAAAGAATTCTGATTTGTTTCCCTTGGATATTTAGGGCTATGTCTTTCTCTCTCTTTCTCCCTCTGTCTCTCTCTCTCTCTGTCTCGCTATATATATATATATATATATATATATATATATATATATATATTATATTATATTATACTAAAGCTGAGGTTTTCATCTTTCTTAAAGGATTTTTTTCTATTTATGTTATGGACACAATATTTATACTTAGATATTCCTTGGTTTTAGCACTACCCATTGTTTTAAAAAAATCAGTTTAATTGGTTTTAATTAGGCGTAATTAGCAATTAAGTCAACAACCGACCAATCCCTGTCTAAATTACACCTGACGCTCTTCCACTCTCCCTCTATATAGAGTTAACGTGAGTGGGAGAGTTAACGGGAGTAGTCGAGTTAACCGTAGTGGGAGGGCCCCACAGCCTGTAAAAAATCAGCACTGAAACCCCCTCCTAGCACCTCCTAACTCTAGCTACCTAGAGTTAGGAGGTGCTAGGACCACAAACTGACTGCTGATACTGCTTGCTTGCTCTCTCTCTCTCTCTCTCTCTCTCTCTCTCTCTCTATCAGTGATACTTATACTAATACTTAAAATTTCTTAAGAATGTAAATAAGACTGACTTCTGAAGACGGTTGGAAAATTAAAACGAAAAGATTTTTGGTGGTCCCCAATAACAGTTTAACTACAGTCTATGAATTAACATTTTGCGAATTAGGTTACGGTTTTAGGGGATTAAAGTTGTTTTTAATTACGTATTGCTTAAAAGAAATAAACAGCAAAAAAAACAACAAAAAATTACTATACATTTAATGAATTATTGAATCTATTATTGAGACATATATATCTATTTCAATCAGTTCATTATCTATCTATCTATATCAGTCAGTTCATTATCTATCTATCTATCTATATCAGTCAGTTCATTATCATATAGTTGTTTGTGTTAGTATTGCAGTGTATAATTTCAATTAAACTTAGTTTTAAAAAAATATTTTCAACATTAAATGTATAGTAATCTGAGTTTTTTGTTTATTCTTTAAAGCAATACGTAATTAAAATCAACCTTAATCCCCTAAAACTGTAGCCCAATTCGCAAAATGTTAATTCATAGACTGTAGTTAAACTGTTATTGGGGACCACCAAAAAACTTTCCGTTTTAATTTTCCGACCATTTTAAGAAGTCAGCCAAGATTCGTACACTAGGTGACTTAAAATTGTTTTCCTGGCTGTAAAAAAAATTAAATACAATTTATGTCATGTTTTAATATAGATTTAAAAAAAAAATACTTTAATTATTAATTTTTAAAACTTATAGGGTCAATAAATGTGAGTGAAAATGTAGGAAGAGTGTTAAGAGTAAACCTACTTTTATGCTTATTTTACCAGCTCTGTAAATATTTCTTATTGAATGCAATTAATGTTAAAATAAAAACACATATTTAACACAAACGTTTATTATATATATTTATATTTTGTGAATGATAAGGATACCAAAACTTCTTTTGGTATTATTCGCTGAGTTCCATCTCGGCCTCCTGCCTTAAAAAAAAAACGCTAGGTGATGATAGGTAAAAAACAAACCCACCTATGAATGAAGTCCCTAGCTGAAGCGGTGCCTGCTGTATATGAAAAAATAATTTGTCGATTGAATTTTTGAAAATATTAAAAAGAAAAAAAAAGAAAAAAAATAGCGCTTTAGGCGTTTTACCAAAATATTTAATGCTATATTTTACCAGGTCGGTTTGTTTTTTTACCTATCACCACGTAGGGTTTTTTAAGGCAGGAGGCCGGGACTGAACTCTGCGAATAGTATCCTTCTTTTAAATGAAAAATATCAGGCACTAGCAAAGTTGCAGTAAAATCTATATTTTACAAAATAACCCCCCGGTTGAAAAAAAATTACTAACAATCATGGAACTATCCGATTACTGAAATTTTCAGTGTTGATTTATCAATGAATGGATTTTATAATGCATCATCTATTTTATTTCAAAACTTTATGACTTTTTTCAGGTCACTTAAATTTTAGCCCACCACATGTTTTTTGGTGGGGGTGCAAAATATCTAAAGTTGAAACTAATTACAGTATGAGTAAAAAGACAAAAGACTGAAGGTGTAAATAGAAGGGGAAAAAAATTAAGGGAGCTATCCAGGTAGAAAATAAGTATCGAAAATCGGAAAATAAAATGTAAACTAAAAACTAAGAAATCATTTTGTAGATTTTTTTTTTTACTCTTTTGGATTTAATTGACTATTATCTTATGAAAGAAAAATATACATCGACATTTGTTCTGTTTAAAAGGAGGGCGTCCTAAATTTTCAATATAGTGTTTCTACAAAAATTATTAGTTAACAATAATAAACTAAAGTAGTTATTAAATAGATATTTGTTTTTAAAATCTAGAAATAGGAAATTTGAAACTTAAAATTAGGCGTTTCATATTCAAAATGAATTTTAAATATTAATTTACCATAGCAGAAATACCTAATTAAGTCAGAAGGTTTTGAAATAAAATAACTGATGCATTATAAAATTTATTTATTAATAAATCAACACTGAAAACTTCATTAGAATTGGAAAATTCCCAGATTTTTGGTAATTTTTTTCAATAGGTAGGGAAGGGTAAAATTATTTTGTAAAATACAGATTTTACGTCATCTTAGACAACGTTGATGTCCATGTTTACGATAAATTGGCACAAAATTGACTGAAAAATAGTTTAAAATGTATTAAAAATAAATTACATTATTGTGATTTTTTAATAATCTAACCCAAGCTCAATGGGTGACCCAACGGGTCACATCTTTTCTAGTATATATATATATGTGCAATATTAACCAAGGAAGGTATTAAATTTGAAAAAAAAGTTTCTTAATTTTAAAACGATTACCAAAAATCAGAGAATTGTCCAATTTTAATGAAATTTTCACCAAATCATTATTCAATGACTTCATTTTAATAATACATAACTTATTTTATTAAAAAAAACTTGAAAAAATAATTTTTTTATGAATTCAGAATGTAGAGCTTGACTTTTGAGGAAAAATTTTTTTTTACATTTCTAGAAAGATCAAACCCTGAAGAACATATAAGAAAATAAAAATTCAATACCTGAAAAAAAAAAAAAAACGATTTGAAAATGAAAAAGTTATTTTCTTAAAACTCAAAAAACAATTTATGTAGCATGTTTTTTTTTTGTTGTTTTTTTTTTTTAGTTTTAAAAACAATATTTTTCTTTGAATTGATAGAAAATAAAGTATTTTTCTGATTCAATTGGCCTATATTTATTCACTTAAAAATTTAATAGTGAATTTTAAATGTCTGGAAGGTGGCATATATGGGGTTACAAGAGATTTTGTGTTTTAGGTTTAAGAGGTGGTTGTTGGTTATTCTTGGTGCGTGTTCTTAGGGTTTTATTTTTAACCCGATCTCATTTGGTGGTCATGCTAAAAAGGAAGGAATTCAATAACTTTTCCTAAATCATAAATAATTATCTATTGAAACATTCTGAAAAAAGGGGATAACTCAATGTTTATTCTTGCCTATACATATTTATATATATACTAGCAAAAGTACTCGGTCTATGACCGGACGAAAACATTTTTAGGAACTAATATAGATTTAGATGACAACCTGTGGTGTTTGCCGAGTAGTCCATCACATGCACCGTTACTTGGGCTAGAAGGGCAGTCGGAGAAATCCCTCCAATCAATCGGGTGGTCATGTCAAGCCCTAGCACCTATATGATTGTTTCTACCATATGGCTCTGATGGTAAAACTGAATCTAGAAGTGAGGTTCCAATTATGGAGTTCTGGGAAGTGGAGTACCCCTTCATTGCCATTACTCCCAGGCCCACATTGACCCGGGGGTAGTACTTGTTAGGCCCATCAAGTACAACCACTTACAGGTCCGATCTATTAGTCTAAATAGATAAAAAATGAGTTTTAAAAATATGTTTAAAAAATGAATTAGAAATAACTTGAATATTCAGTAATAATGAATAAAACAAACATAACTTCGGCATGAATTGTTTTAAAATCTCAATAACATGTTTGTTTTCGTACGTATTTTTACTTCAGACAAAGCATCCGTTTTTGGGCAGAATTTGTTTAAAATGCATCATAAATTAATTACATATGTAATATCATTTTGCTTTTTTACTGATGCTCATTATCTGTTTTAAAACAATTTCAATGCCTGTGAACAAATGGGGTGTGTTGCATGAGGAACTAAATCAGGGCTGTCACCGTTTTACGGTGACGTTCGCCGGTTTCTGTTTCGCCCTGTAGTAGTAGTATATAAACACGAGGTGAACAGAACCAATTGAGTTACTGTTGATCGAATGGTCAGACAGGAACGACACATGGTGGCAACGAGAGGATAAAGAACGTCTCAAAGAAGAAAAAAAAAAGAAATGTTTCTGACTTGGCAGGAGTGGTCAACAAAGCAGATGATCTTCTGGTGGTGGGCAAAGGCAAAACCATGGAGGAAGCTATGAGGGATCATGACAAAAATCTTACAAACCTGTTACACAGATGTCGTGAGTGTGGGATGCAGCTGAATGCTGAAAAAATGGATTTAAGACGAACTTCTCTATCATTCATGGGTCATGTGGTGACCAGTGAGGGTTTGTGCCCTGATCCGGAGAAGATCAAGGCCATAAAAGGGATGCCATCGCCAACGGATGTGAAGGGAGTACAACGCTTGGGTGGGTTCGTGAACTATTTGGCAAAATTCCTACCACACATTTCGGACGTGATGGCTCCTATTCGCAATCTCACCAAAACAGATGTGCCTTGGACATGGTCCCAAATCCATGAAGAAGCATTTGAGGAAATAAAAAAAATTGGTGAGTGAAGCACCTGTGCTAAGGTACTACGATCACAGGAAACCTCTAGTCATCCAATGTGATGCAAGTGAGAAGGGCTTGGGAGCAGCACTGCTGCAAGAAGGTCAACCACTGGCCTATATCAGTCGGGCCCTTACAGACACAGAAACTCGGTATGCCCAGATCGAAAAAGAGCTGCTTGCTGTAGTCTATGCATGTGAACGGTTTCACCAATATACATTTGGTCAACACGTTACAGTACTGAGTGATCATAGGCCTTTCGAAGCAATAATAAAAAGGAATTGGGAAAGTGCCCCAAACGCTTGCAGAACATGTTGATGAGGCTTCAAGGATATAATACTATGGTTCTATACCACCCAGGCAAGAAAATGTACCTTGCAGATACATTATCAAGATTATATATCCATGTAGTAAGCGCTGAAGATGATGATGAGGATGAGGATGTGAGGGAAACCAAATACATTCCTGTAACAGAGAGGAGGTTGTGCGAGCTGCGATCAGCCACGAAGGAAGATAGAAGTATGCAGCAATTACAGAAGGTCATACTGGAAGGATGGCCAGATGACAAATTACACCTGGACCCAGATGTGAGACCATATTTCAACATTCGAGATGAAATGACCGTACAGGATGGATTAATTTTTAGAGGAAACCGTGTGATAGTTCCGCCAAGCCAGCGGGCCGTCTTGAAAGAAAAATTGCATTCCACACATTTGGGAGTAGAAGGATGTTGCAGAAGAGCTAGAGAATGCTTGTACTGGCCAAATATGAACAGTGATATCAGGAACTATGTGGCAAAGTGTCCAACATGTAGAAAATATGAAGTTGCTAACCCGGCAGAACCTTTAATGGTCCATGAAATTCCGGAGAGACCGTGGGCAAAAATTGGAGTGGATCTGTTCATGTTTGCAGATAGGGACTATCTATGCACCGTAGATTATATGAGTAATTTCTGGGAGATTGATCATCTCCCAAATATACAAGCAAAGACTGTGATCACCAAGCTGAAACATCATTTTGCACGATACGGGATTCCAGATCAGGTTGTCACAGACAATGGAACACAGTTTAGTGGACAGGAATTTGCTACCTTTGCGCAAAGATGGTGTTTTACGCATACACCTGTCAGTCCTTACAACAGCAAAGCCAATGGAAAAGTGGAATCTGCAGTAAAAATGGCAAAAAACCTATTCCGGAAGGCAAGGGACGATAATGCTGATCCATACCTAGCGATGTTGGATCACAGGAATACACCCGCTAAAGGTCTCCTGTCACCTGCACAGAAGCTGATGTCAAGGAGAATGAAAACACTTCTTCCAACCAGAGAAGATCTGCTGAGACCAGAAATACCCAGGAACCTGAAAAGTACTATGAAGTACAACAGCAAGAAACAAGAACAGTACTTCAACCACAAGGTGAAATCACTTCAACCTTTATTTCCTGGAGATGTAGTGCGTGTGAAACCGCATGTGAAAGGACAGAAAGAATGGAAAAAGGCAATTGTGGTGCAAAGACTGGATACAAGGTCATACCACGTCAATGTTGAGGGGCAGCTGCGTCGACGGAATAGAATAGACTTGAAAAAAACAGCAGAAGAAACCCCGTTACCATCATTGGGTCACCAGTCCTACCACATAAATAGCGAGGCATCAGCAACCCCAAGACCTTGTAGAGATGTGAGTCCTACCCAACAAAGACCCCAGGAAAATACATTGAGGGAAATTGTGGGTCTGGCATCAAGTCCAACAGAATCAAGTCCGGAGACTGAGAGGACAGCAGAGGATGCAATGAGGAAAACTCGATCCGGAAGGATAGTCAAGACTCCAGTGAAATTGAGGGACTACACCAAATAAATTGAGTCCAGAGTGAAAGGGCATGCATGCCTAGATCATGAGGACATAGTTGTCTACTAATCGTTTAGAGACAGTTAAAATAGGAAAAAAAATCCCTTCTTTTTCAGAAGAAGGAAGATGTTGCATGAGGAACTAAATCAGGGCTGTCACCGTTTTACGGTGACGTTCGCCGGTTTCTGTTTCGCCCTGTAGTAGTAGTATATAAACACGAGGTGAACAGAACCAATTGAGTTACTGTTGATCGAATGGTCAGACAGGAACGACACAGGGTGGAAGGTTTTTTTTCATTTATTTTAGAATTTTTATTACAGTTAGGAACCAGTCGATGCTACTTCAAAGCTCGAATTGTGCCGACAGGACAAGAGATGGTGTGGGAGGGTAGTTTTTGTTTTATTAGAAATGAACATTGTATTTTTCTTCATACAGTAAGAGAGGTGGGTGAGGAGGTGTACACACATCAAATAGTAAGAGACCGACTCTACTGTCTGGGAAGTTCAAAACTAAACTTATGAGTTGGGTGGGAGTGGTGGAGGAGTGAGTATAAGGTATTTCTTAATATTTTCTTAATCACTGAATTATATTGCTTAATAATTAAAAATCAAAAGCCAAATTTAGCGTGTTTCTTAGGACATTAATGTTAATGCAAGAATATGAATCAGAGTAACTTCCCGTTTTGGACTTATACGTCAACATGTACATACCAAACTTCCTTTTATATATATATATATATATATATATATATGTGTGTGTGTGTGTGTGGAAAAAATATTTGAGGTGGGCCCTCTACTCACACGGATGGCATTGGCTGGAATGGTACCGTCTAATATGAAATATCGAAGGCAAGATCTGAGCCTGACCAGAATTTATACCTTTTTACCGGGAAGGGATATGGTGCAGGTCTGCCTTATGTATAAATAGACTTCAGATGACAGATGTATGTCACATGATCGTTTGATGTTGTACCATTGTTATCAGACCAGACATTCGGAAATTTAGCAACCCCTTTTAAACGGAACAAATATTTGTTATAACAGAAATAGATATCTCTCTTGATTCACAATTTTACTAACACAATACATCTACTCACCAACAAAATGAATTAAAAAAGAGAAAAAAACAAACAAAACAAAACACTTCGAAACTGAACCTAAGTTACTGATAATTGTAACATAACCCAATACATCTACTCACCAACAAAACAAATTAAAAACAAAACAAAACACTTTGGAACAGAACATAAGTTACTGACATCAACCGGATGTTAACCCCATGGCAGCTTAATCGAAATGAACAAAAAACAATCGTTCTACACATAGGCTCCAACCAAACTTCCGGTCGAAAAACAAAATTTATAAACAATTAAAAATATCCTCTATTTAATGTTTTTCAACCAATAAAAAATATTCCCCCCCAAAATCCTTCAAAGGTATCTCGAGCCTCTCACCAGCTATAAAAAACACTTAAAGTCGATAGGCAGTTGACCTCAGGCTGTCAGAGAGATCGTCGCCAAACCAAGCCGAGAACAAGGAACCGCCATACCTCCGTCCCACACCGCACCCCGCAGAGCCAAATCATCAGCCAGAAAAAGGCTTTCAACCCCACATCACCGAGCGAAAAGGAATTATCATCTCAACAATTCCAGCTTTTGTTTATTTTTAAATAAACAAAATTAATCCAACATTTTTCGTCTGTTTTCCTTTTTGCTACCATACACTTTTTTGTGATATTACATATTGATGTATATTTTCTTCTTTTATAAGATTAATTAAATCTTAATTAAATGATTATCGAAATGTAGGTACCACCAAAATACGTCACGTGATCAGTTTAGGCCATATAGAAGGAAGAAACGTAAATATTTTTGAACTTAAAAAAAGAAATCTCGCAAAAATGAAATAACGAATATAAAGTGTTGTTACAAAGGAAAACATTTAATTCAAAGATCAAATTATCCGATTGGGGAAAAATTACTCAAAATACTTGAAAAATACGTAAAACAGTCCGTTTTGTTTTACAACAGCGTCAGTTTCTTTATTGATATTTTTAGTAGAATTCTGTATTCATTGTTCTTTTACTAAAAAGCTCTAGCATTGCAACTTATAAAAATCTTCTGATATTTTGTCGGTTCATTTTTTCATATCTTATAAAATAAAATGGGGGTGGGGAGAGACCTCGTAAAAAATATATTTTAGGAAAAAACTATTTCAGACATATTTTCATCAAAAGGTAAGCAATTTTTGAAATTTTCGTGAAAATCGGACCATTAATTGATTTTCATAGAATTTTTTAAAAGCCATAACTTGTTTTTGGCTACGTTAAATTTCAATTGATTTAACGGTGCAAAAATGTAAACATTGTTTTTCGTTCATAATTTTCATTATTTTAATTTTTTAAAAATCATCAGGAGTTATTTTAATGTTTCTTTTTTTTGAATAGACAAAAACATTTCAATATATCAACCTTTATGTAAGTTTCATTGTGTTAAATATAGGGGGGCGGTAAATTTCACAGGGAAAATTGGTGGTACCTATTGAAATGAGTAAAAAAAATCTCCAAAAATTTTTAAAAAGTTTTTATTCATTTTATTTTACGATTTTCGGTACTTATTTACTACCGGAACTGATTCCTTAAAACATTTTCTCTTCTATTCCCACCTTTGGTATTTTGTCTTTTTATTTATGTAGAAAAAAGTATCAATCACATCCCCACCGATATTTTGCACCCCAAAAATAAAGGGGGGGGGGGTCAAAGTTAAATGAAAAAAATCTAATGCATTATAAAATTCATTCATTGATAAATCAACACTGAAAATCGGATAATTCCTTGATTTTTGGTAATTTTTTTCAAACTGTTTAAATTTGTTTTGTAAAAACACAGATATTTTAACAAATTGGGTATACCTAAGCAATACATACAATACATAATGATAATATTAGTGATACAAAGATACCAGTCAACTTGGGCAGTAAAATAAAAAGATCTACCACTAAAAGTTTAGAACTGAAAACCCAACAAATTTGGATCAAAATGTTTAATTAAATACATTGATTAAATAATTTAGGGACTGGCAAAAAGAAAATCTGATACTACGAGTTTTAAAAGCGAATTAAGAATAATTAAATCTATTATTTAAGGTTAAACTTTGTCTAAATCGATAAGTAGTAACATAATAACCATCATTAAAAAAAGAAAAATATAATTACATATGCAGTTTATTTTTAAAAGAATTAAAACTATTTGTTTTGGTCAATTTCGACGCGATCCGCCATTTTGGCTGTTTTTCAATGGTTTTAGACGCTTGTTTACAATTTTAACGTAACATTTGGGATGGAAATTTTTTTTACCAAAAATCATATAATTATCCGATTTTAATGAAATTTTCAGTATTGATTTAACAATTAATGAGTAAAAAAGAAATCCCAAAAAAATAAATAATTTATTATTTTTTTACATTTTATTTTTCGATTTTCGGTACTTATTTTCTCATAGAAGTGCAACCGTAAAATTTTTTGTTTTCTTTCTATTCATAAGTTCGGTCTTTTATCTCATTATTTATACTGTAATTAGTACAATATATGACCAACTTGAAAAACATTTTACGCCCCCAACATAGGGGGGGGGGGGTCAAAATTAAGCGACCTGAAAAAAATGAGAAAGTTTTGAAATAAAATAAATAATGCATTATAAAGATCATTCATTGATAAATAAACACTGAACATTTCATTAAAATACGATAATTCCCTGATGTTTGGTAAATTATTTTCTGTAGGGGGGCTAAAGTCATTTTGTCAAAAACACATTTTAGGCTCAGTTTGCCAGTCCCTACTCTACTGCTTTTTTATGTCATTATTATAATGTAGCTATAGGCAAATTTGTCATCTGCTAGGAATTTTAAAAGCGAATTAGAAATAATTAAATCTATTATTTAAGGTCAAACTTTTTCTTAATCGATAAGTAGTAACATAATAACCATCATTAAAAAAAGAAAAATATAATTACATATGCAGTTTATTTTTAAAAGATTTAAAACCATTTGTTTTGATCAATTTCGATCCTATCCACCATTCAGCTTCGTTTTCGATGTTTTTAAGTGCTTGTTTACAATTTTACTGTAACATTCGCAATTGTAAAAAAGTTACCAAAAATCAGGTAATTATCCGATTTTAATGAAATTTTCAGTATTGATTTAACAATTAATGAATTTTATAATGCATTAGTTATTTTATTTCAAAACTTTAATTTAGTATTTTTGCTATGAAAAATTAATATATAAAATTCATTTAAAATATGAAAATCCTGATGTTAAGTTTAAAATGTTATATTTTTAGATTCTAAAAATAAATATCTACTTAATGCAAACCTTATTTTAGGCGCCAAAAGTAATAAGTTTTGAAGAAAAACTCGATTGAAAATGTGCCCCCTCCCCCTTTTAAGCAGAAAAAACATCGATGTATAATTTTTCTTTTATAAAATAATAGCCAATTAAATAATTATCGAAATGAGTAAAAAAGAAATCTCCAAAAAATTAATTATTTATTATTTCTTTACATTTTATTTTTCGATTTTCGGTACTTATTTTCTCATAGAAAAGCCACTGTAAAAATTTTTTTTTGTTTCTATTCATAACTTCGTCTTTTATCTCATTATTTATACTGTAATTAGTATCGAAAATTACCAACCCGCAAAACATTTTACGCCCCCAACATAAGGGGGGGTCAAAATTAAGTGACCTGAAAAAAAAAATGGGAAAGTTTTGAAATAAAATAAATAATGAATTATAAAGATCATTCATTGATACATAAACACTGAAAATTTCATTAAAATCCGATAATTTCCTGATTTTTGGTAAATTATTTACTGTAGGGGGGCTAAAGTCATTTTGTCAAAAACGAATTTTAGGTTCCGTTTGCCAGTCCCTATTATAATGACATAAAAAAAGTAGTAGAGTAGATACAACGTTATAACGATAACAATCAAGGTAAAGCAGTAAGAATTGTATAATGTATATTGTAGAGTATTCCCTCCATTTCGGATATATATATATATATATATATATATATATATATATATATATATATATATATATATAAAGAGAGAGAGAGAGAGAGAGATGAGGATACAAGAGCAAAACACCTACCAAGGCGTAACTACTCAGTTTCGCGCAGTCTGTTTACAAACCACGTGACTGCTTTTAAGCAATTTTATTGGTCTAACTTGGCTTAAAAAATTAAGATTAAAAAATTAGAAGAGGTAATAAGGATCTGTTTTTCATATCCCAAAAATATATATCCACAACAAGTGCATTTATTAGTGAGAAGTTTATGCTTTTTTTAGTTCTTAAGAAAAAGAAAAAGCAAATCTAACAAAATGTAGATGTTGCTTCTGTATTAGCTTTGCAAGAAAACGTAAGGTGTCACACCTCTAATCTGTGAATGGAATAGCCCAATGGTATAAATAACATGGTCTTCTAACTTATTTAAAAAAATTCACAAGATCAATACACCATGTGCAGGTACTTTTAAATATTATTTTTACTAACACCCAGAAGTCTTCTATAGCGATGTTTTGTGGCCCTTTTAAGAAATTGAAAAAAAAAACTACAAACAAACACGTTCTACTCACTGTTAATTGTGTGTTACAATACGTAACCTACACTACAAATTTGTTTATTAATTACGGATATTAATTAAATGTTTTTATTTTCTGCACGGTTTATATTGTCTAAATTTTATTTTATTTTCAGGAATACTTATTTTTGTTTTATTTGTTATATTTAAGCTTCTTTTTTTTTTTTTTATTTTTTTTTTTTTAAACCATCAACTTGTTTTTTTTTTTTTTTTTTTTTTTATGGTTCTGTTTACGTGTCGATAAATTCTTTCGTTAGGAAATATAATTTATGTAACTTTATAATAATTCTGTTTATGTTAGCAACATACTAAAATATATGGTTTCATTTTATTGTTTTTTTTTTTCTTTTTCTCTTATCTAAATGAAATTTGAAATTGTTTTACCTTACATATTTATTTTACATTTTTTTTTCTTGGTGATATTTTTGTCATTAATTTCAATATGCAGCTTGGTGGGGGGAAACTTATTTTAATTTTTTATCTTGATAACGTAAGCTGTACTCCACCCAAAATTTGGAGCAGTCTCCAGTAGTTTTCTAGCTTTTTAAAAAAAATTTAACATTTATTTTAAAGAGGAACAAAACAAATACTCGTAATTTTTTTTTCGTATATGTTTACTAAATTTCAACTAAACTTTTAAAAATCTCCCCTAGTTTCCTTTTTAACTTGCAATGTAAACCAAAATCATTTTTAATTTTTTTTTTTTTTTTTTTTTTTGAGTTCATATATAATTCTTAAACATGCCATATTTTTAAGAAATAAGATTTATTAATCTTATTTAAACCGCCATTTTCGTTATACCCTATTCATTAAAAAATGTATATTGCGGAAGTTTGAAACCATATTCAATAATTTTTAAACAAGGCATGGGTAAAGGAGGATTTATTTATTTTATTTGTACAATTAACGAAATGGAAACCACGTGTCTGTTGCATAACAAATTTATCCCTTGAGTGACGTTGACTATTAGGGAGGGATATGTGTTCGAACACGTATTCTACCCCTATTGTTGACGTCACCTGAGGGATAAATTTGTTAATGTTTATGTAACCGTAATATTCTATTAAAAAAAAAAAAAAAAAAAAAAAAAAAAACTATAGACGATCGTCATAGCATAATCTTTCTACCCGGAACCCTTCTTTTACCTCTGAGGGCAAATACGATACAAGGTCAACTTTTAAAAGTGAGGGATTTGCACCTATAAGATTGTTTCTCTTCTACATTTCACTTTTTGGGATGCATCGAGGATCGAACTAGACTTTACCCACTTACAGTGCATCGAAGAGGTGCTGGGGACGGCCAATAGCAGTAGTTACTAAAAGTCTTTTAGATTTAAAGTTCTTCAAATTTGAAAAAGCTGTCAATATAGCTCTAATTTCAAATTTTTATTTTCCCTTAATAATCGCTTAATAGCAGAACTCCGTTGTGTTTTTTTTTTTTTAATTTAAAAATTCTCTTCAAAAATTTATTTGACATTCTAACCGGTCTATGTATGACTCGTGTCCCGATCATACCCACATGTTAAAGTATAAATATCATCAGACCAGATACATGTTTAAAATTTACTTTCTTTATCCGTGCCATTTGGTTGTTTCAATTGTAGAAGAATGGAATAACGATCTGACCCGGATATGGTTGAATTGGCAGGGAGAGGAATAAAATTAAAACTAAAGGGCACCAGATTTCTGAAGCGAGTTACCGGTCTAGCTAGCTTATAAAATAATCCTCCCACTCTTATAAGTTTGAAAGCAAAATTAAAGTGTTCGAAAAATGAAAATGTCCGTTTTTACATTAAAAATTTCTAATAACCTATTTTCCAAAGTCTTGTGAACACCTACACTAGATTCCCCGTAAACTCGTTGGGTTTCCTTTGTAACTATGGTGCATGATGATATTGATGCTTCTATTTAGAAAGTGATCCCAAATAACTTTCATTATCGCCATAACAGTAATTTCGATGATTTTTTAAAAATATATTCAACTCTAATTCAGACTACTAAATTATTAGATACCACCAATTTTCCCTGTGAAATTTACCCCCCCCCCCTATATTTAACACAATGAAACTTGCATAAAAGTTAATATTATCTTAACTTTTTTTCCCCATTCGATAGAAGAAACATGAAAAAAAACTGATTAAAAAAAAAAAAAAATTCAGCTTACAGAAATAATGAAAATTATGATTGAAAAAACAATGTCTTCATTTTTGCACCGTTAAATCAACTGAAATTTAACGTAGCCAAAAAGTTACAAGAGGACTTTTAAAAAAATTCTATGAAAAATCAATTAATGGTCCGATTTTCATGAAAATTTCCATAACTGTTTACCTTTGGATGTAAATATATTAGGGGAATTTATTTTTAATTTTTTTTTTTTCTCTTTCTCTTTTTTTTTTTTTTTTTTTTTTTTTTTTTTTTTAAATTTTTTTACGAGGTCTTATATTTTATGAGATGAAATAAAATGAACCGGAAAAAACGATTTTTACTTATTTTTTTCTTTTTTTTCTTTTTTAAAGATAAGTCTGAATAACTATATCAAAAGATTTGTATAATATTCAAGCCAGTAGTTTTTGTAGAAAAAAAAATCATTAATTCAGAAATAAAAAGTGCTAAATGTCATTATTTGAAAACAATTTTTAAAATTTTTAATTGATATGTTATATCCTATTAAATTGATAATTTTTTTTAAGGAAATTCATTTTTAGAGATTTTAAATCTTGTGTGCTTAAATAATTTTGTTTAAAAAAAAAAAATTTTTTTTCGTGTGTGTGTGTGTACACAAATCGAATTTTTCACTAATATATGAATATAATAGGGATTGGCAAACTAAGCCTAAATGCGTTTTTGACAAAATGACTTTAGACCCCACTACAGAAAATAATTCACCAAAAATCAGGAAATTATATTATATTTGGCTATTATTTTATAAAAAAAAATTATACATCAATGTTTTTTCTGCTTAAAAAGGGGAGGGGGTACATTTTCAATAGTTTTTCTTCAAAACTTATTACTTTTGGCGCCTAAAATAAGGTTTGCATTAAGTAGATATTTATTTTTTTAGAATCTAAAAATATAACATTTTAAACTTAACATCAGGATTTTCATATTTTAAATGAATTTTATATATTAATTTTTCATAGCAAAAATACTAAATTAAAGTTTTGAAATAAAATAACTAATGCATTATAAAATTCATTAATTGTTAAATCAATACTGAAAATTTCATTAAAATCGGATAATTACCTGATTTTTGGTAAAATTTTTTTTCCATCCCAAATGTTACGTTAAAATTGTAAACAAGCGCCTAAAACCATTGAAAAACAGCCAAAATGGCGGGTCGCGTCGAAATTGACCAAAACAAATGGTTTTAAATCTTTTAAAAATAAACTGCATATGTAATTATATTTTTCTTTTTTAATGATGGTTATTATGCTACTACTTATCGATTTAGACAAAGTTTGACCTTAAATAATAGATTTAATTATTCTTAATTCGCTTTTAAAACTCGTAGTATCCGATTTTTTTTGCCTATATCTAGAATATAACACTGAATTTTAGAATTCAGGTGAACTAAAAATTTGTTCTATATATTAAATTTTTTTTTTTTTTTTTTTTTTTTTTTTTTTTTAATTGTTGAATAGTAGGTACCACCAATTTGAACCCCTACATTTAACATAATGAAACTTGCAGAAAAATTAATATTTTCTTAATTTTTTTCCATTCGAAAGAAAAAAACATTAAACAAACTCCTGATGATTTTTTTAAATTTTTTTATCAGCTTATGAAAATTATGATTGAAAAACAATGTTTTCATTTTTGCACTGTTAAATCAACTGAAATTTAACGTAGCCAAAAACAAGTTACGATAAGAGGATTTTTAAAAATTCTATGAAAAATCAATTGAAGGATTTTCACAAATTTCCATAAATGTTTACCATTGTATGTGAATACATCTGAAATAGTTTTTTTCCAAAATATATTAGGGGAAATATTTTTTTACGAGGTCTATCCCCCCCCCCCTTATTTTATTTTGAGATAAAAAAAAAAAAAAACTGGTACTTTTTTTTTTTTTCTATAAAGAAAATAACTATATCAATGAAATTCTATAACGTACCGAACTGTAGTTTTTTTTATTTTTTTTTATTTATTTATTTTTTTATTTTTTTTATTTTTATTTTTTTAGGAAAAATTAATGAAATCGGAAATAAAAAGTGCAAAAAAAATGTCATAGTATTAATCTTTGAAAACTTTTTTTGCTTTTGTAATTGGTATATTCTATTAAATTGTCAAAAATACATTTTTTTTTTTTTTTCTATGAAATTAATTTTTAAGAGATTTTCAATCTTTTTTGTGATGAAATATTTTTATTTTCTGCGTGAAATAAATTATTTATTTTTTTTTTTTTCCTGCGTTAAAAAAATCGAATTTTTCACGGATATTTAAAAATATGAATTTTAGAATTCAGGTGAACTAAACATTGGTCCGATCCGAGCTCGATTAATATTTTTAAAAGAATTTGTAATTTTTATTGTTGAATAGTAATGTGTAATTCTTAGAATATACGGAAGAGCAAAACTGACATATTTATTTTGTTTTTATACAAAGAGACGAGACGCTTCTCAGTAACCAAAGTTTGTTTTTGTTAACTTTTTCGACCAATTAGAATAAAAATAATATATTGATTATTTTATCAATTTTTCTTAGATTCAAATTTTCATTTTATTTTCGATTTTAAAAATTAATACTAAAACCGATGACGTTTTTTAACGTCAATTTCACTGCGAAATTTTAAGATTAAATTTTTTCAAGTTATTCATTTTAATAGTAAATTGTAATATTAAAGTTTTTAAAGAATTTATTCATTTTAATAGAAATCTTTTGGCTAAAACAGTTTGTCCGTTACACCCATCCGTACTTAGATGCATAACCGTAAGAGGGTAATAATATGTATTTTTTCTGTCTAAATTGTGGCTTGAAAATTACCCTTTCGCATGTAATACGGATAGGTTTGTTTATTTTTTAAGATAACGATGTAATTTTTCCCAATCGGATAATTTGTTCTTTGAATTAACTATTTTTCTTTGTAACAACCCTGTACGTACGATCTTTAATTGTTTTTTACGAGACTTTTGATAAACAAAGTTCGAAAATATTTATTTCCGTTTTATTCAAGATGACCTAAACTGATTGGTGGTACCTACCGTACAGTCAGCCACATGTAGATAAATAATCGTAAGAGGGTGATAATATGTATTTTTTGTCTAAATTGCGTTCTGAAATTTACCCTTTCGCATGTAATACGGATAGGTTTGTTTATTTTTTTTAAGACAACGATGTAAATTTTCCCAATCGGATAATTTGATCTTTGAATTAACTGTTTTTCTTTGTAACAACCCTGTAGGATCTTTAATTGTTTTTTACGAGATTTTTGATAAACAAAGTTCGGAGATATTTATTTCAGTTTTATTCAAAATGGCCTAAACTGATTAATTGGTGGTCCCTACACAATTTGTCGAAAAATCCGTGTTTTTTTACAAAGCGTTTTGAAGAAAAAAATCGGAAGTATCCGATTTTAATGAATTTTTCAATGTTGATTTTTAATGCATCAGTTACTTTATTTCAAAACTTTTTTTTCAGGTCACCCTAACCCTAACTCCCCCCCTCTATTTTTGGGCACAAAATCAGTTGGGTTTTTGGCATACCTAAATTTTCGTCTGCTTTTCATTTTAAAAACGAATTAAATTTAATTAATTCGATTATTTAAGGTCTAAGTTGAAAAGTAGTAACGTAATGAGTAAAAAAAAAAAAGAAAAAAAAAGAAAAAAAAAGCAATGTAATTTATTTTAAAATTTATTTTTAATCAGTGTTTACAAAATGAATTTAACCCTCCCGATTGAAAAAGAATTACCAAAAATCAGGGAATTATCCGATTTTAATGAAATTTTCAGTGTTGATTTATCAATGAATAAATATTATAATACATCAGTTATTTTATTTCAAAACTTTCTGATTTAATTAGGTATTTCTGCTATGATAAATTGATATTTAAAACTCATTTAAAATGAGTATCATGATGTTTAAAATGTCATATTAGATTCTAAAAACATTTTATTTATTTATTTATTTTTTTTTAATAACTTTAGTATCAATCCCAAATTTTTGTCAAACTCTATTGAAAACTTAGCCCCCTCCCCTTTTAAACAGAACAAATATTGATGTATAATTTTTCTTTTCTAATATAATAGTCAATTAAATAATTATCGAAATTTTTATTTTTTAAATTTTTTTATTTCTGGTACTTATTTTTTACCAGGATTGCACCCTTGAACTTTTTCTTTTCACAGCGGTCTTTTTTAAATTAAAAAAATTCAAATTTTATTTATACTGTAATTAGTTTTGAAAGTATAACCTGTAGGTACCACCAATTTAACCTCCACTCTATATTTAACACAATGAAACTAGCATAAAGGTTACTATCTTGAAATTTTCTTGTATATTTAAAAGAAGAAACATTTAAAAAAAAAAAAAAAAAAAAAAATTGTTCAGCTTATGAAAATTATGAACGATAAACAATGTTTACGTTTTTGCACCGTTAAATCAATTGAAATTTAACATAGTCAAAAACAAATTATGACTAGAGGCTTTTTAAAAAAATTATCTGAAAAATCAATTAATGGTCCGATTTTCACAAATTTCCAAAATTACCTTTTTGATGAATATTTTTTTTTTTTTTTTTTTTTTTTTTTTTTTCTAGAATATATTAGGGGGAAACTTTAAATAAAAATTTATTTTATGAAATATGAATATCCCATTTCCAAACAGAAGAATAAAAAAAAGGTATATTTATTTCCATCTTCAAACCTAAAGATTTCTATTATGTGGATTTTATCTTATTTTTATTCAATATTTTTTAGTTTTTCGATTAAAAACCAGATTTTACTTGGCAAAAACGAGTAAAAATTTGTTTTATATGTATTTAAAGTCACGTTTAAAGGATCTGCAGAAGACTTTCATAAGTATTTTAATATTTTAAAAAACTTTAACATAATTGTTTAGAATAAAATCGATGCCCTTGTCACATTTTGTAGCAAATTTAATGTTTAAAATGTATTAAAAATAAATTGCGTATGTAGTATCAATTTTCTTTAATGATGCTCATTATGTTACTACTCTTTGACAGAAAAATTTGACCTTAAATAATCTATTTAATCTTAATTAGTTTTTAAAATGAAAAGCAGACGAAAAATTGGGTATGCCTAAAATAGATATCAGGTATTGCCAAAGATGAACTCATGTGTATTGAAGAAAAAAAATTACTGAAAATCAGGGAATATCTGATTTTAATAAAACTTTCAGTTATTCATCAATGAATGAATTTTTTAATGCATCAGTAATTTTATTTCAAAGCTTCTGATTTTTTTTTGTCACTTTGAACCCTCCTTAATTTTGGGGCGCAAAATGTTGGTGTTATATAAAAGTGAAACTAATTACAGTATCTGGGAGAAAAGTACCAAAAATTGAAAAATTGAATGTAAAATATTTTAATTTTTAGATTTAGAATATCAATGAAAAAAAATTATATATTGATATTTGTTCTAAAAGGTTGGTAGCCTCTTCAATTGAGTTTTCTCCAAAAATTATTAGATAACAATACTAAACGGCTATTCTTTCATGTGACATAACCTGAAGATTTTAAAGGCTTGAAATTAGGAACGCTCCCAATTTAAACTAGCATTTGTTCAAATCATAAAGTACCACACCAGGAACACTTTGGACTGCTAACAATCATTCATGCATTTTCTTGTAAATTTTACAGACCAGATTTCTAGTGATGTGATGTAATTCACAAAAATAGCTTTTTTCCAAAGCTTTGTGTACTTACAGTTTTCCGTCTGAATTGAGCAATCTGTAATCAAAATTGTGATTCCATCCATGAAAGAAAGCACTAAGTTTATTTAGGCCCCAAAAACAATTCAAAATAATAACCAGCAAGAACCTCAGCCAAGATGCAATGGATGTGATGTGACGTAATTTTGTGACGTGACGTAACAGTGCAATTTTAGGAAACAGAATTTGCGATTGTCAGCATAATTGGTCAAAAACCAACTCAATGTTTCTAAAGTTGGTATTCATAAAAGATTATCAAGTTCCAGACCACATAACCCAGACAAAAAATTACCTAATTTGCTTAGCAATTCACTGTGTATTGGAGCAGGACCTTGTCGAAGTTCTTGCCCAGAATGTTTGTGTATGCACTACACATAGAATTGAAATATAGAAAACACTCAAAGAAGACAAGTCTCATCTGTAAAAATCACTTTTTTTTTTCATAACAAATAGTCTACCTACATCACAAACTTTGCAAATGAGTTTGTCAGTATTTCCAGAACCATTTACATCCTTTTCTGCCTTTAGTATCCACCTGAATTAATGTGGGCTTCACGTCTGTGTAAAACACACTGCTAAAGATAGCATCCTCCTCCCTTTCTAGATCTTGAGGGCCATTCACACCAAATATGGCTTCTCCAGACACCTTACAGATTTCATTGGCCTTTTTGTCTGACTTTTCCTAGCCATTTTTCTTTGTAGATGGCAAGAACCCACATTCCTACTTCTACGTCTGGCATAATCAATTTCCTCAAGGTTTGCTGTTTCGGTCTGCAACTGGAGGCTGGGTGTTTGTGCATAGAGAAGTTGGCTTGGCAGTTAAGAGTTATCAGTCCCATTTACTCTTTTAAGAACCAAGTCGGTTGAAAGGTACGATTTTGCCACAAAAGTGAATTGTTCCGATTGACTTGAATCGCGTGCATTTTCGAAATGTCCCTCACTTCAATGGCAACATGAAAAAGGTTATTTAACATGTAGCAATTAAAAAGAACTATCAATGCAAGTGCAACACATGAAACAGCCAGTACATTTTCTAGAACACTGAAAACACCACTAGAGTAAAGCAACCATGAAATGTTTGCTACCAGATGTGCACTGTCACAATTAAAGAACCCAAGATGCTTGTAATTAGGTACCTTTCTAGCCCAATTAGTTTGAACACAAATGTCTAAAAACAAATGTCCTCCTGGAGTTTAATAATATTGTTTTCAGCAATTATAACATTTCATTGGGATTGTGAATTATTAAGCTATCAGAAAATATATAGATTATATATCTTTCATTGTAAAATAAAAGTAAAAGCACATACATGCTTACCAATTACTTGGTCATTTCCAGTCACTTTCAAACCATGTGGCAAAAGGAGCCATTATGGATGTGTGCACCAAGTTGGCACATATACAAATGATGGTCCGAGTTGGCCATAATACTGGGAATCCAAAGTTTCTCCTCTTTCTGTGATTTACCATACTACCCTTACAAGAAACCAAGGAATTGAGGTCTTAACTGTATTTATGATAAAGCAAAATGTCAAGTCTATGTACTTACACCATTATTTTATGTTTTATTCAATTTTTAGAGAAACAAGTCCTTCATATGTATCAAAACGCACTTCACCTGTCTTAAGTTTGGGGTGTGACGTGACGTAATAAAAAAGATTTGCAGAATAATTTATACTGCAAATATTTGGCAATGCATTTGGGGAAATGGCCTCTTTTTAACTTAGAAAATGAAGTTTCATAAAAAATAAATTGTGTTGGAGGTCTAGGAGACTCATTGCATGTAATTTCAACCCAGGTTCATTTGGCAGTATAAAATGGAAATAGTTGCCTTTAACAAGGAACTACACTAGTAAATTGTTACCAACATATATAATTACCTACTGCTGTGTAAACCTCACTTAGCAGTGGGAGATTGAATCCAGGGACAGTGTAGCTTGTAAGTGCCTTTGCACGATTAAACCAATTGAAATTTTGGTAATTATTCACCTGTTGATGAAATTATGTTTAAAATGTTTTTTTCCTAAAATATTTTTTTATGAACATTTTTTTTCTGAAATCTGAAAAAATGAACCGATAAAAATGATTAATAAAATTTTTCCATATGAGTCTGAATATATCAAGATTTTTATAAATTTCTATATGGGATTTTTTATTAAAAAAAAAAAACAAAACCATGAATTCTGAAATCTGCTAAAAAATGTCAATATTTTTTAATTTTTTAAGCAGAATTCAGAATTATAATTCGCTGACTTTAATGTGGGGCTATAGCATGAGACTACCCTCATGCAGGGATTCCTATTAAAAGTAGTACATATAATTCTTGATTGGATTTTTTTTCTACACTATTTAGTGCTTTTTATAGTTCAGGGGCTGAGGAGCATTCCTACACCTCCTATGGTGCCATTTATGGAGTTTGTCCATGCAGATGCTGACACAAACGTCCATATTTTATTTCTAATTCACTATGATCAAATCTATGTTCTTGTACGCAAATTATGTCTATATTTTTATCCGCTGCAGACGCTGTTAACTCGGGTAGTTGGATTATCGTTTTTAGCATTCTGACATTAAATGTTGCTTAGTTTAAGGTTTGTTTACACTTTAGTTGGTTTACTCCTAGGTTCTGCGGTTGTCTTTTTAGATATTGTGGTCAGAGCTGTGATGTTGGTAGTGGTTGTCTTGTTTGTCTGCTTTGGGTGTGATGCGGTTTGTGTGATGTTTTTGGGGCACAACCTATGACAGCACACAAATATATGAAACCATACAGCATCGCCTGTCCTGCTGATTCAGGTGCCCGAGCACTGGCTCGAGACTGAAAGTTGGCTACAGTGCCCCAACAACTTCTATTTAAAGTTAATCATTAATTTTAATTTTTTTATTTAAAAAAATTTTTTTTTTTTTTAATTCATGTAAATTAAATTAAACAATTTTGTTGAGAAATGGTTTATATTTAGATTAATTGATTTTTGGGAGATTTTGAAAATCGGATATTTTTAAACCATTTTAAGATTTGAGGCTTACGGAAATAATGAAAAAATTATCAGCATAATTTAGGGATGTCCTAAACAGGTGCACATATTTTATATATAACGAACGAAAACAATGTTTTATATTTTCGCACCATTAAATCAATTGGAGTTTAACGTGGCCAAATACAAGTTATGCCTAAAGGCTTTTTAAAAAATTCCATGAAAAATCAATTGAGTGAAATTTTCATTTGAATACTTATTCCCCTTTTTAGGTGAATTTATGTTTAAAATAGGTAATTTCCTAAAATATATTAGGATAGGTACTGCCAAAATGGCTCATTTTTAGGGGAAATATTTTTTTTTTTTTTTTTTTTTTTTTTTTTTTTGAGGTCTCCAGCCCCTTTCCTTTTTATGAAATCTGAAAAAAAGTTTTTTTCAAACAACTTAAAAAATTTTTTTCTATAAAGATAAATCTGAATAATTATATCAGATTTTATGAATTTCTACCACTTGCCAAGAAAATTTTTTTTTCTTAGCAATTAATTTTTAAGAGATTTTAATTCCTTTATGTGATTAAATAATTTTGGATTTTTTTTTTTTTTTTTTTTTTTTAGATTTAAATGGAATTTATTTATATAAATCCCATTTTTCTCTAATCTTTTAATTATAGAACTCTGAATTTTAGAATTCTAATTAATGCAAAATTTAACTCAACCATGATATATTAGTATTTTTAAGAGAAATTGTAATTTTTGTTGAATATTTGCTTCCTAGAATGTACATAAGGCCATTTTATCATTGAACATTGGTCATCTTTCTTGAATTTTTTCACAAACTAAGTGCAAGACGCGTATATCTTTTGTACCAGTCTACTACTGTTTGAACAAAGAATAAATTCTTTAATAGTGTGTGTGTATGTGTTTTGCTGGTGAAGATCAACTTATTGAGCATGATCCAGGCTACACTATTTTCTGGTCAGGGAAATCTGAAATTGATAGCCATGAGGCTGGTGTGCGTTTTGCAGTTAAGAATTCCTTAGTTGACAAAGTCTAACAGCCAGTTGGTGTTAATGATTGTATCATAAAATTGAGAAATCCTCTTGTTGCTCTTTGATACATGAGTTCTATCCATCTGTGAACCCGGACTTGTTTCTCCTGAAAATATTACATCTTTCTAACAGATGCATTGTCACCGGTATGCCAAGTCTGGAGAGTTGGGTAATCCTCGGTGACTTTAATGCATGGGTTGGCTCAGATACTGAAACTTGGTCTCCTCTGGGCTCTTATGGCATTGGTGGAATCCATTCAAATGGTCTACTGCTCTGTACTGAACTAAACTAGTAATTATCAACACTTTCTCACACCAGAAGAACAAGGTGACTTGGTTCCATCTTCAGTCTAAACATGATTATGTACTTGATTAAATAATATATAGACGTGGTGATCTAAGAAATTTTTGCAAAGGCAGAGTGCATGGTGCCTACTGTGACACTAATCACTTGATGGTCAGGGCTAAACTTAACGCTTCGGGGGAGTCAGTGTTTTTAGTTGGATGTTTCAAAGTTGAAAGATCCAGTTGTCAGACTCTCTCAAATCTGCTTTTGATCAGGTGGATTTCTCAGGTTGTGAGAAATATCATATGAAAAGGGTGTTGAGATTCTTGGATTGAGTTCCAAAGCATCAAGACTGGTTTGCTGATAACTCTAGTGAAATCAACCTTCAAATTGAGAAGAGGAAGGCTTATTTGAGACTTCTCAACTCTTTGTCTGCCAACTGGTCAGTTTTTGCTGTTTACTTTTTCATTTGTGTCAAGTCCAGTGCTGCATGCGCCAAATAAAAATAGTGGTCTGATCTCTCAAAGGAGATACAGTAAAAATTAAGGACTGGAAATTATTTTAATCAAATGAGCAAATGTAGAACTCCCTCCCCCGCCATGATCCTAACATTTTTCAAGTTATTTAAAAAAAAATGAAATAAGCTATTCATAAGATTAAGTCATTTAATAAAGTGTTGAAAATCTCATTCCCTGATTTTTGGTAATTGTTTCAAAATTAAAAAAAATTATTACCTTGAGCGGTTGTACTTTTTTGGCACGGCATATGCTTACTCCATCCGTTATGGCAAACTAGATGACGTCAGCTTTAGACACTCTTAGAAATGTTTACCAGATTTGATAGAGAAAAAAACGTTTATTTACATTTAGAAATAAAACAATTATTTTATCTTTTAAAACGATGTTTTAGCTTAGAAAATTGAAAGTTTTAAATAAATAAAAAAAATAACTATAAATCATGTAAATATCTGGTTCTACGAATATTTTAAAATTTATTTACGAAAACATTTTTTTACCTTTTTCGTTTATGAGGAAGACAGTTTATTTTTTATTTAGAAATAAAACAATTTAATTCCATATTTTTATATAAATTTTTGTAATTACAACTTTTAAATACGACACTTTGTATCTTTTTTTTTTTTATTTTTAAAATTTTTTTTAGAAATCAATTGTTTTGTTTCCCCTCCCTCGATAAATTTTAAGTAGATTTTTGAGCTTTGTAAATTGAAAGTTTAGTTTTAAAAGATATTTTTTGATAAAATATCTTGAAACATTTAACTTGGATAACTGAAACAGATTTCGGACATCATGTTTACCCCCCCCCTTTTATTTGAAAACATTCTATGCTAAAATATGAAATAGATTTCCTATCATTTACTTTTCCATTTATTTTGTAGACAAATAGATTTCATTTTCTATATATAAAAACAAAAGGTCAATTAAGTGTTTTTATCATTCTTTTCAATCTTCTCTTAAGTATAAATGTTGATAAAATTAAATTTTATCAGTCTTTTTCAACCATGTTTTCTTGGATATGGTCACATGAAATTGAACAGTTTAAGTTTTGAAAAAAATTTCCATGCAGTTTTACAGTATGAAGATGAACTGAAAAAATTGCTTTTTGGTTAAACTATGTATGTGAACCAAGTGAATGGGATCGAGCAGTGAAGCTCTTTATACTGTCATTTAGTCCTTTAGGCAGGTAGTTTTATTAGTCAGGTGCTGTGTGTAGCACAAAGTACCTTTTATTTAGGATGAGCGCTCACCAACATTACTATTAGGTACTATATAATTAGCATACTTCCTCTTCATGTATCTATAATACCCCTTAAAATTTGGTGTTAATTCTTAGGCACTAAAATTTCTGATTCTTTGAATTAGACCTTTTTAATAGGTTGACTTCCAAAATTATTAATGTTAGAGTGGAATACTTGAAACCATATAATTGCATATAGTTACTTGAAGGTATTGTTTACTAAAGATTATTATTAGTTAAAGCCATATAATTGTCAAAATTATTAGAATTAGATAGGAATAGGCAGGATACAATAAGTATAAATACTTTAAATTTAAAGTGTGACTGCAGGAAAACATTAGTTATGTTGACAGTTGTTGCCACTGAATGAAATGAACACAATCATATAGAATTTATTTATAGAAATGTGGACAACTGAAGAGAACAAATGTGACTATGATAAAAGCGAGTCTGTTAATTTACTACTTTGAGCATGTTCTCTGGTTGTCAATAGCCAAACCATTTTGGTAGGCACAAAAGGTAATGACGTTTTGTCACCTAGTGCCAAATAGAAATCAATGGCAGACAAGGGATATAATCCCTAAAGTTACTTTAAGTCATGTAATTGTGTACAAATTATTTGTATTAAATCAGATTACTTAAAAGTATATAACTTGGTGCAGAGAAATGATTATTAAATATGAATAGTTACTTGAAACTATAATTACTTTATTTATATTGGATGGGAATGCTTGATACAATATAACTGTATGCAAACAAATAATTAGAGATAAATTAAAAAAAAAATGCAATGTAACATTGAAAATGTAAATACTTTTGTCAAACATTTACAAATGAATCCAACTTCAACATTAAATAACCCATAAAGTTGTTGATATGCCATTCAATAAACCATACCTAAAAGCACATATAGAAAATACCTTGGAGATTGTTTCTATCAATCTAGAATAGGAATGGCATTGCATAGATTATTTTAATATTTTGAGTATCAATTATAAACAAATCTTTTAAATGAATGCAAATAAACTTTCCCAAGCTAATTATATACAACAATCTGTTTTATATAGTCTATTAAAAGTAGGATTTATTAAACAAATACAAAACTTTTCCTTTACTCCAATGACTACATATGACAAAATGAGTGGGTGGGAATGAAATGATTTGTTTTATTTTAGTAATCTCCACATTTGATCCTGACTTTATAGTGAAATTACACTGAAAGCACTGATTTGTGCTAGATCACTTAAGAAGCAATGAGCTTCCTTGGTATTTTGATGGATGAACCCAGCGGGGGGAAAAGCAGCTATATTTAGCAATCTTGTATACCAGACAAAGACAAATCTAATAATTAACAAGTCACACTAAACACGTCAATTCTCACTTCATCATTGAAGTTAAGAAGCTATCAGCTTGCTCAGTTCTTAGGTGGCCATTTAGAAACAGCAGGTACTGTAAAAGAAACTGAACAAAGTGTATTAAACCATAAAATTAATCAGAAATTAAGCAATGAGCCTGTTCAGTGCTTAGGTGGATCACTGCTTAGGCACAGCAGGTACTGATATAAGTAAACACATTCTGATTGTTTCTCTGCTAATTTTAGCACTACCCTATCATTCCCTGTTACTTGTACAACGTTTCGGCCGATATGCCCTCCGGCCTTCTTCAGGTATTTCTTTTCGGACTTGGGGAACCTTCTTTTCGAACTTGGGAACTTTCTTGTCGTATTCGGGAGCCATGATGGAACTTTGAACCTAACCCTTTATTTAGTCCAAGGGGGTATCCTGTTCTCATTCCGCTAACCATAGCTGGGGTAGGAGTTGTGTTAATTAATTATTTTCTAACTGCTTTCACTCAGGATTGAACTTGGGTTCCAGAGATAACTGTCACTTAGAACTGTCTTAACCTAACTACCTTATCCACTCTGCCTTGTGTCCAATTGGACAATTGAGTGTGAATTTTGGGAACTTATAAACCTAATGTCTTGATTTGGCTAGAATATCTACCTATTTACTTATGTATGATTTTTTTACCTAGACTCATATTGTTTTTTTTTTTTTTTTTTTTTTTTTTTTTTTTTTTCAATCTGACCTGGCATCATATCGGCATATCGGCCGAAACGTTGTAAAAGTAACAATGAAGATGGGGACAATAGTCTGAATAACGCAGATAATACTAATCTTCAAGCCTCATCTCAAACATTCAGAGAAATAGCCTATCATTCCCATCTTAGCTTGTACCCTCCCCAGACACTTCAAACACTTGGTAGAAATTTAAGAATTTTTTTCTTACAGTTTTGGAATTTTTGGATTAAAATTTGGCACTTAATTTTTATGTAATGCATTGAAATAAAGCAGCAATTGATCCTACTATGTACAGCAATAATTGTTTTTTTTTTTTTTTTTTTTTTTTTTTTTTAAAATTTTTTTATTTATGCTAGTCTTCATGTAATCCGGTTATACTGAAGAATTATTTCTTCTCCAAAATGTTTTACATTTATTTTCCCTTTTGTATCTTATTCAAATAACATTTATTGTTGTAAACCGGTTTGTAATCATTGTAAAACAAGTTGTTGGTCATTTGCCTATTAGCATAGTTATTTCTCAACATTTGATCAGCCTCATTATCCCACTCCCTGACCTTTCCTGTGATCTGGTTTCAGGACTCCTTTGACTGAATGAACCAACCCCCCACCCCCCACCCCAAGAACAGAAACAATTTTTCTTAATTTCTAATGATCATCACTTTTATGTAATGGGCTTCGATGTTGCTTTATTTTCATAGGATCTATCAACTATTATTCATGTGAGTCATGATTTTTATTCACATATCTTTTTATAAATAGGAGAGAATTTTTTTTAATATACCATTGATCTCTACCAGATTGTGCACTTGCACTTATTAGGCAATATGATGGATATTTAATATAGGCTTTACAAGTTTGTGATATTACCAATAAATACATCCCTACCAAATTTTCATGTAAACCAAAGATGCTAAGATCTTATTTCTAGAAGAATATTAGACAATAAAAATGTTTAATTATTTATTATTAAACTCTAGAGTATTGAAACTATGTAACCAATATGAAAATTACAATATCTAGTTAAGAATAGAATTTTATATATATATATATATATATATATATATATATATATATATTATATATATATGTGTATGTATTTATTTTTGGAACTGCTACATTGGTTACAGTTCAATATGGTACAGAATGGTGATAATATGTAATAAGTATACTCTTCAATGTTTTAAAAAGTTGATTTTCTAAATCAAAGATATCCAGATTTTATTATATAAAGATCCATTTCAAGTAAAATCCTGATATCTTAAAAATGATAGTTTAAAAGAAAATTTAACTTTTTATTATAATAAAAGGTTATGGGTCTCCTTATTTATTGCTGATACAAGGTTGGTATGGCATTTACCTACTTGTCAGTTTCTATTTTTTTCTGTTTGATATGAAAACATTCATGAGCTGTCCTTTTTATAAAGTTTCTATCAAACATTTGTGGTGAATGAGATGATGACATACCTCCTGTAAAACACATCTGCTTGGCATGTCAGGTTTTAAGAAAAGAACATCCTTGCCATTAACAGGGGGAAATATGGGGTGTAGTCTTGTTTTGTCTCATTTGTGGCATGATTATGGCAGAACCTATGCAAATTATGCCCACAGAAACTAGATATAAGGTATTTGTTTTGGTCATTTGAACAGTGGTGACTTTGGTGTGTTACGCTCGGGAACTGCGGCATGCAAGTAGATAAAGGGGAAAGGACTCTGTGGAAGGCCTAGGACCTGAGGAAACCCAATTTATTCCAACATAATTCTATTTGGATTATTTGGAGTATTGTCCTCATCTTTATTATTTACACAATGTTTCGGCCGATGTGCCTACATGTCAAAAATTCAGAAATTGTATTATAATTGTACATGTTTTATTCAGTTCTCATAATAAAACACATAATTCAGATTGAGTTATAATTTAATGTTTCAGTATTCTGGTTGGAAGTTGAAGGATTAAACTTATGTTTATTTGTTGATGGCAGACTGACATCAGCTTTGACAACTCCTGTCACAACATCAATGCCAACTTATGTAGCACTTTGTCTTTCCCATAGATAATATTGGTGCCATGAAGAGGGGAAACCTGCAGCATACATACAACCTTGACCAGGCCTGTGCTGAGATCAGGATTCTATTATAGTAACAAGGGTTGTTCATCTTTTGTTGAAAAGAGCAGAAAATTGGATAATTTTCATGGCCTTTTATATATGGACTAGACAAAAAGTGACCCGTTGGGTCACCCGTTAAGATCTCGCTAGATGATTGGGATTAGGAAAAGGAGTAGGATCTGCCAAAATATCGTCTGCTTTTCATTTTAAAAATGAATTAAAATTCATTAAACTGATTATTTAAGGTCAAATTTTTGTCTAAGTTGAAAAAGTAATATAATGAGCATAAGCAAAATAATATTACACATGTAATTTATTTTTGATACATTTAAAACAATGTTTTCAGCCAATTTCGATCATCTTTATCTGCCAAGACGCTACTTAAAATCCGTTTTTACAAAATAAATTCTAACTTTTGCGATTGAAAAAAATTCACACTGGATTGTCCAATTAGACACATAACCTAACTCCTTTATCTACTAGGTTAAGACAGTTCTAAATGACAGTTATCTCTAGACTGCAGGTTCAATCCTGGCCAGGGGCAGCAGTAACATAGAATAATAATTAACATAGCTTAACACCTGTACCCCAGTTATGGTTAGTGGAATGAGAACAGGATACCCCCGTGGGCTGAATAAAGAGTTAGGTTCAAAGTTCTCCCTATTACAAGAAGGCTCCTGTGTCTGACAAGAAATACCTGAAGAAGGCCGGAGGGCACATCGGACGAAACGTTGTACAGATAACAATGAAGATGAGGACAATAGTCTGAATAATACAAATAATGGTAATCTTTGCAGAGTTCAGTCCTGGCATCCTGCCTCAAAAACTGCTAGCCGCAGACTGCTGAAAAAAAAACACCAGCTATGATTGAAGTCC
>CM042163.1:22361645-22576645 GCA_023376005.1 Doryteuthis pealeii | reverse complement strand
ATTGGCATTTGGTCAAAAGTTTTCAAATAGACAATAGTTTTAACATTTTTCTAATAGTTTAACAAACTTATAAGCAATAATTTATGTATTCTAATGTAATTTCCATTCCCAGCATGTTCTGGGTATGACACTAAGTTGGGTCATTCCATGTCAAAACACCATCAAAAAGTTGAAATCTGCACCCACCGACACCGAATTACCTGAAATTTGGCACAATTTATGAGTTAGGAAAGTGTGCCAAATTATTTTGTCTTAAACCTTACTGTTCCGATTTTAGAGGGGGGATATAATTTTCCTATTTTGCCTCAAAATTAAGGCCGTGCGGTGTCGCAGAATCTGTTTTTTAATTAAAAAAAAAAAAAAAAAAAAAAAAAAAAAAAACTTTCATGCATTCAATATTTCTGAAATTTGGTATGTAAGGCAAATAAGGACTGTAGAATCCAAATATCCAACTATTTTAACCCTATACCTGATAGGAAATTTTATTTTGCCCACCCAAATGCATGACTCCAAAATCAACAACTTTTCACCTATGTAGCTTACGGTCAGTCTATCGAAAATATGTCCTCTTCAATTTTCATATTTTTTTCTTAACATCTACTATGTCTGCCTAAGTTCATCAAAGAATTTCGTGAGGGGGTCAAGTCTACTTTAGAAGATATGAACCTGTCAAGTTCAGTTTTTTTCCTATGTATGTGCAGGATTTCAGTGAAAGATTATAATTAAAGACAATCATCCTAATGCTCCATGAACTCTCAAATTTTGATATTGTGCTTCGTGGCTTCTTAAACAATTCAATAATATTGTTTTTATCAATTAAAAAAAAAAAAAAAAAAAAAATATGAGGGAGTCAAAAAGTAATGCCATTTTGTTTAGTACAGGTATAATTACCGACACAGGAACATGTATCATGAATTAAAATGAAGTTGGTCCTCTGTGGATCACCTCCCTACTTTCCCACAGTCACTGTTTCTCTCAATAGCAATGTTCCACCTTCAAATGAGAGTATGTATTACTATTCTGTTGACTGTTCTTCACTACAGATTTCACTTCCTCATCACTGGAATAATGTTTTTATTGAAAAGAAAGATGGTTTTAGAGGCCAACATTATTGTTCTATTTGTACTGAGCTAACAGTTGAAAATGTTATTCCATGATAAACAGGTTGGAGTGATTCCAATTGATCAGTTGGATGTGATGGATATAAAGCTTATTGCCTATAGAACAGGATTGTGATGAGGATAAAATACAGACTATCTGTTGCCATCACGAATAGACCTTGTTGACTAAATATGAATGGCTTGAAAAGAGATGTTGTATTCCATTTTTTAAAATCATAATAAGCAAATTAAAGGCAGTTTGAAACCAATTTCATTGGAGATGTCAGGCAAAGGCTAAGTTGGTACTAATCCCAGACAAGAAACTCTGCCCTAATTGTCAAATACAAATCCACAAACTTCTTACTGATGTTTCATCAACTTACGATCAACAAGAGCTTGAAGCAAGTACTTCTGTAGAATCAGAAAAGAGTAGTAATAATGAAGAACCAAGACCTGTATCAGATCAGCGATGAAAAAGCTAGATACAAATACTTCTGCAGAAACAGAAGAGAAATATCAATGAATGTTTCTCTGTGATTGGAATTTCTCCAATGAAAACAAAAGGACTTCATTACTCTGGAAAAGCTCATTTAGGTAAGAGAAAACATTATTCTGCATTGCAATGTATAAAGACCAAAGTAGGCAGGTCATTAAATGTTGACTGAGCTGTTGAATGATGAGGCTTTGAAATTCAAAAATGAGATTTTAGATAAAGCTAAGTACTTTGATAAAATGATAAAGCTTCTTGTAGCAAAAATGAAGAGAGTGGAATAAACCAACATAAAAATACAAATCTTGACACTTGCCCCTACTGACTGGTCACACAAAAAAGTCATGTGTTTGCAGTTTCAGAACACATTGTACGCAAGGCTCACAAATTGTGTTCGTACGAGGTATTTTAGCTGTACCAGAATCAAAAGGGGGCAAGTCTTTGCCTGCTAATATTGCACAGCCAGTGGAAGCATTTTACCAAGATAATGAATATACTCGACTGATGCCAGGTAGGAAAGACTGTTAGTATTAAACATAATATTCATCAGCAGAAAAGACTCTTGTGCAACCTAAATGAGCTCTTCAAGACCATTCAAGGAACAGAATCTGATAGTATCCTTGGAGTTTTCAAAATTTTGTAGTCTAAGGCTGAAATGCTGTGTCCTTGCTGGTAGTGCAGGTACACATGCCGTATGTGTATGTACCATCCAACATGAAATTATTACTGGAACCACTGAGTGTATCATATCAAGATCTCTTGAAATATATTGTCTGTAATACCAGTAGCAGAGAGTATATGATTCATAGGTGGCCAAATTTTCCTAAATCATCAGGGCAGCTTGAATAAAAATTTATGACATCATCGAAGGAAATATTGATAACACTGAATCAATAGAGTTCTCACAATGGATAACAACTGACTGATTGACTTTGACAACACAAAAGGAATCCTGTCAAGCTTACATTTATTTAGTTGTTTTGCAATTGAATAAATTAGCACCTCATTCTTAATTGGCTAAATCACAATCCAGATACTTAAAGCAAAGAAAGGAGATTAGTGATTTTGAAGTTTTGTTCCTGGGAGATTTTGCCAAGAACTACAAATTTGTAGTTCAAGATGAGATCTAGAGTTTTCATTGGAGTACCTCACAATGTATTTGACATCCAGTGGTACTCTAAACTTGAAAATGCAATGCAAAATCATTGTTTCTGCATTATGTCGAGTGACAACTCACATGTTGTTTATATGGTACAGAAAAAAATTGAGTTAATCAGGCCTGCCTTGCCAAATATAAAAAATAGTATTTTACTGATAGTTGCACAGCGCAATACAAGAACTTTGCCAATTTTGCAACCATCAGAAATATTTGGGTCTCAATACAAAATGGAATTTCTGTGCAACAAGTCATGGTAAACAACCATGTGTTGGTATAGGTGGGACAGTGAAAAGTATAGTGTCAAAAGAAAGTCTCAGAAGACCAAAGTAATCCTTTCCAAAAAATCTGTTTGAATATTGCATTAATAATTGTTTTAAATATATAAAAAAATATTGCACAAAATTGCATATTTTTAAACTTGCATTTTTAGATTAAATAAAGCTTGATTTATGATGAAAATACTCAGTTTAGCCACCTTCCAAATGTTTAAAATTGATTTACATTTTTAAGTGAATAAAATAAGCCAATTGTATTGGAGAAAATATTTCTTTGCATCAATTCATAGAAGAATATTGTTTTTAAAACTACAAAAAAAAACTGTAAAAATTTTTAGTTTTAAGAAAATTTTTCAAAAAACACTTTTGTGTGGTGAATTTTTATTTTATGTGGTCTTCAGGATTTGATCTTTCTAGAAATGTAAAAATTAGGGACTGGAAATCTTATTTTTTTCATTTCAAATGACCAAAGGTTGAACCTCCCTCCTCCCACACACAATCTGAATTGATAAACATTTTTATTTTTTTTATTTTTATAATAAAATAAGCTAGTCATTATAAAATGAATTCATTAATGAATAAAGTGGTTAAAATTTCATTAAAATTAGACAATTCACTCATTTTTTTGCTAATTGTTTTAAACAATATATATTTTTAAACTAGATACATTTTTGTAAAAACAAAATTAATTTATCTATCTATGTCATACTATAAAAATGTACATTGCATGCAAACTTAAAAAATAATGGTAACAACTTGTTTCTTTTATTTTTTTATATTTTTTCTTTTAGTAAATTTCATTATCTTTTACTATTGTCTCCATCTGGTTTGTGGGTGTGTAAATGTGTTGTGATAAGCCTTCCAGATTTTATATACACACTCACACAAGGTTAAAACAATGAAGTTTATATTTTTATTTTTATTTCTTTACTTAAAGATAAGCTTATTCTTTTGTAATTCATTATCTGTAGTATATGATATTCATTTGAAGAGTCCATTTGTAGACCAAATCTTGACTAGAATAAGGACCATGATAAGAGCATAGCTATTTAAGTCATGGGAATCCAGCAGAAGATATTTTATCAGGCTGAATTTACCAACTGTTAAATTCATTCTTGATAAATATATCTCTAATTGTTAGGTGGCAACATTGTATTAATATTTGTCTAGCAGGTCTGTTAACAAAAAAATTAATGTTTGTCTTACATGCCAGGTGTCAACATTATTATTTACTTATTTTTTCTTGAAGCCAGGAAAGATATTGACCTGCATTCTAGCTTGAATTGCTGGTAACAGATGGGACTAACATTGGGCATTTTTTCTTTTCAACAATGTGGCTTTGATTTGCCTCAAAGTAGTCTAAAAATATTTTGTGTGTGTGTGGGAAGGGGAAACTAATCTTTATATTTAAAATTTGAATATCAACATAACCAGTATGAAATTTTTCTTTATCTCGGTTTATGAATTCTGTGGAAATTCCACTTTTAAAATTTTTAAATTTTTTTTTTTATACATGCTGCATAATTGCACTTTGAGATAAATCGTTGAATTTTCTGTTTAAAAATAACCTTTTTTATGAATAAAAAAAATTGATTGAATATTAGGAATTAACTCACTTTTTTAGGTACTTATATTTTTGATATAAGTTATTTAAAAAAAAAACTGAAAATGAATAATAAAACAGAATCCGTTTTTATTTTATTTTTTGAATAATTTTAATTTTAGATAACTTAATTTGTAGATAACTTATTTAAAAATAAGTTATTTTAAAGCCTGACCTCCAAATTAATGTCATTGAGAAAAAGGACTACCTTTATCAAATTATGAAGTGGGTTAATCTTGAGGTCATGCCCTCTCCTGGCTCATATTGAAGAGATTGGCTTCATGTGGCACTTCACCCAAGCAGCACTTACCACTTTTATTTAAAAGGGTCGGTGGTGTCCGGTTCATACCTACTAAATGGGAGAAGTGCCAATGGCAACAAGAAATTTTTAGCACTGCAAAAAAAACATAATTACACCAAAATAAAACATCAAAAATGTCATCCTTTAATAATTGGTAATACTTTTTCTAATAAAAAAAAAAAAATTGTTTCAAGGTGGTTCTGTGTCTCCAATAAATATTCCAGTGTCGTTGGGACACTCAGTTTCTAACCCTGGTGCACTATACATCTGGCATTATGCTCAAGCTGAGTAAATGACAACTATTTCTATGGAAGTTTATTTCATAAATTTATTTTCTTGATAATTTGTTTAGTAGGAATGTTCTTAAATCCATGTTCATTTTCCATTTTATTTATTTACTTTTCATTTTACTTTTTTCAGTGAAGGAATTTTACTTGGTTATGGCAACCCTCTCCTTGACATAACTGTCAGTGGGACAGAAGAATTCCTAAAAAAGTTTGTGACATGATTTTATCTCATTTTTTATCTTGATTTTATTCCAGCCATGATCTCTTGGATAAAGAGAATGTTACCTGAAAAAAAAAACTGTAGAAATACTTTTCCTTTGTTTTAAATTTTTATGTTTCTACTTTTAGGATTTGTCTATTTTGGTATTTCATAAAAGTTGTTTCCATGAACTTACTTGTATGTCATGAACTTTCTGTATAAATTCCTAAAACTATTACCACAATTTAATTTGAATTATTTTAATTTGCATCTTATTTATTAACAATGTCTACAGTCTAGTTGAGTTAGATTTGCCCCAGAACAGCTCATGTTATTAATGCATTTAAAATCTAAATGTATTATATCAGTGTGCAGACACTGAATATTATGTTGAGTTCTTGGTGAGTCAATAGAATTTAGAGAGCACCACTTGACATAGTGCATTTAACAAAGGCAGGTTTAATGTGTAAGTTGGTGTTATTGATTTCTAATAGTTTTCTTCTCAAATGTATTAAAAGCAATCCTATATCTAATTTTATATAGAAAACAATTGAAATAAAATAAGAGTAATCTTTTTATGCACTCTTTAGTTTTAATATTTTTAATATTTCTAATGTAATTTATTATTTATTTATATTAAGGCAATTACAATGTGTATTAAAAAAAAAAAAAAAAAAAAAAAATGTCCAGTGTCTAATCAATTTCGAAGAAACTTCATCTTCAGAGACTGTTTTTGAAATGGACGCGGTCTTGTGTGTTTTTTGCTTTGGACTTTATAAACATGTCTTGTGATAATGCCACGCGGAAGAGCTGTGATATCCATTGTTCAATCAATTTCAATTTTATTTATTTATTTTTAAAAAATTTTAAAACTTTTTATATATATATGTGTATTTATGGAATGTCTGTTAACTAATTATATATTCAGTGTTTAATTCTAACCTACTGTTTATGCGAGGGTGTAACTTAGCTATTAAACTTTCTTTAATTCTGAGATTATCAATGTTGCGTATTGTCCTTATTTTTGCATTTGATTAAATGTTTATGGAATGAGGATGCACGTGTATGGATATGTTCTTTTAATTCTAATTAAATAATCAAATCCAAAAAAGGACAATTTCTCCATTAGAATAGACAATAATACGCAATGTTGGTAATCTCAGAATTAGAATTTTGTTTAATGTTGTACATCACTGCCTTCATCACAAAACTCAAAAACGTGATAGCACTGTGTTAAAAACAGGCCTTAAATAGTGGCACTAACATCCGACATCCATCGCACAGTCTAGTGATTTACATACGTCAGGCCACGACTCACGATCGGGAGGATGTGAGTTCAATCTTCCCAATCGCCCCTGATCTCATTCTACTTGCCAAACATGGTTGTGCACGCTTTGAACCACTACATACATGATTTCTCTCGCCACACTCCCCCCTGATCTCATGATCAGAAAGATGACAGTCTGGCAGCAGGCACTTTCATCGGGTACTTCTTTGCAAAGGCTGGGAGGGGGATGTTCAGCTTCTGGTTCTTCTGTGGGTGCATTGTCTAACTCGGTATCTTTGTCATGCATCAGACTCTCCGTCCCTCTCTCAGTGCTGTCGGAATCTTCCGATGTAGTGACACAGTGGCATGGGTGCAAATCCTTTACATGGCGGGGTATCCTGTCCCCTAAAATTGACTGTGGGCTAATTATGTTGGTCACCTCACTCCTGCTAAACTTCGTGGTACACAGACTCTGCGGCGCCTTGACCAACATGTGATCTCCTTCTTGGTAAGAGCTGTGCTTGGGACCCGAGGACGCTGTTGCAGCATTAGCTTCCTTCACCATAATTTTGTATCGTTAGATCTCGTTGGCAGTGCAGTAGAGGGTGATACATCGTCTCTGGGTGTGATGTTATATAAGTGGACAACCTTCTGTATGGGACAGCGCATCCTGGTTGCAATTCCTTTCACTGTGTGGTAACATAGCTCTGCTATGCCATTCTCGGCTGGGGCGTATGTACAACGGAATCGTAATTGAATTCCCCACTCATGTGCGAAAGCTCGGAACTCCTTGCTGCAGAAGGCTGTTGTTGTCCGTAAGGATTTCGTGCAGTGGGCCACGCTCGAAGAACACCGCCTCCAGCTGGTGAATCATACTTGCCAAGTCTTGCCTCACCAACTGCTTCCAAATGGAGAAATGTGACGGGCTACAGTCCATGAGCGTTAGGAAATGGTGGGCACTGTAATGTGTGATGTCCATTCCTAATCTCTGCTAGTTCCTGTTCACCTCCAGCTTTCCCTTTTCCCAGTGGATTGGTGCTGGGTCTATGGACTGGCATTTCTCGCACATCTGTGTGGCTGACTTAACGGCTGCCTTTGTTATTGTTGGGCAAATTCTCCTGATAAAATAGGTGGTGTGCCACACCTGGGTGCCCACTGCTTCTGTTGATAGCCATAATTTGACTTGCATCCAGCTCGTCCATGTGGACTGCACCGATCAGTGGTTTGAGCCCGCTCTCCTTCTTCATCGCATCAAACCACCGTGGCGGTACCTGTGTCAGTTGGTCGGCAATGTTCAGTTGACGTAACCAACGTCGCATCCATGGTCAGCTCATACTCCTCCATGAACTCGCTTGCTACCTTGGTACGGACTCTTTCTTTTCCAGTCAGCGTGTCTGATACCCAGTGGTACACACACAGACCGCCCTGTCGGTGGGGCATTAGAATGCACCGACTGGACATATACAGAGGGGTAAGACTCCGCCAATGGGGCCACCTGTTGGCTGTAGGTGGCGACCTGTGATGCTTAAGGATAGAACCCAGGTGGTTGAGCAGTCCATGACTTGCAATACTCCACTTTGGCCCTATCTTGGGCTAGACGGGCAGTCGGAGAGGCCCCCTCCGATCAATTGGCTGGTCACATCAACCCCTAGCACCTATATGATTTTCCTAACCCTATTGCCCTTATGGCAAGCCCCAACCCCTTTTTATCATATGGGTGCTAGAAGGTGGTGACTGAGGGTCTACATGTCCTGGGAATGATGTTAAACTCTATCTGATGGTGAGGTTCCAGTTTTGGAAGTTTGGGGAATGTAGAGCACCCGTTGATCACTATTGCTCCCTGGTCCATTCTGACCCGGAGTGGTGGTACCTGTTAGGGTCCCATCTATGGGTTAAATAGAAAAATGTATTAAAAAAAAAACTGTATTATCCATTAAGAATTGATTTATTTCAAAACTTTATCGGCATTAAATGACCCACTGAGGTTGATATGCCGTAAAACAAACCAAACCAAACCAAACGCACAGAGAATCTGTCTTCATGTGTAGCACCTTGCACTGCCACTGGAGATCCAGATTGATGCCTTTCAATATGGTGTCCAATTTGGCTAAATTGATGTGTTGGGCTTCGTTTTCAGGTCGCAGCCATCAAGCCTCCTCCAGCACCTCTCCAAGGCTACTCCGATTGCTAAAGAACTGGCATCGACCCACCTGTTCAGCTCCTTGCTGTCTATGCACCAATCCCCACAGGTCAGATCATCCCATTGTACAGATTCCACGGTTTCGAACATCATACGCTGGAGGACGGTGTCTCTTGCTTCATCATCCCAGCCCTTCGTGACCAAACTTGCTCTCCTCTTGAGTATTCCACAAGCCACATGAAGCCAACCGCACACTGGGAGGTGCCCGACAAGCCTTCCACTCAAGGAGAACACTGTCTGTCGCTTGACGAGACTGGGAGCTTCTGGAACTATGCTTCCTCGCTTCCACCGCAATTTACCGCGTTCCATCTTAACCGCCAATTCCAGCACCCATGCACCGTCCTCCAACCGTTCTGGATCCTTGCACTTCAACCCAAACTGCGCTAAATGTTCTGACACAGGTCGCGGGCACTATATCTTTGTTGACATAGATGTTGTCGATGTAAGCAGATGCTGTGTGGCCCACTGTTTCTTCCTGCGACAGCTCTGCACTGACAATGGCCTTCTTGATAAGGGGAGCCACATTTAGGCCAAACCCCAAACGGGTTAGACAGTATCTTTTCCCATCAATCTTCACGGTCTGGTATGGCCACAGTGTCTCGTGGACACGTACCTGGTGGTACACTCTCCTGAGATCCAGCAAAGATACGTTAACACCTTTCTGTCGCCATTCGCACAGTTTAGCTGCAGAGACATCTGCATTGGCCGTGAATGCGTCGATGTGATGATTGAGCTCCCAGTAATCCATCACTGGATGTACTTTTGTTTTGTTCTGCTGTAGTACGGCCATCAGTGGAATTAGCACATTGGGAGGTCCCAGTTTGTCTTCTGGGTATGGCACAAGCCAACCATTGTCTATCCCAGTGTGAAGCTCACGCTTAGTTGTTTCGGATCTCTGCTACTACCGGATATTCCAACATCCTATTGTGCAGTCCTTCAGGTGCACGATCCTCAGACCACTTCCATGACGCAGTCCACGTTCGGCTCTGATGGTCGAAGGTGGCGGTAAAGTCAGGTGATGGAAATGGCTACTCATTTAGTGGTTTTCCCTTCGCCGAGCTGCACTGATCCTGTTGGCCCAACAACACCTCAATGCTTTTATCACATCAATCCCTAATGGTAAGTCAAACCCCAGTGGTTTGCCACGTACCACCAGCACATCGATCTTAGGCAGAATCGTCCATGGATATGGAGACCACTCCGACACCGCAACACGCATGAGACGCTTCTCCAATTATCATGACGTCCACTCTTGCTTTCCTCCAAGATTGGCACCAATTTCTATCCACAATTGTCTGTGAGCAACCCATATCAATTATCACAGAATACCGCGTCCCATCAACATAGATGCCTGCCACTGGGAGCGTCACGTTTACTTCTTGGTTGGGGAGAAGGCTGGAGCTGATGCCTTGTCCCTTAACTCGTTTCCCGAACAGTCCCGGGTCCAGTACTCATGTTCGCCGCATTGGTAGCACCGTGTTTTGCACTTTCGGCAGTCCTTGGCAAGGTGACCTTTCCCGTTGCACCTGTACAAAAAATATAACATCGATATATTTGAGCGAAGACAGATTTGCGGAGAATGGAAGCATCAGAGAGGAGATAGGTTACAACTTCTACTGGAACAGGAAGTATTCAACAGAGAAACCAATTCGGTGTAGCTTTTGTGGACATAAATGGTCTTTATGTCTGAGGATCCTAAACCAGTCAAAGGCAGATATTGTACTCTGATCGCTGCCTATGCCCCGACTATGACTAACAGTGCTGAAAACATAAACATCTTTTAAGACCAACTTGACCAGACACTTTGATCTATTCCAAACTCTGACAAAATCATCCCTCTGGGAGACTTTAATGCTAGGGTTGATAAATCACACTTTACCTGGCCGAAGGTTCTCAGTAGGTTTGGGACAGGTAAGGTCAATACCAATGGCAATCTGCTTTTATCTGTCTGCACAGAATACTAGCTGGTTATCACCCACACCTGTTTCAAACACAAGGAAATCAATAAGAGCTCCTGGATGCATCCAAGATCCAGACACTGGCTTCTCATCAACTACATAATCACACGTCGGCATGATTTACCAGATTTTCTAGACACAAGAGCAATTACATTACTGACCAAATCCACCACCAGGCTATGAGTGAGGCAGATAAAGAAAAAAGGCAAACTGCCAACCAAGAAACTAGATACCAGCAGGATTAAAATTAAGGGCTTCAGGGAGGACCCAGAAGCCTCTGTGAACGAGAGATTGACTGGGGTTGTACCGGGTACTGTAGAGGAAAAATGGAACAGCTTTAAATCGTCTACGAAGTATCCAGAGAGAAACTTGGCACTATAAAAAGAAGGCACAAAGACTGATTTGACGGAAACAGCACGGAACTAGGAGAACTCATTAACAACAGGAATTTAACCAGATCTAACATGCTTGTTCACTAGCACTTCCAGAGCCAGATATGAAGCCTGCTGAACTAAAAAGAAATAAATGGTGGATGACAAAAGTGGTTGAACTCCAAAGTCTTGCAGATTCAAGTGACCCCAAAGGTTTTTACCAAAGCATGAGCTGTATGGAGTCCAAGAGTGAACCACCCAGACTAACTGCTGGCTCTTGACAATAAAACACTGCTCACAGAGAAGAGCAACCTTCTTGTTAGATGGAAGGACCGCTTTTCCACACTGCTCAATGAACTGTCGACTGTGGATCAACATGTAATGGACAACATGAACAACGACCAACCCAGCACTGGATGAGTAAATGTCTGGACCTGGACGAGGTGAAAAGGGCAATCTCCATGCTCTGCAATGGAAAGTCCCCTGGTGCAGACTGACTGCATCCAGAAGCCATTAATAAAGGAGGAAGTTGACTAACCAAGGTGTTATACACCACTGTGAAGGATGCCTGGGAAAACTTGAAAGTCCCTGCAGACTGGAAGGATGCCCAATTAGTCACCATTTTCAATAAGGGGGACATGAGCCTGTGGCAAGTATCACGGGATCTTGATTTTTGTCCATATCGGGAAGATTTTTCGCTCACATATTGCTCAACAGATTATCAATCATAGCGGAGAAATTTTTACTTGAGGCACAGTGTGGGTTCTGGGGGAACTACAGACATGATTTTTTTTTTTTTTTTTTTAAAAAAAAAATTTTTTTTTTAGACAAATCCATGAGAAATGCATTGGACAGAATATGCCTCTCTACATGATCTTTTTTGACTTCAGAAAAGCCTTTGACACTGAACATACAAGCATTATGGGACATCCTACGCTGACTGGGGTGCCCTGACAACTTCACCAAGCTTGTATCTGCCTTGCATACAGGAATGAGGCCATCAGTCAGTTTGATGGGGGAATTCTGTCATTTGAAGTTGGGAGCAGAATGAAACAGGGCTGTGTCCTTGCACCCACTCTGTTCTTAATTTTTCTCTCTATGGTTTTATCTGATGCCTTCACTAACTCCACCCAAGGAGTATGGATACAGACTAGACCAGGGGCAGACTTGTTCAATATCAAACAATTCAAATCTGCAAGAAACACATGAACTCATGTATGCAGATGACACTGCCTTCCTAGCACACAACCACCAAGACGCTCAAGACATAATCACACGATTCACAGACTCTGCAAAGGCATTTGGGATGAAAATAAACCTCAATAAGACCAAGATTATGTATCGGTCCCCTCTGACATCAGATGATACTGGAAAGACATAATGATAGGTCAGATTCTAGCTCTGGTAAATACCTTCAGGTACCTGGGCTCCAGTTGCCATCAACAATAGACTCAATGCAGAGCTTGATCTCCGAATTTCAAATGGTTCCAAAGATTTGGTTGGCTGAAGAGGTGTCTGGTTCAACAGAGACATCTCCTTGAAAACTAAATGTGCAGTATACCGTGCCATAGTCCTCTCAACCCTGTATGGTGCGGAAGCCTGGACGATATACAAAGAAGATGCCCATAGACTACATGTCTACTACATGCGTCACTTGCGTAGTATATTAAATGTCAAGTGGTGGCAACATGTTTCAAACAGGACCATCTTGAAGTGAACTGGACTCCCTGGTATGCACGAAATACTTGTCCAATGCAACCTGAGATGGGCTGGCCACTTAGACTTGGGGATGAGAGACTACCAAAGCAGATTCTGTACTCTCAACTGAGGGATCACGTGGAATCAGTAGACCAAAGCTTGGGTACAAAGACATCAAGAGAAACCTGAAGGACTTCAACATCTCCATAGGCAGTTGGCAAGAAGCAACCAGAGACTGAATAAATTGTAGGAAAATGATTCATCATTGGATACGATGGACAGCAATTGATGATGATTGATGAATGGAAAACAGCATAGATGCATACAATTTGAGTGTAGAATCAGAAAGAACATACAGTTTTACATAAGAATGCCAAATTTTATCAAAATTGTTCCAAAAATAAAGAAATGGTGAAGAAATTACTGAATTTCTTATTTTGATTTGGTTCGTCATTTGACATTTTTTAACAATCATGTCCACTTTTGGACCCTCAATTTTGGGGATTTAAATTCTCATAACTTTTGAATAACTGGGGAGATTTGCATAATTCAAACTGTTTTGAACTCCATTTATAGAGCTCTATATAACTAATAACAATAACCTAAACACACACAAAAAAAAACAAACATTGGGAATGCTACTCAAAGGATGTGGTGAGAAACAATGCATTGATAACACTGTTTCTTAACACCTTGCCCTAATGAAAATAAACAAGTTTTTGCCCAGGAATTTTTGGAAATAACTAAAAAAAAAACACCCTGGAGTACCGTAAAAGTGCCATATGATAGCATTGTCTGTGCGGCCCTCACCAGTACTTGCTGAGGGCTGCATGTTTGGCATGCCTGCAGTAATGGATTTAAGTTGGAATTTGCATGGAAAAACTCTGAACAGCATAGAAAATCTAACAGAATGTGTGTCACATTTAATGGCTACCTCTGCACAACAATTCTCTTGCTACATTCTTGAACACAACTTCCTGATCATTGTACGAGACATGAATACTCAAATAGGCACAGAAGAAAATAAATTGTTTTACAACTTTCCAAACAAATGGTAAACATCTAGCTGAATTTTCTCTTTAGATTAGGTTTGTATGCCTAAACACCAAATATCATAAAAGGCAGGGTAAACTATGGAAATAACTCTAAAGCGCTTCTAGAAAAGTGGATTAACAGTACTATGAACTGTAAGGAATACTCCTCTGTTGAAGGAGTATCTACCAATCACAATTGTCTCGGTAATGATATAACCTGTCGGCTTGATGAGCTAAAGGGCCCTGAATATCCGAAAATAGCTGTCAATATCGGATTCACTCCATCAATCATGGGTTGCAGTGTTTTCTACACTTGCTAAAAGTCTGGTCGAATGCCCACGTTGTCTGATCTCAAACGACCAGAAATCTGCTATATCTCTGTTAACAGCAGCTTAATAGCTGTATAAAATTTTTTTTTTTTTTTTTTTTTTTTCTTCAAATTCAACAAATCATTTATATACAAGAAAATACAGAGGTCAATCTTACTCGAAGCTGTGGTAGTGAATACAACCATGGGTTCTGAAAAATATTGCTTGGGCAGTTCTTAAGTTATTTTGTTGGCCAAGTTTTCCACTCTGGTCAAATTTAAGTGAGGAATCTTTTTCTCTAAGTTCTTTGATAGTCTGTTTGGCTCTTTTCCCTTCGTTCTGACTGACCACTCACTGGCTCTCCCAACCTCAGTCTGCTCAAGCCACAAAATGCCCAGCTTAAATAATCTTTAAACCCAGAACTGAGTATGTTCCGGTTGGTATAGAAATATCAAACGATGGGTTGTCGCTGAATAGCTTAATAAAATTCCATGATCCATTTCAATTTTAAATTTAAATGATTTAACATTTTTTTAAATTCACTTTGCAAACTCTGTTTTCCCTAATCCTAGTGTCTGCCAAAATGTCTAATTTTCATTTTAAAAAGGAATCAAAATTAATTAAATCGATTTAGACAATCAAAGTAGTAACATAATGAACATTAGTATAAAAGAAAAAAAAATACACGTGATTTATTTTTAATGCATTTTATGCACTGCCAAAGATGCCATAAAATCCGTATTTTTCAAAATAAATTACCCCTGATTGAAAAAAAAATTACCAAAAATTGGGGAATTATCTGATTTTAATGAAATTTTCAGTGTTGATTTATCAATGAATCGGTTATTTTATTTCAAAACTTTGATTTTTTTTTTTTTCAGGTCACTTACTTTGTCCCCGCCCCTTATTTTGGGGTGCACAATAATTTTTGGAAATCTTTTTGATAATTATTTAATTGTTTATCATCTTGTAAAAGAAAAAAATTATACTTTGATATTTGTTCTGTTTAAAATTTCAATAGTCTTTCTACAAAAATTATTAGATAACAATAATAAAGTAGTTATTAAATGTTTTTAGAATCTAAAAATATGAAACTTAAAATTAGGTGTTTTAAATGAATTTTATCTATTAATTTACCATAGCAGAAATACCTAATTAAATAAGTGTTAAAATAAAATAACTGATGCATTATAAAATTCATTCATTGATAAATCAACACTGAAAATTTCATCAAAATCAGAATTCTCTGATTTTTGGTAAATTTTTTTTCAATTTAAATTTATTTTGTAAAATATAAATCTTATGTCCTCTTTGGCAGTGTTTATGGCCATGTTTATGATCAAATTTAGCAAAATTGACCAGAAAAAATATTAAACTATTTTTTCTGGTCAATTTTGCTAAATGTATTAAAAATAAATTACATGTGTAATATTTTTTTTTGTTACTACTTTTGACAAAAATTTGACCTTAAATAATTGATTTAATTAATTTTAATTCATTTTTAAAATGAAAATGAGACAACAAATTGGCAGTGCCTATTTTATACTATTATTCTCGGTCAATTTTGCTCAAATATATTGCAATCATGCTCGCTTTTTTATGTATTTACAGACTAAAAAAACATTTAGGATTTTAAGACAGTTTCTTACAAATCAATAACAAAAAAAATAAATGAATACTCATTACAGAAGAATTAATAACTTTTAAATGAAATGTCACATGACCATTCCTTGTATGGGAGGTTGTTGATGAAAAACAATTATCAAAAATCTGGAAATTCTGATTTTAATAAAATTTTCTGTGTTGACTTATTAATCAACAATTAAAAAAAAAAAAAAAAAAAAAAAAAAAAAATACTGAATAGTTTTAATCAAACTGATTCAATGGAAATAAATCAATTCTTTAAAATAAATATTACCATTTGCGCCATCCATAGCACAAACAATTTATATAACTAATTAATAGATAAAATTCATTTGAAATATGAATCGCTTAATTTTAAGTTTTAAATTTCATATTTTTTAGATTCTAAAAACAAATCTTTATTTGATGAGTCTACTTTAGTATTGTTATTAATAATCTTTGGAGAAAACACAATTCAAAATTTAGGCCCCCACACTTTAAGACAGAACAAATATCGATGTATAATTTTTCACTGGTATTCTAGAAGCTAATTATATACAAAAACAACAAAAAAAAAAAAACTAAAATTTTTTACATTTAATTTTCGGTATTTATTTTCTAAAAAATTTAAGAGAGCAATTCTTGCTCTCTTAAATTTTTTTTTCTTCTATTCACACTTTTGTCTTTTTATTTATGCTGTAATTAGTTTCAACTAATCACCGATATTTTGTGGCCCAAAAATAAGGGGGGAAATGTCAAAATTAAGTGACCCGAAAAAAATCAGAATTTAAAAAATAAAATAACTGCATTATAAAATTCATTCATTGATAAATCAACAATGAAAATTTCATTAAAATCGGATAATTCTGATTTTTGGTAATTTTTTTTTCAATCCTGGGGAGGGGGGTGAATTATTTTGTAAAATACAGATTTAATATCATCTTTGGCAATACTAATTATCTACTCAGTTCAATGGATGACCCAATGGTTTGTTTTGTCTAGTATTATATTAAAACTTAATTAATTTAAAACTTGTGCTTTTTTTGCTAATAATAATAATGTATACAATAGATACCTACATAGGTTCATCAGTAAGTCTGTAGCCTAATGATAAAAATGCATTTATTATACATGGCAAATATTTCTTTTTCTTTGGCAAATATGATTGCACTTTATACAATTAAAATTTTGAACTCAAATTCAACAAACTAAATCTTTAAACTTGTTTACCTTTATTTATATGCTCCATGTCAATGATGAAATGTTTTGCTTGGAGCCAATAATTGACATGACTTTTATTTTGGCAGATATGGATTACAAAATGATGATGCCATCCTTGCTGAAGAGAAGCATATGCCAATGTAAGTGTACTTATTTATTTTGTTTATTTGACAAAGTAATATCTGATAGATGGAAATGGCTTCTTATAGCATGCTTCTATGAGAAGGAATGTCATTGAGGCTTGGTTTATAATTAGCAGGAAGAAACTAAGGCAGGTAATCTTTGTTACTTTTGCCCAATTTAATTGACCTATTCTACCCCACCCACCAAACAATACTTTACCTGAGAGTGATATTGGGCCCCCTAAGCATTGGGTTATTGGCTGCTTAACCTACCCTCACCCTACCATCCATATAAGTACAATCATAATCAGACCTTTGTTGGTAAGGTTCCATGTAAGAAAAAAACATAGGGAAATTTATTGTTTATTTCAAATGCAGCAGAGAACCAGTATGAAAATATCCATTGGACTATATTTTTTCATTTGGGCTTAAAATATGCTAACTGTATCCCTTGCAGATGGACCAAGAGTGATAGTATCCGTTTGGGTCCTATTTATGGATCAAATAAATCTCTGAAAATTGTGTTATAGATAAATGATTAAAAAAAAAAGGATTTTTATGTACTACATAAATGGCAATTCTGTCCGTCTTATAAGCAGTTGATGATCATGATGAAACTTTACACATGTTAAACTAATATTCAGAAACAGGACTGGCTAATCGGATTTCAATAAAAATCAATAATGGGGGATGTTTACAATGGAGGAAAGATGTTTCAGTGAAAAATTTTTCATTTTTTTAAGCTTCCTCAAACAGATTTTTCTAACATTTCTTATTCTAACAGATTTTAATGTAAATATCAATAAAAAAATTGTTTTTATCTTTAATGAATAATTTTATGAATATAAATTTGTAATTTGATATATTTTAGCATTCATAAATTATAATTTTAATGTTCATTGTATAAATCTAATTTAGTGTTAATTCTTATATATATCATTCAAATTTAATTTATAAGTGTAATCATTTTTAATTATAAGCCTTTTATAAAATTATATAGTTTTACTCGTATAGTTGTTTTTACTTATATTATTAATTCAAATGCATATGGGAAATCTGTCGGTATTGCTAATGTTTATTACTGTTAATTTTAAATACAAAATAACTTTTTTCAATAATAACCTAACACTGTTTATTTTTAGTAAATAATTCAATAAATGTTGTATTTTTCATTACAAGAAATCTGTTAAAGTGTAACACTATTGTTGAATTCAAAATAAAACGTTATTTATGAAAATAATAAAATCTTTTTAGGGATGAATGATGGAAGACAGCTCTTTTCATAAGGCTGTTGCTGTAAGTAGCAACAATGTTGAGAAACTGATGGCATCAAGGATTGCGAACTGACAGCTACATATAGAGGTTACCCTTTATATAGCATTACAAGCATTTAGCTGAAAAACTCTGACATTTTCAAATTTGCGACCTTAATCAGTTCAATTTGCAATTTCTCGAGTATTTCTTAATAAATCTTAAAGATTTATATGGTTGGAAAGAGAATAGAGTAATCTTCCTAAATATGTAACTTTTATCGGTTTTCATCAATTGAATTATTTTTTATAGCAAGTTAAAACCGTATTTTCGGTCGAACAGCTGAAAACAAAAATATGACTGTTTAGGATAAATTTTACATGCTGTTTTGTTTTTCAAAATCAAAGTAGGTAATCTTTATCAATATTCTTGAAATTTTGCACTCAAATAGAAGACACCTGGAAGTACAAACGGGTTTTTTTTTTTTGTTTTGTTTATAGGGTCCGTGGAAACGAAAATATCAGAGGGCAAAGTTAAAGGTTATTTGTTTTAAAAAAAAAAATATGAAAGGCGCAAAAAAGACGCAATTTGTATGTAAAATTAGACTTTCAAAATTATTTTCCTATAAAATTTGTGAAATTTAAAGATTGCTAGATGCTTCGGGTTTTTCTCTGAAAATTTTGATTTTTGAAGAAAAACCTCGAATTTACGTTACTTTCGGTTGTAAAAACAGCCTGTCAACTGACGTCACAAATCCGACTTTATTGATTTAAAATCACAATTTCTCGTATATTTATTGTTCAATCTTAAAAATATTCATATGGTTGAAAAGAAAAGAAAAGAAAATAATCTCTAAATATGTAATTTGTATGTGTTTTTATTAATTGAATATTTTTTTACAGCGAATTAAAAACGTATTTTGCTTAATAAAAAAGAATGTGTGATAGGAATTTTTTTCCGAGAATACATTCTACACTCTACATTTCCTTGGAAAATCTAAGTGGCTAATCTTTATCAATATTCTTGAAATTTTGCATTCAATTAGAAGACACCTGGAAGTACAAAAGGGAGCTCTTTTTTTTTTTTTTTTTTTTTTTTTTTTCTAGGACCTGTGGAAGTAAAATTACAATAGTGCAAACTCCAAGACTATTTGTTCAAAATGAGTATGATTTGCGAAAAAGATGCACTTTGTATGTAAAATTCAAAACTTTCAGAATTATTTTGATATAAAATTTGAAGAATGTTAAGTTCTTCGGCTTTTTATTCAAAAATTTGTATTTTGAAAAAAAATCTCAAATTTATTTGTCCGACAAGGCGTACGACGTATGCCTGTCTCCTCAGCTAGGCATTATGCACACAGTTTAAATTCATCGCTTATTTCTATCGCCAATTTTTAAAACATTTATACCTTTGAAAATAAAATAAGAATCTTTCTAAATATTTAACTTTTATGTGTTTTTAACAATTGAATTATTTTTTACGTTCGTTTCAATTTTGGAGAAAAAAAAACTTGAAATTACGAGAAATGTAAATAAAAGCACACACAGTTTGTGTGAAAACGTAAATAGATAATCTATTTTTTTTATGTAATTCAACATAAGCATTAAGAAATGTATTTTTAAATTCAGTGATGTTACATATTTAAATTATTATTATTATATATGTCACATATATTTACGTTTGAAAAATCAGCCTATGCAAAACGTACAATGTACTTTTCAATCGTACATTTCAAAACAAACTATGACCCAGGAAAAACAGAATCCACAAATTTTGTAAGAAAACTATTAATTTTAACTGGGGCGGGGGGTGGGTGGTAAGGGTTAGTTTAATGGAAAATAAATAATTTTTTTTTTTTTTTTTTTTTTTTTTTTCTGTGTCACCCTGTAATATAATGGGATTTTGATGAGAATTTAGCCGTAACCCAATATTTATTTAACATTAATTTTTGGCATGAGAATTTTAAGATTCACACGTAAATTTCTGCAACAACAAAAATTCCTTTTTTTTTTTTTTTTTTTTTCTGATTTTTTTTAGCTATATTTTAAAGTCAGTAATCCTTAACTTTTTCCTTGTAAATTCCTACCATAAAATAAACTGAACCCTCATTTTATGTCTGTGTTTTTGCAATAAATGTTTTATTTTTCTTCAAAGTGATGTTATTTATTTGCCTTAATACTATACATGCATATACATGCAGTATTATAATGAAAATGTTGAATAATTGGGTGTTAAACTTAAAAAAAAAAAAAAAATCGCTGCTATCTGTATCTTTTATTCTCTAAATAATGGGTTAAAGCATAGAGATACATACAATTTGAGTCATAATCAGAAAGAACATACAATTTTACATAATACCAAATTTGATCAAAATCGCTCCAAAAATAAAGAAACTGTGAAGATATCACTGAATTTCTATTTTTGAAACAAAATCATGTCCACATTTGTACCCCCAATTTCGGGGCTTTAAATTCTCATAACTTTTGAACCATTGGGGATATTTGCATAATTCAAACGGTTCTGAACTCCATTTACACAGCTCTATATAACTAATGGGATTAAACAACAATAACCTCAAATAAAAAATCAACTGGGAATGCTACTTTATAATGTCTACTTTTCTTCAATTTCAATAACACCCTTAATTGTTGTTTGTTCTCTCGAGCGCTAAGGCTGAATGGGAGGACAGCTATTGATGGTTCCACACAATTGATCTTTCTATAAACACACCAAGCAAAGGTTATTGAAAAATCAAGTATGGGCACCCAGGTTTGCTAGCATTTTCAGGCAGGGTATTACTATGCACTGCAGCTAGTTTATATATAAATAAAATGATTGCAATGTAATGTTGAATATATAGTTACAATTATAATCAAATCTTTACAAATTAATCAAATTTTGGCATTGAATTAGGGAATTGTAATACCATTAAATAAATAAACCAAACCATTGAACTATATTAATAGAACTCCAGTGTTAAACCATTTTAGCTAACATTAAAAGGCTACTTGAAAAATGAGATTTTTGCTACTGGTACCTCAGAAACCGCTTGATTATCTAACTATCCCTGATTTGAAAGAATTAAAAAGTTGTCTACAATTATTTTCAACTTTTTCATTTGACAAATATAGAACCCTTTTTTATTCATTTCAATTTTATATCAAAAAGTATTTTTAAATACTTAAAATTCTTATATAATCTTTTTTTTTTTTTTTTTTTTTTTTTTTTTTTTCAGGTATGCTGAGATGGTGGAGACTTTCAAAGAGGTTGAATTTATTCCAGGAGGCGCCACTCAAAATGCCTTGCGAGTAGCACAGGTAATATTTGCAATGTTTGTAAACTGTAGAATTTGAGTTTGCAGTTAAATTATATCTGCAGCTTTTGTAAGAAAAAGGGATAACTTTTAAATAATTCCAAATATGCCATCTACAAAAGAAATAGTTCCAAATATTTGTTTAAAAACTTTTTAGATATAAACTTGTGATAGTTTTGTTGAGAAACATTTCAGTTGATGTGGCCATATGCAGTGTCCTTATATTTGTATTAAAAATTCTAATTACAATTTACATAACAATAGTATAAGTAAATACATATTAGCGATGTGTTTATGATATGGCTTTTTTAGCCGACAATTTTTACATTTAATTAGGTATGCCCGCCTAATTAATTATTAATTAACTTTAAAAAAATTAGGTACGACTTCAATTAAGCACATATTCTCCCAAAAATTGTTGGCTAAAAAAAGCCATATCATAAACACATCGCTAATGTGTATTTACTTATCATACTGTTGTGTAGAAGTCACTATAAGAGGAATAGGAACCTACTTCTAAACAAAACGAAAAATCTAAGAAAGTCCGTTTGGTGTAGGGGTTACGGTCTTCACCTGTCAGCTTGACAGTCAGGTTTCGAATCACGCACAAGGCGGTCTTTCTATCTATAGCTCTGCTGATGAGGCCTAATAGGCCGAAATGTACATACATTGATTTTTCTCGATTTGTTTAGCCTTACATTTAAATAGGTATGCCCGCCTAATTTATTAATTAACTTTAAAAAAAAATTAGATACTTCAATTAAGCACATATTCTCCCAAAAAATAACAATAGTATTAAATAGATTATCAAATGTGGAGGCATACACACCTGAGTGTGTGCAGAGAACATTTGGTGATATATATCATGATATAAGTTTTGTAACAGTGGTCCATGATGATATTGATGCTTCTATTTAGGAAAGAATAAAGGATTCTAATTAGCATTTCAGTTAACTCCATTGTATCGAAGAATGGATGATTGAAAAATGTCAGCATGACCACAGATCCTATAAATTACTAAATTGAACTTTAAATAGAAATTGGTTTATTCTTGATGTTGAATGATTTTAACTATAATACCCTTGTTGGGATTATCTTCCCTTTGCCTGGAAGAGTTATCTTCCTGCTGGGTTTCCGTGCCGGCCACCAGGGAGGTCTGGTATTTAAGCATGAGGTTCAAACTCTTCTAGCTTATGTCATTTTGGCATATACGAAAAAACAGGATTTGACATTGGGTGGCCCAGAAGGGTTGATATGCTGTTAAACACCAACCAACCTAAAAAATATTTGTTTATAAAAGGAGTGGATGAACTGGTAGTCAATGGCTAACCATCACATAATGGAGTTGGTGATTCTTACTTGGGTAGCGAGATAATACTAAATTATCTTCTGGCACCTGCAATTGGCTCAGTTCCAAATATTTTGACTTGTCTCTCTAGACTCAACAGTAAAGGCTGAGAGTGGAACAATGTCCCCATTTAAAGCATTGTCTCTAAAACCTGCATAAACTAAGTAACTCCCTTCCTTAACTCTGTCAGAATGTAAAAGGCCATGGAGATCTATTTCCTGGATGTAATTTTTGGAAATGCCTAATGGTTGGTGTTGGAACCTATTGTTGGAATAGTTCATTTTCATTCTAGGACCTTCAAGTTATAAACTATTTATTTTTAGTATGGATCACAGGTAACTGTAGCAATAAATATATAAAATTTATTTTATCTATTTTTTTTAAAAAGCTATTTTCAAGATCTTTAAAATAGTTTATCTTGACAGTTATTCCTATTTTTTATATTTATTTTTAAAAATTTTATTTTTTATTCAATGCTTTCTATTTATTTGTAGTGGTTAATAGAAACTCCGAAAGCCACTACATATTTTGGTTGTATCAGCAAAGATAAATTTGGTGATATTTTGGTGGAGAAGGCAACCAATGCCAAAGTAAATGTCCGGTACCAATATACGGATAAGGCACCCACAGGAACGTGTGCTGTGGTTGTTTCGGGTAACCAAAGGTGAGATTTGAAATTTAAAAAAAAAAAAAAAATAAAAAATAAAATAAATCAAAACAATTATAAAAAAAAAAAAAAAGCAAAAAAAAATTAGTTTTGATACCAATCAAAACTAATTTGTATAAAAGGAAAGGTGTTGTGAATGTGACTTTTTTTTTTTCTTTGTAAAAAAAGGCATGATTAATTTCTTCTACATTAATCCCTTGATAAAACAGAATAAGGGGCAAGGAGTGTCAATTAAATCTAAAAGTAACCTAACCTAAGCCATGTAATGTGGAATATCTATCTCCCGGGCCTGGCACTTAGATGGCGCCACTAATAAAATAACCACCAAAAAACCCATTTTTTATAAAGTACTAACCTTCAAATGACACTTGTCAAAATTTGAGCCCAATCAAATTATTTGTTTACAAATTAGTTATTTAAGTGAAGCTATTGTTGCAAATTTTCAAAACCATGGAAACATTTGAATTTCGTGTGTTGATAATAAAACATTGCTTTCTGATGTGATGGGGGGGGGGATACTATTCAAGCAAAGCGATGGCTTGATTAGTGTTATTCAGACTTGGCTCTGTCGGAAACAACGGTTAACAGGTGGTATGCTGACTTTAAACATGGTTGTACAGACACAAATGATGCTGATGCTCAGGTCACCTAAATTTGGCAGTTTTCCCGGAAAACACCAAAAAACTTAAACTCCTTTTGGCCGATCGTAAATTGAAGTTGCATGAGATAGCAGAGGAATTGAAGATATCAGAAGGTAGTGTATTCACCATTTTGCATGGACATTTGTCAATGAGAAAGAAAAACAACAACACGTCGATGATTCTGAGTGTCGTTTGCAACTGTTTCAACACAACAAAAAGGAGTTTTTGTATAAAATATGTGACAATGGATGAAACATGGATCCACCACTTCACTCTGAAGTCAAATCAGCAGTCAGCTGAGTGGACAGCAGCAGGTGAAAGCCGTCCAAAGCAACCAAAGACTAAAACGTCAGCAGGCAAGGTTTTGGCTTCCATATTTTGAGATGCGCAAGGTATTTATAGTGAATATTATATAGCATTATTGGTGCATTTAAAGGAAGAAATTGAAAAAAAATGGCCACAAATAAAGAAAAAGGGCTCTTTCACCAAGACACAAGTTGATCGCAAGGATGGCAAAACTACATGAATTGCACTTCAAATTGTTTTTGCACCCATCCTCTTCTCCAAATCTGGCCCCCAGCGACTACTGGCTGTTTACAGACCTCGAAAGAATGATCCAGGGAAAGAAATTTGGCTCCAATAAAGAAGTTATATCGGAAACTGAGGCATATTTTGAGGCCAAAGACAAATTGTTCTACAAAAAAGGCATTGAAGAGAAGTGTTGGAATCTGTGAATCACCCTAGAAAGAGACTGTTGAAGAACAGTCGAATTTTGCCTAAAAGTTGTTTTACTAGTTAGGACTGGGACTTAGTTATTGACTGTCACAAAGAATTCCTTAAAATCTATACAACAAACTGTTTTCCATGTAGTCCCTTTTTGAATCTAATGCACTTTCCATCCTTCTGTCACGCTTTTCTGCCCTGCTGGAAGGATTCTTCTGTTATGTCCCTCAGCTCCATCATTACATACCCCTTGATGTTCTCACTGCATTCAAAACTGGTCCCCTTGATAAGCCCCTTCAGCTTGGGGTTAAAAAAGTCACAATTTGTCCTGCCACAACTATCGTCCCTTTGCATGTACTTCCCAAGCTGAAGTATAACAGAATTTCATCCCTTTTACATATCAATTCTGTTCTGGATTTAATGGTATTAAATGTAATTGAAAAAACCTTTTATAACTTTTGGTCGAAATATATTGTTGGAAATAATGGAGAACTTTTTTTAATTTTTTTTATTTTTGTAAAAAAAAACAAAAAATTCAAAGTGTTTATGGGAGTCAGATTGATATTGGTTGGAAATAGGTGGCCACTTGAAATCTTTCCTCAGCTGATATTTTTTTAGGCTATGGAAATCAGAAAGGTGAATAAAACAAGGATTCAGCTTCCCAATTTGCTCAAAGATAAACACAATATTAGATATTTCTTAAAGGTAATACAATTCTTTTGAATCGAGAATCAGTCTTTAAAAGTAGTGAAGAGATGGATGATTCTATATTATTTTTTTATTTTTTTTTTTTTTTTTTATCAGCCAGGCTGACACCTAAGAAATCTAAGGACTGCTATCTGCATGTTGGCAGGTACAAAACACTGGTCAGTTGAAAGATGTTAAACATTTTGAGGTCTTATAGAACTCTCTGCTGGGTTACATTTCGTTCCTATTTCATTAGGGGAGTAGCAGAGAACCACATCTGGCAGAGGGGTGTGGTTATGTTAATGGTACCTTGTGAGCTTGTACACTTGGAAAGCGGCCATACGTGGTGGTCACATGTATCTGACTCGTAGATGAGACTCTAATAGGTTCTACTGCTCCTGGTCAGTGAACCTATTAGTCATTGCAATGAAAGGGTGGCTCCAGACGACAGGATGCAGACCCTATGCTTCTTCCTCCTGCAGGGCATGTAGTTGGTGTATTTTACCCTCTGACGGGGCCAGTAACATAAGACCTTGTATGTTGGGCAAAAGAATATTAAGTAACATGTACCTGTATTTTCTTTTCTCTCAAATAAGCTTAATTTATTATACAAATTGCTTTAGGGTATCTGCTTTTGTTTTTTGTCACTCCTTTATTTTCTCTATCCTTTTATTTTTCAGATCTCTCTGTGCCAACCTTGCTGCTGCAAACTGTTTCACAGAGTCACATTTGGATGACTTGGACAACTGGGCACTTGTTGAGAAAGCAAAGTTCTATTATATTGCTGTATGTTATTTTTCTTTTCTACTCCTCATCCTAAGCATAGTAATCACATTGACCTGCTGGAGACAGTTTGTCATGTAACATTTTAAGATTAACCAGTTTTGTTATTTTGGTAGAGGAAATCTAGGATAGTATTATGTTGTTCCTGAGAAATGGATAAACATGTTATAGGGCATTTAGTGCAAAGTGAAATGTAAACAGCATCATCCAGAATTTGAACTCTGGTCACCGATTTACTTTTTGAGCATTGTAAGAGTTCTAATAATAAATCTTATGATGAATTGGTAGGAACGACCAAGCTGATAAAGCAGCCAGATATGCCTTAAGTATAATTTCTGAAATTTAAAAAAAAAATGCAATCTACAGATTTGAAAATAAATCTACAACAAAGGCAACATCACTTAAGTGGCAATGAACATAAACTCGTAGAAATGAAACTTATATTAAAATTGAAACAGTTTCAGAAAAGGGAAATTATTCTGCCTTCTCCCTTGTGTGAAGGAATCGAGCAGTAGTTTAACCAGTGGCAGAAGAACATACAACAATGAAATAAAAATAAGTTTTGTTTTCATTTCATTCTATTTTTCTTTTGTTTTTATTGATTTCTTTGTTTTTTGTTTCAGGGTTTTCCACTCACTGTGTGTCCCCCTGCCATTCTTCGTATTGCCAAACATGCCTGTGAACAAAATAAAGTTTTCTGCTCTAATTTGGCAGCACCATTTATCTGTCAGTTTTTCAAGGAACCTCTTATGCAGACTCTACCTTATGTTGACTTTCTCTTTGGAAATAAAGAGGTTAGTTCACTTTTTCTTTTCATTTTTTTTTTGTCAAGTTTTATATTTCATTAAAATGGCAGCTTTTTAATGATTTAACTAGAGACATTTGTAACAGGTTCCCACGCGTCCTGGAAAACCTGAAAAATGAAATGTACATTTTCCAGTACTCGAACCTGGAAAAATGGGTGTGTGTGTGTGACAAAAATCCTGGAAAATTGGAGTTGTCTGAGACAAAATTAATGTTATTATTACCCTAAACAAATATAACTAGTAAAATAACAAGGACAGCGTTTTTTTTAATTTTATTTTTAACTCTCTCCGAATCTACGCAAGATTTCCCAAATTATTCATGAATATTCATTAAACAGTAAAAATGCTTGGGTGGGTACTTGTTGATTTCATTCAATGAAGTTTCTCTATCAATTAGCGATATTTTGATTTATTTTTACGTGACACTAAACAAACAAGACAAGAATTAGTCAGACTACTTTAAAGATTGTTAAAGGTTTAAAAAATAAATTCCGTTTTACAAGACGTGAAATTTCGTAAAATTCAGAACATGTAACTTTAACATTTTCTTGATAATCATGTTCAGCAATGTTTAATTGAATCAAATGATTTAATTTTTAGAAAAAAGTAAATATTTTAGCAAGACTTAGAATTTGTTTTAAAAAAATATTTTGTCTGTAAGTCAGTCAAATAATTTTCACAGAAATTCGACATAAAAACATCTCCACAATTGAATTGACATAATTTTAATTTTATTGTTACAAATACCATTATTTAGAAGAAATTTCGAGTAAATTGATCGGATAAAGTTTATTTGAAGAAGTGAGCAGCTAAAATTTTTTTTTTTTTTTTTTTTTTTTTTTTTTTTTTTCGTGAATATCACTCGTGTAAAATAGTGACTGAAAATCAAAGAATGTTTTGTACTTGTATAGAATAGCGCGCACGCAAAATTTTTACTGAAAATTAAAAAAAACAAAAAAACAATACACAGTAATGTAATACTAATATAAGAATTACATAAAATTAATGTTCATTTAAAAAAGTTTTTATTAAACATATTTGAAAGCGCTGAAAAGTGAATGTTTTTTTAAAAACATTGGTCCCCACCCCAGACCCCTAAGTAAGGCTTCAAGCATATAGCGCTTGAACAAATTTTCTTTTTTCATCAAATGTCCATTTCATATCGGTTAAAAAGTAACTGTCCTTTTTACGGACTCCCCCACTCTCTCCTGGAAAATATTGACCTAATTTACTCTGTTTTTACAGGCATAATTCCGACCAAACATATTTTCTGAGTCGTGCAATTCATCGGTAAATTAATGAAGATATTTTACAATATCTCCCCCTACCCCAACTTTTTATCAGCAAGTCAATTTAGATATTTTATGCACCTAGTTTAAAATATTTTTCGATTAATTTTTACAAAACACAAATTCAAATTTAAAATATTAAGTACTACTAATTTTGGCCTCACAGATGTATTTTACAAAATAAATTTAATCCCTTCGATTGAGGAAAAAAAAAAAATCAAGGAATTTATAACAATTCTAAAGTGGGCTTGTTGTTCAATAGATATTTGTTTTTAGAATCTAAAATTATGAAATTTAAAACTTAAATTTAGGCATTTCATATTTTAAATGAATTTTATCTATTAATTAGGTATATGGATTGTTGTTTTCAAGGTGCATATAGGTGGCATTTATTTTAAAAAATTTCAATTTATTTCTATTGAATCAGTTTGATTGAAATGATTCAGAAATTTAAAAGAATTCGTTGATTAATAAGTCAACACGCAAAATTTTATTAAAATCAGATAATTCTGATTTTTGGTAATTTTTTTTTTTTTTTTTTTTTTTTCTGCATTTAACATATTTCTTGGTAAACAAAAACGCCAGATTTTTGGGGGGACTCTTTAGTTTTTCTGTTTTGAACTAAAAAAAAGATATTTCATTTAAATCAATATCAAAAAGTTAATCATTTTTCTGTACATAGTGTATTTAATTTTTTTCTATTATTAATTTCTAAGAAGAAACTATTATAAGTCTTAAAAACTTAAATGATGTGGGGATTTTTAGTCCGTAACTATTTCACACAAAAGGCCCATTTTGATAAATTTTTTAACTGAATTTAATTGTTTAAAATGTATTAAATTTTTTTTTCTGATGCTTATACTTTTCAAATTAAACAAAAACTTGACCTTAAATAATCATTTTAATTTGTTTTTAAAATGAAAATGTTCACACAAATTGGTACTGTGATGTTTGCTTTTTATCGACAAATATATGTAGATATTATTACACTACCTACACCCCCCCCCCGCTTTTTATTGGCACATCAATTTAGATATTTGACAACCCAACCATTTTTAAAAAAAATGTTTTATTTTTGTTTTTTATGAATTTGTACAAATTTCAATTGAATTTCTACAAAACACAATGTCAAACATCCTCCTACTCTTGAGGCATAAAATCCTTCAGTCTTTTTCAATATTTTGTTTTTAAAATCTACTTTAAAAAAAACAATTTGAATGATTGGTTCCCATATTGTATTCATCTCTGTATTTGGTCTACTCAATAGGTCACTACAGATATATGAGCTGCTCCTTTAAGACGTCTTTTTTTTCATGTCCTTCCCTATCTATTATTTCAACTTGAAAATATAATTTTAATATATGGGGATGTTCAAGGGCTGCCAAGGGATATAATTTTTTAAAATTTCTTAATTTTAAAACAATTACCAAAAATCAGAATTGTCCAATTTTAATGAAATTTTCACCAAATTATTTTCCAATAACTTAATTTTATAATGATTAGCTTATTTTATTGAAGAAACTTGAAGAAAATTTTTTTTTATCTTTGACCATTTGAAGAAAGAAAATTCCCGGTCCCTAATTTATTACATTTTTTGAAAGATCATATTCTGAAGAATATATAGAAAAATAAAAATTCAATTCCCTAAAAAAGTGATTTTAAAATTTAAAAGTTATTTTCTTAAAATTCAAAAAATAAATATAGCTTTTTGTTTTGTTTTAAAAAAAAATATTTTTCTTTAAATTGATGCAAAAAAAATTATTTTATCAAAGTTAAATTAAGTTTTTTACTACCTTAAAAATTTCAAGGTCAATTTCACATGTCTGTCAATATCCATGACTAACTTGAAAATTTAACAAAAGATAGCCCTAAATTTTATCTTTGAAAAAATTTAAGTTAAAAATATGCGATATGTCGCATATTTTCTGAGATTTCAAAAAATTTAATCGTCAATTTCAACTATGGATGACAAAACAGGCTGAATTCTCTCCCAGTCTAGATAAATCCCAATTTCAGAGAAAAGTCTTTTTCACTACACTTCCAAGAAAAATTATTTTTAAAGATATTGGTAAGAAAATCCAATATTCATCTCTATCACGCCTCTAGAGTTTGTGTCTGACTCTATTGCCAGGGATCGAGACACAATTTTATCGCAGTGTAGTTTAACCCCTCCTTCCAGGAAACACAAATAACCTTTGGGTGTAGTTATAATGAATTTATTCGGCTGGAAAGAAAAAATAAACAAATGACAGACAAGGCAAATCAAGGTACAAAAGGCAAGGTAATTATAAGAAATTACAGGGAACGGATAAGGGACACAAGGTAAATGGTCAGAGCAGGCAGAGACAAAAACATCGTTAATAGTAGCAGCAGCACAGGGACCTAGGAAGAGGTAGAGACCAGAGAGCAGGAGGAGGAGGTGAGCGATAAACTCAAGGGTCCCTTATGAACGTGGACCGGGTTTCACTCAGAATAGTGCTATTTCAACATGAATGAGAAAAGACAATACTTGTACTGAGAGTAGGAAAATGAAGCGAGGTGTTTCTGAGACAAGTGTCTGAGGAAAGTGTTCGACTGATGGCTGGGGTCGAACAGACATAACTAGGTGTGAAGCAGCGGTGAAGAATAGCATGTATTCTCGGAATAAACACCATGTCAACAAAGGCTAGTGAATACGAAATAACTTTACTAAGTGCTAATAGTAAGAGTGAGAAATAATAACAATACATGTCATACAAGGGTCCGGGAAGATAATAGGCAATAATAGAAAATAATACGAGGGGCAAGATTTCTCACATAGAACAGAAATTCAAGGTCGGACAACAGATAAAAGTAAATAGTAGAAAATAGCCAGTAACAAATTAGCTATTTAATGATAGGGAGACAAGATAAGAAATCTTCCTTACCGGGTGCCCGTAATAAACTTCTGAGAGGGAGAAGTCAGCAACACGTCTAATGGGTGTCGTGGCGAGGTAGAAAGAGGATTGAATTTAGCGCCGAATCATCGTAACCAGAAGTCGGCGGTCTAAAACGTAAATAATACACTATTTACGAAAATAACAGTTTGTCTAAGGGACGCAACTCTTATCGCACAATCGTAAATACAAGCCAAGACACATCTTTTACTTTATATCCCGATGTGAAAACGTACAAGATAATAAAGAATAAGTGTCTAAATGTGTCTATATTAGATTAATATCGATTAAATTATGAAATTGCCGTGAACAAGTGCTGTCCTGGAAAATTTAAAAAATGTCCTGGAAAATGATTTCCTAAAATGAGTGGGAACCCTGAATTAACGTTTCTATTTAGGAAGTGAAAGATTCTGTTATTACTGATTGACTATTGGCCATCCAATCAAGTTATCACGTACATTACTTAAGACTAATCATTTTATTTTGATCAAACACTTTTCTTTTTGATGACTAGTGAATTTCTCAAGTTGGACAGTTTGAATATTCAGACTTATTTTATTTTTACTTATTTTATTTTTTGAATTGACAAAACATTGCTGTGTTTTTGGACATTTATGGTGTTTATGTATCCCCCCTCCAGAAAAAAAGTGTTGTGGGGAATTATATCAGATTCTAATTAGTATTTCCTACTTAACACCATTTATATTGTGAATTTTGATGAATAAAAAAAAAAAAAAATTATATTCCTTGCAAATGTAGACTCCACAGAATTATAATTCAGTTGTAAATTTGTCTTAAAATTATTTTGAGTAATTTAAGTGTATTCCTCAAAACATTTTTCTTTTATATTGATGCAAAAGTCTTTCTGATTCAATTGGTCTATTTTTATTCATTTAAAAAATTAGTAGTGAATTTTAAATGTCTGCAAGGTGGCATATTGTACACAATATATATTTGTCACGAATAAAGATTTATTTAATCTATATAAAAAAAAATGTATGATTAAAAATGCGCAACTTTGCACTACATATTTTCAGAGATTTTTATATATTTAAATAATATTACTAACGATTGTTCTTTTTTGTTTACAGAAGACCTACATTGTTAAAATTGGTTATTTCCCCTTTTTACTTCCAAAATGCCCATGTTTTATTCGGGGATTGTTTCAGTGCGTGTATCTTTATTTTTTTTCCCCCTGTTTTTTTGGCTATGCAGTGTAACTTTTGTATGAAATTTACTCTTTTTGCTCCCATCAATTTTTTTTCATTCTCACTGATGTTTTGAGTTTTTCAAAATGTCTGGAGACTCTGTTATCCCTCTTTTAACTTGTAAAAATGAACATTTTTTTTCCCCCTTTTTAGCTACTGCTTTATCTATATTTCAATATAAAAATCCAGCTTCTTTTTGTCTAATAATACAAATAAGTCAAATAGTTATCCGGACACGTTCACCATTTATTTCAGTTACACTATGATGAATATGCAATCTTATTAAAAGAAACTATTTTTCCAAATAAAATAGTCGGAAATTTAAAAACTGGAAAGTATTAACAATTTACATGTTTTTTTTTTTAAAAACCTTAATGCAAAATTATTAATATATGTAGAGAATGACAAAAAGTAACTGGAAATTGACATGAATGCTGACATTTTTGTTTACATCTTTTAAAATTTTTATTTTTCTTATAGCCAGTTTTAGGTCCATTTCTTTTCCAAAATGAAGCCTTTTTGACTAAAAGGCCAAAGGTCTTGAAATTATCCAAGTTTTCAACACCACATATAAAATTGTTTCAAAAAACTTCAAACTTTTTATTTTGGCCGTTTGCAGTGAAATACTGCTTTAACTTATTACAAAAAAGAAAAAAAGATTGATGGATAAAAACAGAAAAATTACATATTTAGCTTATTTTCTAACAATATAGATATTTTAAAAATTGGAGAAGTTACAAGTTGAATGGACTAAGGTATGAATTCATTGTTTATTGAAAATGGTTAATCAGCTTGGAATACTAGTAGAATGCGAATTACTGGTTACTTGTGATGATGGTATGAAATCATTGATATTTTGACTTTTGTTCCTTTAGCATCTCTCTCACACCCTTGTAATACCATCTAAGAATATAGGTTCATTTCTGTGGTCTGGTCGGATCTGCTTTGTAACTCATAAATGACCAGCTGTTAAACTGTTTTTATTTTTTTAATTATTTTTTTTATGTCCAAACTCAAAAACTGCATTGTAGATAATGCACTTTGTTTCACTTACTGGGGATTTTCTTTTCTATTTTCAGGAAGCTTTGCAATTTGGAGTGAGTAATGGCTTCAATGTAAGTATTGTATTTTCCCTTTTATTTTTGAAAGCACTCTTTACAGAAAACTGGTTTGATGCTTATCTTTTGATTAACCTTTTAAGATCCAAGTTATTATTTTTACTAACTAGAAGTACTTTTCAGCCAGGGTCGCAAGCCATTGTTGAGAGGAGTCAGTTCTAGGGGTTAATTTTGATTCTTGAATTCCTTGAAATCAATTTTATCAATAAGTTTGATTGGACAACAGAATTTCTTCCTGTAAAGTTTCCTTCCTTTTTTTTTTTTTCCCTTTTTAATGGAAAACTTTGAGTTTGATTAAAACAAATCTGAGAATATTTTACTTTTTTCTTTTTCTCTAGTTTTTAAAGTCTAACTCTGGTTAGTTTGGGTAGAAGTGCACAAAAATTAAAGAAATTGTGCCAAATTTTTTTTCTTTACCTCTTTGTGGAACCTGACATTTAGCTCTTATTTATTAAGCTTTGTTTAGTCTGGCACACATATATTGCTTACAGTACTCGCTGTTATTAAATGGTCATAGGGTGATCTAGTTGGAATTGGGAATACATTATATTAAGATATTCAATAGAAAAAAATTCTGTATATTCAAAAATGTTAATTCTGTAAAACTTTCCTGCCTTGAAGATGGCATTGGAAGCAAGTACATGACTAAATTAGGTGGTTCCTGTTTGTATTGGACATCCATGTCTACAATGTCAGCTTTCAATGACCCCACAAGATTGTGAGGTTACTGGTTGGTCTGTCTTGATGATGCTCTACATTTTAAATCCAGGGTATTCAAATCTGAATATGAAGGGTGACATGATTGTGAAAATAATTGGTTAATGTGGACCATGTGTAGTGAATCTGATTTCTGTTGGAGCATATATGGAATACCAGATTTGGGGTTTGACTACTTTGTCTAGCACCATGGTGTAGGTGGTCCCTGTGGAAAGAAGCAGGGTGCTATGATACAGCCTGCATTACTAATGACATCGTAGATGACTCCAGAGGCTTTCAGCTTATTTCTAACCACAAACCTGAGGACATGTTCCTTTTAAAGAAGTTTACTACTTGTAGTCACTGTGGTTGGCTGCTATTACCATAGAGCATGATGTGCCTTTTCCTTTCCTGTTAGATTGGAATCTTCCATGTTTAATTCTCTTTGTCTGAAAGAGAAAGCAACATATTAAAATTTGCTGTATACCATATAACACTATTAGGCTATCTTCCACTTAGGTGTGGTCTCTATTTGCAAATGATCACATGGATGGAAACCTTCAATAGCTGAAACGATTCAGTAATTTAAAAGAATTTGTTGATTAATAAGTCATCACTGAAAATTTTGTTAAAATCAGATAATTCCCAAATTTTTGGTATATTTTCTTTTCTTATATCAACCTGGACCTCCATTTTTTAACATATTTCTTGCTGACTTTTGTAAACCAAAACGCGAGATTTTAGTTTTTTGCATGATTTGAACAAAAAGATGTTTTTGTTTTAACTAATATGAAAAAGTTAGTCATTTTTATGTACATAGTGTATTCAATCTTTCTTGTTATTGATTTTTTTTAAGAAGCTGTTATAAATCTGAAGATATTAAATGTTTTTTTTTTTTTTTTTTTTTTTTTTAGTCTGTAACTACTTCACACAGTCCATTTTAGGCTTATATTTACCAGAATTTAATAGTTTAAAAGGTATTAAAAATGAATTTCATATGTAATATTATTTTGCTTGTTATAATGATGCTCATTATGTTACTACTTTTTAACTAAAACAAAAATTTGACTTTAATAATCGATTTAATTTTAATTCGTTTTTAAAAAGAAAATGAGCCAACATTATGGCAGTACTTAATTTAAATCCTTTGTCAAAAGTCGGTCAGTGATTTGGTTTTGTCTATCACATCACAATTGTTGGTACCTAGACTAAACTCATGATATGTTGCAAACAAGTACCAACAACTTTAAAGTCATTTTTTTTGTAAACTTTTTGGAATGTACGTTTACGAATTTTACACATTTTAAATTTTCAATATAGTTTTTTTTTAGATAGCTTTTCATATCTATATTTTAATATGTGAAGCTTTTTTAAAAAGCACAATTGTATATATAATAAAAATAAGTCAAAGAATTATTCCACCACCACAATCAAATAATATTGAACGTCATTTAAAGAAATACAATCTTCAAAATAAGACAAAATTCTTTTAAACAAATTTTAAATAAGTTTTAACAATTTAGCTTAAAAATTTTTTTTTTTTTTTTTTTTTTTTTTTTTTTTTCAACCATTTAACTTGAAAGGACAAAGGGAAAAAATGCCCTTTTTGTTTACATTTTTTAATTTCATTTCTTTTCCAAAATTGAAAGTTTCATGACATTAAACATTAAAAGTTCACACATTATATATTAAAATAATTCTGAGACATCTATTAATGAGACCTTGCTCTCTCTCTCTTTTTTTTTTTTTTTTTTTTTTTTTTTTCATACTTTTGAAGGAATTTGCTTCCACAGGTGAGAAGAAACGAACATCTTTCTAGTTGTAGGTTAAGGTGTTTTCTAATTGAGTGTACAATTTTAAAAATATTGATAAAGATTGGTCACATTGATTTAACTTTAACTTGATTCACACTTGAATAACGTGTAAAATTTAGTCTTGGGTGGGTGGGGTATCATATTTTCCATTTTCAGCTGTTCAAGCAAAATACCGTTTTAACTCTATAAAAAAAAAAAAAAAAAAAAAAATAATAATTCAATGGATTAAATACCTACAAATTACATATTCAGAAAGATTATTTTATTTCCAACCATATAAATATTTTTAAGATTGGACCAGAAATACATGAGAAATTATGAGTTGAATGGACTAAGCTGTAAATTTATCAATCTCCACCGAAATCAAATATTAACTAGAAATGCTATCATTACACAAGACAATGAATGGTTTCCTTAAAAAGCAAAACTATTAAATTAAAAACCGAAAAATCAAGAAAAAGATACTGAAAACCAATATGGAAACATAAATTGCCAAACAGTCCAACTCTACCATGGGGACACAGATCAACAGCAGAATTTGAGTCAGATTTTAAAGAAACATCATTCCTTCTTTTGGAAACTGACAACAATGATAGTAAAATTTTTGAAAATTTAGGAATGTTTCATTATTAAAAAATCAAACTGAATTACAATAGTGACAGAATATCAACAAACATCTCCTCCTCCTCCTCCTCCCCAAGTTACTTAAATCCAATGACATTGGAGTATATAATATGCACATGTACATACACACACTGCTCACTGGAAGATTTTAGTTCACTTTAGAATTTTACTGTATTACTTTTTCAATTTTGAAATTTACCTTAAAGGGAAGTGTATTATTATTCAATTATATATTTTATATTAAGATTACGTAGACCAAGGCTTCTCAAAATCTTTACTTGATAAATTGATTTGTAAGTAAATTTAATTTTCCCTTCACCACCAAATAAACTAATTGAATATTAAATTATAAAACTTAATAAATTTACTAATGTTGAATGCAATTTACAAATAGAAAAGAATCTGTAAAGATGAATACAAACCTTTTTAATTCTTAAATCATTTTTTAATGGGAATCATACCTACACCAAACAATTAATTGGCAATACTGAAACTAACTTAAGTGAAGATCCAAATCTTTTTGGTCAGTGGCATTTTTCATTAATAATTATCTATATTTTTATTATTTAATCTTTTTTTTCTCTAAAGATATCTAACTAATTCTAAAAAGGGATATTTTAAAATTCAGAATATTTATAAGATAATTTATTTAAAATGTTTTATTTCCTTAAAATATGATTATCTGCATCATTAATGATGCTGAAAAAAATCCAGATCTTTTTATTTAGAGTTTATTTAACTGAACCCTGTGTCTTTAACGGGTTATATGTGAACAACACATCCCTAGTGGCCATTATATCTAGTCGGGCATTCTGCTGGGCAACTAGTCTAAAGTGATTTTTATAAAGGGATTTATAGAGGTACTGCCAATTGTGACATATTTTACAAAATAAATTTGAAAATGTTTTTACCAAAAATCAGGGAATTATTCGATTTTAATCATTTTCAGTGTTAATTTATCAATGAATGAATTTTATAATGTATTAGTTATTTTATTTAAAAACTGGATTTTTTTTTTTTTTTTTTTTTTTTTTTTTTTTTCTCAGGTCACTTAATTTTAACTCCACCCCTTATTTTTGGAGAACCACAATATTGGGGTTATATAATTTAGAAACTAATTACAGTATGAATAAAAAGACTGATGGTGTAAAGAGAAATTTTTTAAAGGAGTAAAGTGCCTCTGGTAGAAAATAAGTACTGAAAATTAAATGTAAAAAAAACAAAACTTTTAGAGATTTAAAAAATGTTTTTACTGTTTATGTATATCATTAGCTTTTAGATTCAGTGAAAAATTATACATCAATATTTGTTCTGTCTAAAAGGGTGGGGTCCTAACTTTTTGAGTTTTCTCCAAAAATTCTTAGATAACAATACTAAAGTAGGCTTGATATTAAATAAATACTTGTTTTTAGAATCTAAAAATATGAAATTTGAAACTTAAAATTAGTTGTTTCATATTTCAAATGAATTTAATCTATTAATTAGGATTATAAATTGTTCTCAAGACACATGTGGGTGGCATGAACGGTAATATTTGTTTTTAAAGAATTTAAATTTATTTCCATTTAATCAGTTTGAAATGATTCAGTAATTAAAAAAAAAAAAAAAAAAAAAAAAAAAAAAATCAATTAATAAGTCAACACTGAAAATTTTATTAAAATCAGATAATTCCCTAATTTTTATTTTATTTTTTATTTATTTATTTTTTTATCAATCTGGACCATGACATAATGCAATTTTTAAAATTTTTATTTAAAACATTTTTTTAACCAAGTCTTTTCATTTAAATTGATATAAAAAAAGTTAGCAGTTTTTCAGTACTTAGTTTTTTGTTATAACATGTTTTGTTACAATGTAAGTACGTCTTCATTATTTTCCGTAACCTTTTTTAAGGTAATTTAATCTTTTAAATGTAATATTTTGCTCATGTTACTACTTTTAAACTTAAACAAAAATTTTACCTTAAATCAATTTAATTTTAATTTGTTTGAAATGAGTGCACAAATTGGTGGAACCTAGATTTATAAATGCAAATTAGTACATTCACTTCTCGGGAACCTCTCTACTTGACCCTGCCAAAATTCTATTTGCTTCCAGGGGCTTATATTGACCACCTATTGAGAAGCCCTGTGTAGTGTACTATTCGAACATACCAAGACAGAATTTACTTGAGATCATGAACGTGCATTACTCAAACAAATCAATGCCACTCCAGACAAAGGGCCACAACTCCACATCTCTGTTCAATATATAGCACCCTGACTTAGACCTTACAAAACCTCATTGTTTGTAAAACATCTATTTCACTGTCAGTTGAGGAAAAGTCATAAGGGAAGGCTGTAGTGGGTTTAAAGCAGGATTCATATACGAGGACTAGCAACACAGTAATTAAAACTTGAAAATCCAAAATTTTCTGGATTGTGGGTCCAAATTCATTGTGGAATATTTTTGATATGCTCTTGGAATCAACCTGATTCCAAAATGATATGACATGTTCGGTTATGTCGTCTAAGAGTAAAGTTGAAAGAATGTGACACACTGGCATTTGCATTTATTAGAGATAATCATATTTTTGGATAATCATAATCCAAAAATTTTAGAATGGGTTGGGGGGAAGTTTGCTATGTAACTTAAATATAAAATGAACCCTGAAACAATTTGGAAATTCTTTAGAACCGCATAACTGTAATTCCTTAAATATGACAGAAAGTAACCCCATTTTTCATTCCACTGGTAGTATAGTGGGTGATCGATTTACATTGATTTTATATAGCAAACTGAACCCATTATAATTTTTGAACTAAAAAAAAAAAAAAAGTGGATAATAATAAACTGGGAAACTTTTTCATAAAAGTTAAAACAAAATATTTATGGGGGGGATACTAGATTCCACCCTAGACAAAATATGTAATTTTTTTTCTATTGCTAAATTAATGAAAAATGCCATTTATTAAGAATTTAGTCAGATAGAATAAATAGAAGTAAATCTAAATTGATTTTAGCTCTGTCATTAAAATCAAATCTTAAAGGTCAGATCCATTGTGTTGCCTGGCAGTATACTATCATAAAAGACATTGAAGAGACAAGGATCAAACTTGTAGCAAGGGCAAAAGATCAGAGAAAAGGTGCTTTCTGTGGCATTCCTTGCAACCTTCTTACTATATCTGTACCAATTGCAATTCGTATCCAATTTCATATTGGATGATCTCATTTTTAACCAGAGGGTGTTCCAAGATGATAAAGGTTGTATTTTGTAGGAACACCAATATTAATATACATTCTGAAGGCAAAAAAGATTATAGGAAAATTTGTAAAACCTGAAAACAATTTAAGCTGTCAAAACGAATGAATATAGCAGCAAACATAAAAGCAACTAAGTTTTCAATTGTTTAAAAGTTTTTTTATCAAACTGTAGTGGCAATTAAAACAACTCCATTATTAAATGAAGAGGATTCTGCAGAAACTGTTAACTTCATTAAAAATGTTTTTGAGATTTTGGAAAATTTTCATTGTCAAATGGTGACATTAAGAAATATTGTAGAAAATTTTTTACAATTTTCTCGAAGAAGGATATTAAAAAAAAAAAGACGTTTTGTTTATCCTTCCTCGTCACGTTGAAAAGTTAAAAAAAATACAATTGGAGACAAAGTTGAATTTAAAAGAATTTATTAAACAAACAAATAACTGTGGTCTTGCATAATGAGTCCCTTCTGCTTCAATTAACAAAGGCATAAAGCCAGATACAAGGAAAATATACCTAGTATGCAAATTTACAAAATACAATAAAAACTTAGTTGCAATCGGCAAATAATGAATTAAAACAATTTTTTTCTTTTCTTGTCCTGAGACAAATCTTACATAGGGCTGCTGCTGCTGCTGTGATGGTTTAAGGGCTGCAGAGCAGATGACAATTGTTGTTTTTCTTTGATCCCTGTTTTTACAATAAAATAAATTTCGACAAATTGCCGAGACAAAACAGTGTCTAATACATAAGACACAATCTTTATCTGTAAGGTCTTAAGGAGCCTTCACGGCGACGCAGTCTTTAAATGTTGTTAATCAGTGCCTTATTTAATGGTTTGGGGTCTAGACATATCCGGAGCTTCCCACTGTGTTTTCTTTCAATCACATAGCTATTAAGCCATGAGCTGGGTCCTTCCAGTTTCTCAATTATATTGTCTCTCATCATTTTTCTCAGTTCCTCTTTGAATTGTTTTTCCAATGCAAATGGTACACCTCTTATGGGTTGTTGAACAGGGACTGCATCTGTCTCTGTTTGGAGTGTTATTTCACCTTCAAATTCACCAACTTTCTCTTCAAAAACATCCGGGAATTCTAATAAAATCCCTTTGATGGAATCCTCAATATCTAATTTTCTGATGTTTTCCAGGGCTTGTTCTCTGAGATGATTGCATTCTGCAGCTGAAACCGTAGATTCAAACTGATCCAGGTTGAACTGCATTAAGTTTAATTTTTGGCAGAGACTGCAGCTTAAAATCGGTTGTACCTTTTCATTCACAACCATAGCTGAGGCGGTTATTTTTCTTTTGTTGACAGGGTTGGTAAATTCTACCCTCATAGTTCCTTCAGTTCTAACTTTTCTTCCTCCATATACTGAAATGTCGAGTTTATTTCCTTTTTCTAATAAATGCTCCATTTTATTATCTTTAACGAATGTTGCCAGAATTACATTCACAGTTGCTCCGGAATCCAACATAAACTTAATAAGTTTCCCGTTTATTTTTAAATTCGCGTGAACCTTGTGAATTGTCTCCCCTTCAACATGAAAACATTCATTTACTCTTTGTTCTCTGTAGTTTGAATTACCCTTGCAAACTCTTGATGTTGCAAAATTTTTTTTTTTTTTTTTTTTTTTTTTTTTCATCTATAACATTCCTGGCCAAAAGCCGGACAGTTTCTTATCCCTTTCATATGATTTGTATCACAATAAATGCAGTCATATTTTTTTTCTATCTCTTCCTGTTGCATTGATATGTTTATCGTATGTGTCGTCAATATTTAGTTTGTCAAATTTTTCAATTCTTTCTGATTGAATCTTGCTTTGCTCAGCAGCTCTGCATCTGTCAATGCACTGTGATAAAGTTAAATTTGGTTCCCTCAGAAGAATTTCTCGCGTCTTTCTATCTTGTATTCCTTTAATTATTAGTAATTTAATCATGTCGTTTTCAGAGACATTGTCCCATTCACAGTCTTTAGAGCTCGATTTCAAATTTAATAAATAGTCTTCAAAGCTCTCATTTTCATTTTGTTCCTTTCGTAGGAATTCTACTCTGTCTACTGTCAATGTGTTCATGGGTTTACAATGATCTTTAAATGCGTTAATGACCATGTCAAGAGTTCGTTCGTCATCATTATCAACCGTCTTTCCTTCTGCGTCTTTTACTGTTAGTGTTTTGTAAATCTGTTGGCCTCTTTTTCCTAAGAGGTAAATAAATAAACTTTTTTTATTTTTTACAATACTAGCGGCTTTAGCGGCATTATCTTTGCCCTCGCCTTCAAATTTCTGAAATTCAAAAAATAAAATCACTTCTTCCAGCCACTCATTGAAAGCTTTGTTTAGATTTCTCGCTGCCCAGTCAAACTTTTCTGGTGGGTTAATTGACATCATTTTGTAACCCTTTATTTATTTATCTAATTTTTTTTTTTTTTTTAAAAATAACAAGTGGTACTCACTCGGATTTTATCTTTGAGTTCTGTTATCTTCTGACACCATGTTCGTCATTAATAACTCCAAGACGCGTGTGTGTAAATATACATGTGTAATGACGAGGCAAACTTACCTGACTCGAAACGGTTCCGGTGCATGGCTTGCAAAGAGAGATGTAGCGAAGAAGAAAGGAATGTGGTCGGGGCGGTGTGTCGTGGTGTCCGGTTGGAGTGAGAAATGTCGAAAAGTTGGAAGGGGGGGGGCAGAGAAGACACTTTTATTGGTATTGAAAGGCACTATGGGTAATGGCCCATGGTGCATTGTAACTCCTGTTTTCACTATAAAAGTGGCCCATTTTGGGCAGAGAGGGTGTAGCGATTTTTGCGTGCTTTTGTGACACGGCGTTCTGTTTGAAGAAGGAAAGAAAGAGGAAGGAAAGAAGGCATAGCAGCAGCAGTGGTAGTTGACAAGTGTTAAACAGACTCTGCGAGGAAGTGGCTATAGCGGCTGTTGTGTGTGAACTCAGACACTTTGACCACCTTGCAACTGCTGTTCACACAGAATAGACATAAGCTATTTCGGCGAACTATGGACAAGGTGTTTGACTACAGACTAATCCCGGAGTTTGGTGGGTCTCCCTCCGAACCCGTCATCGAATGGATTCAGCGTGTGGAGATGATCTGCGAACTCTGCAAAAGGACAGATATCGAGCTGATCCTACCGTTGCGCCTGCGAGGTGGAGCTCTCGCTGTTTATAGACAATTGAGCAAAGGGGAGAAGACTGATTTTCAGCGAATAAAACAGGCTCTGATAAATGCCTACGCTCCTGACTCATTCGGTGCATATGATCGATTCGTGGCCCGGCGAATCCAGTCTGGTGAAACCGTGAACGAGTATTTGGCTGAATTACAACGACTGGACCAACTCGTTGGGGAGCGACAAATGATTTGTGCATTCGTTTCTGGACTGCCGCAGGACGTGCGTCGATTGTTGAGCGTGTCATCGAGCATGGATGACATGACAATGGGAGAGATAGTGGATCGGTACGGGCCATTATGGCCGACACTGAACAGCCCGAAGAGATCATTGCTGCTACTAAACCTGCCCCTGTGCCAGCCGAGGCCCGAAGGAACGAAGTTGTGTGCTACAAGTGCTCCGGTCCCAATCATCTGTCAAGGGATTGCTTGCAAGGACGCTCGGATGCAGCCTTTGAACAACCATCTCGGCGTCTCCGTACGATCCGATGTTTTCGGTGTAGGAAGACCGGCCATATTGCTTCGGAGTGTTCGGGGAAACGGCATGGGGGAGAAGTAATCAGCGTCAGCTTGCTCCCCAGAGAAAAGAAGAATGAGGCGCTGCCAACACTTGATGTTCATGTCAACGGGAGAAAATGCACAGCCCTAGTAGACACTGGGTGTACACGGACGCTGGCCAGCAGATTTGTGTGTGACGCCTGGAGGCTCGGACAAGCTAGTGTGCTGACAGCAGATGGAAAAATGTTTAAGTGCTGCGGGCGAAGCCGACTTCGGCTCGCTGTAGGCAATGCTGAGCCGGTGCATCTTAATGCACTCGTTGTGAATCGGCGGCTGTTGGGGTTTGACCTCATACTGGGGAACGATGCCATCAGAGCTTTAGGTGGTATGACCATTACACCATCAGGAACTGTGAGCTTTGGTGGGTACGAAGCGAATATATGCGCTGCGATCCAAATTGATGAGCCGGATTTTCACGTGGATTTCGATGAAAGGAAGAACCGATGGATTGCTAAATGGAAATGGTCCGGAGGACGAGCTCCAGAGCTTCTGTGCAATAAGATACCGGAGTACCAAGTTCCAAAACATGCCAGAGAGAGCTACGAAACCGAGCTTCACAAGTGGATTGAAAATAGCTGGTTGTTGTCCTACCCCGAAGAGAGACTTGGCCCACCTAAGGGACTGGTTCCACTAATGGCCGTAATTCAGCACAATAAGCGTAAGGTGCGCCCTGTCATGGATTACAGGGAGCTGAATGAACATGTAGACGCAATTACGGCTAATGCTGACGTGTGCGCGGCCACGTTGAGGGAATGGCGCAAGAAGAGCGCGAATGTGTCATTGCTTGATCTGAAGCGAGCATATCTTCAGATCGGCATTGACGAGTCTTTGTGGCCTTATCAGACTGTGATATTTGGGGGCCAAAGGTATTGGCTCACCCGACTGGGTTTTGGCCTCAATGTGGCGCCTCTCATCATGAAGTCTGTTGTTGAAGCCGTTATGTCTCGAGATCCAACTATCGAGAGCGCCACGTCGGTGTACATCGATGATATTTTCATTAATGAAGATCTAGTCTCAACAGCTCAGGTGAGGGCGCACCTGTCTGAGTATGGCCCGATTTGCAAGGATCCAGAGCGACTACAGGATGGTGCCAAAGTCCTTGGTCTGCAGGTCTGGGGGGAAAAAGGTGTTCTTCGTTGGAAGCGGGGGAGTGAAGTTCCCGATGTTCCCCAGGTCATTACTCGCCGAAACACATTTTCCCTGTGTGGGAGACTTGTGGGGCATTTTCCTGTTTGTGGCTGGCTTAGAGTGGCTGCTGGATTTATCAAACGTCGGGCGAGTGCGGTATCGGCTGGTTGGGACACTGAGCTTGCTGATCCTCTGCTGAAGAAGATACTACAAGATACAGTCACCCGGGTTAAGCGGGGTGATCCGGTTAAGGGAGTGTGGTGTACCGCCGGCCTGGAGATGAATTTGTGGGTTGACGTCAGCTCACTTGCTTACGGGGGTGTTATTAGACGACAATGGAGCCGTGATTGAAGATGCGTGCTGGTTGCGCCCTGACAATGACTCCCATCACATTAATTTGGCCGAACTCGATGCGGTGGTGAAGGGTGTCAACCTTGCGCTTCAATGGCAGGCAAAAGTACTTCACATCAAAACGGATTCCCTGTGCACGTACCATTGGCTCAATAACAGTTTGAGTGGAAAGTCAAAGGTACGCACCAAAGCGGCTGCGGAGATGTTGGTCAAGAGGAGGTTATACACCCTCTCACAATTGATCAAAGAGTACGAACTGACCGTAGACGTGACGCTGGTAAGGTCGGAGCATAACAGAGCCGACGAACTGACAAGAGTACCGCAACACTGGTTCAAGGCTATGAAAAAGGGGGAGGAATTGGCGCCGGATGTCTGTGTGACTGCTCTGAGTAAACATCAGATATTGAGTATTCACCGGCAGAGCGGGCACCCCGGAGTAAGACGGACAACCTATTTTGTGTGGCGAGTTGGCCCGTCAACAACAAAGGCAGACGTAAGATCTGTAGTGCGATCCTGTGTGGACTGTCAAACCATCGACCCAGCACCGGTACATTGGAGGAAGGGAAAATTAGACGTGGATACTAATTGGAGCCGGCTGGGAATGGATATTACCCACTATGGGGGTAGACACTACCTGAGCCTCATCGACTGCGGACCCTCTCGATTTGCTATTTGGCGTTCAATTCGGTGCCAGGATTCTGATACAGTGGCTCGTCACTTGGAGGCAATCTTTTGCGAGCGGGGTCCACCAGTCGAAATACTTACCGATAATGACACTGCCTTTACCAGCAGGAGATTTCGAACCTTTCTTGGGGAGTGCGATTGCGTCTCCGATGCGCGTACGTGCCGTCCGGAAACGGGATTGTTGAACGGTGTCATAGGACGATCAAGACAATCGCGGCCAGGAAGCAGTGTACCATCCAAGAAGCTGTATACTGGTATAACGTGACACCCAAAGACGATGTTTCGTCGTCTTCAGCGCCGGCCAATCGTATACACCAGTACCATGTCAGGGTCAGGGGGATTGATGCCGCTCTCCCGCCCGAATTGCAACAGGAACACGGAATGTACCAAGTAGGGGACTGTTTGGGTCAAGGTTCCGAACGGCAGGTACACTACACGATCAAAAATAGGTAGTGTGACCGGAGTCAACAGTCGGCAATCCGTGATGGTTGATGGAACTCCACGCCATGTCAGACATTTGCGCCTCTGTTCGAAACCTTGCTCTTTGGAAGATGAGAGTTCCTCTGAAGAAAGTATGAGGCTTATCCAGGTGGGATCCCCCTCATCAGAATCGTGTGCTGCCAGTGATTCCTCGGATGAATCCTCTGCAGACGAGACTGGGACGTCAGTCCCATGCCAACGAGAGACAAGAGATTGGCACTGGGGAGCATTGTGATCAACAAGAAAGGCAAAACAGTGTCACTCGCTCGGGATATGCACAACAGCCACCCAATGTCGAAATGCGCTCAGACGACCCGGATTTGCCAAACCAACTCCCTGTTGGACCCCTTTGCGATTGGGAGGACGATCAACCAGGCTCTGTCCCTCTCTGGAGGAGTACACATCGAAAACGTCCTGCTCACGGTTGTACTTTTTGTGATCCTGAGATCAGGGGGGAATGTAATGACGAGGCAAACTTACCTGACTCGAAACGGTTCCGGTGCATGGCTTGCAAAGAGAGATGTAGCGAAGAAGAAAGGAATGTGGTCGGGGCGGTGTGTCGTGGTGTCCAGTCGGAGTGAGAAATGTCGAAAAGTTGGAAGGGGGGGGGCAGAGAAGACACTTTTATTGGTATTGAAAGGCACTATGGGTAATGGCCCATGGTGCATTGCAACTCCTGTTTTCACTATAAAAGTGGCCCATTTTGGGCAGAGAGGGTGTAGCGATTTTTGCGTGCTTTTGTGACACGGCGTTCTGTTTGAAGAAGGAAAGAAAGAGGAAGGAAAGAAGGCATAGCAGCAGCAGTGGTAGTTGACAAGTGTTAAACAGACTCTGCGAGGAAGTGGCTATAGCGGCTGTTGTGTGTGAACTCAGACACTTTGACCACCTTGCAACTGCTGTTCACACAGAATAGACATAACATGTTTATTTGTCAACAACATTTAAAGACTGCGTCGCCGTGAAGGCTCCTTTTATTTTTTACTTTAAATAGGCTTCAAACGCCTGAACAATAAAAATATTTTCTTAACAATTAAGAAAATAAAACTGTTTCAAACCGAATTTTACTTCATTTAAATTAATTTTACTCACTCTGTGAGTAATATACTTTATTTGAATTATCAAATAAAGCAAAATACATACAGGAAGACTGTCAAAAATATGCAATATTTATACAATCTTCGTCTATCCTGTAATATAAAATACAATGCTGACTCTTACTCAACATATACTTAAAAAATAAAGATCTGTCTGGCGATTAATGCGCCGTTAATCAATAAAAAGGGATCATTGCTGCGTCTCCACCCAATAAACCAATCACAGTTTAATATATAAAATTTCAATAAAGTTTATGAGCGTCTGCCGGGAAAGATTCTATTTTTACAAAGTAAGTGCAATTGTTCTCACCAGCATTGAACGCTATTTATAACTGTCAAAATATAAATTTTTGGGGAGCATTTGTCGGGAATATTTGATTTTCACAAAAATAAGGGTAAAAATTCAACACCAGCATAGAACGCTATTTACAACTTTCAAAATATAATTTTTTAGGAGCATTTGCCGGGAAAAATCCGCCCAGGCATAAAACGCTATTTACATCGGTTAAAAATATAAACCTTAATATGCCCTTGAAAGATTTCTCAAGAAAAAATTCTCAAAATATAAGACACTGCAAAAGATAATATCAGATTTAAATGGACATCTAATATTTCTATTTAATTTTTGAAAAATGGTAAAACGAATGGTAGGAAAGTAAGGAAAAATTATGAAATCATTACCAAGGAATACTAGTTTAGCCATTGAACATGCGTGCAATGATTTAATTGATGTTTGTAGATATTTGCTAAGCAGTGGGTTTAATTTGGTTATGCTTGGTGAATTTTCACTGACTATTTAGGAAGTGAACTTGGAAAATTAATACAAAGTTCTGGCAATGCATATTTTATGACTGAAAAATGTCATTGAAAAAACTAAACTACTTCTTAAATTAACTGATGTCAAAGAATCCAACTTTGGACAAAGCCATAAATTGCTCAAAATGTGGATATTTACTGGATAAAATGACATGCCAAACATTTGATAACTTATCAGACCTTGAAACTAAGATCTCTAAAGATATTAAGACATCTCTTTTATATATTGCAGGCTATGTTACAAGAAAAGTTTGTCCCACAGAAGAAATATCTAATAATACTAGTTTTTATTTAAAAAAAAAAAATAGATTGTGGTAATTCAAAAATTCCATTGATTACCACAGTTTAGTGGGTGTTTTTCTGTTTGGTGTTGAATAAAATGTTTATACAATTCTTAGGATTACATAATCAGTTTTGAAGTTAATTTTTTTTTCCCCAAGTAGTAAACTTAGTATCTGAGGTTATTTTTGTTCTTTATACATTTGATTAGAAATGAGTCAATTGTAAGCGGATTCCTAATATGTAAATCCAAATGAATAACTCGGACGATAGAAATCCGGTGGGAACTATTTATTCACTCGGACTTTTCACTCGGCGTTATCTATACTGTTTTTAAGTAACTGCCCGTTCGTCTCCGAGCGTTTTGTAAAACTAAACGCTCATGCTCATTCCATTCGCGTGTAAGGGAAACTACTCTAGTTTAACAATTGACGTCCGTTCTCTTCGTGTGTAAGGGAAGCAACTCTGAATTAACAATTTTCCCCCTTTTCAGATGAGCATCTAAAAAAGAATTAAACAAATAACTCCTTGGACTCCGTTATAAAGCCAAGGATTTTAAATAATGGTACTCCTTTCTTTGTTTAGGAGTCCGCAATTTATCCCTCAGTTGCGACCCAAGAAATATCCCAAACCTCTCTTCTATTGATTATTTCCCTTCATATGGCCATCTCTGTATGAAGTCTCTTGTCCAAAATCTGTGATGAAGATACCGAGTCATAGAGACAGGAATTGTCTGTTTTGCATATGATCTTAATGTTCTCAGTTTTATCTTCTAGTTGCAGTAATTCTAACAGTAGTTTTCTGTAAAATAAGCAAACTTCTGACATGTCAACTATGGTGTTTCAGCAGCCAGTGTACTTTTGACCACTTGCTTAGATTGCCAAGCAATGGGCATATATTTTTCCTACTAAACAGTCAATAGCCACATCGGTTAAATTAGCAAAAGAAGTATCACTATATGCAACAATTTTTTAAATGTTCAAGATTTCCTAGGTCTGAAATGTCTATCTGGGATTTTTCATTTTTTGCTTTCTTAATTACTCTGTTGACTTGTTTTATGTATTCTACATTTTCTTGTTTTTAGAATGGAGTTTAATGCACTAACATAACTTAAATCTGGTCTGATTTGGGTGGCAAGTTGTCCAATAACTTGCCTAGTTTCTGTAATTTCTGTTGGGGATATTGCATCTTTCAGATTTCTGCCTGTTTCTACTGGAATATATTTTAATTTTTTTGATATATTCATTCTGAGCAAGTTTAATATTCTCATTCTTTTTTATGTCTAATCCTATGTACTGGAACTCAACAGCTTTTTCAGATTTAACTGCAAACACACTATGAAGTCTGTTTATAACTCTGCTCTGAAAGATTTCCGACTCTGCAAAGTAAAAATCATCAACATGAGCAGCAGTAGTTTCCTATACCCAGGATGTACATTAGCATCTTCAGGAGGATTGATATAAAATAATTGATCCATTTGCTTGCTTTGCAGGAATGCTGTCTTTATGTCCATTGCTTTGCACATACAATGGTTAGCTGCCATTATTGCTAATGCTATGAGTAAACCTTCTTGAGAGCATTTGTGAGAATCATTATGTTTCAAGCATTTCTGTCCTGAAAGTCTCTTGTAAATAATCTATTGTATAAGTAGTGATATCCCCCTGTGTGTTGTCTGAATGGACTGGTTTGCCCTTGGAAGAATGGGCATAAAGAGCCGGGAGGCGGTCATTTGCAATTGGTCGACCGACGTTTGAACAACTTACAAAGTCTTACGTACTTTATATGGCGTGGTGAACAGGGATTTTGACTTTGGATTTCAAAAGTGAAAATGGCTTCTCAAAGTCATGTAACTAGCTCCCATCCATAGCTTGTGTTTTCTGGCCAATGCGTGAGGAAATGTACTGCCTGGAAAGAGTAATAATCAAAGGCAACAAGATCCTCATACCCCAGCAACTTCGGGCTGAGGTACAGGTCACTCCATTCCACATATCAAGGTGCACGGCATACTGGTACACAGCAAAGGATGCACGGCATACCCCAGGTGAACATTGATTATTGCCTGCAGAAATACTGATGGAGAGAAAATTATGAAATAATCTCCCGGTGCTAAAAAAAATTCTATTTCGATAGACAGGACACAAGGGAACTGGAATTGTACCAGGGGATCCAGTTCGAATATAATACCCTATAAAGAAAAGATGACGTGAGACCGACACGGTAAAAGCTGAAGTAGCACCCCACTCATTCATGGTGTTGACAAGCTCTAGTGCACTACTACGACAAAATCACAGGGATCTGCTAAAAATAAGGAAGAGGGACGGGACAGAAGAAAGGTCATGGACTTCTCCCCTACAAAACAGTGAGAAAGAGCAGAGCCCACTATCAGATAATGAATGTGAACAAGGACCAACTGCTCCCATGAAAACCAGAAGAACCGAGAAATGTAACTAGATTCAACAGAGCAAGACAATGCAGGACAACTGCAATGATCTGCTCGTACAGTGAAACCACCACAAAAAATGGACTTATAAACAGAAAATTGAACTCTGGTATTTTGTTAATTTGCAGGTTTGTTTAGTAAAAAAAAAAAAAAAAAAAAATCAATGGTGTAACATCTTCAAAATCTTCACTGATGTCACTCTGGAGATAGAAATGAGGCTTCAGCCTTTTTTTCCTCGGTATTCGGTCAGCACAGACATATCATGTACAGCTCGTAAATAAATGTAAATGTACACCATGTATCCCTCTTGTTCTTAATGCATTAAGATTGCAATATACTACAAAGGTGACTTTGAATATTAATTTAAAAAAAACTTGTAAGGTTAGTTCTATTGGGAAATTGCTTTCTTCTCTCAGAACACTTGAATGCTATAGTGTTAACAGTAATCTTGCTACAATGTGCAATTTTTTTATTGTTATGGTAATCCCACAATATACAAAAATTAGATCATTATCCTATATCTCACTCTATCCATCTCTTCATTATTTATCTATTTCTGTCTGTTGAAAATTCTTAGGTTATTTATTTATCTATTTCTGTCTGTTGAAAATTCTTAGGTTATTTACCCCTAATTTGAATCGGGACACCTATATTACATCAATTATTAAGTATGCATCAAAAATGGTAGGGCAATTCTATCGCCCAATAAAGTATCTAAAATCCAATATTTGCCTTAGGATTGTAGTTCATTTGACTTGTATTATCAAACTCAACTACATCGTCTCTTGGCTCTACACTATTCAGTTGTGCTCACTCAAGCTTGACTTAATGAAAATAACTCCTTCTGCCAGATATTCGACTTTATATTCACCGTCCCTACTCCCACTTTGCAGTTTTTGTGTTTGTAAGGTCTCGTTACTATCACCTACATGTTCATCATCCATACCCTCATCATTTGCACGTACCACTCACCTTAGATCCAAAATATACCGTGGCATTCTGTTAATTGTTAGGCGGTTGGACCTCAATCACTATTCCTCTCCCCCACTGTCGTACACTGAGTGTTCGGTGGTTTTACCCAAACCTCTTCCCCTATTTGGATTCTGGGTAGCCCTTCTTCATTGACATCTGGGGATTTATTTCTCGGGTGTCTCCACTTAGAGGTAAAAATTGACTGTTGTGGTACTGTCTCTTTAACTGACCTTGGGTGCCATGTTATACCAGAATGTGGCCTATATCGTTAATCCCCCTCTTTCGGCTATGGCTTTCATGGTTTAGTGATGTCACTCCACTATTCCATTTCCCCATGGCCTGTACACTGCTCTATAGTACTTTCGAATATTCTTCCATTTTTTTTGAGTAGTGTTCAGAGGATATCCAAGCTGAAAAACCATGCCATTATCTCCTCCACTACTGGACCTCGTTCAAGAATCACCTTCTCCAGTTCTTCTGCAATCACAGCTGCCATTTCTGCATGCAACACCCTCCATACCGTCAGTCACCCAGGTCCAAAGTCAATTACAAGTACCTCCCCCCCCCCCCGTGATAGTGCGTTATATCAATGGTCAATTTATTGTAGTCCCAATTTAACCAGGATCATGTATGGTTGGGGCAGGGTCAATTGATTGACATCTGATACAGTTCCTAACCACCCTCCTGACTTTCTCCCTTTTTATAAGTGGGTTGACCTTTCGCACAATAGTCCTATCCACACCGATATGGTGCATACCGTGTCACTCTTCCAATTCTTTGATCCCTAGTCAGCATGTTAGGACCTTGTTCTCTTCCTTGAATAACCATTTCTTTTTTACTCGTGTTAACACATCCACCTTGTTTTTTTCTCTTTCATTTACAATCCAAATTCAGATATCAATTGCCTCCGTATTCCTAATTTCCACTTTATTATCATCTCTCCAGCACGTTTTGTCCGTATTCTTCCGCTCTTCTCCACACCCAACTTAGTACCGTGGCTGAATAAGTCCTTATTTCCATCTCTCTTAATTCTCACCTTAAAGTCAAATGAACACCTTTTAACACTGCCTCTAATTCAGCCATATTAATGTGGTTATAATCGTTTTTTTTCCCTCAGCAATACTGCATCTTCATCCACTAAACTACTGGTCTTCATGACTGCACCTATGGCAATTCTGCTGGTATCACAGCACACAACCCCTGTTCTCGATTTACTCATTTGAATAAGATTCCATAATTTTTAAATATCTAAAAAAACTCAGTAACTACCTTTTACTCAACATAAAATATTTTTAATTAAAGATTTATCTAATCTATTAAAAAAAAAATGAAAGTTTAATAATCATGTTAGATCTGACATATTTTCCGAATTTTTATATATTCAATTTAAAAAATTTTTATTTTTTAATTTTTTTAACTAACGATTGTTCTCATTTATTTACAGCAGACTATTAAAAAGAATTACTGAAAGCAAATAAATAGTTTTTCTTAAAGATTGTGCTACATTTTTTTTTTTAGGGTCAGTAACTTAAACAGTAAAAACACCTTTTGAGATGAATTTAATTGTTTAAAAGTGTATTAAAAAATTAGTTATGTAATTTTAATTTGCTTTATTTTATATTTTATTTTTTATTTACTGATGCCCATTATTTTGCTACTTTTCAACTAAAACAAAAATCTCAATGGATCAACCAAAGACTTGTCCGACAGGAATTGTTTTGTTTTATTATGTTCAATTTTTAAGAGCACTTGCTTGTCTTCATCCGAATATTATTTGACTGGTTAGATTAACCTTGGTGTCTTTTATAGTAGTATAATCTGTTGGGTGGTGTATGGGCGGCATTGTTGGTGACCTTTCGGTTGTGCAGTCGTTTATTGAAGTGTTGTGCAATGCTACTTTGTTCTGATTTTAGTTTAGTTCTCTCTCTTATATAAAATCTCAAATGTTATTGATTACATGTTATCTAAGCACTATTATACATTTGACTTGTTTAAGCCATGGTTGTTGAAGTCATAACATTTTATCTATTGTACCCTACAGCCTTCATATAGCCCTCATATTTAGTAATATTCTCAGAATTTTTTAAAATTGTGCCCTTTTTTTTCTAGGGAGTTAGAATTTTTTAATATTCATGATTATATTCGGGATATCTCATTAATTCCTTTTATTTCACCAGAAGTCTACAACATAGGTAAATTGCCCATTTTCATATAGTACTCTTCTGCTAATGTAAAAATTTAGTAGCAATATAGGAAACACTGTCAAGTTTTACAAAAAGAAAGATTACTATTATCTGTGACTATTGTCCTCATCTTCGTTGTTATCTGTACAACGTTTCGGCTGATATGCCCTAACGTTGTACAGATAACAATGAAGATGAGGACAATAGTCCGAATAATGCAGATAATAGTAATCAAGCCTCATCTCAAACATTCAGAGAAAAAAAAAGATGATTATCAGTAATTCTATGTATTGGATTATTTTGATGACATAGTTTTTATTATTTTAATTTGCTTATATCTTAGATTATATTTTAATTAAAAAATATTAAATATTGTTGGCACATGTAAACTATCAAATATAATAGTTAAATTGCTTCATCTATAAAGCAACAATATGTTGTCAAACTAAAAGTCTATAATATAAAATACTATTTTTACTCAGGATATAAGATTCTATTTTTATTGCACCATGTGATGTAGAAAAATGTGACAAAGCTAAATAAACACACATTGGTAATTTTTTGAAAATTCTTCCTTGAAAAGTGATTTTTGTTGTTCTGCTGCATGTATGTAGTAATCAATCTAATATTGAATTTTTTTTCTTTTCTCAGACAACTGATATAAAAGAAATCGCTCTTCAATCTTCCCAGTTGCCCAAGGAGAACAAGAAACGATCACGAGTGGTCGTTTTTACGTGTGGAGACAAACCAACAATTGTGGCCAAAGGTGAGTTTTTGAAACTTATATTTTGATTTTTGTAAAGGATTTTTGAAGTAAATAGCCTAAAACTTATTTTCCAATGCAAATTTATTGTTTATTTATTGGAGTCCCACTTTGTCATCAAGAGAAGATCATTCTACTCAATTCTTGTAATGTCATTTACTAGTCTTCTCCAATTGTGTCCTATGTTATCTATTGATCAACATTCATTTCAATATTACCCTTGTAGAACTTATGAGATCCTGTTTTTTTCCAATAGTTGAATTGTAGCCAGTGGTGTATATTCCTTAGAAGCAAATGACACATTGCTTACCCCATAAAAATTACTCAGTATAGAATCAAAAACATCTTTATTAAGTTTAATGTATTTATTTCAGTTATATCTTTAGGAAAACTCTGTGAATTTCTATTGAAATGAATTACTTGAAACTTGTAAGCAGACATTTTCCTTTGAAAATCTCCAATAAGCAAAATTAAATTTGTACTAATCTATTTCCACTAGCAATGCTCATGACACCTTAAATTGTTGTAGACATTTGCATTTTTGGTAGTTTTTATTTGAAAAATGCTTATAAAATCAAATTTTTCACATTTAATTCACTCACACAGGAGGGTGATCAAAGTTCACCTTTTGTAGCATATACTATATCTTTGACATTACAGTCTCTAAGCACTTGAAAAAAATCAAATGCAATGATATGGAAAAAAAAAAAAAATTTAAATGTACATCAGTTTTAACAAAGTAAAATGTTTATTTACATTTTAACCCTGTGAATCTGTGTGTCTGTTTTGGTTTTTGAAAGTCTGAGAAAAAATCTGAGAATTTTTCAAAAACAACTTGAAACACAAATACCAAATTCTCTTAATTCAAGTTTCCTTGGAATCTAATTTATTTTTGAAAAATTCTCAAACTTGTAATTTTTCCAGAGTTTAAAAAAAAACAAAAAACAAATCCTCGTTCACAATGTTAAAATATAAATAAATATACACTTAAAAAAATTTTTTTATTTTTTAAAACGCTTTTTTATTATTCCTTTAAAATTACAAAAAGCATAATTTGTTTCAGTAAAAGATTCAACCTTATATTTTTAAGTTGGAAATATTTCCCTCATCCCAATAAGTATTGAGTGAATCCCAGTTCTGATTTTTTTAAATTTTAAAAATTTATTTATATGTAAATAAATAAATAAAATAAAAAATCTGTGTAGATGATGCATGCTTCTTATGGCAGCTCAGAACAAAGTTCTGGATACAAATTTATAAAAAGAATACATGAAAAATTAATAAGTCTGTTTCACCAATTGGTGATTGAGAAAAGTTTTTACAATGTAATGTTACTACAAGGTATGTCAGAAAAGTTCCAGTACTGGTGTCACAAACAATTTTTCAAATCCAAACTACAAATTATCCTCTTTAAAGTAATCCTCCTGGAGTCTAATGTACTTTCCCATTCTTCTCTGCCATGCTTGCAGGCACTCATGGAAGGATTCTTCTGGAATTCTCTGTAGTTCTGTCGTCAACCTTTTTGATTTTGTGCACATCCTCAAAACGGGTATCCTTGATAACCCCCTTGAGTTTGGGGAAGCTGGGTGAATAGGGAGGTTACTCCAGCACAGTGATGTTCTTCTGGGCCAGGAAATCTTGGATAGTCAGGGCAGTGTAAGGCAGGTGCGTTGTCATGGTAAAGCACCCATAAGTTGTCCTGCCATATCTCTTGTCTCTTCTTGCGCACTGAATGAAGCTAATGCTGCAGTATTTCTTTGCAGACATGCTGATTGATTGCCTGGAACTTTTCTGATATACCTCGTATACCACAGAGACTGAACTTTGGTCAACTACTTTTATCGTAAGCTCTTATCAATCTTAACTGCTAATAGACTATGGCAAATGACAGTCTTTATTTTTCAGCTAAATTCGACCAAATTCACATTGCTGTTTTTGTAAACAAGCAAAATATCAAAGTGTAATTTTCAAAACAAAATTTATAAAATTCAAAAAGTTTATATTAAATACAAACAGCCTCTTGTGTTATGTGAAATATAGTAATCTTATTTTTCTTCTCTCATTATCATGTCTTCTGATAGACATTCCTAGTTCTGCTTGAAGTATCAGGATTGTCTTTGACACATAGTTAAACTCTTTCCCCACAGTAAAGGAATCTGAAGACAATTGTTATTGTCTACAGCTTTATTCACTGTAGATAAGGGTAAAAACTGAAAACAAAGATGTTTCACAAATAAGGTACAAAACAATACAGCAAATGAATTAGTTTATTGTGAACTTAGAAACCTACAAGTAAACTAAAGACTGACAAACTAACATAAAAGCTGCCCAATATGGCTGACTGGAGAATAGTACTACATTTAAAGAAACCAACATTTTTGCAGAAATAATCACTGCATCATACAGAAAAAAGCTGCCCAATATGGCTGACTGGAGAATAGTACTACATTTAAAGAAACCAACATTTTTGCAGAAATAATCACTGCATCATACAGAAAAAAGCTGCCCAATATGGCTGACTGGAGAATAGTACTACATTTAAAGAAACCAACATTTTTGCAGAAATAATCACTGCATCATACAGAAAAAAGGGTATTTATCTAAGTCTATGTTGGGTCAGTAAAATGGTTATTCCTGTATATAGTGAGTGAGGGAGAGGCTCTGTGATTGGATATACCAATCACGTGATAGCCCAGAGTTTTAGGCACAATATCCAAAAGCCCAACAGATAGATTCCATCAGCGGTACCACGAGGCAGTGATTTGAAGGGCTTCAAGAAACCACCCTAAGATATCTTCTCCAATGCGCCGGTAAGTCCCTTAAACTCAGCTTTATATACAGGAAGGACTTTATATATTTTGTTGTTAGTCTTAGAATTGAATGCTATACTAACACAATAATTGGTGACTCCTGACTGAACAAAAAAATTTTTGTAAATTTACATAGATACTAGCGCATATATTTTTTCGTTGCCTCAAAATTCTTTCAGAAGATTCTTCGATAGAGAGAAAAAAAAAAGAAAAACAAGAGAAAGAAAAATGGACTGCGTGCTTCCTCCCCTGTCCAAAAATAGATTTTGTGTCTGCAACATTTTATGACCTGCCCGTACCTACTTAGTTTACTACTAATTTGTTACAGTTTTTAGTGCCGGTCATTGCTACCCCAAAATAAATAAGATGGATTTCTCGTCTATTTCCCTCGACCCAGAATTGTTCTTGGCCCAGTTGGAATGTTCACTGGAGGCAAAAGGCATTACGTCACAAAAAGAAAAATTTACACATGCAGTCCCATTATTACCGGCAGAAATATCCAAACCGGTCAGGGATATTATTATAAACCCACCATCCACGAACCCTTTTCAGGAATTAAAAAGGGAAATATTAAATAGAACTGTGGTGTCTGACGAAACTAAAATAGCTCATCTTTTATCTGAGAAAAGACTGGGTGATAAAAAGCCTTCACAATTCCTAAGGAGGCTAAAAGAATTAGCAGGGACCAGCAAAGATAACACCATATTAAGGCACATATTTTTAAGCCGGCTACCGGAGAAATGGCAGCAGGTTTTGGCGGCTGTTAGTGACGGTCAGTCTTTAGAAAAACTAGCTCAAGCCGCAGACAAAATGGCAGACGTGACTACAAGAGACGTCCACGTAGCTAGTGTTCAAACTAAGGACAGTCGCAACGACACAGTCCCTGGCAGATATAATGCGATGTTGCTTGAACATTTCCGAGAAGTTGGATACCCTAATAGACATCTTTAAAGATGGCTATGCCCCAGCTTCTCCAGTTCGTGGACATAATCATTCTACATCCAGAAATGGCCGGAGATATTTCACACCGAGGGACAGGGGCTGTTAAAGAGCCCGTCAAAAAATAAAAATTCTATGTGCAATATGCATAAAAAATATGGAGACAAAGCACAGATATGTTACCCACCCTGTAATTTTACAAATTTGGGAAACTTTTAAGCCGGCAACATTCTGCGACTATGTATGCTGGTGGAGTAACAAAAAGTCGCCTTTTATACATACAGAACCGTTCTACGGGCCTAAAATTTTTGGTGGATAGCAGGGCACAAATATTGCCTGCTACTAATTCAGACAGGCTTAGGGGTAGTGACAAATTAACCCTGCAAGTAGTCAATAAATCTGTCATTAAGACGTATGGCCAGAAATGGATGACATTGGACTTGGGGTTAAAACGAGAATTTGGCTGGTTCTTTGTCATTGCAGATATAGACAAATCGATTTTAGGTGTTGATTTCATTGACCACTATGGTTTGCTAATAGATGTAAAAAGACGTTGCCTTAGAGACCCTCTCTCAAATTTAAGCAGCACCGGTGTAATTCATAACATTGTTGCTCCATGCCCCATTGTAGCAAAAGCTTTGTGTGACTCGCGTTTCACAGAACTTCTCAGGGATTTCCCGGATATTGTGAAACCTAATTTCCCCAAAAAATGTCATAGTCACTCATCACATAATTACAAATGGTCCCCCTGTACATGCAAAACCCAGGCGTTTGCCGATTGAAAAATTTAAATACGTGAAAAGTTCAACCAGATGATGCAGCTAGGTATCATTTGTCCCTCTAGCAGTAATTGGGCCTCAGCATTACATTAAGTTTCAAAAGGCAATGGTGCATGTCGTGCTTGTGGTGATTACCGTGCGCTTAATGCTATCACTAGACCCGATAGGTACCCAATTCCGCATATTCATGACGTCCCCACTATTATACAGGGTAAATCAATTTTTTCAAAAATAGATTTAATTAGGGCGTACAACCAGTTACCTGTAGAACCAGCAGATATCCCTAAAACTGCTTGTCATGATATTCTGAGAAATCTAAGAATATCCTGAATAATATAGAACAAGGGTTAACTATTTATTGGGAAAAGAAAAGAGAAAAAGTATAAAAGTATAAAATTAATGGAAAGGTAAGAGTTACTGCCCTTGGCCAGAAAAAAAAGGGTTTAGTTCCCTTAGGTTTTGGTTTGATTTGAAAAAATGACCGGGAAAAAATTTGACTGAGATGATAGTTCAGAGACGGATGGGACACGAGAAGGGGTAGACGGTTAGAGAGAATGGAGTTGAGTTGGTATCAAGACAGAAGTAGATAGAGTTGATAATTGTTTTGTAAAGAATAGTTTTTGGATTCGACGGTTGAGAATGTAAGAGATAAGAAATTGGATGGAAAGAAGAAAAGTTTATTGAAAGTGGATTATCGAAGAAAATTAAGAAGAGTGAATTGGTAGGACTGAGCTAAAGTTTGTAGAATGGAAAAAGATTTGAAGAAAACTGAATTAATTTGAAAAGGAAAGAAAACAAAAAGTGATTGTTTTGGAAACGGATTTAAAGAAAAGAGAAAAAAGGAGGAACTTATACTTAATGGAAAAATAAGGAAAGAAAAGAAATAACAAAAGAGGAACTTACGTTTTAATGGAAAAAAAGAAAGGTATTGTAACGTAGCGGGGTTGTTCGTCGTCACGTCACCAAATCGATATGTTACGTAGTGCCTTTTCTTTCACGGCACTAAATAGGCATATAAGTTGCATAGTGGGTTTGTTTACAACTCCACGCAGAATCCACTAGTAATCGTATGTAGTCCGCAAACTTTGGTCAAGGGTAAGATATCACTTACGCAGGCCGCGTGTCTTTCTGGTATCAGGTTTCACAACTGTGCGTCTTTTGTCACGGTCAATTTGACTTCCTCCACGGGTCGTCCCCTTTACGATAGTATCTTTACTATTTTGTTTGTGTAGTGAGCCCATCCATAAAAAGATTTCTTTCGTCGTAAATAGAGAAAATTAATAATACCGTGTTTACTTTTCAGAAGTTTATTATATTCAAAACTTCACTATAACTTTTGAGAGAGAGAGAGTCCCTAATATTCTCTATCTTAACAAGAGGTGTATTTTAATTGGATTTAACTTCGGGTTTAGTTCTTCGTAAATTTCTCGGTGACAAACTTTTCTTAACAGCAACCGCACTTTCCTTATGGTCTTTAGCGACAACAGTTTATCAACTCCGTACGATCACTGCCTCTCCGGCCGACTCCTCTGACTGACTCTGACTGCCCAGATCCCGGACTGACTCTAACTCACTCCGATCCCTCACTGACTCTATATATAGTGTGTCTAAATAATCTTCCAGAAGTTTCTTCTTCTGGTATGTTCGAGCTCGTTCTGGACAGAATCGAATGTTCGATTCCTTCGAATCACTCTGGTCAACCAGAGTTCATAGCCTCTAAGATCAAAAGACTCTCTGGTAGTCACTAATCCTGTTTTTTTTTTTTTGTTAAACATAGACTTATCGTCTCCTTTCTCTCGTTAAAAGATTTTATCTTTCTAACTCCTTTTTTCGGCGATTCTACAAAGACCACCCAGTAATATAAGAATCGGTAGTACATTTTTTTTAAAGGTTTTTCTAAGTCTGGCACAAGGCCACAAATATAGGTGCTGGGCGGCGATTATGTAACAGTATTTATTGGACTGTTTCATGAACTTTTATATATTTTGCACCCGTCTGTTTCATAAAAAGAAGTAAATAATTATTTTTTATAAAATAAAATAATTATTTATCACTTATAAATTGTCTTATTGACTAATTTCTTTTTTTTGCTTGAAAGAAAAACATTCTATATTTTTTCCTTGGAGAGTCAATTGCCTAATCACTTAGGACCACAACTTGGCGAAGATGTTTGAATAAATAGACAGACACTTCGTAACACTGCTATAGCCACCCAGTTTGGACTTTTTGAATTTGTAAGGTTACCATTCGGCCTTTGCAATGCCAGTCAAACCTTCCAAAGGTTTATTGATCATGTTTTACATGGTTTAGATTTTGTATGTGCCTACATAGACGACGTACTGGTGGCGAGTTGTTCGGTGGAAGAACACATGAACCACCTTAAGATAATCTTTGAAAGATTTCAGAAATATGGGTTGAATTTTTGGGCCACCATTTAGGTGAAGTTGGTATTTCTACTTCCCCTACTAAGACTGAAGCTATAATTCAATTCCCAGTCCCCACTAATATGAAAAGTTTGCGACAATTCTTAGGTATGGTGAATTTTTATTGCCGCTTTATAACTGTGCAAGTATCCTCCAACCCCTTACTAACCTGTTGACGAACATTAAAAAATGTAATAGTCGTGTCAGGTGATGCACTATCTGCATTTAATAAGATCAAAGCAGCTCTAGCAAAAACTACTGAATTATCTCATGTCCTTCCTGATGTAGAGTTGTGTTTGGCAGTGGACGCCAGTGCGGTTGGAGTTGGGGCAGTTTTGCAACAAAAAGTTTCTGAGTCTTGGAAACCTATTTCGTTTTTTTCCAAACAGCTGACTAGTACCCAGAAGAGATACAGCACCTTTTGGAAGAGAATTGTATGCCGCTTACGCAGCTGTTCGTTACTTCAGGCATTTTCTGGAGGGGGAGACGATTTTATATCTTCACAAACCACTGGTTGGCGCATTCCGGTCAAATTCGGAGAAATATTCCCCAAGAGAGGTGAGACATCTAGACTACCTGTTGCAGTTCACCTCTGACATCAAACATCTGAAAGGAGTCGAAAATATACCTACAGATACTATGTCCAGAACAATTAATGCAATTTTTTTTGATCCTTGCATAGACATGACAGAATTTGTGAAGGAGCAGCTCAAAGACCAGATCCTTCAGAACCTACTTCGAGACAATTCGACTTCCCTGAAGTTGTCCAAAATACGTGCTCCAAACAGCAACCTGGACATCGTGTGCGACACCAGTACGGGGAAAATACGCCTGTTTGTTCCCGAGTCATTTTGATGTGTTTTCTTCTCCAGTCTCCACAATCTATCTCCCCCTGGTGCGAACGCTTCCATCAAACTGATGACATCGAGATATGTATGGCCTCGAATGAAGTCAGATATTCGACTGTGGGCAAAAACCTGTGAACAGTGCCAAAAGGCTAAAGTTGGAAGATACATGCTGACACCTGTTGATCCTTTCCCTTCTCCAGATGAACGTTTCGAACATGTACACAGACATTACTGGTCCTTTACCTCCTTGTGAGGAGTATACATACTTATTGACATGCGTTGATCGTTTTTCTCGTTGGTGCGAAGTCCTTCCCATGGCTAATATTGAGGCCCATACTACAGCGAAAACGTTCATGGCAGGTTGGGTGTCCCGTTTCGGCATTCCAGCTATAATTACCACAGATAGAGGTTGGCAATTCAAATCAAATTTATTCGGCGAATTGATGAAACTTTTGGGGGGAGCAAATGAATCCGTATGACCGCCTATCACCCTGAATCTAATGGCTTGGTGGAAAGATTTCACCGTAGACTGAAGTCCGCTTTGAGAGCTATGCTAAACCAATCAAATTGGCTGGAAGACTTACACTTGGTACTCCTGCGACTGCAGTAAAGGAGGGCATCCAATGTTCATCTGCTGATGTGGTATATGGCACCACGCTCAGATTGCCAGGACAATTTTTCTGCAAGTCTTCACAGACACCCCTGGACATTACTTCCTTCGTAGATCGCCTGACAGCTAAGATGGCAAACATAGCATACAACCCTCCTGCACAATGTAAGAAGCCAATATGTTTCAAAACTATTTGGAACATGTACACATGTTTTTGTGCGGCACCTTGCCAGAACACATTTGTTACAACCACCATATAGAGGACTCTTTAAGATCTTAGAGGCATAAGAAATATTTTACCATATCCATTAAGAATTTTGCACAGAACATTTCTCTTTTTAGACACTGCATGTGAGCCCACAAATAACATTTCCACCTAAAGTAGTAACAAATAAATCAAAACAGACAGTGACAAGATCTGGCCGACATGTTCGGTATCCCAGACATTTATATTGTTAAAAAAAAAAAAAAAAAAAAAAAAAAAAAAATCTAAATTCTCTTTGCCACTGTCAGTTTCAATGTATATTTTATGTATTTTTCCACTAACATGCTCCACATCTTGTGTGGGAATATCTGTTGGGTCAGTAAAATGGTTATTCCTGTATATAGTGAGTGAGGGACAGGCTCTGTGATTGGATATACCAATCACGTGATAGCCCAGAGTTTTAGGCGCATTATCCAAAAGCCCAGGACAGATAGATTCCACCAGCGGTACCGCAAGGCAGCGAAGGGCTCTAAGAAACCACCCTAAGATATCTTCTCCAACATGCCGGTAAGTCCCTTAAACTCAGCTTTATATACAGGAAGGACTTTATATTGTTGTTTGTGTAATGTATGTATCATCACAGGGTACAACACCTCACGGTTCACCGGACACTTCCGGCCTGGGAACTTAGGCAATGTGTACTTTGGAAAAAGGGAATAAAGGCTTTAACTAACACCTGCGTTGTTGTTGTCTATGAGAAACACCACAGTTTGTTATTTCATGTGCTAGCCAATTGGTTGAATTAAAGGAAGTATTAATTCCTTTCTTGTTGTTAGTATAGCATTCAATTCTAAGACTACCACAATATCTATAAAGTAAAGGAATAACTTTAAATTATGAAATAAATAGCAGTGAAGCTAATTTAAAATTTAAAAAAAAAAGCTTTTACCTTCAAGGTCCAATATAGATCTAACACGGAAGAAGATTTGACATTGCTTGCTTTCATGTTAAACCTTACTGGTGAAAAGGCAGCAAAAACCGTATTAATATGGAAATTGTCCCATTCTTAAGATGGACTGCTAAGAGAGGTAAATCTAAGGGGGCTTTATTATGAGTAACATGACATTTCCCACCTGTGATGTAATCATGTCATTAATCTTAGGCTAAGATGTGATCATATAGGTCCGTGAGTGAGTATGCAGATCTCACCTGGATCTGTTGACACTGCAAGGAGAGTTCTGACATTAGTGAGATGGTTATAGCAGATACTGCCAAGGTAGGCACATTTCTAGTATTGGACTTTTGGATTGGTCCATGGGATGGTGTTTATTGTCCGAGAACTGATATCTGCCAGTTGGTCAGCAACTAACTCAACGAATGTTACCTTGGAAGGTAATGGTGGTGGTAAGGCCAAAGTTGCTTCTAAATTTTTATGCCCTGCTCCAACCATTTTTCAGGCTGCTAGAGATGAAGTGGGCTGCTGCAGGTGGTGCTGTTGATGCTATTTCTACCAAAATGGTCATAACTTTAATCTGCATTGTGGTTGTTGGTGTCACTAAATTTGCTGTATCATCATCATTATTGCAGGCATCCTGTATTGCTGTTGGTGTTAGGGGGGTTAACCATACTAGTACTGCTGTTACTAGTAGGTTCTCTGGGGGCCACTAAATTCACTGTATGGATATTATTGCTTGTGTCCAACGTTTCTGTAGGTGTGGTGATACTGGTTTTAGCATTCGTTGCTGAGGGGGCGACTGCACTAGTACTGCTCTTAGTAGTCACCACTGCTACTCTAACACAGGTACTCTAAGGTGCCACTAAACCTGCATTGACAACATCCAACATTACTGTCATTATGGTGGTACTGGTTGTAGCAGTCATTGCTAAGGGAGCAACCAGACTAGTACTCCTGTTATGAGTTGTAATCACCTGCGATTGGCATGATTACTGGTTATCTTGCTTTGGTTTGTCACCAGATAATAATCATGAAAATTTAGAGTGGTATTCATGTTGACTATGATGATGTACAAATGTTCCCTTGCTTTCTTTTCCAATATCAACCTCTCAAAGTCCCATGGCAATGGATGTGTGCAGACGTGACCAGTTGGAAGCATGCAGTTACATATCTACACATTGGCAGTAGGAGTTTTATTCTAGCATTGTTGTGTCCACCGATGACGGACTGACTGGTGGAAACTCTTGTTTGAGCAGCCCTATTTAGGAGAGCACTGCTCACCCAATTTAATGGGATAGTGCTAGAAAAGCTGCACTAAACATTACCTGTCACCTCAACACTGGTTAGTTTCCTTCGGCTAACAGTGATTCATTTTTAGCAGGAAGAACAGAAATATAAAACAATTTTCAAATAATCGGATTAACTTACCCTTTGTTGTTGGAATGCGAGAACTCTTCTAGATCATAGCTTTTCCAATTGCCCAGAAAGAAGAATGGCACTTTTGACAAAGGAACTCTATCAGAAACACAACTGTCAGAGGAGGATCAGTTGATGGGTTACAACCTATTTTTCTTTGGAAAGCCAAAGAGCGAATGGCGTGGTGTTGGATTTGGCATAAAAACAAGACTGGCAAATATTTTTGGAATTTCCTGCAAGTATTAATGATCATATTAATGAAACTGTATCCAACTCCAGTATGGACAGTATGTGAACTTATTCTTTGTCTATGCCCTATCACCCTCCAGGCTGATGAGGATGACTGTCATGACTTTTTACAACAAAAAATTGTCGCCATGCCAAAGGATAAGTTGATCCTACTTTATGATTTTAACAGGAATTTTGAGATGTGGAATGCGCTTGGATGTTATCGTATTGGTAAAGTAAATACAAATGGACTGAAACTACTTGAGCTTTGTTCCAAGCTCAATTTAACTATTTGCAATACTCTTTTCTGGCAAAAACCTAAACCTAAAATTACTTGACCCCACCCAAGATCAAAACGTGACCATATGATAGACTTCATCATAACCTGCTGTTGTGATATTATTGACATGTTATGTATGCTCTGTGTAGTGCAGAGTGCGACATGGATCCCAGTTTAGTGCAAGGAAAGTTTAAATTTAGTGTTTGCAAAAAGATACATATGCTTGGAGTGAAAACCCCAAAGTGTCTTTATATAAACAACATAAAACAAAAGGATGTATATGAAAGCTTGATTGAACACCTTGACAGTCTGGAGTTTAATGTTACATGGGAAAACTTTAGAGACCAAGTTTATTTCACTGGTGTAGATGTACTTGGTTTTAGACTGAGGCAAAATCAAGACTGGTTTGATGACAATGAACCTGCTATCAGCCAATTACTGGAAAGAAAAAGCATTTTATGTAAGTATACTGCAGAGTAAACCCTCACTCTGACTTACTACCATGAAGTCCAAATCAGTTTTGGAACTCAGGAGGATGAAAAATAAGTGGTCAAAGATTTCCTCTGAAATTCAAAGAGCTTTTAACAAAAAGGTTTAAATGTTGGCAAAAAGATGAACAGTGTGTGGGTGGTATTGGATTTACAGTTAAAACAAGACTGGCAACGTTTTTGGAGTTTCCTTCAAATATTAATGATCGTATATGAATCTGTGTATCCAACTCCAGCATGGACAGTATGTGACCTTATTCTGTCTATGCCCCATCACCCTCTAGGCTGATGATGAGACTGTCATGACTTTTTACAAAGCCCTTTGCACTGCTTTTGTCTTAACACCAAAGGATAAATTGATCATACTTGGTAATTTTTAATTTTTTTAATGCACGCGTTGACAGGAATTGAGATATGGAATACACTTGGACGTTATGGCATTGGTAAAGTAATGGACTGAAACTACTTGAACTTTGAGCTCAACTTAACTATTTGCAATACTCTTAATCAGCAAAAAATTAAATATGCAATTACTTGGACCCACCAAAGGTCACATGGCCATAAGACTTCATCATAACCTGCCATTGTGATATTAGGGACGTCTAATGTGCATGATATGCGTAGTGTAGAATGTAACTTGGATCATGGTTTAGTGTGATGAAAGTTGAAACTGTTCTTAAAGATTTGTATGCCTAGAGTGAAAACCCCAAAGGATGTTGATGTGAATAAACTAACTGAACAACTTTACTGTTTAGACCTTAATGGTACATGGGGAAAACTTTAGAGACCAAGTTTATTTCACTGGTGTAGATGTACTTTGATTTAGAGTGAGGCAAAATCAAGACTGGTCTGATCATAATCAACCTGCTATCAGCCAATTATTCGAAAATAAAAGAGCATATTTAAGTACACTGCAGAGTAAGCCCTCACTTGGACCTTCTACCATGAAGGATTATACAGTCCAAATGTATATTACAACACAAACTGGGGAGGATGAAAAATAAGTGGTCAAAAATATCCTCTGAATTTCAAAGAGCTTTTAACAAAGGTTTAAATTGTTCTACAGACTAATGCGGGAAGTTTTTAGTCCACTAACTTATTCTGATGCTCCTCTAAGGTCCAGGGACAACACCATGTTCATCAAAGAAAAATTTTGTAATAAAACTGTTAATTTTAACTAGGGGGGTTTAGAGTAGGGGTTAGGGTTTGTTTAATGGGAAAAATAAATAATTTGGGTTCCGTTTTTTTCCGAGTCACGCTGTAATATAATGGGATTTTGATGAGAATTTACCCGTTTAGCCGTAATATCATGGGATTTTGAGTATGATTTGCAGGTTTTACCCAATATTCATTTAACATTAATTTTTGGCATGAGAATTTTCAGATTCACACGTAAAAAAAAGTTTTTGACTTGATAAGATTAACTTCAAATCGAAGATATCTTGCACACTTATTAGAGTTCCTTTTATGCTGATGACTTTTGCCTTTCTATCTCATCCTGAGGATATCAACATCTGAGGGAATCTGTTAGCAGCCTTGTGCACTGCGTTTGGATTAAAAATAAGCTTGTTGAAAACAAAGGTAATGTTTACCCCCGTAACAAGTAGACTGTGTGTGTATATGTATATATATATATATATATATATATATATATATATATATATATACACACACACACACCATCCCTCCGCACGAGCAGGATGCGACACAAGGTCAATTTCTTAAGCGGAGTTCAACAGGTTTGAATTCAGTTTTCCTTCTCCTAGACCGGTTACCTAACTAAGGTTAAAGAGCCCAGTCTGCCCTATTTACCCATAGCTGGAGGGAGAATAGGATTCATACCTTTCCCAAGGGTATTAGCGCTAAGTGAAATGCAATTACCACGTCCAGGATTTGAACTCGGGGCTATGAGTCCATTTCCCATGACTTTAACCATTACACCACGCGCTTCCAAGTAGACTGTATAGCCAACTATAACCATTCATGGTACCTGTTTGGATGTTGTGGAATCTTTCACATACTTTGGAAGTACACTGACTTGTGATGGCTTTTTGGATGCTGATATTCACCTATGCATCCAGAAGGCATCTGTGGCCTATGGAAGGATTGAAAAACGGTTATGGTCTAATACCAACAATTATAAACAAAATTGAAGGTTTATAGGTCCTGAGTGTTGATTGTACTCTTCAGAAACATGGCCATTGCTTGAAAACATCTGAAAATTCTTGAACACTTTCACCAGAAATGTTTGAGATGCATTCTAAACATCAAATGGAATTCCAACATACCTAACACAGAAGTTCTTACAAGCATTGAAACTCATCATAACAGAAGGTTGTGCTGTGCATATGAGTGATGTTAGAATGCCAAAGCAATTCCTTTACGGTCAGCTGCATGACGGCAAAAGGCCACAGTATAGGCCTTGGATGAGGTATAAATATTGCTTAAAAAGCAACCTTGTAAAAATAAAAATAGATCCTGACAACTGGGAAAAGCTGGCATTGAAGAGAACTGATTGGAGAATTCATGTGGATGATGGCTGGACCAGTTTTGTGAGTGAATGAATTGAGTATGAAAACCAAGTGTCCTTTCAAACAGGATACTGGTGGAGGACTGGAAATAGCATTACAAGCATTTAGCTGAAAAACGCTGACCTTTTCAAATTTGCGACCTTAATCAGTTCAATTTGCAATTTCTTGAGTATTTCTTAACCAATCTTAAAAAGATTTATATGGATGGAAAGAGAATAGAGTAATCTTTCTAAATATGTAACTTTTATCGGTTTTCATCAATTGAATTATTTTTTACAGCGAGTTAAAACCGTATTTTCGGTCGAACAGCTGAAAACAAAAATATGACCGTTATTTTAATTTTTATTTTTTTATTTTTTTATTTTTTATTTTTTTTTAATTTTTTTTTTTTTTTTTTTTTTTTTTTTGGGGATAAATTTTACACGCTGTTTTGTTTTTCAAAATCAAAGTAGTTAATCTTTATCAATATTCTTGAAATTTTGCACTCAAATAGAAGACATCTGGAAGTACAAACAGAGTATTTTTTTTTTTTTTTTTTTTTTTTGTTTCTAGTACCCCTGGAAATAAAAATGAGAGGGCAAGTTAAAGGTTATTTGCTTAAAAAATATGAAAGACGCAAAAAAAAGACGCACATGGTCTGTAAAATTAGAGGCATTCAAAATTATTTTCCTATAAAATTTGTGAAATTTAAAGATTGCGAAGTGCTTCGCGATTTGATCTGAAAGTTTTGATTTTGAAGAAAAACCTCAAATTTACGTAACTTTCGGTTGTAAAAACAGCCTGTCGACTGACATCATAAATAGGACCGTATTGATTTAAAATCACAATTTCTCGTATATTTATTGTTCAATCATAAAAATATTCATATGGTTGAAAAGAAAAGAAAATAATCTCTCTAAATATGTAATTTGTATGTGTTTTTATTAATTGAATATTTTTTACAGCGAGTTAAAAACGTATTTTGCTTAATAAAAAACGAAAATGCGTGATAGGAATTTTTTTCCGAGAATACATTTTACACTCTACATTTCTTTGGAAAATCTAAGTGGCTAATCTTTATCAATATTCTTGAAATTTTGCATTCAATTAGAAGACACCTGGAAGTACAAAAGGGAGCTTTTTTTTTCTTTTTTTTTTTTTTTTTTCTAGGACCTGTGGAAGTAAAATTACAATACTGCAAACTCCAAGACTATTTGTTCAAAATGAGGATGATAAACAAAAAAGACGCACTCTGTCCATATTACAAAGTTTCAGAATTATTTTGATATAAAAATTGTAAAATTTGAAGAATGTTAAGTTCTTCGGCTTTTTATTCAAAAATTTGTATTTTGAAAAAAAATCTCAAATTTATTTGTCCGACAGGTGTCCGACTCCTCAGTTAAACAGGCGTGTTTCATCAGCTAAGAATTGTTTATGCACTCAAAGTTTAAATTCGCTTATTTCTCGTCCAATTTTTAAAATATTTAATATATCAAATTTTATAATATTTTAAAATAAAATAACAATCTTTCTAAATATTTAACTTTTTTATGTGTTTTTAATAATTGAATTATTTTTTATGTCCGTTTCAATTTTGGAAAAAAAACATTGAAATTACGAAAAATGTAAACAAACCAGGTTTGTGTGAAAACATAAATAGATAATCTATTTCTTTTATGTAATTCAACATAAGCATTTAGAAATGTATTTTTACATTCAAAGTGATGTTACATATTTAAATTAATATTATATATATATGTATACACTATACATATATTTACGTTTGGAAAATCAACCTGTGCAAACTTCGTAAACGTACAATGTACTTTTCAATCAGACATTTCAAAACAAACTATGACCCAGGAAAAACAGAACCCACAAATTTTGTAAGAAAACTATTAATTTTAACTAGGGGGGTTTAGGGTTAGTTTAATGGGAAAATAAATAATTTGGGTTCTGTTTTTTTTTTTTTTTTTTCTGTGCCACCCTGTAATAAAATGGGATTTTGATGAGAATTTAGCCGTAATATCATGGGATTTTAAGTATGATTTGCAAGTTTTACCCAATATTTAACATTAATTATTTGGCATGAGAATTTTAAGATTCACACGTAAAAAATTTTGATAATTATCGTATTTTATGGAAACTTCTGCAACAACGAAATTACTATTTTTTTTTTTTTTTTTTTTTTTTTTTTTCTGAACTTTTTTTAGCTATGTTTTAAAGTCAGTAATCCTTAACTTTTTCCTTGTAAATTCCTACCATAAAATAAACTGAACCCCCATTTTATGTCTGTGTTTTTGCAATAAATGTTTTATTTTTCTTCAAAGTGATGTTATTTATTTGAATTAATACTATACATGTATATACATGCAGTATTATAATGAAAATGTTGAATAATTGGGTGTTAAACTTTAAAAAAAAAAAAAATGGCTGCTATCTGTATCTCTTATTCTCTAAATAATGGGTTAAAGCATAGAAATACATACAATTTGAGTGCATAATCAGAAAGAACATACAATTTTACATAAGAATACCAAATTGTATCAAAATTGCTCCAAAAATAAAGAAATGGTGAAGAAATCACTGAATTTCTTTTTTTTTTTTTTTTTTTTTTTTTTTTTTTTTTTAAATGGTCCGTGATTTTGAAACAAAATCATGTCCACATTTGTACCCCCAATTTCGGGGCTTTAAATTCTCATAACTTTTGAACCACTGGGAATATTTACATAATTCAAACGGTTCTGAACTCCATTTACACAGCTCTATATAACTAATGTGATTAAACAACAATAACCTCAAATAAAAAAATCAACTGGGAATGCTACTGGAAATGTCAAACATGTGGTTGGATTCTAAGGCTGGGTATGTCAGTTATAGAGAATCTCATCATAGACAATTCATGCACACTCCAGGAACAATGTTTCTTGTGCAATCTGTAAGAAAGTTTGTAAGTTGGCTTCTGGTCCTAAGAGACATATAGTGGTGCATAAGCATCACATTTTACCATCTGATCCAGTGGGAAGGATGTCCTTGCTATGCCATATTTGCATCAAACTTTGTAATCTGCAGTGGGATTGATGACTCAATCGAGGGCTCATGAGAGGAAAGGTTCTGGTGGTAGGATTATAAGATTGTGAGGGATGGCAGTGGTCTGTAAAGATTATGCTATTGCTATATATATATATATATATATATATATATATATATATATATATATATATTAGCATTCCCAGTTGATTTTTTTATTTGAGGTTATTGTTGTTTAATCACATAGTTATATAGAGCTCTGTAAATGGAGTTCAGAACTGTTTGAATTATGCAAATATCCCCAGTGGTTCAAAAGTATGAGAATTTAAAGCCCCGAAATTGGAGGTACAAATGTGGACATGATTTTGTTTCAAAAATATGTCAAATCACGGACCATTTTAAAAAAAAAAAAAAAAAAAAAAAAAAAAAAAAAAATTCAGCGATATCTTCACCGGACATAAAATGAGGGTTCAGTTTATTTTATGGTAGGAATTTATGAGGAAAAAGTTAAGGATTACTAACTTTAAAACATACCTAAAGAAAAAAAAAAAAAAGTAATTTCGTTGTTGTGGAAATTTCCATAAAATAGGATAATTATCAAATTTTTTTTAATTTCCTTAATGATTAAAAATTCTCCAAAGTGGAGGCATATATATATAATGCTTTTGTGTGTAGAAATTTCATAATTTTAAAACGTACCTCAAAGAAGTTGAAAAAAAAAAGAAAAAAAAAAAGTAATTTCGTTGTTGCGGAAATTTCCATAAAATACGATAATTATCAAATTTTTTTTTACGTGTGAATCTGAAAATTCTCATGCCAAAAATTAATGTTAAGTAAATATCGGGTAAACTTGCAAATCATACTCGAAATCCCATTATATTACGGCTAAATTCTTATCAAAATCCCATTATATTACAGGGTGACCCAGAAAAAACAGAACCCAAATTATTTATTTTCCCATTAAACTAACTCTAATAGTTAAAATTAAGTTTTATTATAAAATTTGTAGATTCTGTTTTTTCTGGGTCATAGTTTTTGAAATATACAATGTACATTTCAAAGAAATGTACATTGTCCGTATGTTTATGAATTTTGCACTGGTTGATTTTTTTCAAAAGTAAATATTTGAAATTTTCAAAAGTAAATATTTTTCTAAGGTAAATATTCAAAGAAAAATTTTTTTCTAATTTTATTTTTATTTTATCTTATTTATTTATTTTAAAACTTACTTTTGATCATATCTATATTTACATATATATCAAGCACAATTGTATATCTAATAATACAAACAGATCACCATGAATATTTTTTTAATTTATGTTGAATATTGAACTTCATTTATTTAAAATAAAAATAACATTTTTCAAAATAAAAGTCTGACAAAATTCCTTTCAAAATGAAATATTATTTTTTAACAATTCAATGTTCTTTAAAACCATTTAGTATGAAAATATTCTTAATATTTATGCAATGAATGTGGAAAAGAGAACGTAAGAAAAAAAAACAAAAAAAAACTACTACTACGCAAGCTGTTTGTTTTTCAAATCGGATAAATTCATGTTCGCTGTAAAAACTAATTCAATGAATAAAAACATATACAATTTACATATTTAGGAAGATTCTTTTCTTTTCTTTACAACCATAAAAATGTTTTTAAGTTTGAACCATTAATATGCGAGAAATTGTGATTTTTAAATCAATAAGGTTCGATTTTGTGACGCCAGCTGAAAGCGCATTCTCAACTGTTGACAGGATTTTACGCCTGTCAGACAAATAAATTTGAGATTTTTTTTTCAAAATACAAACTTTTGAAGCATCTAGCAATCTTTACATTTTACACATCATATATCAAAATAATTCTGAAACTTTGTAATTCTACACACAAAGTGCGGCTTTTTTGCTAATCATCCTCATTTTGAACAAATAGTCTTGGAGTTTGCAGTATTGTAATTTTACTTCCACAGGTCCTAGAAACAAAAGAAAAAGCTCCCTTTTGTACTTCCAGGTGTCTTCTAATTGAATGCAAAATTTCAAGAATATTGATGAAGATTAGCCACTTAGATTTTCCAAGGAAATGTAGAATGTAAAATGTATTCTCGGAAAAAAATTCCTATCATGCATTTTGTTTTTTTTTTTTTTTGTTTATTTTTTTCTTCTTTAAAGCAAAATACGTTTTTAACTCGCTGTAAAAAAATATTCAATTAATAAAAACACATACAAATTACATATTTAGAGAGATTCTTTTCTTTTCAACCATATGAATATTTTTAAGATTGAACAATAAATATACGAGAAATTGTGATTTTAAATCAATAAGGTCCGATTTGTGACGTCAGTTGACAGGCTGTTTTTAACTTTAACTTTGCCCTCTGATATTTTCGTTTCCACGGATCCTAGAAACAAGAAAAAAAACCTGTTTGTACTTCCAGGTGTCTTCTATTTAAGTGCAAAATTTCAAGAATATTGATAAAGATTACCTACTTTGATTTTGAAAAACAAAACAGCATGTAAAATTTATCCTAAAAAAAAAACCGGTCATATTTTTGTTTTCAGCTGTTTGACCGAAAATACGGTTTTAACTCGCTGTAAAAAAATAATTCAATTGATGAAAACTGATAAATTTAGAAAGATTAGTCTATTCTCTTTCAAACCATATAAATCGTTTTAAGATTGGTTAAGAAATACTCGAGAAATTGCAAATTGAACTGATTAAGGTCGCAAATTTGAAAAGGTCAGCGTTTTTCAGCTAAATGCTTGTAATGCTATATATGTTTTTATTTATTTATTTATTTTCTTAGGCCTTCAAAATTTTTTTATAACAAATTTTTTTTTTGGGGGGGGAGGGAGAGGTAACAAGCTATAAGGTTGTGTAGGAATTATAGGATAATGCTGCGTAATGTGATTGAAGGAGTGGAAATGGAGAGGATTTTGGCTTGGGGTACATATCATTGCACAGTTGAGATTTTGACTCAAGACAACTGAATTAAGAAATTATCAGGATGCATTGTGATTCCGTGAAAGCCCATCTTTTTGTATGGCCACTTGTTTCATCCATTGATGATTTCTTCCAAAGTGATAAAGACAGAAATGTAATGTATTACTTAGCAAGTTTAGAAAGGTTATATTTATATTGATGGATTTCTTGTATCTCAAGTGTTTGTGGAGATGGCAGAATCATACAGATTTATTTAATTTCATCTGACTTGGATTTTTCAACTATTTGATATTCATTTGTCTATTTCTGGCTCTGTTCAATTTTCTTTCATGACTTTACTTGACCTTTTTCTCATCTTATATAATTTACTTTTTTAATTTCTTAATGTCAACAACTAGGCACCAAATAACTTAGCAGACAGCTAATATAATGCCTTTATGCTAAAATGTTTACTTTTATCTTTTTAACTGCTCTATTACTTCTATCTACTCAGTGTGTGAAAGAAGAATTATTTATGATATAAACATTAAATGTTGTATATTCTTTTGCACCGCAGATGGAAAGTGGAAGAATATAGTGTAGTTCCGGTTCAAGCATCTGAAATAGTAGAACCAATGCAGCTGGTGATGCCTTTGTGGGAGGTAAGTTTTAAAATGCATTCTCACAACTGATCAATTGGAGGTAATACTTATGTTGCTGATACTGCCTTAGTTATGGGGAAGGCTTTGTCCAATTGATCAACTCACCTCTTCTCTAATCAAGTAAGTGGANTGATATATATATATAATATAGAAAAATATATATTATATATATATATGTATATATATATATATATATTTATATATATTAGTATATATTATGTATTATACCCTATATATATGTATTATATATATATACTATATGTATATATACTATATATATTGTATATATATATATATGTATATATATATATATATATGTAATACTATATATAACCGGTATATATATGTAATATATATATATATATATATGTATATATATATATATATATGTATATATATAATATATTATATATGTATATATATATATATATATATGTATATATATATATATTATAATGTATATATTTCATAGTATATATATGTAAATATATCATATATTATATTGTATATATATATACTATATCGTATAATATATACCCCATTATATATATATGTAGATACTATATATAATATATGTATACATATATATATACTATATATGTATAATATATATATAATATATGTAATATATATATATTGTAGTGTATTATATATGCTATGTATGTGATAATATATGTATATATATACTGTATAATATGATATGTATGCTATATTATTATATATATGTACTTATGTCATGTATACTTATATGTTATATGTATATATTCATATTACTGTATATTATATGCTATTATATATATGTATATATATGTATGATAGTATCATTATGTATATATATGTATATATGTGTATATATATTGTATATAGTGTATATATATGTTATAATATATATGTATATATTATGTATATATGTATATAATATCGTATATATATATATGTATGCATATGATATATGTATTATATAGCTATATTATATATAATGTATACTATATGTATGTATAGATATGTATATATATGTATGCTATATATATGTATGTATATATATGATATAATATATGTATGTATATATATGTATGCTATATTATTATGGTATATATATGTATTATCAATATGTATATATGTATATATATGTATGCCCTATACTAATGCTATGTATATATATATGTATATATATGTATGATATATATATGTAGTATATGTATGTATAATGTACTATTATGTATAACTACCAGCTATATATGTATTTATACTATATATGCTATATGTATGGTTATCATATTATGTGTATATATATGTATATATAAATGCTAGGTATAGATAGTATGTATATACTGTATATATGTATAATGTATTATTGTATGTATATATGGGATATATGTACTTATAATATGTATGTATGTATATATGTATGTTATATATGTATATATGTAGATATATGCTATATATGTATATATATACTATGTGTATATGTACTATATTATGTATGGATATATGATATATAGTATATATATATATGTATATCACTGTATATTATATATTGTATATTATGTAATGTAGGATATACTGTATTATATAGTGTTATATGTATGTATATGTGTGTATACTGTGTATACTATATAATATGTGTGTATATTGTATGTATAGTGATATATATGCATATATATGTATGTATATGTGTGTATATGTGTATTATATATATGTGTGTATATTGTGTATGTATATGTGCATACTAATATATGTATGTTTCATGTATGTAATGCTTATATGTCATGTATGTAAACCGAAATAATTTAAAAATATAAACTTTATATAAATTTTTTATGCGCGGTCCAGAATTGTTGTTGTTTTCTCCATGCATGTGATGTTTTAATGTATTGTAGGGACCATGTGTGCAATGTTCTTAAATTTTTCGGTATGATGGTAAATTTTTTGTAAATTGCCTTCCCAGTCTCCAGGTAAGTGACCTGTGGAGCGGAAAACTGGTGAATTGGTCATTGGATTCCAGGCGAATGTATTGCTGGAGTGACCAGGGTCACGTTGGTTTGTGACCAGGATTTTTGGACCAAGACGTTGGTCCAGTTGTGTTTTGATTTTGTCAAGAAACTGTAAACGGCCCTGCAGTGTTTTTTTTTGTTGGAAACTTGTTGGAAATGTCAAATTGATGTATGAATGGGGGAACCAGACAACCGCGCAGAAAGAGAGAATAGAATTCGAAGTGATCTAGAAAGTACCAGAATACGGTAGAGCCTCAAAATGGAGAGGCAAGTAAAAAGTAAATTCATAATTAATTATGAATTTAGAATGTATGATTATGAGGGATGTTACATAATTATTGGATCCCTAATACATTTATAAGGTATTGTAGAAATCATTGGCGATTAGTACAGCTGATGGCCTTGAGGGTGAGTGACGGCGCTTGACCTCACTCTGACCTTGCTTTCTGGGGATAGACCGTGAGAACCGGAAACCCCATAGAAAGCCCCCTTCCGGTTTAAGGAGTAAGCAACTCAGTTAGTCAGTTAGAACTTAGAAGCCGAGCTAGCAACAAGTAAGCTTCATCTGCGCAGATTATCTGGGTGGGGATTTGGAATAAAGTAACATCAACGTAAATCGAAGTCTTGTGTTTATTACTAAAAACCAACAATAACACAGGGCTTCTGATAAGGAATGATCCCCAACAGAAACCAGACCCAGAATCCTCAATAGAAGACCAGACGAGACCTTAGAAGATATACCAGACCAAGATAGATGATAGACGATCAGAATAGCAAAGCCGGCCAGAAGAATAGACGACAGAGTAAGAAGTAAGAAAGGTATATAACGGTATATAGATTTGGTACTGTGAAAAGACCAGTATATAACATATACCTATTTAGTGCCGGTAAAGAAGGCGCTATGCAACACTCCCAGTAACTCTTGACGAGATAAAACGGGAGGCAGTAAACGATGAGTTCATAATACAGATGGAGGAAAAGCTAGCACAAAAAGACCAACAAAGTCCAGATGCCTTCTCCATATGCGATGAGGTACTGCTATACAGCGAACGAGTGGTCATCCCAGCTACGCTACAAAAACGGATCCTGAAGGATTTTCACATAGGTCATCCTGGCATTACTAGGATGAAAAGTCTAATGCGGAGCTACGTATATTGGCAAACATGGACAAGGATATTGAGTGCATGGTGAAAGAAATGCATGGGCAGTGCTTTAGCAGCTAAGGGCTCCCCCAATAAAATTCAGTCCGTGGCCTAAACAGACCGCCCATGGGAACGTATTTCACGTCGACTTGCGGGACCACTGGAGGGTTATTATTATTTAATTGTAGTTGATAGTTTCTCGAAATGGCCGGAAGTATTTCGATGCCAAAAGCCCGACTACTAAAATGACTATAAGCGCTCTGCACGAACTGTTCGCTCGCTTTGGAGTTGTAGACTGTAGTGTTGGATAACGGCACACAGTTCACGCTCCGGAGACTTCAAGAATTTTTGTGATACGTTTCAAATCGACCACATAACCATCCCTCCGTACCCACCCGAGGTCTAACGGTCAAGCTGAACGTTTTGTGGACACACTAAGAGAGCCCTGAAGAAGGCCAAAGGCACACCTACCGAAAAAGCGCTTCAGCAGTTTCTGCAGGTGTACAGGATCACGCCGAACGAAAGTACACCTTCGTCATTATCTCCGGCCGAGGTAATGTTTGTGCGTAAGATAAGGTCTGTCTTCGACAAATTGCTCCCGAGACAGACAAAACCAGGAAGATCTACGACGGTACCAAAGAAGCGGTAGCTTCCAGATGTTCCGAAACAACAAGACTTTCTGGGAGTTGGGAAAAATACAAAAGAGGATCGGCAATATGGTGTATATTGTCGAAGGTCCCAAGTTTTCCCATAAGAGACACCTCAACCAATTAAGAAAACGCTTGTTTTTTACAGCGCTCCCCCGGAACAAGAGGAGGTAATGGATGTCATATACGACACATTTAGCTTGCCTACCCCACAAGCAGCCCCTCAACAACGACATTCTTCAAGAAAACGAAGAGCGACAGAATTTATCAACATAAATCCAAAGAGAAAAAATATTAAGACTCCTGTGAAGTGAAATCTTAGGAGGGGGGTGTTATAGGTGATATACCCTATAGACTAATGGAATGCGCCGACGGTTACAGGGAAATTATGGCTTGAAGAGCAAGCCAATGCGAGTCAGTTCATAACTCTATTGTCGGACGTAATTCCCACTTCTCTGTACTGTAATTGTCTACTCTTTTGTTAATACATTTTCCTACATTTGTTACCCGTCGTTTTGTTCTTATTTGACCCCACAACAAATATAAACCGAAAAATGTAAAAATATAAAAAGAAAAATTCAAAATATAAGTCAAAATATCAACTGAAAAATTCAATATATAAAAGGAAAATATCAAAATATTAACAAAGAATGTTAAAATATAAACTACAAAATATCCAAATATAAAAACTGAAAAAAAACAAAAAAAAACAAAAACAAACAAAAAAAAAACGATAAAAAATATAAATCAAAAAAAGACAAAATAGAATGCAGAAAAAGATAAAATATGAACTGAAAAAAGTCAAAATGTAAAAGTCAAAATATAAGCCGAAAAATCAGAATATACACCCAAAAAAGTCGAAATATTTTTAACTGAAAAAAGTCAAAATATAAACCGGAATTTAATAATGTAAGCCGAAAAATCTAAAAAAAATAAACCAAAAAACTCAAAACATGAACTACAAAAAATCAAAATATAAACTGAAAAATGTCAAAATATATACTGATCAATATAAAAATATAAACAAAAAAATGTCAAAATATGAACCGAAAAATGAAAAAAAACAAAAACAAAAAACCCCAAAAAACAACAGAAAAAAGTCAAAACATGAACGGAAAAAGTCAAAATATGAACCAAAAAGTCATAATATAAACCGAAAAAATTAGATTATGAATCGAGAAATGTCAAAATATGAACGGAAAATGGTAAAAATATGAACCTAAAAATGTCAAAATACAAAAACCGAAATATTCAAAATATAAAAGAAAAATACATACAAAAAAAAAAGTCAAAATATAAAGAAATATAAAAAGAAAATATGAAAGGTAAATTTCAAAATATAAACCCCAAAATGTCAAAATATAAATAAAAGTATAAACCGAAAAAAATCAAAATATAAAGAGGAAAAATCAAAAAGGCAAAATATGAACAGAAAAAATTCAAAACATTTAGCGGAAAAATCAAAATGAATTAAAAAAAGTCAAAATATAATTTGACTTTTTAAAAGTTTATTTTGATTTTTCGAAAATATTTCTCAAAATATAAATCGAAAAAGCAAAATGTAAAGTAGAAAAATCAAAATGAACAAAAACAGTCAAAATATAAACAGAAAATGATAAAAAGATGAATCGAAAGATCAAAATATAAAGAGGAAAAATCAATATAAACTAAAAATAGTCGAAATATAAACAGAAATAAATCAAAAGATTAATCGAAAAAGCAAAATATAAAGCAGAAAAATCAAAATGAACAAAAAAAAAAGTCAAAATACAGACAGAAAAAAATCAAAAGATAAACCGAAAAAGCAAAATAAAAAGCAGAAAAATAAAAAAAAAAATAAAAAAAAAGTCAAAATATGAACAGAAAAAAAAATCAAAAGATTATTCGAGAAAAAAAAAAAACTAAAAAAATCAAAATATAAACAGAAAAAAATCAAAAGATAAATCGAAAAAGCAAAATATAAAGCGGAAAAATCGAAATAAAACTAAAAATAGTAAAAATATAAACTGAAAAAATTAAAATTATTCGATAAAGGAAAATAAACTAAAAAAAGTCAAAATATAAACAAAAAAAATCAAAAGATGACTCAAAAAAGCAAATATAATACAGAAAATCAAAATAAACTAAAAAAAGTCAAAATATAAACAAAAAAAATTAAAAGATTATTCGATAAAGGAAAATAAAACTAAAAAAAGTCAAAATATAAACAAAAAAAAATCAAAAGATGAATCAAAAAGCAAAATATAATACAGAAAAATCAAAATAAACTAAAAAAAGGCAAAATATAAACAGAAAAAAATCAAAAGATTATTCGAAAAAGGAAAATAAACTAAAAATAGTCAAAATATAAACAGAAATAAATCAAAAGATGAATCGAAAGAGCAAAATATAAAGCGGAAAAATCAAAATAAACTAAAAAAAAAGTCAAAATATAAACAGAAATAAATCAAAAGATGAATCGAAAGAGCAAAATATAAAGCGGAAAAAATCAAAATAAACTAAAAAAAGGCAAAATATAAACAGAAATGAATCAAAAAGCAAAATATAATACAGAAAAATAAAAAAAAGTCAAAATATAAACAGAAAAAAATCAAAAGATTATTCGAAAAAGGAAAATAAACTAAAAATAGTCAAAATATAAACAGAAATAAATCAAAAGATTAATCGAAAAAGTAAAATATAAAGCGGAAAAATCAAAATGAACAAAAAAAAAAAAAGGCAAAATACAGACAGAAAAAAATCAAAAGATAAACCGAAAAAGCAAAATAAAAAGCAGAAAAATAAAAAAAAAAAATAAAAAAAGTCAAAATATGAACAGAAAAAAAATCAAAAGATTATTCGAGAAAAAAAAAAACTAAAAAAAAATCAAAATATAAACAGAAAAAAATCAAAAGATAAATCGAAAAAGCAAAATATAAAGCGGAAAAATCGAAATAAACTAAAAATAGTAAAAATATAAACTGAAAAAATTAAAAGATTATTCGATAAAGGAAAATAAACTAAAAAAAGTCAAAATATAAACAAAAAAAATCAAAAGATGAATCAAAAAGCAAAATATAATACAGAAAAATCAAAATAAACTAAAAAAAGTCAAAATATAAACAGAAAAAAATCAAAAGATTATTCGAAAAAGGAAAATAAACTAAAAAAAAGTCAAAATATAAACAGAAATAAATCAAAAGATTAATCGAAAAAGTAAAATATAAAGCGGAATAATCAAAATAAACTAAAAAAAAAGTCAAAATATAAACAGAAATAAATCAAAAGATTAATCGAAAAAAGTAAAATATAAAGCGGAAAAATCAAAATAATCTAAAAAAAAAGTCAAAATATAAACAGAAATAAATCAAAAGATTAATCGAAAAAGTAAAATATAAAGCGGAAAAATCAAAATAATCTAAAAAAAAGTCAAAATATAAACAGAAATAAATCAAAAGATTAATCGAAAAAGTAAAATATAAAGCGGAAAAATCAAAATATTTTGAATTTATTTTGGTTTTTCCGCTTTATATTTTGCTTTTTCGATTTGTCTTTTGATTTTTTTCTGTTTATATTTTTATTTTTTATTTTTTTTTTATTTTGATTTTTCCGCTTTTTCGATTTATTTTTGGATTTATTTTTGTTTATATTTTGACATTTTTTAGTTTATTTTGATTTTTCCGCTTTTTATTGTTGAATAGTAATGTGTGATTCTTAGAGTATACGGAAGAACAAAACTGACATATATTTTTTTACCTTGGAACTACAGAGGAGTAATATATTACTATATTGTTTGGTTTTTTTTTTAAGCGTAAAAAATCATCTACTTTATATTTTGCTTTTTCGATTTATCATTTGATTTTTTTCTGTTTATATTTTGATTTTTCGGCTTTATATTTTACTTTTTCGATTTATCTTTTGATTTTTATTCGGTTTATATTTTAACTTTTTTGAATGTATTTTGATTTTTCCGGTTTATATTTTGCTTTTTCGATTTATCTTTTAATTTTTTTTCTGTTCATATTTTTTACTATTTTTAGTTTATTTTGACTTTCCGCTTTATATTTTGCTTTTTCAATTTGTCATTTGATTTTTTTTTCTGTTTATATTTTTACTATTTAGAATTTATTTTGATTTTTCCGGTTTATATTTTGCTTTTTCGATTTGTCTTTTGATTTTTTTCTGTTTATATTTTGAATTTTTTTTAGTTTATTGATTTTTCCGCTTTTATATTTGCTTTTTCGATTTATTTTTGGATTTTTTTTTTTTATATTTTGACTTCTTTTAGTTTATTTTGATTTTTCCGCTTTATATTTTGCTTTTTGATTTATTTTTGGATTTATTTCTGTTTATATGTTGACTTTTTTTAGTTTACTTTGATTTTTCCGCTTTATATTATGCTTTTTCGATTTATTTTTAGATTTTTTTTCCGAAGTTGTAAAAAAAAAAAAAAAAAAAGAAATTAATTTCATAAGAAAATAAGTACAGAAAATTGGAAATAAAATATTAAAAAAAAGATCAATAAAAATTGTTTTGGAGACTTCTTTTTTCGCATTTCGATAATTATCTAATTGGCTATTATCTTACAAAAGAAAAAATTATACATCAATATTTTTTCTGCTTAAAAAAATTTTCAATGGAGTTTTTTTTTCAAATCTTATACTTTGACTAAAATAAGGTTTGCATTAAATAGATATCTATTTCTAGAATCTAAAAATATAACATTTTAAACTTAACATCAGAATATTTTTTTTATTTTAAATTAATTTTATATATTAATTTTTCATAGCAAAAATACTTAAAGTTTTGAAATAAAATAACTGATGTATTAAAAAAATCATTAATTGATAAATCAATACTGAACATTTCATTAAAATCGGATAATTCCCTGATTTTTGGTCAACATTTTTGCAATCGCGAATGTTACATTAAATTTGTAAACAAGCCATTTATCCATTTTAAAAAGAGCCATAATGGCCCTTTTTTGCGATTGCAATTGCAATCGCAAAAAAGGGCCATTATTTTGACCAAAAAATCGTTTTAAATGTACTAAAAATAAATTGCATATGTAATGATATTTTTCTTTTTTTTAAAAAAAAGTGAAAAAAGTGAAAATAGAAACCTGAAAAAAAGTCAAAATATAAAGCGAAAAAGTTGAAATATAAGCTAAAAAAAGTCAAAATATAAACCGATAAAAGGCAAAATAAAACCTGAATTTAGTCAAAATATAATGCGAAAAAGTCAAAATATAATGCAAAAGACGTCAAAACATAAATCGAAAAAAAGTCAAAATATAACCTGAAAAAAGATATTATATAATGCAAAAAAAATCAAAATATAACCAGAAAAAAAGCCAAAATATAACCTGAAAAAAGTCAAAAATATAACCTGAAAAAAGTCCAAATATGAACTTTATAAGGCAAAATATGAACTTTTTTAAGGTTATATACCTTAAAAAAGTCAAAATATAATGCAAAAAAAAAGCCAAAATATTACCTGAAAAAAGTCCAAATATAATGCAGAAAAAAAGTCCAAATATAATGCAGAAAAAAAAGTCCAAATATAATGCAAAAAAAAAGCCAAAATATTACCTGAAAAAAGTCAAAATATAACCTTAAAAAAGTCAAAATATAACCTTAAAAAGTCCAAATATAATGCAAAAAAAGCCAAAATATGATCTGAAAAAAGTCAAAATATGAACTTTAAAAGGCAAAATATAACCTGAAAAAAGTCAAAATATAAAGAAAGAAATTCAAAATATAAACCTTAAATATAACCTTAAAAATGTCAAAATATAAAGCAAAAAAGTCAAAATATAACGCAAAAAAGGCAAAATATGAACTGAAAAATGGCAAAATATAACCTGGAAAAAAACAAAATATAACCTGAAATAATTCAAAATATGAACCTAAAGAAAGTCAAAATATGAAATGAAAAAAGTCAAAATAATACCCTGAAAAAAAGTCAATATAAAATGCAAAAAATGAAAATATAACCTTAAAAAAGTCAAAATATAATACAATAAAAAGTCCAAGTACAAACCAAAAAAAGTCAAAATATAGGCTGAAAAAAGTCAAAATATAATGCAAAAAAAAATCAAAATATAACCTTAAAAAAATTAAAATATAATGCAAAAAAGCCAAAATATGAATTAAAAAAAAAGTCAAAATATAATTTTTAAAAAGTCAAAATATAATGTAAAAAATATCAAAATATAACCTGAAAATAGTAAAATTATAAAGAAAGAAATTCAAAATATAAACCAAAAAAGTCAAAACATAACGTTTAACGTCAAAATATAATGTAAAAAAGTCAAAATTTAACCTAAAAAATGTCAAAATAAGAACTGAAAAAAGTCAAATTATGAAGCGAAAAAATCCAAAATATAAACCGAAAAAAGGCAAAATATAACCTGAATTAAGTCAAAATATAATGCAAAAAAAAGTCAAAATATAATGCAAGAAAAGTCAAAATATAAACCTGAAAAAAGTCAAAATATAAAGCGAAAAAGTGAAAATATAAAGCGAAAAAGTGAAAATACAAGCTGAATAAAGTAAAAATGTAAATATGAACCAAAAACAGTCAAAATATAAACCTATGAAAGTCAAAATATAAAGAAAAAAAAGACAAAATATAAACATGTTGGGTGGTCTTGATTTCACAATTGCCAAAAAAAGTAAAAATGTAACCTAAAAAATGTCATAATAAGAACCGAAAAAAGTCAAAATATGAGCCGAAAAAAGTCAAGCTGAAAAAGTCAAATTATGAAGCGAAAAAGTCAAAATATAAGCTGAAAAAGGCAAAATATAAACCGAAAAAAGGCAAAATATAACCTGAATAAAGTCAAAATATAATGCAAAAAAAGTCAAAATATAAACCTGAAAAAAGTCAAAATATAAAGTGAAAAAGTGAAAATATAAAGCAAAAAAGTGAAAATATAAAGCGAAAAAATGAAAATACAAGCTGAAAAAAGTAAAAATGTAAATATGAACCAAAAACAGTCAAAATATAAACCGATAAAAGTCAAAATATAAAGCAAAAAAAGTCCAAATATAAACTTAAAAAAGCCAAAATATAACCTGAAAAATCCAAAATATAACCTGGAAAAGCCAAAAAATAATGCGAAAAAGTCAAAATAAAATGCAGAAAAAGTCAAAATATAACCCTGAAAAAATCAAAATATAAATCTGTTGTAGGTGATTCACCTATGACACGAACATGGACTTACCCAAAGGGTATATATTTAACAGAGTAAAGCTACTCAAACGAGAAGTAGCAGATACCTGTTCACCGTGTAACAAGGAAACCCTTCCATTGTACGTTGATATATATTGCTGAATAAAATCTGTTCCCTACATTTTATACCCGTGTTGAGTTATTATCTATTCACCCTTAAACAGGTCAAAACAAAACCTGAAACGAGTCAAAATATAATGCAAAAAAAGCCAAAATATAACCTGAAAAAGCCAAAATATAACATGAAAAGGCCAAAATGTAACCTGAAAAGGCCAAAATATAATGCGAAAAAAGCCAAAATAAAGTGCAAAAAAAGACCAAATATAACCTTAAAAAGTCAAAATATAATTCCAAAAAAGTCAAAATATAAAGCAAAAAAGTCAAAATATAATAAAAAGCCAAAATATAACCTGAAAAAGTCAAAATATAAAAAGTAAAATATAATCATAAAAAATGTCAAAATATAAACCTACAAAAGCCAAAATAAACCTGGAAAAAGAAAAATTATAACATAAAAAAGCGAAAATATAACCTGAAAAAAGGCAAAATATAAAAAAAGAAAGAAAGTGAAAATATAAACCGAAAAAAGTGAAAATATATCCTGGAAAAAGTCAAAATATATCCTGAAAAATGTCAAAAAGTTTAAAAAACAAAAAACAAACTAAAATGAGTCAAAATATAAAGCCAAAGAGTCGAAAAAAGACAATGTAAAGAAAGACAAAATATAACCAGAAAAAGTCAAAATATAACAAGAAATGGTCATATGAAACCAGAAAAAGGCAAAATATGAAGAAAGTCAAAATATAAACCGAAAAAAGTATATAACCTGAAAAATCAAATTATAGAGAAATATAATAGAAAAAATTGTAAAAATATAAAGATAAAAAAGTCAAAATATAACCCGAAAAAAGTCAAAATATAAAAAATGAAGGTAAAATATAACCTGAATAATGTCAAAATGTAAACCGAAAAAAGTCAAAATATGTAGAAGTCAAAATATAAACCAAAAAAAGTCAACCGAAAAGAGTCAAAATATAACCTGAAAAAAGCGAAAATATAACCTGAAAAAAGTCAAAATATAAGGCAAAAAAATCAAGATACAAAGAGAAGAAAGTCAAAATATAAATAAAGTTATATTTTATAACCTGATAAAAGGCAAAATATAATGCAAAAAAATAAAAAAATAAAACGAAAAACGTCAAAATATAAACCAAAAGAAGTCAAAATATAACCTGAAAAAAGTCAAAATATGAAGAAATAAAGTTAAAATATAAACCGAAATAGTCAATATAGACAAAAATATATGAGTCAAAATGAAACGGGAAAAAAGTCAAAATATAAGGAAAGTCAAAATATGAAACGAAAAACTAAATAAAAAACCTGGAATGTGTCAAAATATACAGCAAAAAAAGTCAAAATAAAAAACCTGGAATGTGTCAAAATATACAGCAAAAAAAGTCAAAATATAAACCTAAAAAATCAAAATATAAACCTAAAAAGTCAAAATATAACCTGAAAAAAGTAAAAATATAAAGAAATAAAGTTAAAATATAAAGAAAGAATGTCAAAGTATAAACCGAAAAAGTTTTTATATAACCTGAAAAAAGTCAAAATATAATGAAAAATATCAAAATATAAACTGAAAAAATGCAAAATAAGAGTCAAAATATAAAGTAAGAAGAATCAAAAAAGTAAAATATAACTCAAATGAAGGCCAAAATATAATGAAAAAAAGTAATTATATTTTATAATCTGAAAAAAGTCAAAATATATCCTGAAAAAATGTCAAAATATAACCAGAACAAAGTCAAAATATAATGCAAAAAAAGTCCAAATATAAACCAAAAAAAGTTTGTTTTTTTAAACCTAAAAAGCCAAAAAGTAAAAATATAAACCTAAAAAAGCCAAAATATAATCTGAAAAAAAGTTAAAATATAAGCCGAACAAAGAATAATGTAAGCTGAAAAAAGGAAAAATATGAAGAAAGTCAAAATATAAACCGAAAAAGTAAAAATATTCACCGAAAAATGTCAAAATATTCACCGAAAAATAGTCAAAATATAAACCGAAAAAAGTCAAAATATAAACCGAAAAAACTCAAAGATATAATGCAAAAAACGTCAAAATATGAAGAAATAAAGTGAAAATATATACTGAAAAAGACAAAATATAACCTGAAAAAACCCACAATATATCCCGAAAAAATATAATGCAAAAAAATAAGGCAAAATATAAACCGAAAAAAGTCAAAATATAAACCGAAAAAAGTCTAAATATAATGCAAAAATGTCCAAATATAAACAAAAAAAGTCAAACTATAACGGGAAAAAAGTCAAAATATAAGGAAAGAAAGTCAAAAATATAACAGCAAAAAAAGTCAAATTATAAACCTAAAAAAGCCAAAATGTAACCTGAAAAAGTTAAAATATAAGCCGAAGAAAGTCAAAATATAACATTAAAAAGTCAAAATATAAAGAAATAAAATCAAAAGATAAAGAAAGTCAAAGTATAAACCGAAAAAATCAAAATATAAATCGAAAAAAGTCTCTAGAGAACCTGAAGAAATTCAAAATATAATGCGAAACAGTCAAAATATAATGCGAAAAAAGTCAAAATATAATGCAAAAATATCAAAATATAAACTGAAAAAAGTCAAAATATGACCGGAAAAAAGTAAAATATAACGAGCAAAGAGTCAAAATGAAAAGCAAAAAAGTAAAATATAAAGCTAAAAAAGATAGAATATAATTTTTAAAAATACCAAAATATAAACTGATAAAATTCAAAATATAATGCAAAAAAAAAGTCAAAATATAAACCGAAAAGAGTCAAAATATGAACAAAAAAAATCAAAATATGAACTGAAAAAAGTGAAAATATAACCAGGAAAGAGTGAAAATATAAACCTACAAAAGCCAAAGTATAACATCAAAAAAGCGAAAATATAACCTGAAAACAGTCAAAATATGAGGCAAAAAATCAAAATACTAAGAGAAGAAAGTCAAAATATAAATAAAGTTATATTTTATAACCTGAGAAAAAGCAAAATATAATGCTTTTTGCATTATATTTTGCTTTTTTCAAAAAAAGTCAAAATATAAACCAAAAAAAGGCAAAATATAACCTGAAAAAAGTCAAAATATGAAGAAATAAAGCGAAAATATAAACCGAAATAGTCAAAATATAATCTGAAAAAACTCAAAATATAATGCGAAAAAACCCTGAAATAAATCAAAATATAATGTAAAAAAGTCAATATAGACAAAAATATATAAGTCAAAATGAAACGGGAAGAAAGTCAAAATATAAGGAAAGTCAAAATATGAATCGAAAAACTAAAAAAAAAACCCCGGAATGTGTCAAAATATACAGCAAAAAAGTCAAAATATAAACCTAAAAAGCCAAAATATAAACCTAAAAAGCCAAAATATAAAGAAATAAAGTTAAAATTTAAAGAAAGAATGTCAAAGCATAAACCGAAAAAGTTTTTATATAACCTGAAAAATGTTAAAATATAATGCGAAAAATGTCAAAATATAATGCAAAAACAGTCAAAATATAACCTGAAAAAAATCAAAATATAACCTGAAAAAAGTCAAAATATACTGCAAAAAAAATCCAAATCCAAATCGAAAAATGTCAAAATATAATGCAAAAAAAGTCAAAATATAACCTGAAAAAAATCAAAATATAACCTGAAAAAAGTCAAAATATACTGCAAAAAAAAATCCAAATCCAAATCGAAAAAGGCAAAATATAATGCAAAAAAAGTCAAAATATAACCTGAAAAATCAAAAATATAACCTGAAAAAAGTCAAATATACTGCAAAAAAAATCCAAATCCAAATCGAAAAATGTCAAATATAATGCAAAAAAAGTCAAAATATAACCTGAAAAAAATCAAAATATAACCTGAAAAAAGTCAAAATATACTGCAAAAAAAAAATCCAAATCCAAATCGAAAAATGTCAAAATATAATGCAAAAAAAGTCAAAATATAACCTGCAAAAAATAAAAATATAACCTGAAAAAAGTCAAAATATAATGCAAAAAAAGTCCAAATACAAATCGAAAAAAGTCAAAATATAAGCTGAAAAAAGTCAAAATATTATCTGAAAAAAGTAAAAATATAAAGAAAGTCATAATATAACCTGAAAAAAGACAAAATATAATGCAAAAAAGTCAAAATATTAACGGAAAATGTCAAAATTGAACATGAAAAATGTCAAAATGAAACGTGAAAAAGTCAAAATATAATGCCAAAAAATGTATATATAATGTCAAAAAAGTCAAAATATAAACTGACAAAAATAAAAATATAAGTTTAGAAAAGTCAAAATATAAAGAAAGTTAAAATATAATCTGAAATAAGTCAGATAATAAAGAAAAAAATTCAAAATATAACCTGAAAAAAGTCAAAATATCATGCAAAAAATTCCAAATACAAATAGAAAAAAGTCAAAATATAAACTGAAAAAAGCCAAAATATAAACCGAAAAAAGTCAAGGTATAACCTGAAAAAAGTCAAAATATAAACTGAAATATGTCAAAATAGGAAACGTAAAAAATAAAAATATAAAGAAAAAATATCAAAATATGAACTGAAAAAATCAAAACATAAACCGGAAAAAAGTCAAAATATAAAGAAAGTCAAAATCTATATTTTGACTTTCTTTATATCAAGGTATAACCAGAAAAAAGTCAAAATATAATGCAATAAAAAGTCCAAATGCAAATCGAAAAAAGGCAAAATATAACCTGAAAAAATGCAAAATATAACCTGAAAAAAGTAAAAATATAGGGAAAGAAAGTGAAAATATAAAAAGAAAAAAGTCAAAATATAAACCAAATAAAGTCAAAATATAATGCAAAAAAAAAAAAATCAAAACATAATGCAAAAAAAAATCAAAATATAATGCAAAAAAAGTCAAAATTTAACCTGAAAAAAGTCAAAATATAAAGAAAGAAAATCAAAATATAACCTGAAAAAAGTGAAAATTTAAAGAAAAAAATCAAAATATGACCTGAGAAAAGTCAAAATATAAAGAAAGTCAAAATATAACCTGAAAAAAGTCAAACTATAAACCAAAAAGAGTCAAAATATAATCCTAAAAAAGTCAAAATATAACATTAAAAAAGCCAAAATATAACCTGAAAAAAGTCAAAATATAATGTAAAAAAATTCCAAATACAAATAAAAAAAAAATCAAAATATAACCTGAAAAAAGTCAAAATATAATGCAAAAAAAGTCCAAATACAAATCGAAAAAAGTCAAAATATAACCTGAAAAAAGTCAAAATATAAACCGAAAAAAGTCAAAATATAAGCTGAAAAAAGTCAATATTCAATCTGATAAAAGTAAAAATATAATGCAAAAAAAAAAAAATCAAAATATAACTTTAAAAATCAAAATATAATGAAAGCAAGTCAAAAAATAACCTGAAAAAAGTAAAAATATAATGCAAAAAAACTTCAAATATGAACCGAAAAAGTCAAAATATAACCAGGAAAGAGTCAAAATATGAATTTAAAAAAGTCAAAATATAAACCTAAAAAGCCAAAATATAACCAGAAAAAAGTAAAAATATGCAAAAACTTAAATTTTAAACTGAAAAAAGCCAAAATAAAAACCGAAAAAAGTCGAAATATAACCTGAAAAAAGTCAAAATATGAATAAATAAAGTCAAAATATAACCTGAAAAAGTCAAAATATAAAGAAAGAAAGAAAGTCAAAATATAACCTGATAAAAGTCAAAATGTAACCAATAAAAGTCAAAATATAACCGATAAAAGTCAAAATATAAAGCAACAGAAGTCAAAATATAATGCGAAAAAAGTCAAAATAAAAACTGAAGAAAGTCAAAATATAACCTGAAAAAGTCACAATATAACTTGAAAAAATTCAAATTTTAACTTAACTTCAAAAGTCAAATATAACTTTAAAAAGTCAAAATATAAAGAATTCAAATTATAAACCGAAAAAAGTCAAAAAATAAGGAAAGAGAGTCAAAATATAAACCGAGAAAAGTCAAAATATATGGAAAGAAAGTCAAAATATAAACCGAAAAAAGTCAAAATATAACCCGGAAAGGTCAAAATTTAACCTGAAAAAAGTCCAAATATAAAAAAAGAAAGTCCAAATATAAAATGAAAAAAGTCCAAAGGATGTGGAAAGAAAGTCAAAATATGAACCGAAAAAAGTCAAAATATAACCCGAAAAGGTCAAAATATAACCTGAAAAAAGTCAAAATATAAGAAAAGAAAGTCAAAATATAAACCGAAAAAAGTCAAAATATAAAGCAAAAAAGTCCAAATATAACCTGAAAAAAGTCACAATATAACTTGAAAAATTCAAATTTTAACTTTAAAATACCGAAAAAAGTCAAAACATAAACCCTCAAAAAAAGTCGACATATTACCTGAAAAAATCCAAATATAAAGTAAAAAAAAGTCAAAATATAAAGGAAAAAAAATCAAAATATAAAGAAAAAAGTACAAAAAATAAACCGATAAAAGTCAAAATATAACCGATAAAAGTCAAAATATAAACCGAAAAAAGTCAAAATATAACCTGAAAAAAGTCAAAATAAAACCTGAAAAATCGAAATATAAACCGAAAAAAGTCAAAATATAGCCAGAAAAGAGTCAAGATATAACCTGAAAAAAGTCAAAATATAGAGACAGAAAGTCAAAAATATAACTTGAAAAATGTCAAAATATAAAGAAAGAAGTCAAAATATAATTCAAATGAACCAAAAAAAAAAGTCAAAATATAAAGAAAGTCAAAATATACCGTGAAAAGAGTCAAAGTAAAAAGAGTCAAAATATAACCTGAAAAAAGTCACAATATAACTTGAAAAAATTCAAATTTTAACTTAATTTAAAAAGTCAAAATATAATGCAAAAAAAAAAAAATAATATAAACCGAAAAACGTCAATATATAAACTGAAAAATGTCAAAATATAACCTGAAAAAAGTCAAAATATGTAGAAGTCAAAATATAAACCGAAAAAAGTCAAAATATAAACCGAAAAAAGTCAAAATATGAACCGAAAAATGTTAAAATATAACTTGAAAATGTCAAAATATAAAGAATTCAAAATTTAATCTGAAAAAAGTCAAAATATAAAGAAAGTCCAAATATAAAATGAAAAAAGTCAAAATATGTGGAAAGAAAGTCAAAATATAAACCGAAAAAAGTCAAAATATAACCCGAAAAAGTCAATATATAACCTGAAAAAAGTCAAAATATAAGGAAAGAAAGTCAAAATATTAACCGAAAAAAGTCAAAACATAAACCGAAAAAAGTCAAAATATAATGCCAAAAAAATTATATATAATAATAAATTTATAAATAAAATAAGTCAAAATATAAACCGAAAAAAGTCAAAATATAAACCGAAAAAAGTCAAAATATAATGCCAAAAAATGTATATATAATGTCAAAAAAGTCAAAATATAAACTGCCAAAAATAAAAATATAACTTTAAAAACTCAAAATATAAAGAAAGGTAAAATATAACCTGAAATAAGTCAAATAATAAAGAAAGAAATTCAAAATATAACCTGAAAAAAGTCAAAATATAATGCAAAAAAAGTCCAAATACAAATAAAAAAAAAGTCAAAATATTACCTGAAAAAAGTCAAAATATAAACCGAAAAAGGTCATAATGCCAAAAAAGTCAAAATATAAACTAAAAAAAGTTAAAATATAAACCGGAAAAAGTAAAAATAAAACCTTGAAAAAAGTCGACATATTACCTGAAAAAATCCAAAATAAAAAAAATCTAAAAAAAAGTCAAAATTATAAACTGGAAATAGTCAAACATGAAACCTGAAAAAAAAAAAAAAAAAAAAATAAATAAATAAATAAACGAACAAGTAAGCGAAAAAAAAAGAAGAAAAAAAGCCAAAACATAAACGGAAAATTCAATATATAAACTGAAAAAGTGGAATTATAAACCGAAAAATGCCAAAATACAAGCCGATAATTTAAATATAATTCCTAAAATATATAAATATAAAATGAAAAAAGTCAAAACTATGAAATCAACATTCAAACTGTTGTTTAGAGCAAGATGCCAGGCCTGTACACCTTACAAAAACCCTGTGTAGAAAGAAAGATGGAAAAGGTGTCAAAACAGGTCTTTAAAAAAAACAACTTAAAAACGCTTGTAGAACGCCTTAAAACTATGAAATTAATATCCCAACTGTTGTTTCAAGCAAAGTGCCATGCCCGTACACCTTACCTGATAGTTGGTACGTTGGTAAGTTTGGGAAAATTTTCCAAATCGGGGTTTGAAGGACTTTTTTTTACTTCCAAACGCGCTATTAAAAAACAAAACAAACAAACTGTGTAACACTATCGAGAATTAATAAAATAACATTGAATTTTTTATTTTTAGCAAGCCCCTAACGCCCTAACGCCTATCATGCCTGATAGTTTGCAACTTTGAAAATATTGGTTAATTGAAATTTTTGCTTAAATCAAGGCTTAAAAACACTTGAAAAAGACGTCAAAACAGGCCTGTTTTGTCTACGTCTTGGCGCATGTAAAAAAATAAACTTAAAACGCTTGCCGGACGCTTTAAAACTATGAAATTAACATTCCAATTAGATCCGTTGGAGGCTTGCTAAAAATACCTAATTCAATGTTATTTAATTAAATTTCAATATTGCTACACAGTTTTTTTTTATTATTATAGAATATAATCACTTATCGAGACCAAAAATGCCTTTTATTTGAAGAAATTTACGTTTTTACGATCACTTTTATAACATAATGGCTTTTTTAGAACAAAAATGCCTATTATTAGAAGAAATTTTTACTTTTTTAGGACATCATTTTTAACTATATTCAAAAATGCCTTTTATTAGACGAAATTCACTTTTCTACGGCGATTATTATCATTGTTTTTTTAGAACAAAAATGACTTTTCTTAGAAGAAATTGACGTTTTTACAACAATTTCTATAAAATAATGGCTTTTTAAGAACAAAAGGACATTTGAGCATATTATTTTAGAATATAATGGATCTTTTTCGAACAAAAATTCTTTTTATTAGAAGAAATTTATTTCAATTCAACGATTTTTATGAAATAATGTTTTTTTTTTGTTGTTTTTTTTTTGAAGAAATTTAATTTTTTTACGACGATTTTTATAACATAATGGATTTTTTTTAAAACAACAATTCCTTTTATTTACTTTTTGAGGACATTATTTTAGAATATAATGTTTTTTTAGAACAAAAATGCCTTTTACTAGAAGATATTTACTTTTTACGATTTTTTATAACATAATGGCTTATTTAGAACAAAAATGCCTTTTATTAGAAGAAATTTACATTTTTAGAACATTATTTTAGAATATATTAGCTTTTTTAGAATAAAAATGCCTTGTATTAGAAAGGTACATGCAGTAGGAGGGTTCTCGTTGGTGTGTCAAGGTTGGCTGCCCATCAAGTTCACAATTGGGGAAAGGACCACAAAACAGGAACTATACATATGTAAAAATATACTGGTGATATACTTCAGTAAGGCAGCCTGCATCGATGTGGGTATATTACCTTCGTTCTTTCCTAAACTTATGGCAGTGTCACCCACCCCTGCAATTAATTCAATAACATGCAATGCGGTACTCACGGATTCACAGCATAACACACCAAAAACTCCAGCCCATAAAATCCAATCTGAATATCCTAAAACCCCTCCATTCCCATCAACCAATGAAAACGTAGAAAAAATTAAGCAATGGTTGTTAGACCGATTCTCCACTACAGTTTTCAACAGAAGCGGAAAATGTCCTACTATGTCTGGCCCTCCAGCCCACATACACCTCAAGGAAGGATCAACCCCCAGAGCAAGACATAACCCTATCCCGGTACCATATAATTTTAAGGAGCAGGTACGACTGGCCCTTTGGGATAATGTAAAAAGGGGCATCCTCACCCCAGTACCCATTGGCATCCCCACTAACTGGTACAGCACAATGGTAATAACTGAAAAAAAAGACAAAAAAAAAAGACGGGGGGCCTAGAAGAACGGTAGACTACCAGTATTTGAACTCCCAATGCAAGCGGGAGACACACCACACCAGCTCGCCATTCCAATTGGCATTACAGGTACCTTCCAACACTAAGAAAACTGTCTTAGATGCAATGGATGGCTATCATTCAATCCCTCTAGATGAGGAATCTCAACCACTCACTACCTTCATCACTGAGTGGGGTGGTTTCATGTATCAGCGAATGCCCCAGGGTTATTTAGCCTCCGGCGATGCCTATATGATGAAATAATCAGAGATGTTCCCCGCAAAGTTAAGGTAGTTGATGATACCCTACTCCATGACAAAAGTATAGAAGGTGCTTTTTATCACACCTTTGATTACTTGTCACTGTATTCAGAAAATGGGATCAGGCTCAACAAGGAAAAATTCCAATTTTGTCAGGATGTGGTTCAATTTGGTGGTCACCAAATAACACCAACAGGAGTTGCCCCTTCCAAAGATTTGCTCAATGCAATAAGAAAAACTTCCCTATCCCAAAGAACATAACCGACGCAAGGCCCTGGTTTGGGTTGGTTAATCAGGTGGCATGGACATACTCCCTAAGCCCCATAATGGCTCCTTTTCGAGACCTGGTCAAACAGAATTCACACTTTACGTGGAACCAAGATCTCGAGAACGCATTCCGCAAATCTAAGGAGGTAATTGTTGGCTTAGTAAAGAAAGGAGTTACAACCTTCGACATCAATCGCACAACCTGCCTTGCCCCAGACTGAAGCGAAGAAGGTATGGGTTTTTTATTGCTCCAAAAACACTGCACATGCCCCACAGAGAAGGCTCCAGTTTGTTGTACAGAGGGCTGGCGTATCGTATTTGCAGGTAGCAGGAAGCAGAGCGCCGATATGCACCCATTGAGGGCGAAGCAACTGCAATCGCCTGGTCATTAGACAAATGCCACATGTTTATGAAGGGATGCCCTAATGTAATAGTAGTTACAGACCACCAGCCTTTAACAGGGGTATTTGGTGATAGGGACCTTAGTAAGATTCACAACCCACGCCCTTTTAAACTCAAAGAGAGGTCTCTGAGATATTTCTTTACCATCCAGCACCGCCCCAGCAAGTGACACAAGGGTTCTGATGCCATTTCCCGCAACCCAGTTGCCACAGTAGAAGCACTTACTACCTTATTCTCAACACAACCTTCTAACCAGGACACACACCTCTCTGACGACATAGATGACTTGATGGAATCGGTGACCCGTCAGGCAATGACGAATTATATATATATATAACACAATGGCTTTTTTGAACAAAAACGCCTATTTTTATAAGAAATTTAGTTTTTTAAGGTATTATTTTTAGAATGGCTTTTTTTAGAACAAAACTCGTCGTAAAAAAGTAAATATTTTATAATAAAAGGCATTTGTATTCTAAAAGGGCATTTGTATTCTAAAAAAGCAATTGTTATATAAGTCGTCATAAAAATGTAAATTTCTTCTAATAAAATAAGTTTTTGTTCTAAAAAAAAGCCATTCTAAAAATAATCAAGAACAAGAATTATTTTATTTGAAGAAATTCACATTTATACGATGAATTTTATAACATAATGGTCTTTTTAGAACAAAAATGCCTTTCATTTGAAGAAATTTACTTTTTACGGCAATTTTTATACTATAATGTTTTTTTTTTTCAGAAAAAAACGCCTTTTATTGATAGGAATTTACTTTTTTACGACAACTTTTATAACATAATGGCTTTTTTTATTAGAAAAATGCCTTTTATTTGAAATTTACTTTGTTACGATGATTCTTATCACGTAATTGCTTTTTTTTAGAAAAGCCTTTTTTTTTTTTTTATTAGAAATATACATTTTTACGAGGAATTTTACAACCTTTTATTTGAATAAATTTACTTTTTACGACAATTTCTAAGCTTGTTTTTTACGACGATTTTTATAACATAATGGCTTGTTTTTTTTTTGTTTGTCTTTTTAAGAAAACAATGCCTTTTATTAGAAGAAATTTACTTTTTACGACGACTTTAATAACAATGGCTTTTTCTTTTAGAACAAAAATGCCTTTTATTAGAAGAAATTTACTTTTTACGACGATGTTTATAACATAATGGCATTTTTGAACAAAAATTCATTTTATTAGGAGAAATTTACTTTTTTAGGAGATTATTTTAGAGCATAATTGCTTTTTTTAGTACAAAAATGCCTTTTAATATAAAATATTTACTTATTTACTACGAATTTTATTACATAATGACTTTTTTTAACACAAAAAATTGAAATTTACGTATTTACGACAATTTTAATTTTATTTTTTGAAAATAAAAATGCCTTTTCTTAGTAGAAATTTACTTTTTACAACGATTTTTATTACAATGGCTTTTTTTTTGGAAAAATGCCTTTTATTGAGAGAAATGTATTTTTTATTAATAGCTCTTTGAGAAAAATGCCTTTTATTAGAAATGTACTTTTTTACGACGATTTTTATAACATAATGGCATTTTTAAACAAAAATGCCTTTTATTAGAAGAAATTTTCTTTTTATGACTTTATTTTAGAACATAATGTCTTTTATAGAACAAAAATGCCTTTTATTAGGAGAAACTTACTTTTTTAGGACATTTTAGAACATAATGTCTTTTTTAAAATAAAACTGACCTTTTTTTTAGAAGGTATTTACGTTTTTACGATGAATTTTATGACATAATGATTTTTAAAAGATAAAAAATGCCTTTTATTAGAAATTTACTTTTTTACGATAATTTTTGTAACACAACGGTTTTTTTTTTTTAGAAAAAATGTATTTTATTAGAAATTTACTTTTTTATGAAGATTTTTATAACATAATGGATTTTTTTAGAACAAATATATTTAAAAAAAGCCATTAAAAAAACATCGTAAACCATTTGTTTAAAAAAAAATATTTTATTAAATATTTATTAAAAATGTTTTAGAACATTATTTTAGAACATGAAAATAAAACTGACTAAGAATAAAACTGACCTTTTTTAGAGGGTATTTACGTTTTACGATGTTTTTTTAATGGCTTTTTTTAAATATATTTGTTCTAAAAAAATCCATTATGTTATAAAAATCTTCATAAAAAAGTAAATTTCTAATAAAATTTTATTAGAAGAAATCTACTTTTTTAGGACATTATATTAGAATATAATTGCTTTTTTTTTTTTAAACAAAAATGACTTTTATTAGGAGAACTTTACTTTTTTACGACGATCTTTATAACATAACGACTTTTTTAGAACAAAAATTCTTTTTATTAGAAGAAATTTACATTTTTACGATGAATTTTATAACATAATGGGTTATTTTAGAGCAAAAATGGCTTTTTTTTGAAGAAATTTACATTTTACGATAATTTCTATACTATAGACTATTTTTCTAGAAAAAATGGCTATTATTGATAGAAATTTACTTTTTTACGACGATTTCTATAAAACAATATCTTTTTTAGAACAAAACTGACTTTTTAAAGAAGGTATTTACGTTTTTACGATGATTTTTTATAACATAATGTTTTTTTTTTTAGAAAAAATGCTTTTTATTAGAAATTTACTTTTTTACGATGATTGTTTTTTTAGAACAAATTTATTTTTATAACAACCTTTCTTTTTTGGAACAAATTTATTTATTATTATAATAAATTTATTTATTATTATAATTTTCATTCTTTTTGACGAAGATTTTTATAATATAATGAATTTTTTTTAGAAGAAAAATGCTTTATATTAGAAGAAATTTACATTAATGTCTTTTTTAGAGCAAATTTTATTTGAAGAAATTAATTATTTACAACAATTTTTATACTAAAATGGCTTTTTATTATAGAAAAATAAACGCCTTTTATTAGAAGAAATTTACTTTGTTGCGACGATTTTTATAACATAATTGCTTTTTTAAAAGAGCCTTTTAAGAGAAATTTACTTTTTTACAATGACTTTAATAACATAATGGCTTTTTTGATAAAATATGCAATTTATTGGAAGAAATTTACTTTTTTCGGACATTATTTTAGAACATAATGTCTTTTTTTAGAACAAAAATGCCTTTGTTAGAATTCATTTACCTTTTTACGCCGAATTTTATAACATAATGGCATTTTTGAACAAAAATACCTTTTATTAGGAGAAATTTATTTTTTCAGGACATCATTTTAGAACATAATTGCTTTTTTAGAATAAAAATGGCTTTTATTATAAAATATTTACATTTTTACGACGAATTTTATAACATAATGACGTTTTTTGCTCAAAAATGCTTTCTATTATTAGAAATATACTTTATTACGAAAATTTTTATAACATAAATGGCTTTAAAAAATTACTTTTTTAAAATGATTTTTATACCATAATGGCTTTTTTTTCCTTTTAGAAAAAAATATCTTTTCTTTGTAGAAATTTACGTTTTTACGACGATTTTTATAACAATGCCTTTTTTGGAAAAAAATGCCCTTTATTGTGAGAAATTTATTTTTTACTACAATGTTTATTTGATAATTGGTTTTCTTTTAGAGAAAATGCCTTTTTATTAGAAGAAATATACTTTTTGACCTCGATTTTTATAAAATAATGTTCAAAAAGAATAAAAATGCCATTTATTTGAAATTTACTTTTTTCGGACATTATTTAATAACATATTGGCTTTTATAGAACAAAAATGCCTTTTATTAGAATAAATTCAATTTTTTAGGACATTATTTTAGAACATAATGTCTTTTTAGAAGAAAACTGCCCTTTTTTTTAAGAAGCAATTTACGTTTTTACGGTAATAATTATAACAAAATGGCTTTTTTTCGAAATTTACTTTTTTTCGAAATTTACTTTTTTACGATGGTTTTTTTTAATAACGTAATTGTTTTTTTTTAAACAAAATGCCTTTTATTTGAAGAAACCTACTTTTTACATTTTTTACGACGATTTTTATAACATAATGGCTTTTTATTTTAGAAAAATATCTTTTATTAGAAATTTACATTTTAACGATGATTTTCATAACATAATTGCTTTTGAGAAGAGCCTTTTAGAAGAAATTTACTTTATTACGACAACTTTAATAAGATAATGGCTTTTTTTAAGAACAAAAACGCCTATTATAAAATATAACTTTCATTAAAAGAAATTTACATTTTAAGAAAATATTTTAGAATATAATGGCTTTTTGAGAACAAAAATATCTTTTATTATAAGAAATTTACTTTTTTACAACGATTTTTATAACATAATCATTTTTTTTTAGAAAAAAAAAATACTTTTATTAGAAGAAATTGACTTTTGTACGACGATTTTTATAACAATGACTTTTTCTTTTTAGAAAAAATGTCTTTTATTGAGAGAAATTTATTGACGATTTTTATAACATAATGACTTTCTTTAGCACAAAATGCACTCTATTATTAGAAATTTACTTTTTTACGACAATTTTTATAACATAATGGCTTATTTTAGCAAAAAACAACCTTTTATTGGAAGAAATTTATTATTTTAAAACGATTTTTTTTACATAATGGCTTTTTTTTTTAAAGAAAAAATGCCCTTTATTGATAGAAATTTAATTTTGTTATGATGATTTTAAAACATAATGCATTTTTGGACAAAAATGCCTTTTATTAGAAAAAATTACTTTTTTATGAAATTATTTTATAACATTATGGCTTTTTTAGAACACAAATGCCTTTTATTAGAAGAAATTCACTTTTTACGACGATTTTTTATAACATTTTTGAGAAATTACTTGTTTTAAAGAAAATTCTATTTATTCGAAGAAATGTACTTTTTTACGAGGATTTTCATAACATAATGGCTTTTTTAAGTACAAATATGACTTTCATAAGAAGAAAGTTTTTACGACTTTTTTTTATAGCATAATGACGTTTTTTAGAACAAAAATGCCCCTTTTTTATAAGAAATATACTTTTTACGGCAGTTTTTATAACACAATGCCTTTTTTTGAACAAATTTACTCTTTTAGGACATTATTTTAGAACACAATCGCTTTTTTTAGAACAAAAATGCCTTTTATTAGAAGAAATTTACTTTTTTTACAACGATTTTTATTTTACAATTCTTATAATATAATGGCTTTTTAAAATTTTTTTTTTTAGAAAAAAACAATTTTTTTTTTGGAGGAAATTTACTTTTTAACGACGATTTTATAAATAATGGTTTGTTTTTTGTTAGAAAAAATGCCTTTTATTGATAGAAATTTACTTTTTTACGACGATTTTTATAACAATGCCTTTTTTGAACAAAAATCCTTTTTATTAGCAGAAATTTACTTTGTTAGGACTTTATTTTTAGAACATAATTGCTTTTTTAGGACAAAAATGCCTTTTATTAGAAGTAATTTACATTTTTAGGACGATTTTTATATTATAATGGCTTTTTGTTAGAACAAAAACGCCCTTTATTAGAAGAAATTCACTTTTTTACGACGATTTTTATATAACATTGCTTGTTTAGAAAACCTTTATTAGAATAAATTTAATTTTTTACGACGATTTTATAATATAATGACTTTTTTTTAGAACAAAAATGCCTTTCATTAGAATAAATTTACTTTTTATGAGAATTTTCATAACATAATGTTTTTTTTTAATTACAAAAATAACTTTTATTGGAAGAAAGTCACTTTATAACGGCCATTTTTATAGCATAAAGACGTTTTTAGAATAAAAATGCCTTTTATTAGAAGAATTTTACTTTTTTACAACAATTTTTTAAGATAATGGCTTTTAAAAAAAAACTTTTTAGAAAGAATTGCCTTTTCTTGGAAGAAATTTACTTTTTTACGACGATTTTTATAACATAATGCCCTTTTTTTAAAAGAAAAAATGCCTTCTATTAGGTGAAATTTACTTTTTTATGACGATTTAACATAATATCTTTTTTATATAATATAATTGCTTTTTTAGAACAAAATGCCTTTTATTTGAAGAAATTTACTTTTTACAACAATTTTCATACTATAATGGCTATAATTTTTTAAAGAAAATAAACGCCTCCTATTGATAGAAATTTACTTTTTTACGACAGTTTTTATAACATAATGGCTTTTTTTTTGTTTTTTGTTACCTCGGGCTAGGAAAAGAAATGGCGCCCGAAGGTTAAGTTTCTTTTATAAGAGTATAGAACGGAAGTGAGGTGGTTTGTGGGAGAGGAGTGAAGTAATAAATGAGCCGAATTTCTTGGCAGTAGCGTGAGCGACTTGATTGCGAGCAGAGAGAAAAATTTTGAGTAGAGATTTCACACTTTCCTAAGGTTGTGTAAATTGGTGTTAGTTGGGTTTGTTTTATTACGTTAAGCTGCTTTTTTAATATCATTTCTCTTTTCTCTAATTGCTTCTGTCTCCCAGGGGACAGCGTGTTTGGCTCTTAGTTTGGTTGGTGAGGGCTGACAAAATTTTCGTATTCCTCATTTGGCGTGGAGCTATCAGATGACTCCTGGAGGATATCGAATTTATTTCTTACTGTCACAGCGTAGCGATTGCATATATCGCTGTTGGCAAGTGTCGACCAGTCGTATCGTACTGATTTACTGGTTTGCTTTTTGTTTCTATGTAGAATCGTCACAGCAAAATTACAACTAAGCAGTCGTAATTTTGCTGTGACGATTCTGTGATCGGAGGATACTCCTTCAAAGGAGGAATATGCTTCACAGTTCATTGCATTATTTATCCATTTTTTGTTTATTAGGATGTAGTCTAGTTGCACTTTTGTGCTATTTTGGGTACGTGTATGTCCATAGTTTGCCCTTCCGTTTTTGGAATTTGGTGTTTAGGTAAACAAGTCTGTTCTCAAGGGAGAATTCAACTAGGAGATCACCGTCCCTGTTTGGGGTGTTATGTAAGCTGAATCTATTGTTTTCGTGTCTTCCTATCTGTGCGTTTATGTCTCCCCAACGATCAGAACGTTATGTTTGGGGGGTGTCTGCATATGGAGGATAGCCCATTGTAAAATGTTTCTATGTCAGTTTCTTCGCTGACGTTTGTGGGGCTGTAACATGAGACTACAGTTATGCGGGGATTGCCATTAAACGTAGTACTCATGATTCTCGGTTGGAGTTTTTCTATGCTGTTAAGTGATTTTAGTGCTCGAGGACTGGGCAGCATTCCGACACCACCTATAGTGGCATTGACGGAGTTTTTCCATGCAGATGCTGACACAAACGTCCAGCCATTTCCAGAATCATGGTATTCTAATTCTATTTCACTATGGTCAAATCTGTGTTCTTGCACACAGATGCTATTTATATTTTATTCGGTTGTGGATGCCATAAGTTCGGGGAGTTGGCCTATAGATTTTAGCGTTCTAACGTTAAATGTTGCTAGTTTGAGTGATTTTTTTTTTTACATTTAAGTAGGATTGTATTGGGTTTGGGTTCTATGTTTATTTGATTAGATATTGTTGTTAGGGTTATGTCATCAGTAGAGTGTGTGTCTTGTTTGTCAGTACTGAGAGTGATGTGATTTAGGTGTGTGATGCATTTAGAGTTCCGTAGGTTATTTAGCGAACACTGGACCGGAGCTCGAGCCTCAGCAGAACGCGCAATTTTTGTGATTGCAGGGAGCACGTTGCTGCGTTATTCTCCGGCTTTGTGTACTGTTATGAATGGTTTCGGTTGGATCGAGGTCATCAATAAATTCTTCAGGTATTTCTTGTCGGACTCGGGAACCTTCTCGGACTCGGGAACCTTCTTTTCGAATTCGGGAAATTTCTTGTCGTAATCGGGAGCCATCACGGAACTTTGAACCTAACCATTTATTTAGTCCACGGGGGTATCCTGTTCTCATTCCGCTAACCATAGCTGGGGTAGGAGTTGTGTTAATAATTTTTGTTGACTAAATAAAGGGTTAGGCTCAAAGTTCCGTGATGGCTCCCGATTACGACAAGAAATTTCCCGAATTCGAAAAGAAGGTTCCCGAGTCCGAGAAGGTTCCTGAGTCCGAGAAGGTTCCCGAGTCCGACAAGAAATACCCGAAGAAGGCCGGAGGGCATATCGGCCGAAACGTTGTACAAATAACAATGAAGATGGGGACAATAGTCCGGATAACGCAGATAATACTAAATGTCTTTTATCAAAAGAAATTTACATTTTACGACGATTTTTATAAGATAATGGCTTTTTAAAAAACAAAAATGACTTTTATTAGAAGAAATTTACTTTTTTAGGACATTTTAGAACATAATTGTTTTTTTTAGAAGAAAACTATCTTTTATTAAAAAAAATTTACGTGTTTACGACGAATTTTATAACAATGGTTTTTTTTAGAACAAAAATGTCTTTTATTGGAAGAAATTTACTTTTTTAGGACGACTTTCATAACATAGTTGCGATGTTTTAGATAAAAATTTATTTTATTGGAAGAAATTTACTTTTTGTCTTTTTTTGTTTAGAAAAAATGTCTTTCATTAGAATAAATTTACATTTATAGGACGATTTTTATAACACAATCGCTTTTTTAGAACAAAACTGCATTTTATTAGAAGAAATTGACATTTTTAGGACATTATTTTAGAACATAATTGCTTTTTAAGAACAAAAATGACTTTTATTAAAATAAATTTACTTTTTTACGCCAATGTTTATATTATGATGGCTTTTATAGAACAAAAATGCCCTTTATTAGAAGAAATTTACTTTTTTTACGACGATTTTTATAACAATGGCTTTAAAAATGCCTTTTATTGAGAGAAATTTACATTTTAAGACGATTTTTATAACATACTTGCTTTTTTTTTTAGGAAAAATGTCTTTTATTAGGAGAAATTGACTTTTTTATGATGATTTTTATTACAATCGCTTTTTTAGAACAAAAATGCCCTTTAATTTAAAATATTTATTTTTTTACGAAGATTTTTTATAACATAATGACTTTCTTTGGCACAAAATGCTCTTTATTATTTTTTTCTGACCATTTTTATAACATAATGGCTTTCTTTAGCAAAAAAACAACCTTTTATTGGAAGAAATTTACTATTTTAAAACGATTTTTATAGCATAATAGCTTTTCTTTTTAGAAAGAAATGCTTTTATTGATAGAAATTTACTTTTTTACGACGATTTTTAAAACATGATGCCTTTTTCTGAACAAAAATGCCTTTTATCAGAAAAAAAATACTTTTTAGGAAATTATTTTATAATATAATGGCTTTTTGTTTTTAGAAAAAAAATGCCTTTTATGAGAAGAAATTTACTTTTTTACGACGATTTTTTATAACAATGTCATTTTTGAACAAAAATGCATTTTATTAGAAGAAATTTACTTTTTTACGAGTTTTTTTTTTATATTATGATTTATATTATTATAAACTACATATTATAATTTATAAACAAAATTTATTATAACACAAGGCCTTTTTTTAACAAATTTACTTTTTTAGTAGGCTCGGACAAGATAGGATGCTAACAGCGGATGGAAAAACAATAAAGTGCTGCAGGCGAAGCCGAATTCAGATCTGTGTAAACAGCGGCCACAGAGATGCTGGTTAGGAGGAGGCTCTACACACTCTCGCAGCTGATTGAAGAGTATGAACTGACCGTTGATGTGACGCTGGTAAGGTCAGAGCAGAACAGAGCTGACGAGAGTGCCACAACAATGGCTTAAGACCATGAAAAAGGGGAATGAGATGGCGCAGGATATTTGCACTGGTGCTCTGAGTGAGCACCAGATATTAAGTATTCACCGGCATAGCGGGTACCCTGGAGTAAGGCGAACAACCTACTTTGTGCGTTGAGTTAGCCCATCAACGACAAAGGAAGCTGTAAGATCTATAGTGCGATCCGGTGTGGACTGTCAATCCATTGACCCAGCACCAATGCACTGGAAGAAGGGAAAACTAGACGTGGGCACTAATTATAGTCGGCTAGGAATTGATATTACTCACTACGGGGGTGAACACTTCCTAAGTCTCATCGACTGCGGACCCTCCCGATTTGCTATGTGACAACCAATTCGGTAGCAGGATTCGGGTACAGTAGCCCGTCAATTGGAGGCAATCTTTTGTGATCGGGGTTCACCAAACGAGATACTGACTGACAATCACACTACCTTTACAAGCAGGAGTTTTCGAAACTTCCTGGAAGATTGGGGAGTACGGTTGCGTCTCCGATGTGCATACGCACCGTCCGGGAACGGAATCGTTGAACCGGACGATAAAAACAATTGCAGCCATGAAGCAGTGTACCATACAAGAGGCTGTGTACTGGCATAATGTAACACCCAAAGACGATGTTTTGTCTTCTTCAGCACCAGCCAATCGGATACACAACTACCATGTCAGGGTCAAGGGGATTGATGCCGTCCTCCCACCCGAATCGCAACATGAACAAGGGACGTACAAAGTGGGGGACTATGTTTGGGTCAGGGTCCCGAACGGCGGGCGCACCACACGATTCAAAGTAGGTCATGTGACTGGAGTCAACAGTCAGCAATCTGTAGTAATTGATGGGACTCCGCGCCACGTCAGACACTTGCGCCCCTGTTCAAAGCCGCACTCTCCCGAACCAGCCTCATACTTTCTGAGGAAAGTATGAGGCTGGTTCAGGTGGGATCCTCCTCATCAGAATCATTCACTGCCAGTGATTCTTCAGATGAATCATCTATAGACGAGCCGAGTTTGGGAAATCATCCCCGGGCCATCGGGAGAGGGGAGACTGACACTAGGGAGCATTGCGATCAACGAGGATGGCAAGCCAGTGTTACTCGCCTGATAGCTAGGCAAAGGTCGTCCGACGACGAGACATCCACAGACAACCCGGTATTGCCAAGCGATCCCACTCGCAGTTCGTTGAGATCACCAGGATAATGAACCCGACCCCGTCCCCCTCAGGAGGAGCACGCGTCGAAAACGTCCTGCTCACAGCTGTACTTTTTGTGATCACGATATCAGGGTGGGGGGTGTAGTAACGAGTCGAACTTACCTGACTCAAAGCGTCCTCGGTGCCTGGCCTGCGAAACTATCCATGGCAGAAGAAGGAACGTGGTTGGGGGAAGAAGGAATGTGGTACGCCATTGTACCCACTCTGAGTAAGAAGTGTCAAGAAGTTGGAGGGGTCAGAGTGGACTTTTTATAGAGGTTGCGAGTCATTATGGGTGACTACCCATGGTGCATTGCAACTTTTGTTTGGCTATAAAAGCGACCCATTTTGGCCTGAATGGTGCATTGCATTTTTGTTCTTCAGTAACAGAGTGTCGAGAAAGAGGAAGTGAAAGAAGAAGAAAAAGAAGATAAAGAGAACGAGAAAGAGAAGTTGGTGGACAATTTTCACTTTGGACTGGCGAGCAAAGAACCGAAGCGACTGCAAAACGGAACGCGAGTGCTTGGCCTGACAGTTTGGGAAGAAGGCAATATGCTGATATGGGAACGAGGTCCTGAGCGTGCCATGTGTTCTTACCTGACGCAGTGTGTTCTCATTTTATGGAAAGATAGTCGGGCACTTCCCAGTAGTTAAATGGCCCAGGGTGGCTGCAGCATTCCTTAAGAGGAGAGCGTTGGCAACAATGATAAAAGAAGTCGTTGCAAGAGTGCACCAAGAAGACCCCGTGTGAGGTAAGTGGTGTGTTAATGGTCCTGAGCTCGATGTTTGGGTTGATGCAAGCTCCCTAGCCATCGGAGTATCATTGGAGCACGATGGAACTGCTGTAGAGGATGCGAGCTGGTTACGAAAAGAAAGTAATAATGTTCTCCCAACTGTGCTGCACTCTGCACACCAACAATCAAAATCTATCTCGAAATGCCTCGTCCACCCGTCGCAACAGTCAAAATGCTACTGCCAGCTTTTTTCGTAGTCGTTGTACGTAATCGCTTGACCCCGATCTAGCCGTCGCCGTATGCTTATATGCACGCCTGATCTCGAGAGAATTTGCATACGTGCAATCCCATTCTCGCTGGTTCGAGATCGCCCATTGTAAAATATAGTGCTTACAGCAGCCATATTTCTTTCCCGCGATGACCCTGCAAGCCAGACTCGTCCGCGCACGCTTTGACTTTAGAGGTATGTTATTTTCATTACAATCACACTCCTCCCTGATCTGAGGATCCCACAAAATGCAGTGCGGAGCAGGTCTCTTTAGTCTGCTACTTCGTCTAAGCGGGACACGCTCGGTGGTATCTTCATCCTCGGTTGTATCATCGGATGTGTCTCTGGGCCCATTCTGGCCACACTCGTGATCGCACTCAGATGCTGCTGAATCCTCCCGCGTCAAATCCTCATACAGCCTCGGCGCTTCATCGTCAGAGGAAGTGATGCGGCAACTAGTGGCGTCTGCTCCACGCAGAGGACGAACATCCTTTATGTGGCGGGGTGTCCCGTCGACAAGGACCGAATGTGGGCTGTAGACATTAGTTATCTGCCCCTTTCCAAACTGAGCCGTACATCGCCCATGTGGGATCTTAACCCAGACGATATCACCCACTTTATAACTACTGGGACCAGTGTCTTCTGGTAGCGATGCAACATCGATACCCTTTATACGGGCCGTGTATGTGTGTATCACATTAGCTGGTGCAGTTGAAGCTGTAATATCATTCTTGGGAGTCACATTGTACCAGTACACTGCTTCCATCACCGAGCACGTCGATTGTCAGCCCATACTCCGCAGCTAATTCATGGAGCGTGCTCATCCGGCGTCTTATTAACATCTCTGATGCCGCCGTGGTCCGTACCCTCGTTTTCCCGGACAGGATGTCCAAAATCCACCGCTGCACACAGGCCGAGTCCGCCCGCAGGTGAATCACGCTCGCCTTCCATTGTAGCGCCAGGTTGACACCCCTTAACACTGCATCAAGCTCTGCCAGATTTATGTGTTGATCTGAGTATTCCGGACGTAGCCAGCTTGCGTCTTCAATTATTGCTCCGCCATATCCAATAGCCACACCGGTGGCCAAGGAACTTGCATCCACCCACACACTGACATCCCGACCGTTCACGCACTAGTCACCATGTGCTGGATCAGCTTGTGCCGTTCTCGCAATAATCTCCTCCAGCATCCGACGCAGTAGAGGGTCTTGAATTTCGTCATCCCATCCTGTTGTTACGGCGTTCGCTCTCCGTTTCAAGAACGCTGCTGCAACACGGAGCCAGCCGCACACTGGAAAATGCCCGGTCAGCCGCCCACACACGGAAAAGATGCTTCAACGTGTAAGTACGTCAGGAGCCGTCGGATACTCGCCGTCTCGTCGCCATCGGAGTCTGCCGTGCTCCTCCCAGACATACAAGTCCAACACACGAGCGCCACTACTCAGTTGCTCCGGGTCCTTACAGGTCAGCCCAAACAGCTCAAGATGCGCCTTCACATGAGCCGCCAGACACACTCTCGTTGACGAATATGTCGTCGATGTATGACGAGGAAGCGCTGTTGATGGTTTCATCCTGCCGGATCACAGCTTTGACAACGGATCGCATGATCTGCGGGGCCAAGTCCAGCCCGAACCCTTAACCATCACCGTTTGGAATGGCCACAAGGACTTGTCAACGTGAATTTGTAGATACGCCCACTATAGCGACATTTGACCCTTGCTGTCGCCATTCCCTCAGCTTTTAAGCGCAAACGTCTGCACTGGCTGTGTAAGCATCCACATGCGCATTCAGTTCGCGATAGTCTGACTGGTCGAACCTTCTGTTTATTCTCCTGTACTACGGCCATCAGCGGGATCAGACACTTTGGGGGTCTAAGCTCATCTTCAGGGTACGGAAGCAGCCAGTCGTTGTCTATCCAAATCTGCAGTTCGCGATTGTACTCCTCTTGGAGATGGATAGGGATGGGATATTCTGCTTGCCTGTTTTTCAACGTGGCTGGTGGCTGGTTGTCGGACCACTTCCACGATGCAGTCCAAATCCTTTCACGTGCATCATACTCTGCGCAGAAGTCGGGCTCGCTGATCCGGATGGCAGCGCAGAACGGTTCGCTAGACTGGGGAAAATTTACGTCGCCGGTGCCAGTTACGATCACTCCGCCCAGCTGCTTGATTGCGTCCAATCCGAGCAACAAGTCAAATCCTAGTAACGCCCCATCCACGACTAGAACTTTAATGTTGAAGGGGGGGGGGCTGTTGCAAAATTGGCCCTCTTTTCGTCGCTCAGTTGCTGGTAAACAGCATATGCACCACCTGAGAGGCGCATCGGAACCACACACTCGATTCTCTTCACGCCGCTCAGCTGGCACACTAATTCCGCCTTCTCTACCCATTCAACTACCGATTGCCCAGAATCGGTCCCGTCAAAGCGGGGTATCAACTTGGGGTCGAAGGCCATAATGCCGAAATAGCTTCTAGTAATAATGTTCTCCCAACTGTGCTGCACTCTGCTCACCAACAATCAAAATCTATCTCGAAATGCCTCGTCCACCCGTCGCAACTGTCAAAATGCTACTGCCAGCTTTTTTCGTAGTCGTCGTACGTAATCGCTTGACACCGCTCTAGCCGTCGCCGTATGCTTATATGCACGCCCGATCTCGAGAGAATTTGCATACGTGCAATCCCATTCTCACTGGTTCGAGATCTCCCATTGTTAAATATAGTGCTTACAGCATATTTCTTTCCCGCGATGACCCTGCAAGCCAGACTCGTCCGCGCACGCTTTGAGTTTCAAGGTATGTTATTTTCATTACAATCACAGATTTGCAGCACCTTAATTTGGCAGAACTTGATGCTGTGCTAAAATGTGTGAACATGGCATTAATGTGAAAAGCGACCATATTGCATCTTCACACTGACTCTGCCTGTGTGCACAAATGGATCACAGACACCCTTACTGGGAAGGCTAGGGTGCGCACCAAAGCAGCAAGTGAGATGCTAATCAGACGGCGGCTTGGTGCAAGCTTGGTCGGAGAATATGAACTGTCTGTAGATGTGGTCCTGGTGAGGTCGGAACATAATCGAGGGGATAGCCTGACAAGAGTACCACAGCGATGGCTTGATCTTATCAAGAAGACGGTTGAACCTCCGAAATGTGCAAGTGCTGTGTCGCCAAGCGAGCACAACTCTGACCGGATATGGTCCATCCATCACCGAAGCGGCCACCCAGGCATAAGGCGAACATTGTACTTTGTCAGGCAGGTTGATCCCACAGTTTCTAAAGCGTCGATGAGGGCTGTGGTAAGAAATTGTGAGAAGTGCCAGACGATTGACCCACAATCCAAGCGTTGGCCGAGGGTTAGGTTGGACGTCAGCGACACTTGGTTTCGAGTGGGAATGAATGTGACCCACTACCAAGGTAAACACTATCTGTCACTCATTGACTTTCGATTTTTCGATCTGCCGTCATTTGAGACGACAAAACACAGCAAGCGTCATCAACCACTTTCCAAGCCTGTTCTGCGAGCGTGGGGCACCGGCTGAAATACTCGTTGACAATAACACAGCATTTCACAGCAAAGTCTTCGGAGACTTTTTTAGTGAATGGGGAGTTCGATTGCATTTTCGCTGTGCACATGTCCCCTCCGGTAATGGCATTGTTGAACGATGTCATCGAAGCCTAAAACGGATTGCAGCGAGGAAACAGTGCACCATAATGGAAGCAGTCTTTTGATACAATGTCACCCCTAAGGATAATGTGTCGCCGTTGACTGCCCCTGCCAACCTGATTCATCGCTATCGCGTCCGACTGAAGGGTATCGATGTACTCTCTCCAGATAATCCCAACCAATAACAGGTTGGATACGACGTGGGCGATCGTGTCTGAGTGAAGACCCCAATCGGACAGTGCACGCCCCCTTATACACGTGGACGCGTCACAGGTGTGATCAGCCCACAGAACGTCCTTGTCGACAGGATGCCCCGCCATGTAAGGGACCAACGTCCCGTCATAGGCTTGAATACTTCGGAAAGTGGGAGTGACAGCGAACTTTCAACCCGAAGTGCAATCAACGAAGCACGCAGTGATCCCCTTGAGGTAAACAACGCGGATACAACAGATGACACTTCTGCAGACGAGTCGTCCGAGGAGGAAGTACCGCTACCGCGAAGGAGCGCTAAACTCAATAGACCTGCCCCGGTTTGTCATCTATGTGATCACCAGATCACGGGGGAGTGTGGCGAAATTGAAGAGCAGAGCTGTGGACAAGCGGATTCCCAGCCTCCACAAACAAAGCGCGCCAGGATATGTTTGGCCTGTGCAAAGGGGTGGTGGTGGAGTATGGCGAGTGGCCACGGATATTTGAACCTCCTCGTAGCTGAAATGCTGTTAGCAGAGACCCGGATGAGACAAGTGGGAATTTGCATAAAGTGTGGCCGAGCGATGATAAAAAACGGAGAGTGGCAACAGAGAGAAAAAAGCAAGTTTGTTAGACCAGAAGTGAAATTCGACGACTGCTGTGTCTGGAGTGTCAGGAAGTGAAAGTAACGTGCTCAGTTGGTAGAGACTGTGCTAACGACGAAAAGAATTACATTTAATTTGTGGTCGAGCAGATTCCCAGCCCCCACGAACGAAACAAGTCCGGATATGTTTGATCTGTGCGAGGGGGGGGGGCGTGGCGAGTGATCATGGAAATTGAACTCGTCACCTCTTCGTTGCTGAAATGCTGATGAAATTCCGCACGAGCAGTGCAGAGTAACCCGGATGTAGGGTCTTGTCGTGGGGATTGACGCGTGCTGATGAATGTCGAACGTGCAGCACGGGCAATTGAGAGTAGAGAGCCCGGATGAAACACAGCAGTTGGGTATTTAATGACCTGCTCTCCCAGATCAGGGGAGAAAGGCTGTAGTAGCATTTTGGCTGTTGAAACGAGTGAAAGAGAACAACGGCAGTAACATTTTGTTGTTGAGACGAGCGTGATACTGTTGGGAAAGCTTTAGACTGAAGACTGTCAATTGGAAGAACATTGCGTCGGACTTGACTTACTTGAGATTACTTACGTTCCTGATTAGATAATTTGCTAGATAATCGCTTAAAAAATGCCTTTCATTAGAAGAAATTTACTTTTTTACGACGATTTTTATGTATAATGACTTTTTTTATAACAATGGCTTTTTTTAAAAGAAAAAAATGCCTTTTATTGAGAAAAATTTATTTTTAAGACGATTTTTATAACATAATGGCTCTTTTAGAAAAAAATTCCTTTTATTAGAAATTTACTTTTTAACGACGATTTGTATAACATAATGGCATTTTTGAACAAAAATGCCTTTTATTAGGAGAAATTGACTTTTTTACGACGATTTTTTATAACAATCGCTTTTTTAGAACAAAAATGCCTTTTATTTTAACATATTTATTGTTTTACGATGATTTTTATAATATATTGACTTTCTTTAGAATAAAATGCTCTTTATTATTAGAAATTTACTTTTTTATGACCATTTTTATAACATGATGGCATTTTCTTAGCAAAACCTTTTATTGGAAGAAATTTACTATTTTAAAACGATTTTTATAACATAATGGCTTTTTTAGAACAAAAATGCCTTTTATTAGCAGAAAGTTACTTTTTTACGACGATTTTCATAACAAAATTGCTTTTTTTTTAGAACAATATGTCTTTTATTTTTAACCAAATGGCTTCTTAAGAAAAAATATAACTTTTATTAGAAGAAATTTACATTTTACGACAACATTTTTTAATATAATGGCTTTTTGAGAAAAAATATCTTTTATTATAAGAAATTTACTTTTTTACAACGAATTTTATAACATAATCGCTTTTTTTTAGAAAGAAAAATTGCTTTTATTAGAAGAAATTTACTTTTTTGACGACGATTTTTATAACATGGTGGCTGTTTTCGAAAAAAATGCCTTTTATTAGAAAAAAAATTACTTTTTTACGACGATTTCTATAAGATAAGAAATTTACGTGTTTACAATGAAAATGCCTTTTATTAGAAGAAATGTACTTTTTTACGACGATATCATAACATAATTGCTGTTTTTAGAACAAAATGCCTTTTATTAGAAGAAATATTTTACGACGATTTTTATAACATAATGGCTTTTTTAGAACAAAAATGCCTTTTATTTAAAGCAATTTACTTTTTAGGACATTATTTTAGAACATAATTACTTTTTAGAACAAAACTGCCTTTTACTAGTAGAAATTTTCGTTTTTTACGACGATTTTTATATTATACTTGCTTTTTTAGAACAAAAATGCATTTTATTATATTTTACGACGATTTTTGTTGTAGGTGACTCATCTATGACTAGAACAATGGACTTACTCAAAGGGCATATTTAGCAGAGCAAAGCTGCTCAAGTGGGAAGTAGCAAGTGCATGTCTTCGTGTACGTTGTACCAATGAAACCCTCCTTATTTTGTACTTGATATGTGTTGAATACATCTGTTCTTTATTTTTATCTCCGTGTTGAGTATTTATTTATTGTCCCCTAAACAGCTCATAACAGTGGCGACGAGGGAAAAGTATTTTTCACAGGACTCTAAGCAGAAGCGTCTAAGGATTTATAAGGACCTACACAATACTACAGTCACGGTACAAAACTGAAGAAAAAAAAAACAACCCAAAAAACGATACAGAGTCTCAAAAATACCTTATCTGACTTCGTGATTTGATCCTGAACCGAAAAAAAAGTGTACAAAGAGACACTTGGATTTGAAACCACTGCATTAGGATTACGAAGCTGGATCCATTTAAAAAGAAAAAAATATTTTCGTCAGAAAGACAAACCTTTTGTTCGACACGCGTGGTTTTTTTGCAAGTAAGTCTTAATTTTTGATTTTCACTTATTGTAAAGCTTTTTTATTCGGTTAGAACTTGTAATTCCTGAGTTCCTTTTTTATTGGGAAAAGAGAAAAAGCTTCTGATTAAGTTGAATATTTTTTCGGTTAGAAACATGGATATCCAGGCTCAAGTTTTGGAGATGTTGAAACAACAACAACAACAATTTCAACAAAACCAACGAAAATTAGAGGAGAGATTTCAACAACAACAACAATTTCAACAGCAATTGGTTGAAATGCAAATTCAGTCTGACAAGAAAATGGATTTATTCGCCCAAGTCGTAAATAAAAATCTGCAAAGTCTTGACGACGACGATACATTTACCCAAGGCGCAGTCTGGTCAGCAGTTGATACATTTAAATACCGACCGAATGAGGATATAAGCTTCGAAGCCTATTTTAGGCGTTACGAGGATATATATATATATAAATGACTGCAGGAACTGGTCAGACTCTAAAAAAGTCAGACTATTAACAAGGAAGTTGGATATCGCCAAATATACTAGGTTCGTGAACTATATTCTACCTAGAAACATTAACGAACTAACGTTCCAAGAGGCTGTTATATTGGAAATTATATCTTCTAAAAAATAAAAATAAAAACATTTGTGATATATTGCATGTATTTTTTCCTCTCAATGTCTCGTTTCATATTTTGCTACGAAAACAAAAGAAAGGGTTTCCTGTTGGCTGGCGCCGAAACCTGGACATTTTTGGTCACGTGTCCCCAAAAGGCTTTCTCTTTGGAACTGGGAAGCGAGGCGTGACGACGCGTCTTCGATTCTGGCATCGCAACCAGCAGATTGTCCTTTCATAGCACTGTGTTTGTCACACAGTGACTAAGCTGCTTGAATACAGACATTGGCCTGTTTCAGAAAAAAAAACATAATTGAGAAAAGGTGGCTTATTGCTGTTGCAAGCCTGCAGAATTCCTTGAAAGACTAACACGGAGTTTTCTTTTTCCTTTGGTGAAAAATGTCGCGGTTCCTTTCACACATATTCTTCTGACTACAGAAGAAACTTTGTTGTTGGAGTGTCCGTCCCTTTGAGAAAAAACGGACAACAACGCATAAATAGAAAAAGTTACCAGCACAGAAGGACCAGCCATAATCTTCATTCTTTGGCGAAAAAGAACGAGATATTTTGAAAGAACTGTGAGTTCTGTGGAACTGTTTTGCCTCTTCTGCGCGAGAGAAACTCATTTTTTAAAGGGTTCTTTTATTGTTTAATACCCTTTCTGTTCCAGAAAGTGTTACCTTTTTCATACACATTTTTATTCTATGTTGTATTTTGTATTTTGGTACTCGATCCCTGAATTTTTATTTAGCGAAATTTATGCAAATTTGTTTATTTTGTGAATTGTAATTTTTCATTTTGCCTCCTTTTGTGGAGATATTTGTAAAATAAAATTCTATTTCATTATCAAATAAGACCATTATTAATTTCATTTTTCCCTACCCCTTTTTATTGACGATGTCATTTTGTTCAACGGTCGGTATTCTTCCGAAAGAAGAAAAATATTTCCGAAAGTTAAGCTTCTAACTGAACCGCCCCCCAAACATCTCTTTTTCATAAACGATGGAAATGTCTAAATTTAGTCAGGGAGGAAAATGAGGAATTCACAGTTTTTGCAGCGAAAAAAAACTTGTATCCGACCACTTGGACGGACCACAAGCCGTTACTGACCATCTTCGGCTCGAAGAAGGGTCTGCCGACTCACACAGTCAACAGGTTGCAAAGATGAGGAGCGATCCTACTTAACTAGGATTTTAAAATGGAGTTCCTACCATCACAAAAACTCGGCCATGCAGACGGACAATCTAGGCTAAGATGCGAGAGCCCCTAGAGGATATGGTAATTGCATCCCTACGTACTGAAAGAGACATGAGTACCGTATTATGCAATACAGTAAGGGAGCTACCGGTCACTCTGGAGGAAATCAGAAAGGAGTCTACGAAAGATGAGTTCATCACATAAATGAAGGAAAGAATCGCGAACCAAGACCAAGAAGTAGCTAACGCTTATACATTATGCGATGAAGTATTGTTGTATCGAGATCGAGTTTTCGTCCCAGCCACTCTCGAAAGACGGATACAAGAGATTTTTTTAGATCGGACACCCGGGGATAACTAGGACAAAAAGTCTAATGAGATCCTACGTTTTCTGGAAGAACCTCGATAAGGACATCGAAAATATGGTAAGGACTTGTACGGGCTGTGCCCTGGTTGCAAAGTCTCCACCAATTAAATTTAGTCCTTGGCCGAAAACGGACCATCCCTGGACACGCATTCACGTGGATTTTGCGGGACCTTTGGACGGATACTACTATTTAATAGTAGTGGACAGTTATTTCAAATGGCCAGAAGTGTTTAGATGTAAAAACGCCAACACTGAAGTGGCTATTAGCGCATTACACGAACTTTTTGCTCGTTTTGGTGTAGTGCATCGTGTCTGATAATGGTACGCAATTCACATCAGCGGACTTTGTGAGGATTTCCAAGTAAACCATATCACGACCCCCCTTACCTCCCTATATCTAACGGAATGGCAGAGAGATTCGTTGACACATTAAAACACGCCCTAAAAAGCCAAGGGCACACCAACAGACAAAGCCCTTCAACAGTTTTTACAAATGTAACACACCAGCAGAATTACCTCCCGCACAAATAATGTTCGCACGCAAAGTAAGATCTGTGTTTGAAAAACTACTTCCCAGACAAATCAAACCCAGTAGAAATCAAACAGCGTCAAAACGCTACGTTCCAGGAGAAAAAATTTATTTTAAAATTTATAAAGAAAATAAAACGTTCTTGGAATTAGGCACCATTAAAAAAAAGAATTGGAAATATGGTGCATATCATCGACGGACCAAAATTCTCGCACAAGAGACATCTGAAACAGCTGATGGTCAGACATTAATACTTGTCCACCAGAACGAGAGGAGACCATGGACGTAATTTTTGATACTTTTGATCTACCATCTCCGCAACCTGCCCCCAAAAAACGTTTACGATGATTTTTATGAGATAATGGCTTTTTAAAAGAACTAAACTGTCTTTAATTAGAAGAAATTTACGTGTTGACGACGATTTTTATAACATTATGGTTTTTTAGAATAAGAATGCCTTTTATTAGAAGAAATTTACTTTTTTTAAGACGACATTCATAATATAATTGATTTTTGTTAGAAGAATTTTTTTATTAGAAGAAATTTAGTTTTTGACGGCGATTTTTATAACATAATGGCTTTTTTGGAACAAAAATGCCTTTTTTTTTCAGAAGAAATTTGCGTTTTTACGATGATTTTTATAACAATGGCTTATTTTAGGACAAATTTTATTAGAAGAAATTTACATTTTTACGACGATTTTTATAACGTAATGGCTTTTTTTTAAGAAGAAGAAAATGCCTTTTTTAGAACAAAAATGACTTTCATTAGAATAAATGTACTTTTTTATAACGATAATGGCAATTTTAGAACAAAAATGCTTTTTATTAGAAGAAATTTACAATTTTACGACGATTTTTATAACATCATGACTTTCTTAGAACAAAAATGCTTTTTATTAGATGAAATTTACTTTTAAGGACATTATTTGAGAACATAATTGATTTTTTTTATAATGAATATGCTTTTTATTAGAAGAAATTTAATTTTTTACGACGAATTTAATAACAATTGGTTATTTTTTAGAACAAAATGCCTTTTATTAGACGAAATTTACTTGTTTAGGACATTATTTTAGAATACAATGGATTTTTTTAGAACAAAAATGCCTTTCATTAGAATAAATTTACTTTTTTACGACGACTTTCATAACATAATTGCTTTTTTTAGAAAAAAAAATCCTTTTATTGGGAGAAGCCAAATGACATTCTCAGAAAAAAAATCTTTTATTAGATGAAATTTACATTTTTAGTATATTTTCGAATATAATTGCTTTTTGAGAACAAAAATGTCTTTTAAGAAATTTACATTTTCAAAACAATTTTCATAACATAATGTCTTTTTTAGAATAAAAAATGTTTTTTAGAATAAATTTACAATTTTACGACGATTTTTACGAGGATTTTAATAACATAATGCCTTTTTTAATTAGAAAAATGACTTTTATTTGAAGAAAATTACTTTTTTTACGACGATCTTTATAGCATAATGACTTTTTTTTAAGAACAGAAATGCTTTTTACTAGAAGAATTTTAATTTTTACAATTCTTTTTTTTAGAAAAAATTACCTTTTTTTTTTAAAGATATTTACATTTTTACGACGATTTTTTATTACATAATGGCTTTTTTTAAAAGAAAAAATGCCTTTTATTAGGTGAAATTTACTTTTTTATGACGATTCATCGTAAAACATTTTTGTTCTAAAAAAAAGTCGTTAAGTTATGAAAATCGTCATAAAAAGTAAATATTTTATAATAAGAGGCATTTTTGTTCTAAAAAAAAACAATTACGTTATATGAACATAATTGTTTTTTTTAGAACAAAAATGCCTTTTATTATTAAATATTTACTTTTTTATGACGAATTTTATAACTTAACGACATTTTTTTTAGAACAAAAATGTTTTTTACGATGAATTTTATAACATAATGCCTTTTTTAGAACAAAAATGTCTTTTATTAGAAGAAATTTACTTTTTTAGGACATTGTTTTAGAACATAATATATTTCTTAGAACAAAACTGCCTTTTTTTTTTAGAAGAAATTTACTTTTTTACAACCACTTTCATAACATAATTGTTTGTTTTTAACAAAATGCATTTTATTAGGAGAAATGTACTTTTTTACGACGATTTTTATAACAAATTGGCTTTTTCAAAACAAAAAGGCTTTTCATTAGATTAGATTTACATTTTTAGGACATTAATTTAGAATATAATGGCTTTTTGAGATGAAAAATGCCTTTTATGAGAAGAAATTTACATTTTGACGATGATTTTAATGCCTTTTTTTTAGAACAAAAATTACTTTCATTAACATGAATTTACTTTTTTACGACGATTTTCAAAACAAAATTGCTTTTTTTTAGAACAATGTAATTTATTCGAAAAAAAAATTTATAACAAAATGCATTTTATTGGGAGAAATGTACGCTTTTACGACGATTTTTATAAGATAATGGCCTTTTTAGAACATAAATGCCTTTTCTTAGAAATTTACTTTTTTACGACAATTTTTATAACATAGTGACTTTTTTTAGAACAAAAATTCCTTTCATTAGAATAAATGTACTTTTTTATAACGACTTTTATAACATACTGGCATTTTAGAACAAAAATGCCTTTTATTAAAAGAAATTTACTATTTTACGACGACTTTCATAACATATTGCTTTTTTTTAGAACAAAATGTCTTTTATTGAGAGAAATTTACTTCTTTACGACGATTTTTATAACCAAAAGGTTTTTTCACAACAAAAAAGCATTTTATTAGATGAAATTTACATATTTATGACATTATTTTAGAATATTTTGGCTTTTTTTATACCAAAAATACCTTGTATTACAAGAAATATACTTTTTCACGACGATTTTTTATAAGATAATGGCTTTTTTAGAACATAAATGCCTTTTATTAGAAATTTACTTTTTTACAATTTTTATAACATAATGGTTTTTTTTTAGAACAAAACTGCTTTTTTTGAAATTTACTTTTTTAAGATATTATTTTAGAACATTATTTCTTTTTTTTTTAGGCATAAAACTTCCTTTTTTTAAGAAGAAATTTACCTTTTTACGACGATTTTCATAACAAAATTGCTTTTTTTTTTTAGAACAAAATGTCTTTTATTGGAAGAAATTTATTTTTCACGTCGATTTTTTTAACCAAATGGTTTCTTCAGAAAAATATAACTTTTATTAGAAGAAATTTACATTTTGACACAATATTTTAGAATATAATGGCTTTTTGAGAACAAACATATCTTTTATTATAAGAAATTTACTTTTTTGCAACAATTTTTATAACATAATCGCTTTTTTTTTTAGAAAAAAATTGCTTTTATTAGAAGAAATTTAATTTTTTTTCAACGATAATGACTTTTTTAGAACACAAATTCTTTTTATCAGAAAAAATCTACATTTTTGACGACGATTTTTATAACATGATTGCTGTTTTAGAAAAAATGCCTCGTAATAGAAGAAATTTACTTTTTACGACGATTTTTATAAGATAATGACTTCTTTATAATAAAACTGCCTTTTATTAGAAGACATTTACGTGCTTACAACGATTCTTATAATTTAATGGCTTTTTTTTAAAGAATAAAACTTAGAAGAAATTTATATTTTTACGACGAATTTAATAACAATTGCTTTTTAAATGCCTTTTATTAGAAGAAATTTACTCTTTTAGGACATTCTTTTAGAACATAATTACTTTTTAAGAACAAAATGCCTTTTATTAGAAGAAATTTACGCTTTTACGACGATTTTTATGAGATAATGGATTTTTAGAACATAACTGCTTTATTAGAATAAATGTACTTTTTTACGACGACTTTCATAATATAATTGCTTTTCTTTTTTAGAACAAAATGCCTTTTATTGGAAGAAATTTATTTTTCAAGACGATTTTTAACACCCAATGGCTTTTTCAGAAAAATAAATCTTTTTATTAGTAGGAGTTTATATTTTAAGGACATTATTTTAGAATATAATGGCTTTTTTTTAGAACAAAAATGTCTTTAATTAGAAGAAATTTACTTTTTTTTACAACGATTTCTATAACATAATCGCATTTTTTTAAAGAAAAAATTGCTTTTATTAGAAGAAATTTAATTTTTTTCGACGATTTCTATACCATAATGACTTTTTAGAACACAAATGTCTTTTATTAGAAGAAATTTACATTTTTGACGACGATTTTTATAACATGATGGCTGTTTTAGAAAAAATGCTTTGTATTACTTTTTACGACGATTTTTATAAGATAATGTTATGACCTGTTTAAGGATCAATAAATAATAACTCAAAACGGGTATAAAATGTAGGGAAAAGATTCTATTCAGCAATATATATCAACGTACAATGAAAGGGTTTCCTTGTTACAGCTTACACGAAGAACATGTTTCTGGTACTTCTCGTTTGAGTAGCTTTACTTTGTTAAATATATACCCTTTGGGTAAGTCCATGTTCGTGTCATAGGTGAGCCACCTACAGCACCCCAATATTTTTTCATTTTTGGGTTAATATTGATTAATTCAGTCCTTTTCCTTTTTCTATTAGACTGACGTTTTTCCGGGGCAGGTTGCGGAGATGGTAGATCAAAAGTATCAAAAATTACGTCCATGGTCTCCTCTTGTTCTGGTGGACAAGTATTAATGTCTGACCATCAGCTGTTTCAGATGTCTCTTGTGCGAGAATTTTGGTCCGTCGATGATATGCACCATATTTCCAATTCTTTTTTTTTAATGGTGCCTAATTCCAAGAACGTTTTATTTTCTTTATAAATTTTAAAATAAATTTTTTCTCCTGGAACGTAGCGTTTTGACGCTGTTTGATTTCTACTGGGTTTGATTTGTCTGGGAAGTAGTTTTTCAAATACAGATCTTACTTTTCGTGCGAATATTATTTGTGCGGGAGGCAATTCTGCTGGTGTGTTACATTTGTAAAAACTGTTGAAGGGCTTTGTCTGTTGGTGTGCCCTTGGCTTTTTAGGGCGTGTCAACGAATCTCTCTGCCATTCCGTTAGATATAGGGAGGTAAGGGGGGGGTCGTGATATGGTTTACTCACAAAGTCCGCTGATGTGAATTGCGTACCATTATCAGACACGATGCACTACACCAAAACGAGCAAAAAGTTCGTGTAATGCGCTAATAGCCACTTCAGTGTTGGCGTTTTTACATCTAAACACTTCTGGCCATTTGAAATAACTGTCCACTACTATTAAATAGTAGTATCCGTCCAAAGGTCCCGCAAAATCCACGTGAATGCGTGTCCGTTTTAGGCCAAAGACTAAATTTAATTGTATTATCTGCGTTATTCGGACTATTGTCCCCATCTTCATTGTTATTTGTACAACGTTTCGGCCGATATACCCTCCGGCCTTCTTCAGGTATTTCTTGTCGGACTCGGGAACCTTCTCGGACTCGGGAACCTTCTTTTTGAACTCGGGAACTTTCTTGTCGTATTCGGGAGCCATCACAGAACTTTGAACCTAACCCTTTATTTATTCCACGGGGGTATCATGTTCTCATTCCGCTAACCATAGCTGGGGTAGGAGTTGTGTTAATTAATTATTTTTCTAACTGCTTTCACTCAGGATTGAACTCGGGTACCAGAGATAACTGTCACTTAGAACTGTCTTAACCTACCTAATCCACTCGGCCATGTGTCCAATTGGAGTGTGAATTTGGGGAACTTATAAACCGAATGTCTTGATTTGGCTAGAATATCTACCTATTTTACTTATGTATGATTTTTTACCTAGACTCATATTGTGTGTGTGTGTTTTTTTTGTTTTTTTAAAATCTGATCTGGCCTTCTTAATTATGGGTTCCCATATTGTATTCATTTCTATGCTAGGTTTACTTAATAGCCCAGTACAGCCTATCATATGTGCTGATTCTTTGAAGCGTCTTCTCTTCCAATGTTCTTCTCTATCTATCATTCTAACTTCATCCCATAAGGGCAGATGGTTTCCCTTTTCATTCCATATATGGTCAGCCATACCTGACCATATATGGAATGAAAAGGGAAACCATCTGCCCTTATGGGATGAAGTTAGAATAATAACTGGCAATAAACCCAGCCCTGACCCCAAGGGGGCAGGTATTGCCTGGGGTTTCTTATTGCTTGGGGGGGGGGAAGCCCCCTGGGATCGATGCTATTATTTGTACCTTACCGGTACAGTGGCCGAAGCACACTGGACCTCCCAGCTAGGCCGGGTGAAAAGTCTGTCAACATACAATGAAAGGGTTTCCTTGTTACAGCTTACATGAAGAACATGTTTCTGGTACTTCTCCCTTGAGTAGCTTTACTCTGTTAAATATATACCCTTTGGGTAAATCCATGTTCGTGTCATAGGTGAGTCACCTACAACAGATAATGACTTCTTTATAACAAAACTGCCTTTTATTAGAAGAAATTTACGTGCTTACGACGATTTTTATAACATAATGGCTTTTATTAAGAATAAAACTGCCTTTTATTAGAAGAAATTTACATTTTTACAACGATTTTTATAACATAATCATTTTTTTTTAGAAATTTACTTTTTTACGATGATCTTTATGAGATAATGGCTTTTTAAAAGAACTAAACTGCCTTTAATTAGAAGAAATTTACGTGTTGACGACGGTTTTTATAACATAATGTTTTATAACATTTATGTGTCTTTTATTAGAATAAATTTACTTTTTTAAGACGACTTTCATAACAATTGATTTTTGTTAGAAGAATTTTTTTTTTATTAGAAGAGATTTAGTTTTTGGCGACAATTTTTATAACATAATGGCTTATTTTATGACAAAAATGCCTTTTATTAGAAGAAATTTATCTTTTTACGACGATTTTTTTAATGGTTTTTTTTTTTTTTAGAAGAAAATGCCTTTTATTAGAGGAAATTTACTTTTTCACGATGATTTTTATAAGATAATTGCTTTTTTGGAACAAAACTGCCCTTTTTTTTAAAGAAGAAATGTACTTTTTTGCGACGAATTTCATAACAAAATTGTTTTTTTTTGTTTTTTAACAAAATGCATTTTATTAGGAGAAATGTACTTTTTTGCGACGATTTTTATAATGGCTTTTTCAAAACAAAAAGATTAGATGAAATTTACATTTTTAGGACATTATTTTATAACATAATGGCTTTTTTTTTAAACAAAAATTACTTTCATTAGAATAAATTTACTTTTTTTACGACAATTTTTATAACATGATGTCTTTTTAAGTACAAAAATGCCGTTTTTACGACGATTTTTACAAGATAATGGCTTTTTTTAAGAATGAAACTGCCTTTTATTAGAAGAAATTAACTTTTTTACGACGATTTTTTATAAGATAATGGCTTTTTTTAGAAAATAAATGCCTTTTCTTAGTGTGCTACTATGATTGAAGACGAACATGGTCAGAATAAATAAATAAATAAATGAATAAGAAAGAGAATAGGTTAAAACCAGGCATAAGTAAAAGGGGTGGGTGGTTGACCTTTTTAAGAATCCAAAGATTAGGCCGTAAAGTTTAAGAGACTTGTACGACCACCATGAAGTTAGGCCACTTAGTGATAATACAACCAGGTATTAAAAGCAAAGAAGCTATTTTTTATGAGGAATTCTCTTTTGAAAAAATTAATGTTCGAAGTATTGAAGACATTAAGTCTGGAAAAATATTTAATTGCTTTAAATTTAAGGGTTAATAACGACTAGAAGTCGGCGATTCAATTTAAGTACTGGCCATCTGTGTGGACCGGAGAAGATGGGTGAGGAAGAGGAGTTTGACATAAATACAGCTAAACTCGAGCACTAAGGCAGTCAGAACTCGGGCCTTTGAGGTGTTAAGGTCGCCGGTAGGGATAGCCAGTAGCAGCCAGTTGGATAGACAGCGAAGTCTCACACACACCTTCTTCCATCCACGTCTTGTTTACAAACACTTGTAGTTGTTGTTTGTTTTTAATCCCTATGAGCCTGTCTCTAACTCGTGCCCTTCAACTCGGCCAGCGCAGAATTTCACAACGTTTGGGGATCTAGACATCGTGCATCGAAGGTGCAGTGCGCAGGACAGGTCATCTCACATTAGGAATATAGTTTTTTTTACGACGAATTTAATAACATAATGGCTTTTTTTTTGTTTTTATAACAAAATGCCTTTTATTAGAAAAATTTACTTTTTTAGGACATTATTTTAGAATATAATGCCTTTTTTTAGAACAAAAATGCCTTTTATTAGAATATTTATTATATTATAAAAATAAAGATGCGTTTTATTAAAAGAAATGTACTATTTTACGACGACTTTCATGACATATTACTTTTTGTAGAACAAAATGTCTGTTATTGGGAGAAATTTACTTTTTTACGACGATTTTTTAATAAGATAATTTTTTTTTAAGAACAAAAATGACTTTCATTAGAATAAATGTACTTTTTTATAACGATTTTTATAACATAATGGCAATTTTAGAACAAAAATGCTTTTTATTAGAAGAAATTTACAATTTTACGACGATTTTTCTAACATCATGGCTTTCTTTAATAACAATTGCTTTTTTTAGAACAAAATGCCTATTATTAGACGAAATTTACTTGTTTAGGACATTATTTTAGAATATAATGGCTTTCTTAGAACAAAAATGTCTTTTATTAGAATAAATTTACTTTTTTACGACGACTTTCATAACATAATTGCTTTTTTTAGAAAAAAAAATCCTTTTATTGGGAGAAACCAAATGACATTCTCAGAAAAAAAAAACTTTTATTAGATGAAATTTACATTTTTAGTATATTTTCGAATATAATTGCTTTTTGTGAACAAAAATGTCTTTTATGAGAAGAAATTTACATTTTCAAAACAATTTTCATAACATAATGTCTTTTTTAGAACAAAAAATTTTTTTTTTAGAATAAATTTACAATTTTACGACGATTTTTATATATTATAGGTGATATACCCTATAGACCAATGGAATACGCCGACTGTTACTATATTTAACAGGGAAAATTATGACTTGAAGAGTAAGCCAATGCGAGTCAGCTCATAACTCTATTGTCGGACGTAATTCCCACTTCTCTGTACTGTAATTGCCTACTCTTTTGTTAATACATTTTCCTACATTTGTTACCCGTCGTTTTGTTCTTATTTGACCCCTTAAAACCCCACAACATTATAATATAATGGATCTATTAGAAGAAGTTTACTTTTTTGCGACGAATTTAATAACATAATGTATTATATGTATTAAACAATTACATTACAGAGAAGTGGGAAATACGTCCGACAATAGAGTTATGAGCTGACTCACATTGGCTTATTCTTCAAGCCATGATTGACCCTGTTGGTCTATAGGGTATATCACCTATAACACCACCCTCTTAAGATTTCACTCCACAGGAGTCTTAATTTTTTTTTCTCTTTGGATTTATGTTGATGAACTCCGTCGCTCTTCGTTTCCTTGAAGAATGTCGTTGTTGAGGGGCTGCTTGTGGGGTAGGTAAACTAAATGTGTCATATATGATATCCATTACCTCCTCTTGTTCCCGGGAACCGCTGTTAACATCCTCCTTCAAGCGTTTTCTTAATTGATTTAGGTGTCTCTTATGGGAAAACTTGGGACCTTCGACAATATACACCATATTGCCGATCCTCTTTTGTATTTTTCCCAACTCCCAGAAAGTCTTGTTGTTTCGGAACATCTGGAAGGTACCGCTTCTTTGGTACCGTCGTAGATCTTCCTGGTTTTGTCTGTCTCGGGAGCAATTTGTCGAAGACAGACCTTATCTTACGCACAAACATTACCTCGGCCGGAGATAATGACGAAGGTGTACTTTCGTTCGGCGTGGTCCTGTACACCTGCAGAAACTGCTGAAGCGCTTTTTCGGTAGGTGTGCCTTTGGCCTTCTTCAGGGCTCTCTTTAGTGTGTCCACAAAACGTTCAGCTTGACCGTTAGACCTCGGGTGGTACGGAGGGATGGTTATGTGGTCGATTTGAAACGTATCACAAAATTCTTTGAAGTCTCCGGACGTGAACTGTGTGCCGTTATCCAACACTAAACAGTCTACAACTCCAAAGCGAGCGAACAGTTCGTGCAGAGCGCTTATAGTCATTTTAGTAGTCGGGCTTTTGCATCGAAATACTTCCGGCCATTTCGAGAAACTATCAACTACTATTAAATAATAATAACCCTCCAGTGGTCCCGCAAAGTCGACGTGAATACGTTCCCATGGGCGGTCTGTTTTAGGCCACGGACTGAATTTTATTGGGGGAGCCTTAGCTGCTAAAGCACTGCCCATGCATTCTTTCACCATGCACTCAATATCCTTGTCCATGTTTTGCCAATATACGTAGCTCCGCATTAGACTTTTCATCCTAGTAATGCCAGAATGACCTATGTGAAAATCCTTCAGGATCCTTTTTTGTAGCGTAGCTGGGATGACCACTCGTTCGCTGTATAGCAGTACCTCATCGCATATGGAGAAGGCATCTGGACTTTGTTGGTCTTTTTGTGCTAGCTTTTCCTTCATCTGTATTATGAACACACCGTCCACTGCCTCCCGTTTTATCTCGTCAAGAGTTACTAGGAGTTCCCTTATCGTGTTGCACAGCGAAGTTTTGAAACCCCTTTCAGCTCGAAGGGAAGCCATCACGGTGTTGTCGCGTTCACTACTACGCTCCAAATTACTCACTTCACTACTCGCCCCTTCCTCTCTCAGACTTCCAGCTTAACTGGGTCAAGCAAGCGGCCAGCACCCAACCAAATTTCGAAACAAGGTCAAGTTCGCCCCAAAGACTTTTTCGCCTCCCACTTCCGTTGCTAAAACGGGCCGAAATACGCACATTCGTGCAGGAATGTGCGTTTTCGTGATGCACCAAGCTGTAACGACCCCAACGAGAGGTCATAAATAGTCATGGCTTTCTGCCTTGCGAAAGTCCAGTCCGGACCGCTTGCGTAGAATTAATTCAGCCGGCGAACGCATTTCCATTACGAAACGCGACGCGTTAGCGGTGNAAAATTTCCAAGTTAATAGCGTCGATCCAGAGGGCCATCCCTCCAGGCAATACCTGCCCCTTTGGGGCAGGGCTGGGTTTATTGCCCAGCGCCTGAGGCGCCCCTCTTTAGGGGGAATGCCGATGGGATCGACGCAATTTTTTGTTCTCTCCCACCCATTAGCTTCGGCTTGTGGGTGGGCCCACGTTAAAACGGAGCCTTGTGCCCAGTCCATACAGGTGGGGTATGAGACAAATAAACCCTACGGGGTAGCGACCCTACGGGGTTAAATTAATAGCGTCGATCCCAGAGGGCCATCCCTCCAGGCAATACCTGCCCCTTTGGGGGCAGGGCTGGGTTTATTGCCAGCGCCTGAGGCGCCCCCCTTTAGGGGGAATGCGATGGGATCGACGCAATTTTTGTTCTCTCCCACCCATTAGCTTCGGCTTGTGGGTGGGCCCACGTTAAAACGGAGCCTTGTGCCCAGTCATACAGGTGGGGTATGAGACAAATAAACCCTACGGGGTAGCGACCAACGGGGTTAAATAATAGCGTCGATCCCAGAGGGCCATCCCTCCAGGCAATACCTGCCCCATTGGGGCAGGGCTGGGTTTATTGCCCAGCGCCTGAGGTGCCCCCTTTAGGGGGAATGCCGATGGGATCGACGCAATTTTTGTTCGCTCCCACCCATTAGCTTCGGCTTGTGGGGTGGCCCACGTTAAAACGGAGCCTTGTGCCCAGTCCATACAGGTGAGGTATGAGACAATAAACCCTACGGGGTAGGGCCGACCGGATTCTGTCCGGCTTCCCTGCGCTGGGCATGCGCACTTGGTCTCGCTGCAGCGGTCGTCACTTCGGTGACTCGACCAACCGACCCAGATTGCCTCCAGTTGCTAAGAAAAAGTCCAGTTTGGTGCCTTCGGGCAAGATTCCATTCCTGGCAAAACATCTCTCTCTCTCCTCTCTTTGATCTCAGCTTGGCATCGTACCCACATCTCGCCTCTCGGACTTCGCCTCCAGTCTCCTGCCTCCAGCCAGCTAGCTGCAACTACTCCGTTCCTACCGCCGACGTTCCATACCGACGACTATCCTCCCTTCCAGTGCGACCCGCTCGACAGCTCCTGCACCAGCCTCTTCTTCTACAACGGTTCTTTTCAGGGCCACCTTAGTCGTTTCACTTGGCTTCTCCTCTGGCCACCTTCGGCTCCGGTTCGATCCTGCACCTAGGTCTGCTGGGTCTCTCGGTACCAGCTCGTAGGCTACCTCAGTCCCGGCTCTTTCGTTTCGGCTTCGTCTCGGTCCACGCTCCCGCCGACCGCACACGGTATCACCAACCCGCTGGTGAACGCGCACGCACGTTCCTACGGTATCCCAACATACCGGCAAACCGTACACGTTCCGACTGACCGCCGACCAGTCCGCTGCCATCGCTCGACTACGCCTTGGCTCCGATTTCCGACCCTGACCGCCGACGATTCCCCGCAGTATCGAGTTACCGACCGACCCGACCTACTTCGGCTCGACTACGCCTTGGTATCTCGCTTCTCGCTGCCGACGCATCCTGCAGTACCCCACGTACTGGTCCCGCAGTATCCCACGTACTGGCACTGCACACATCCCAGCTAACCGACGACCAGACCTGCCTCGTCTCGGCCCCGCCAGGTTTCTACTTCTCGCACCTCGCTACCGCCGATCCAGCTTTGAACCTGCTTCTCATTCGACTCTTCCTTCAGCGACCAGCTATACCTTCGTCTACCAGCATTACTTCACATTGGTTACCAACATATCTTCCAGCCTCCGGCTCTAGATTTGTTTTTTGGATGATTTGAACTCTGAATCTAACTAAGCCATCGAAATAATGTGCTTATAGACCGGAGGTGCCTATCCATCAGAACTCTCAGATAAATTACGCACCATTGTCCAGTTTGCCATTCAATTGTATGTAATTAGTTAGTTCGAAATAAAAGGGTCAATAATCTCTATAATCAACAACCATATATATTTAATATGATCCAGAGAGTAAAGCAACGGTCAACTGAAATCCAGAATGCTGCATTGAAAAAATTACAGCACAAGGATTTCCTTTTGGAAAACATTTTGTTGTCAATGCTGAAGTTTGATGAATTGGAGGGAAAAGAAGACGCCATAAAAAGATTTTGTCCATTGGGTAAATAAAAATTCTTCATACTTTCTTCATAAATTATGTCAATTTACGAGAATAATAATGAAGTTTTATTCAAATTACATCACAAAAATATAATCAAGTATGGGAGAGAGGGGAGAGAGAGAATGATACAAAAAAGAACGACATGGAACTGAACCCGGCTACAACGTGTGATTGCGGCAGAAAATTTGACAGCTTACGAGGATTACACATTCATAAGGCACGGAGGTGCAAGCAACATAATTCTCATATCGGATAATGTAAACTGAATGATGGGATTATGAATCTGGACTACGCCCACAATGTTCAAGGGCTCATTTCTGAACGACAATGCCCTGGAGAAATTCGAAGCAAGTCAAGAAGCTACCTGGTTAAACCTCGATCAGGAACTTTCGTTTTTACTCCACATCCACCGGAAAGGACCCATTAATCAACATACTAGCTTATTCTCTGGAATTGTGCACGAGGTCTGTCTGGACTAGTTTGAGGCGATAGCGGAAAGAGAGGAGAAGAAGGAAGAAAAGTGACTGAATGGAAGACAGGTACATAAGGGCAAACTGAGAGCGGAACAAAGAATGTTCAATTCCTGAGAGGACAGGATTTCAGGGTGATCCATAACATAAAAAAAGAGCTTAGAGCTATCTAGAGCTGAGAACTAGCGGAAATACCGAAAGAAGGGTCGGAGATTATTCTACACAAACCCGTATGCATTCACAAAGAAACATTTTGTGGAAATAAAAAGCGACAAACTCAATGTACCGCATGGAGACTGTGAAACAATGAGGACAACAAAATATGCTGAACGGAGTCATGTCAAAACCCCTCCTATGAGAAACTTACCCCGGCCCCAGGACCCAGAGGTCTGATTTAATGATGGCAGAATAAAAATGGAAGGAGTGTAAGATTTTATTCATAAAACTTTTGCAGGTACTGCCCCATGAATGAATGGGATATATTACAAGGTCTACAAAAACTGCCTATGCGTCCTCACTGTCCTCCATCGTCGGTTTTTGGAAGAGCAGTATTGTACCACAAGAGTGGTGCCTGGGGGATGATATTTTGATACCCAAAAAGATGAATGCAAAAGGCATTGTAAATTTTGCCCCATATCGCTCTTAAATATGTTTGCATTTTTGCTCACCGTATGACAGACTCCTAATGAGTAATTATTACAGAAATATATCTGTTAAGAATGATGGGCTACCTGGCTTTCGAGACTGCGGGTTAGCTCAGTCGGTAGAGCGTTCGGCTAGAAACCACAAGGTTCCTAGTTCGATACCGGTCCTCGCCAACTCAGCATATGAGTAGCATAGGGATCTGTGCGGTAAAGTACGGAGCTGATGATAGGTGTAGCGTTCCGCCTCAGATGCAAAAACACTCTCTTTGGTCTAGCGCTGGTGAAAAGGGAATAGACTCCCTCGCTGATTGGCTGATACCGACTTTAGGCTACCTGATAACTTTACTTACTTTACTGTCAGTCAAAAAGATTAGGACAGTCACTTTAATCCTCTTTAAAATTGGTAAGACTGGCCGTAATTTGAAGTGTGCCTCATAGCATTTGCAGAGAGTGGCCAGGCAAGCATCGAGCTGAATTTGGTCTTACTCAAAAGTAGTGGCAAGCAAAGGAATGCGGGCGAGTGAATAAAATTTCCCACAAAGATAGACGCAAGTTTATCTTCGTTTTTTTTTTTCTTTTTCATGTTTGTCTTTTAGTTTTCTCTTACTTGATCCCTCCGTCCCTCCCGTTTCTCTTTCTTTTCTTCTTTTTTTTTTTTTTTTTTACTTAATTTTCATTTTTCTATTTTTATTTTTTTTTCGTATTTCTTCTATTTATTTATTTATAGTTAATACCCAGTCCAGTGGCAAAAAATGCTGTAGGCGACAGGGGTGGCAGTTCTGCATCAGTCACCGAAACTGTGTTACCACTTATGTTCGGCGGCTGATGAGAACAGGATATAGGACGTGCTCTTCCCAAGTATGAAAAATTAAAAGTGTTAAGCTTAAAACCTTGTGAAAATTTGAATAAATTGTTTTTTTTTAATGTAATGAAAGCATATCAAAATCGACCTGATTTCACTATGTATTAGCGGTTATTAAAATGGAAGACTTGTGTACAAACTCATAAAACGAAAAAAATAATGTTGAAACTGGTGTTTATAGCTAGCCTTATATAGGTAAAAAAACTTTGGGAAAATTTGAAAAAAATGTGTGTCAAAATATGATCTATGCACGTCCAACGCTACCAAATATGACGGTTATCAAAAAAAATGTGTACAAAACACTTTAAACTTGTAAAATAGCATTGCAACTTTTGTGTATACATTCGCGCAATATATGAAGTGTCAAGCTTGAAAATTTAGGGTAAATTTGAAAAAAATTTATATGATTAAATCTAATGAAAACACCTCAAAATCGGCCTGTTTTCACTATTTATTAGCGATGATTTAAAAGAATTAAACTCGTAAAGTAACATTACAAATGGCATAATTTATAGTTTATAGTCTATATCTGCTAAGTGCCAAGCTCAAAAATATTTTTTCCTATTACCCCATTTTTAATTGAAATATATATATATATAACCTTTGCTAGTTCAGTGAAAGTGAAGCTGTTAATATCTTAAAATGTACCCACGCATATAAGTAACTATCCTCTACCTTATATATTTCCTTGAAAAATCAAAATAAAAGTTGGGTAAAATCAAAATAAATGACAAGGAAATGTAAAAATAAATGTTATTCATTTATTTGTTTATTCATTTATTGCTATTTTAACCAGACATATAGTAAGACAAAGCAGTCTAAGGGACAGAACTTGGCTAAAAATCTTATGAAATTATTTCCCTTTCAATTTAAATTTTTAAAACTCATTAGTTTTCATAATTTTCATTGAAAATGTTATTCCTTCTATCTTTTCCCCCTTCCACTTGATTTTTAAGCGTATCTTTATCTTTTCCTTTCTATTTTCTGGTGATTAAATTCCATTTAATAAAAATGTCAATATTCTAATTAGATATTTTTTCGAAATTTTTAATGAAACATTTAAAAGTTTAAATTAGATAATTATTTATCTATATAATGAGGAAAAAAAATTGTCTAAAACACAAAGCAGAAATAAGAGATTATTTCTGTTTTGTGTTTTAGACAGTTTTTGAGAAAGAAATTAGCGTACTTACATAGAAATAAAGGCGATTGCACTTGAAAATATGAAATTACTCAATTTTTCAAAATTTTCTCGAACGTTTCGAACTTGCCACTATGGAAAATCATGAAACCCGATGGAACCTTACTAGAAACAACAATTGGAACATTAGTTTTAAGAGTTTCTACGCAAGTGTTTTGCTTTTTTTTAACGTATGCAAAAACATAGTGAGAACAGGTAGATTTTGACGTGTTTTCAGTAAATTTTCACGTAGGAAATTTATCAAAATTAACCAAAATGTTCAATGTTGCCACTTATCAGATATTATTGGATGTACCATTGCTTGTTAAATATAACAAATTCAATGTTATTTTATTAGTTTTGAATACTGCTACACAAGATTTTTTTAATTGGTGCAATTGTTGCGGGGCCGATAAGGATGTCGACCCCACAGACTTTTGAATAAGTGAAACGACTGGAGGCAATGAAAGAGACAAAGGCAGAGGATTTAAATGGCAGGAAGTAACCAGGTGGTCAATTTATTCACGAGAATTGACAAAGGTAAATCGGCAAGTTGAGAGTTTTCGTCGTTCGAGGTTGGTCGCTCAACGTTCGGTCAGTCTTTCGTTAATCTGGGTGGATAGGTCGTCCGTTGTCGGATAGGCAGCTGGAATCCGGAATCGGGATACAGTGCGTCTACGGGTTTCGGTTGACGTCGTGGTCGGTCGGTAACGGTCTCGGCTTGCGGTTGTATCGGCTGCGAGCCCCGGTCGTAGTCCCGTCGAGGACTGTTCGGGTACGAGCGTGAAACGTAACAGCGACGGACCGTTCGCTTAGCACGTGCGTTGCTTGGGTCTGATTGGCCGCGGTTATGCGGGATTTCAGACCAGGCTGGTACGTGTGCGCAAATGCCTCGAGTAGCTAGGTGTTTGCTCGGCGGAAGATCGAGTCGGATCTACCAAGCTAGGACCTAGCGTACTGTCGGCGAGGGACGCCTATCTGGTCGTAAGATCCAGATCTTCTAGGGATTTCGCCCTAGGATCGCATTCGTGGTTAAGGAAAGACTGAGGTGAAAAGGGCCGACTGGTTAGCTCTGAAAAGAGCTGGGTTTGTTTAGCCTTGAAAAAGGCTGATATTGCTGGACTGGAAATATTTGTGTCATCACAGCGTCGTCTAGCGTCAAAGAAAGGCAGGTCGTTCCAGCAGCGTAGAGAGGCAGGGCGGTCAGGAATCAGGAAAGGCCATTTGTTCAGAATAGGAATCAGGATCGTTAACTGTCGGTGGCTGGCTGGAACTGTCCTCGTCATCGCAAACGACTTTCTTAAATACCCGAAATTTGCCGGAAATATCAAATGACGTCAGGGAAAAGTTCGTTAGAAATGATGATGACATAGTTTTGGCTACGTGACCCAATACACGTGAAAGGGGTGGAGCTTAAAGGGTTAAAGCTGGGCAAAAACTGGATATATCTGGTCAGAAATGGAAAGGGGTTTGCTTACGTGCGAAAATGCACACGCGTGCTCTGATTACGTGCGTTCGTTCAGAGAAAGGGGTCAAGGCTGTTTTGGCCCCGACACAATTACAAGGAAATAGAGAATAATAATGTAATTTTTAAAATTGAGTTTTCTAAAATTCTCCCAATGGTTTTGAACTTACTATGTATCAGGCATGGTGCAACGCCATGGAATCTCGCTAGAAACAACATAAGAAAATAAATAAAATAAATACATTTTTAAAAACAAAAAGAACTTGTGTACAAAAAATTTAAAACTAATAAGATAACATTAAAATGGCATTTGTAGATAATTTATTTATGTTTTGTTGTCATTTTTCCGATCTTTCATGTTTTCTGGTCAGTTTTTTTAATGTCAGCGTGGAATCGGTTGATAAGTCCACAGAAGGTTTCATCACTAATACTTTCGGCACTTCGTAATGCCATCCTCAGGTGTAGATGTAGTCAAGTTGGTTCCAGGTTCTTTTTAATAGGTAGTGTGATACAGTTAAACCTCTATTTTCGAACGTTTCTCTTTTCGAACGTTTCTGTTTTCGAACATTTTGATTTCGAACTTAAATTTTGGAAAATTTTTGCCTCGGTTTTCACACTTTGTATCGGTTTTCAAACTTTTTTCATTCTCCCTTCATGAAAATTGAACTTTAAATGGCGGTGCGAAGCGCGTGTATCGCCTCAATGCGAGTGGAGCTAAGAATAGCCGAATGTAATTCTTTTGCGTTCGGGTGGCATTTTTCCTTTATTTTTGCCTTTATTGTGCTCTTGATTGGGAAATCATGCCTCCTATGGGATTCCGCATGGAAAAATCTCTGGCCAGACTGTCCAGCAAATCGGGACTTTGAATGATTTGGGGCAAGCACTCGGACTAATGATGGGGACTAAATTGTGGAAGAGATTGTGTCTATGGAGGAAAGTATGGTCAACTTAGAGGACGTAGAAAAGCTGGTGGAAGACCACAGCACTGAGCTTACTACTGAAGAATTTGAACACCTGCAGAAGTAACAGCAAAAGACTTTGGCTAAGGAAATATCTCCAGAGGAGGCTGGGGTTAAGGAGGGTGTGCCCAGTGCTCAAATTAAAGAAATGGAATGAAGTGAAATGTTTTGTTGAAAAAAAACTCACCCTGATATAACTGTAGCAAATAGAACAGTGAATTTATTTAATGAAAACATCATGACCCGTTATAGAAAGATTTTAAAACGCTGTCAAAAACAACAAACTTTGAACAGATAATTTTTGAAGAAAAAACAAAAAACAAAAAAAGATTCCTCACCACAGAAAGATTTACTTGGGCCAAAAATGCACAGTAGGAGAACATCGTGAAACCAATGACTTGCCTGAAGTTTCTATGCAAGTTTAAAAAGTGTTGTTTTTTTTAACATTCCTGCAATATTACTCAAGTAATTTTTGGGTCTGGGAACCAATTGTTTGTCGCAGGAGGAACTCACAGGAATTATATGAAAGGTTGTGGGGAATGAGGGGAGGAGAATTGGTGGGAAATGAATTATAGGCGTTTGAGGACTGACTGCTATATTCAAAGTTGATCTTATTAAAAGTGTTTTTTTATTGTTTTGTTTTTTGTTTGTTTCTGTTTTTTGTTGGTTTGTTTAATGTATAGAGAATTTGTAGTTTTTGTTTCTTTCTTTCTTTGTGCAGTATGTATGTGTTTTCGGTAAGAATTTTCCGATAATTAGAAGGGGTAATTAATGAGATTCCAATTGGTTATGAATCAGATAAATGTAGTGTCAAACGGCACGACAAGGTCGTGGTAATGAGACAAATTCAATTGTCCTTGTGATCATAATATGCGACTTCTGTTCGGCAGCAGAGAAGTTTTTTTTAAGAATGTTAGGGTTCATTTTAAGCGGTGATATGTGGGGCTGTTGTAAATGTTTTCTATGATGATGTCGATAGTTTATTTTACCAGAACATTTAATGTTTGTTTGTTTATTGATTTTAACGGCATATCAACCCGCCTGGGGTTATGTCATACCTAACGGTTAGGAAGTTATACATATCGTGTATTTATATTTATACTTTTTAGTAATTGATTTTAACAATGTGTTAGCATTATTGGGGATTATGTTGTATGGTATTGATTAAGTTCATGTCTATATTCTATGGTATAATTTTATTTCCCTCAAAAAAGAGAGAATATGCTCCATGTTGACCTTTTCAAACAGATCTTTCATATTGTTTGCTTTAAAATAATGGTTTCTGATGTGAGCAAAAAACCTGCATTCCATGAATAAGTGTTTAACTGTCAAGGGTGTTTGACATGTTCTACATTGTGGTTGTTTGAGTATATAGAAGTGTGTTAGTCTTGTATGACCAATGCGTAATCGGGACACAATGACTTGTTCCTTTCTAGACTTCCTTAAAATTTGTCTCCAGCCACCCACAGTCGGTTTGATTAGGAAAAGTTTATAGTGGATGTTGGTATTTCAGTGTTGTTGCCATTTTGTATGAAGGAATCTATTAATTTTAGGTTTCAAATCAGTATATGGTGTCGGGAATCAAATTTAGAGCCGATTCAGCTGCGGGGTCTGCTCTTTCATCCCCCCTCACTCCTATATGACTTGGGATCCAGCATATCATAATCTCCTTAGAGTTAGACATCAAGTCTAATCTATTCAGGAGCTTAATGATGAGAGGTTTTTCCAGTTTTTTTTTATTTCTTAATGATAGTAGGACAGAGAGCGAGTCTGAGAAGATAATATATTTTCTCAAAACATTTCTTGTATTCTTGACCGAAGGTGCAGTCATAATCTGGGTTGGATGGGCAGGATTTGAGTTTTGTGTAGTATTGCAAGGCTAGTTTTTTGCATCTTAGCTGTAGGGGTGCTTCATAAGCCTCTACATATAGGCTGTGGGCTGAAGAAGTTCTGAAGGCTCCTATGACTTGCCTTAAGCCATCATGGTGTACAGAGTTGAGCTCTTTGAGGTAAGACCTCCTAACAGATCTATATACAAAGCAGGCATAATCAAGTTGAGAACGGATCAGTTTAAGTAGTGTTTGTTGATCCGCTCCCCATTTAGTATGGGCAACTACTCGTAATAATTGTTGGGCTCTAGTACATTTATTTTAAAAGTATTTTATGTGTGGGATGAAAGTTATTTTTTTATCAAATATAACTCCCAGGAATTTGTACTGGTCAACAACAGGTATCTCCCTTCCCTCAAATTTGATGGTAGGGTCATTGTGCATTTTTCTTAAGGAACAGAAATGCACACATTGAGTTTTGGTCTTCGAGAATTTAAAACCGTTGTCTGTTGCCCATTTGTTTATTTTTTTAGGTTTATCTGTAATTGTTGTTCTATTTTATGTGTATCTGTGGATCTATAGCAGATGACAAGGTCATCAACATAGAGAGTGCAGTTGATTGTAGGATCGAGGCATTTGATTATATTGTTGATTCTTATGAAGACTAGAGTAACTGATAAGATACTTCCTTGTGGGATGCTTTCCTCTTGGGTTTGGAGGTCAGAAAGAGTGGATCCCACAGGTACTCTGAGATTTCTATTGGAGAGGAAGTTTTTTATAAATAGTGGTAGTCTTCCTCGTAACCCTAGATCATGCATGCCTTTCATGATACCATACTTCCAAGTAGTGTCATATGTCTTCTCCAGGTCAAAGAAGACTGCCATCACATGCTGTTTTTTTATGTATGCTTCCCTGATGTAGGTCTCTAGTCGGATCACAGGCAGCTTTTCAAGGCGATGGGCTGGTAGTTTTCTGGGTTTGTGGTATCTTTGCCAGTTTTGGGAATGGGTATAATTGTTGCTTGTCTCCACGTTTCTGGAAAGGTGTTATTTTTCCAAATATAATTTAAGAGACACTTGAGAGATTTTTCTGGTAGATTTAAAAAAAAATTCGTTGTGAATCTCATCAGGGACCGGCAGTGGTATTGTGTGATTTTGTTATGAAGTCAGTAAGTTCTGCTATTGTGAAAGGCTTGTTGTAATCTTCAGAATGTTTTGAAGTGAAGTTTATGTTTCTCTTTTCTGTAATTTGTTTGTTTTTTAGGATTTTTTTGTTGATCTGAGAGGAAGAATTTTATGAGAAGGTTTTAGCTAGTAAATCGGCCATAGCCTTTTTTGTTGTTATTTTCTCGTTTCTTATGGAGAGGTGGTTTACTGGAGTTGCTTGTTTTTTCCCGCTATTTTTCTGATCATCTCCCAGACTGTTTTTAATGTGGAGGAGGCATTTAGTTTATTTATGTAATTTTTCCATGAGTTTCTTTTAGCTTCTTTGATTGTTTTCCTTGCATGTGCCCTATAGAATTTGAAGGATTATTAGATTGGAGGTTGTGGTTTCAGTTTGGAACTTTCGCAGAGCAGCGCGTCGTAGTCGAATGACCTCTCTGCATTCCTTGCTGAACCATGGTCTGTTCTGTTTGATAGATGTGGTATTATATGGAATAGATTTGTTCTCTATTGTTATTAAAGTTTGTGTGAATTGGTCAACAGAGCAAGTAATATCATTTTGTGTGAGGTATTTGCTGCATAGGGATTTGAATTTCTCCCAGTTAGCTTTCTTCAAACTACACCGAGGAAGGTTTTCTTCCTGGTGGTGTATGCTTTCAATCACAATTGGAAAGTGATCGCTCCCGTATGTGTCATCATACACCTTCCAGGAGAAATCTAAATAGATTGAAGGATCGCAGAGTGTCAAATCTATGGCTGAGTAGGTAGCAGAAGATGGGTCAAGGTGTGTTGAAGATTTTGAGTTGAGAAGACATAGGTTGTTATTGTTGATTATGTTTTCCAGTGTTCTGCCTCTTTGATTTGTGGTTTTCTAATCCCATAGAGTATTGTAGCTATTAAATTCGCCTAGTAAGATATAAGGAGTAGGTATTGGTGTAGTAAACTGTTGATTTCATCTTCCTTGACTGGATCATGTGGCGGAATATAGAGTGAGCAGATATTTATAATTCTATGTACAGTTGCTTTGACAGCAACTGCCTGGAGTTCAGTTTGAAGGTTAATTTTGCTTTGGGGTATGTCATTTTTTGTCAGGATTGAGATTCCCCCCAGAAGCCCTGTGATTATTTTTAAGTATGTAGTTATAGCTTTCAAAGTTTTTGATATTTATTTTGTCGATTGTTTTTTTAGAAAAGTTTCTTTTAGGCAGATTATAGAAGGATGTATTTCTGCTTGTAGTAAAAGTAAATCAAGGTCTGCGTTGATTCCACGACAGTTCCATTGATTAAACCCATGTTTATGTTTTGTTCATTTGTTTTGGGTGTTTTCTGTGATTTATGTCTGGTAGGTTGGGGTTTTTCTTCAGTTTCTATTTTTGTTAATATATAAGATTTATTGTGAGTTTCCAGAAATTCATTGGAAGTTTTATTTTCTATTGTTTTGTGTCTGGATTGGGATCGTTGGCGTGATTTGTCTTGATGCTTTTTTTTAGGTGATTTTTGTTTAGTTGGGGTTCTCTCTTTTGGTGTCGGTGAGGTTTCCATATAGAGAGGTTGTTTTGTTGGAGATCGTGATGGTCTCTGTTTGGAAGAGTCTTGGTTGCCTTGAGAGGTTTTTTTCTGATTGGAGGGATGATTGTGTCATTTGCTCTTTTTGAATAGGATTTACTGTTGGCGTTGGATTTGAAGGTGGAGGTTGTTTCGTTTGGGGTATGGAACCCTATAGTTCCTTAATAAGAGTTGGGAATTCTTCTGGTTTCAGATTTAGAAGTTTTTCTATTAGAGAATTGCATTTATGGCATTCTGTAGTGTGTTGGGGGGGGGGCTATGTAGGAGTTGTGTTACCCTTGAGTAGGACTGAGCTGGGAAGGTGGATTCTACAAGTTTTCGAGTCTCTAGAAAAGGGATGTCTTGGGTATATTTGATTTTCATAATTTCTTTTTCTCTTTTCCATGCTTCACAGAGTCTAGAGTCAACCGAGTGGTCTCCCCCCTGCAGTTTGTACATTTGATTTGTTTGCATGTGGATTCTCGATGGTCAGAACAATCCTCTTCACATTTTTTGCATATTTTCTTTCTTGTGAATAGGCTTTCGTGATGCTCATATTTCTGGCAGTTGTAGCATCGGAGTAGGTTAGGGATATATATTTTCCATCAAGTACCCAATTTCTAGTTTAGATGGTGGTTTGGGGTATTAAAGGTTAGGGTAGGTGTTGGTGTCAATGAGTTGGTCATTTTTCCTTATTGTTATCCTTGTTTATTTGGTTTTAAAGATTGTAGGATTTGAATTAGGTCGTTTTAAGGATTTCAAACTGTATTTAGTGAGCATATATGGTGTAATTAGTTGGTCAATTTGTTTTGTTAAATCATATATTGGGGTTGTGACTTGTGAAATAATAGGGCAGAGGGGGTGTTGTTGTTTATTAATTTTAGGAAGATTTTGACTGTCCAGTTTGGCCATGATAAGTTTGTTTATTCTTATTTTGAGTTGATTTATAGGTTTTTTTAAAAACTTTTGTATGATTATTTAAACCTTTTAGTAATTTAGAAACGTATTCAGTTTTGTTAAGCACAACAAAAATATTGGGTTTTTTCAGGGTTTTTTTTAATAAAAATCTCGGGATGATTGCGTAGTTATTCCTATTTGATCTGTTCTTAATAGCTTCCACTTTTTGAAGAACATTTAATTCAGGGAGGGTGATAATTTTCCTTGAGTATGCAGTTTCTTGATGTTCTGGTATAGTAGTTCGATTTCGTTTTTTTTTAAATTTTTTATTCAGGTGGTTGTAGGAATTATATAGGTGCCAGCCTTGTCCGTGGTTAAAAAATTATTTTTGCTCTAGGATTAGTTCATTGTCGGAAATGTTGATAAATTTCACACTATTATTGGGTCGGTATACTGAGCAGGAACTAAGTTTTTTTATTAATTTTTAACTAGTGTTGGGGCTTGTTATTGTTGAAAATTTGTGCCAGTTGTGTTGTGAGGTTGTATTGTTCATTGGTAGTTGAGGCTTTTATTTGATTGTAAATACCATTTGCTGTGCACCATGTGGTGGTGCATGGTTTAATGGTTAGCGTCGTAGGAAATGGACTCGTCGACCCGAGTTTAAATCCTGGACGAAGCTAGTTCACATAGAGCTAATACCCTTGGGAAAGGTATGAATCTAACTACTCTCCCTCCAGCTATGGGTAAAATAGTAGGTCAGACTGGGCTATTTAACCTTGGTTAGTCAACCAGTCTAGGAGAAGGAAAACTCTGAATTCAAACCTGTTAAATCCGCTTGGGGTGGTCACAACTAGAATAGGCTCAGTCCTAATTATTGCTCTATTAAAAAAGATGTTTTCTTTGGCCAGTTTTATTTACCTTTTTACAAGGTCGTAGCAGTATTCTCAGGTGTTGTTCTCATACTGAGCTGCCGGATCATATATTCTAAAATATGTATACTTTGACAGCATTTTTTTCTTTTTGTTGAACCGACTGACATTTAATGTCTGACGAGTTTTATTCGATCATTTCAAGTTTTCTGGTCAGTTTTTTAACGTCAGGATGGATTCGGTTGATAACTCCACGGAAGGTTTAATAACTAATACTTTCGGCACTTCGTAGTGCCATCCTCAGGTGTAGATGTCGTCAAGTTGGTTCCTAGTTATTTCTTAACATGCAAGGTGATACGACAAACCGAGTAGCGGTAGGAGTAAGTAGGAGAAGGAACTCACAGGGATTATATGAAAGGTTGTGGGGAATGGGGTGGAGGAGAATTGGCGGGAAATGAGTTATAGGCATTTGAGTATGTAACTGATATATTCAAAGTTGATCTTATTTAAAGTGTTTTTTTTATGTATAGAGCTTCGAGAATTTGATGTTTTTGTTTGTTATTTTCTTTGAGCAGTTTGTATGTGTTTTCGGTCAGACTTTCCCGGTAACTAGAGGGTGCGAAATGTAATTTTATCAAGCTGGTATCAGATAAACAGCGTGATATGGTCGTGGTAGGGAGACCAATGTAAGTGTTTTCCATTTTATAGACACAATCTCCTAGGGGGACATTTGAATTTATACGCTACATTGATCTCGTTAATATGACTAGTTGGGAGGGGGGATGAGTTGTTGCTGGTGAAAAGGCTGGTGGCTTTAAACTTGGGGTAATAAATTATTAATTTTTCTTTATTGGGATCAATGGAAGAAAAATTATTAAGAATGAAGTTTTTAAAAGCAATTTCCTCAAGTTTATAATTTAGGTGTTTCTAGTTAGGATAATATATTTTGAATGAAAGTGTTCGGTTGTGTATTTTTTTCCTTTTGAAACTAAAGTTAATATTATATCGAATTATCTATCGAATTTGTTCGTCGACTATGTACTTGGGAAATCCATTATTGATAATTCTATCCCGAACTTAAAAATACTAAACAAACGTTTAGTATTTTTAAGTTCGGGATAGAATATTGTTTTTGAGGAGAAAATGAGTTTTGCTCGATTTATTAAGTTTTTTACGATATCTTTTTGCACTACATACACTGTTGTAACATATATGGTATAATTAGTTGGTCAATTTGTTTTGTTAATTCATACATTGGGGTTGTGACTATATATATATATATATATATATATATATATATATATATATATATATATATATATATATATATATATATATATATCATACAAAGTTTTTAAACTAGTAAAATAAATTTAGGAATAGTGTTTATAGCTTATATAGAGAGAAGCACAATATTTGATATGTGGCAAACTTGGCGAGAATGTATTATCTGTTCGACATAAGAGGATGCCCGGAAAGCTAGTCGGGTTGGTGTGCGCTTAGCGTAATGGACCTGGATGTAAAAACTTAGTGGCGATTGCAGTGGTCTACAATTAATAATTAAAACCTACTTTCCTCTACCTAGCAGTAATTCTTCCTCTGGGTTCTTATTGTTACCATGAACCGCCTATAGGATCTTGTTAGTTTCTTGCCGTGGCTGTAGAGTAGTATATTGGGTGCCAAACTACCACCTGTATTTAAATATGTCCCTTCTGTCGAAAATCCCACAGATCTCAATTAGACGAGTGTCAATAAAGAAATTTAGGTGGAGCTTAAAATTTTGTACAATGGTCTGGTCCTGGATAGGCAGGGAAAGAATTTCTTGACCTTCCTAAAAACCACAGTAATTAAATGAACAAAATCATAAAATTGCCCGTTCTTCAGTAAATACCTCTATATTAACTGGGGAAGAACACCAATTAATTTCAGTATAGCGGTTTGCCAGTTTTCTTAAATTATTTAATCCAACAACAGCAGTTTTTCACTTTATTTCTAAGACAAGAAAAAAAAAAAAAAACTACGACTGTATTTGCATAATAAAGCAAATGCAAAACAGGCGTTTTCATTAAAATTAAACTTCTAATTAGTTAACAAAATTCTTCTAATTAGTTAACAAAATTCACCTCTACCAAAGACACCGAAACACTTGTGAAGATCTTAAAAGAAATAAGGTCGTCGTCCTTTGCTCCCTCGCCATTGTTCTTTTATACTCGGTCTGGCCGAGACGCCACAACTCTCGTCTCGCCAGCTACGAGACTTGCCACTATAAATTGCCGCCTCAAGGACACTCACGATTTTTACCTCCACAACTAGTCGGACTCGTCACATGTTTTGTTCTTCTGCCCAGACGTGCAACATGCCACCCGCTGTCTCTTCGATCGACGGACCGTTGTTGGCTCACCACAGATTCGTGAATTTTGCCCTTCTATCTCACTACACTCCCCCATGATCTGCAGATCACAGACGTGACAACCCGGGGCGGGTCTTTTACGCCTAGTGCTTCTTCGCGGCAGTACTTCTACCTCGTCGGATGACTCGGCTGTATCGGTGTCATCTGGTGCATCTATATCAGACCTGTAGTTACTTGTCTCCGGGGATCATCGTGCACATCGCTGACGGTGATCAGCCTCATGATCCGTGTAGATTCTTCGCCGTCATCCTCTGTGTCTGATGAACTAGAGCCCATAACCGGACGCAGATCCTTCACATGGCGCGGTGTCCCATCGACCCACACTGACTGTGCATTGCGTACCTTGGTCACTTTTCCCCGCCAGCGTACGCTCGTGCATCTTCCGCCCGGTATCTTAATCCACACCTTGTCTCCAACATTAAATCGACTGTGCCGGGGTTGCACAGGTGGGGGCGTGGGATCTATGCCGCGTATCCACACAGAGTGGTTATAAATTGCGTTCGCAGGCGCGGTGTGGCGGAAAACTCCGTCCTTGGGGGTCACATTGTACTAATACACAGCTTCGAGGGCTGAGCACTGTTTTCGTGCCGCAATGGTCTTTATGCTACGGTGGCTTCGTTCCATTATACCATTTCCAGAGGGCACGTATGCACACCGATAGTGGACACGGACGCCCCAAAACTGTATGAATTCCTGAAAGCGGTGGCTAGTAAATGCCGTATCGTTATCCGTGAGAAGCTCCAAGGGGGGACCTCGTTCGCGAAAGACAGCCTCCAATTCGCGAGTGACACTGGTAGAGCCCTGCCGACGTATAGGTCGCCAAATTGCAAACCGTGATGGCCCGCAGTCAATTAAGGTAAGGTAATGAATACCATTATAGTGTGTGATATCCATACACACTCTTTCCCATTTGTTCGTCACACTCAGATGCCCCTTGTCCCAGCGCACCGGCGGTGGGTCGATCGACTGACACGTCTTGCATCTTTCACTACCTTTCGCACATCCGTCTTGGTGACAGTAGGGTGAGTCTGTCGTGCGAAGTACAGCGTGCGCCTAATGCCCGGATGACCACTTTGGGCATGAATGGCAACCAACTGTTCTGAACTCACTGCAACGCCACAGGTTTGGTTCACTGGTTCAACGTTCTGTTGTATGCTATGCAGCCATTTCTGGTGCACTCTCGTTAACTGGTCGGCTTTATTTGCATCCGATTTAACCAGCGACACATCCGCCGTTAAGCTGTATTCTCGCACGAGACTCGGAAACGTGTCTAGACGTCGTCGAATTAGCATCTCGCTGGCGGCTTTCGTAGTAATTCGCGCCTTTCCGGTTAACATGTCAGAGAGCCACCGATGCACACACGCCGAGTCTGTGAAAAGATGCAGCACCCTCGTGTTCCACTGGAAGGCTAGATTAATGGAGGGTTGAGCAAGGAGCGAAAGGCAGACCCAGAAGAAATCAAACGAGCCCTAATAACGGCCTACGGTACTGACGCATTTGATGCATTCGACCAATTTGTGGCCCGACGACTACGGCAAAACGAAACTGTGGATGAGTTTCTGGCCGATTTACGTCACCTGGTTTGGCTGGTTGGGGATTTGCTGCCCGAACGTTGGCTGGCGTGTGCGTTCGTGTCTGGATTACCACAACACGTTAGACAGCTTCTTCGGGCAACATCCAGGATGGAGGCTATGACCACAGAGCAGCTGTTGGATCGAGCTCGAGCGATCATGAAAGACAACACGATGAAGGAGGACCTGGCGATTGCTGCCGTGCGAGTGTCACGGGATGAAACCAAGATGGAAGAGGCCAAGAAGCTTCCCACCGGGACTCCGCGCAGCACTATAACATGCTTTCGTTGCAACGAGCCCAATCATTTAGCAAGAGATTGCAAAGAAGTAGACGTTTTCACTGTCGGCGAAAGATCTCTCAGGTTGACGTGAACAACGGTTGTCCTATCGATGTTGAGGTTCTAGTCATGGACGAGAAGTTGCTGGGGTTCGACCTTTTGCTGGGATTTGATATTATCAAGAAGTTGGGAGGAGTATGTGTGACTAGTAACGGGGCAGTGAGCTTTCCTCAACTTGACCGACCCTCATGCGCGGCTATCACCCTCAACGAGCCAGACTTCGATGTGGAATATGACCAGAGCACGGAAATCTGGGTTGCATCATGGAAGTGGGCCAAGGGCCACCCGCCCGTACAGCTCAACAACAACATTCCTGAATACCGAGTGCCCGCTGAGGTGCGCTAGGAATACGATGCTGAATTAAGCGAATGGCTGAATAACGGTTGGTTAGTACCGTACCCCGAAAATGAACTTGATCCACCGAAAGGACCCATTCCCCTTATGGCAGTCGTGCAGGCCAATAAAAACAAGGTGCGTCCCGTACTCGATTACAGGGAGCTAAATAATCATGTGGACGCCTTCACTGCTAATGCTGATGTATGCGCCCAGAAGTTGCGTGAGTGGAGGCAGCAAGGGACAGAAGTGGCACTGATTGACTTGAGAAGGGCCTACCTGCAGATTAGGGTGCACAAGTCGTTATGGCCGTTTCAGACCGTGATCTGGAAGGGGCAGCGATATTGTCTGACACGCCTGAGATTCGGCCTGAATGTGGCCCCCATGATCATGCGGTCAATCATGACTGCTACACTGTCCCGGGACGCAACGATTAATCGAGCAACATCAGCATATGTCGACGACGTGTACGTTAATGAAAAAGTGGTGTCGGCAGAACGAGTGAAGAGACACTTGGAGGATCACGGGCTGACTTGTAAGTCTCCCGAAAGGCTTAGAGATGGAGTGCGAGTCCTTGACTTACGTGTTCATGAACGCGGAGGTGCGTTGGAATGGGAGCGAGGCAGTGAAGTTCCTGATGTTCTTTCCACTCTTACTCGACGACGCATATTCTCGGTATGTGGGAAATTAACAAGTCATTACCCAGTCTGTGGGTGGTTGCGAGTAGCGACATCGTTTATTAAACGCCGAGCAACTGCAGTAACGTCGGGGTGGGACGACACTAGTCACGATGGTCCCCTAAGACAGATGATGACCGATGTCATGAGTAGATTACGTCAGAACGACCCAGCACGTGGAACTTGATGTGTGAACGGACCACATATGCTGTGTGGGTAGACGCGAGCTCACTGGCAATTGGTGTCGCCGTGGAAGTAAATGGAGTGGTCATAGAGGACGGAAGTTGGATGCGATCCGAACACGACAGTCAACATATAAATTTGGCCGCCTCAAGGACACTCACGATTTTTACCGCCACAACTAGTCGGACTCGTCACATGTTTTTCTTCGGCCCACACGTGCAACATGCCACCCGCTGTCTCTTCGATCGACGGACCGTTGTTGGCTCACCACAGGTTCGTGAATTTTGCCCTTCTTTCTCACTACAAAACCATATGGAAAGAATGGCACCATATCCTGTTGTACATTTGAGTTTTTGTCTGTATGATGATGATATTATCTGTTCGGGCGGAAGGATTGATAAAACCTGTACTACAGATATGGGTTAAAAAAATAACACCTCCTCACAAGATCTATAATGTTGGATTGTTCCACTAGATGCATGCATTTAGGAATAGTCTCCACACTGATAGAAATACGACTTTGCCGACCTCACTCGCACGGAGGCGCTTACTGAGAGTGATAGTCTACCTAGTTGTGCCCACCGTGTCGAATGACACCATCATTTGGATTTGTCAAGGATGGAAGAGACATGCTTGGATGCGACGAATGCAACGACTGGTATCATTTCGAGTGTGTGGGGCTGTCAATAGCCCCCCCCCTCACAAAGATAGAAATGGTGCCCTACATGCACGCATTTAAGAGACGGTGAGGTACATCTAATTTGCTTCCTGCATAAAAAAATTATAGGGCAGTGGATCTGTTAGTTTAAAATAACAATTTTCTTTGTTGGCGAGTGTGTAGAAAAAGTTATCCTTGCCTGCAGAACTGTGGTCGATTAGTCTGTGTTAAACGTATTTGATCCGGATGTAAGAACTTAATGATTGTAATATCATTTAGATAAAAGAAACACTTGTTAGGTTTGAAGGATAAGACGCTATGCTTTATGTTGTGTGTGCGTGGGGGGGGGTACACTAAGACTAAGAGCAGTAACTTAAGGGGTTAATATGATTTTATCCTCTTTTTACAGAAATTCTTTTAATGAGTTTTCATTATTTTTTCTTATTTTTGTTTTATTTAGATTTCATAAACACAAGGGAAAAACATAGGTTTTCTGTTGTCTTCACATAGATATTCCTCCTTTTTATTTCGTTCTTTTTATAAGAAATATAAAAAATAAAATAATTTGTTTGTCCATATAGATTTCCTTTTTAATAAGTAATCCAAAAATTGAAAAAGTATTTTATTGTGTTTATTCACTGTATCTTGCCGGTAGATTTATTATTCGGCTAGATTTAGTTGTTTTCTGTGCATGTATGGGATTCTGTAACACTACACTCTCCTTGTCGGAATGGGAGATGACGTGTCACCTCTGCTTACGTTTCTGGCACTCATTTTCGAATGGAGAGACGATGTGTGTGTAAGTTGTTACTTAACGACTTATTCTTCTAATGGAGTGAATGATGCGTTGGTAGTAGAAATATTTAGTATACTTATATCTCTCGTCCGGTATTACATTGGAAGGCTGGAATCCTGTTTGCTGGACAGCTGTTCCTTTGATGTCATGGGTTCTAGAAATAGAAACCAGCTTGCTGAGGGAGATCTTGCCTTGTGCTGTTTAAAGTTTTTAGTAATAACACAAGGCCGCTTCTTTTTACACAATATTTTCCCAAAAATCACATCTACCGAGAGCAAGAAATCCATGTCTTGTTCTCTCAGCACCTTCTCCCAGACTCAATTCACACTCTGACCACTCACTTTTCAGCTTTCCCCTTCACCACGTCTCATTCGCCCGTCCAACCAAACCCTGCCATGTGTCTATACCGAATCATCATTTAAACTTTTCCGTTCTACTCTAACTCAAAATTCTTCATTGAAAACATTCCGTGCTAATATCAGGTTACTCTCATGGCTCCACATCACCACAATGATGAGAGTAACCTGATATTAGCACGGAATGTTTTCAATGAAGAATTTTGAGTTAGAGTAGAACGGAAAAGTTTAAATGATGATTTAAGTTTGAACATTGATTTTAACTAAATACGTAACCCTCTCTTTTTTACCAACTGATTCGAATCCTCATCCGAAATTCTTTGCACCCCACAGTCTAATTCCCATCCTATTTTTCTTTTCATTTCTTGTCTATTTCTGCCCAAGGAGGCGAAACATCATTTTCGGCTAAATCCTGGCCATTCTACCAACACCCATAATTCCGGGAGATACGCACATTTACTCTGCGAGAGATACGTTTCCCTATACTTTGAGTAGCCTTCATACTTCTTCACTAAATACTCGCCTCAGAGCGACACTTCAAATATTCAAATGCCTTCCCGCATTTTTCCTAATTAGCCCGTTTTTTTGCTTATTCCATCATGTGGTGGTTGCATTAAATTGCAGATAATTTACTATAAAAAACTATACTTTACAAATATCTAAGTTAACTACATTGCTATTTCATTTATAAAACTCTTATTTACTATTTAAAAAACTGTATGTCACGATTACACACTTTGTTTTTAAGTTCGATTGGCACATTTATAAATGATTTACTCAACCATCATAATACATATTGTTCGAGCGTTCCATCATCAACGTGACTCATTTTTCTCCCCCCCCCTCTCTCTCCTTTTCTTGCCTACTTCAGACCTAACTTAGCAGTTCACACATACAATATAAACCTATTCCAACTGCTTTTGCCCACCTCCAAACACAATCCACCTCATACAACAATCGAACCACCCACCCACCTAAAAAAAAAAGAAAGAAAGAAAGAAAGAAGGAAAGATTGAAAGAAAGAAAAAACAAAGAAAAAACACACAAACAAGAAAAAACAATTACAATCTTTTGGATTGAGCAACAAATGAGTTCATATTTCAATGTTCATATCTTGTAAGTGTTTCTTCTCTGTCTTTTTTCAAACTAGTGATGACGTATATAATTTTCATGTGTGTAACATTTTTACGGATGGGTTTTAATTTTAAATTATTGTTTTTCCACCATTTTTAAAATGTGTGTAAGTAGTGTCTTTTTTTGTTATTGTTCTGTTTTTTGTTGATTTTTTTTCTTTTTGTTTTACTTAGACAAAAAAAGATTTGTATAGAATATGTTAATTTCTTTCTTTTTTTCCATGAATGAATAGTACTTTTTTATCTAATTCTTTTTTTCTTTTTTTTTTTTCACTTACTTCACTTGTGCCATAGATTTCTTCTTCTTCTTTTCTTTTTTTTTTTTCACTAACCGTTGTACCGTGGATTTTTCTTTTTCATCCTTGTTTTTTATCGGGAAAAAGATATATAAAAAGAAAGTTAAATGTTATCTTTTTTCCAACCGTAGAAAAAGTTTTAAAAAATTACAATAGAAAAATTTGTGGAGACAAAGTTGTGATTTAAAATAATTTATTCAACAAACAAAAAACTGAGGTCTTGCATAATGAGTCCCTTATGCTTATATTTAACTATGGCACGAAGCCGAAAAAAGGAAAAAAACTTATATACAATTTCACAATCAATATAAACAAATTCTTACTTGAAGCTGCAAATAACAATTTAAAACAATTTCTTTCCTTTTTTGTTGTTTTCTTGTCTTGGGTCAGCAGACAAACATTACTTAGGGCTACTGCTGCTTCTCAATTATCTTCTGTTAATCGTAGTTGTCTGTTCAATAATTTCATGGGTTGTGGAGCTGGCACTTCAAGTGGTGTTAAAAACTTCTTTTTTGATCCCTGTTACAAAAAATAAATATTTGGTAAAATTGCCGATACAATACAAAGTGTCTAATGATTTAGACACTTATTCACTTAGAGATATCACAATATTTATCTCTTGTGCTTTTTCAAAATAGGCTACAAAGCCTTTGCAAAAAATAAGTTTTACTTTACAATTCAAAATAAATCGGTCGCAAACCGATTTTTACATAAAATTTACTCTCTCTGAGAGTAATTTACTTATATGAATTTTCAAATAAGTAACAAATAACTAGGAAGGCTATGCCAAAATACGCAATATTTTCACAATCTTCGTCTAAAAAATAAAAATAATTCTAACGTTGAATCTTATCAACGTGACAAATTTTCTTCCAAGCAAATACAAATTAACTCACAAAGTGAGTAAAAGACATTAAATTAATGTCACATAAATCAATAATACCAGGATAACTAAGACAAAAACATTGAATTGTCTATCTTCGTTATTCCTGGATTTTTCGTATTTTTTACGTTGGAAGTCAACGGAAACAGGCAAATTCTGACACGACCCTTCTAAAAATAAAATCCTGTCTGGCGATTTTCGCACTGCCAGTCAATAAAAGGGATCAGTGCTGCGTCTCAACGGAAAATAAAAGAAAACGAAAAAAGAAAAGTGCCAAATTGAACAAAGTCATTTTAAAGAGATCTTAATACCAAACAAATTCTGAATTCCTTTCACTTAATCTCTTAGTTTTCTTGCGGGGTCTACTACTTGTACTAACCCTAACTGCAGAATCTTCACATTCAGTATTATCCTCAGCACCTGTGAATTCTTCAACCGGGACCGAGGTCTGATGCGAATGTGTAATGGATAATTCCATGGGAAATAAATGTTTAAGATAATGTAATTGTTGTTTACCATCTGATTTTTTAATCAATGCAGATCGTATTTCTTCATCATCACCAGGAATAACATCAACTACCCTACCTAAAGTCCAGTAAGGTCGGGATTTTGCAGAATTTTTTATAAGTACAACATCGTCAACCTTAATGACTTTACTATAATCATTCTGATACAAATCTTTTGTTTGTTCTCTCAAACTAAGTAAATACTCTTCATGCCACAAACTGTGGAATTTTTTTAGGAAGAGATCTCTTCGCTCTAGACTGTTCAACAAATCAGATCTGAGAGCAAATTCCTCATCAAAGGGATCACTGTTAGTATCTAAAAATATAGAACTATTTTAATGGGGACACAAAAAGGCATTAGGGGTAATAATATCCAAATTAGTATCATCAGAACATCTATAAGTGAGTGGGCGAGAATTGATGGCATTTTGTATATCAGATAAAAACCGTAAGAAATTCAAAATACGGTAGTTTTTTACGACCCACTATCTTATACAGACAAAGCTTTACAGTCTTAATTAAACGTTCCCATACACTTCCAAACCAGGCCGAGTATAGGAGAATAGTCAAATGTTTAATATTGAAGGTACTTAATTTCCCTTCAAATTCATCAGACACAAATACTTTTTCAATTAAGTTGCATCTTGCTATGAAGGAACGGTCAGAATATATATGGGTTGGAACTTTTACAAAAATACAGATTTTCTCACCGGCTTGAAACGCTATTTATAATTTTCAAAAATATAGATATAAAAAAAAACTCTTAATCAATTTCTCAAGAAAAAATTCTCAAATTTTCCCTGTCTGTCCGTTTTCATCTCATCTCTTATTTTGTCTATTTTTTTTAGACGCCACGTTATACGAATCTACTATCTAATGTAATGAGCAGCACATTAAATTCTGTTAAACCCTTGGCAGGAGTCGAGGTCACGAAACTTAGCAATGTTTCGCAAAACACTGCCGCGAACCGACCCGACTAGCTTTCCGGGTCTTGGACCCCTACCTTCTTACGTCGAGAACAGATAATAAATTCTTGACAAACTCAAACATTTTGTGAATTTTTTAAAAAGAAATTGTGTATCCTAAGGTTTAATAAAAACATTTTGAAATCGGCATGTTTACGTAAGTTAAAAAAAATTGTTTACAAACACTTATCTAAAAATATACTTATTTAAAAAAATATTAAAAAAAACTTGCTTACAAATATTTTAAAATAGAAAAATAACGTTGCATCTGGTGTTTATAGCAAGCCCTTGTAGAATCGGATTATATCTGATGAAATCTTGGTGAAATGGGGAAAAATTGCATATGTTCAAATTTCATAGGTGCGCATCCAAAACTACAACTTTTTACTATGTATTTGAACTTATTAAAAACACAAAAATTGTATACAAACACTTAAAACTAGTAACATAACACTACAAATGGGGTTTATAACTTATTCATATGGATTTCCACTATATCTGATAAGTGCCTAGCTTGAAAATATTTGGAAAATTGGAAAGAGTTGTCAATGAAAATTGTCTATGTAAATCGGCTTGTTTTCGCAATGTATTAGTGCTTATTAAAAAAAATTACGTACAAACTTTTAAAACTAGTAAAATAATTTAAGAATGCTGTTTATAGCTTATTCTAATAGTCGCACAGTATCTATTCAGTGGTGAGCTTGAAAATGTTGTGATTCATTTTTATGTATCTATGTTAAAATTTAATGAAAACATTCGGCCTGTTTTCGCTATGTACAAGAGTTTATATATAATATGCCCGGATATCGCAAAGGGAGATATTAATTTTTTTTTAAATTTTTCAGACAACCAAAAATCAGGAAATAGTCCGATTTTAATGAAATTTTCACCACTTTTTTCTAATGAAAAAAGTGGTGAAAATTTCATGACTTAATTTTATAATGAATAGTTTATTTTATTAAAACAAGTTGAAAGAAAATGTTTTATCAAATATTGTAGGAGGGGGTTAACTTTTGTCCATTTAAATAAAAAATGTCCCGTTCCTAATTTTTACATTTCTAGAAAGATCAAATCTTGAAGCGCTTATTAAAACGTGTTTACTAACACTTTAAAATAGTAACGTTGCATCTGGTGTTTATAGCAAGCCTATATAGAGTGGCAGTATAACTGATAAGCGTTAAAGCTCGACACCTTAGGAAAAAATTTGAAAATTGTATAAGTTAAAATTCACTAGGTGTACGTCCAAAGCTACCACTTTTTGCTATGTGTTATATATGCGCATTCTTGAAATTGAAATAAATTCTACTCAAAGAATCCAATAAATTTCACATTTCTATAGCAAATAACAGTACCTTTGCTGTGGGTATTTTGGAAGAAGTTCACTAACAGCATCCAAGAAGTTCTCACCTACACTGAATTTATAGTGGACTCAATAATTCTTTCCTAATCAATGGGTGGCAGAGACAGTAAGGGGGGGGGGTCATCTAAATTGGATGTATGTGTATTTTCCTGTTAAATGACTCTCCCTTACTGCCCCTGGCCCTGGGCCCCACCATCGGCCACTATCTAGATAAAAAAATTATTGAGGCTATAAATTCAGTGTAGGTTAGAACTTCTAGGATGCTGTTCGTGGATTTCATCCAAAATGCCCACAACAAACGTCTTATTTGCTATAGAAATGTGAAATTTAACGTATACTTTATTTCAATTTCAGGAACACGTAGATGTATGTATTTCTCTCGCGCTAAATTACTGTCCTTTACTGTCCCTGACCCACCCCGGCTACTGACAAGAAAACAATTATTTAGTCAACTATAAATTCGTGTAGTTTAGAACTTATTGGATGCTGTTCGTGAACTTACACTGTTAAAACTTATATATCTAACAAGCGAATAAACTGGCACTCTGACCTCGCAACACAAGAAAAAAGAACAATTCGCGAGCTGGAACTTCATGATCATGTGACCTGGCATTGATCTGCAACAAATTGGTGATGCTCGCAAGACTTTCACAATCGACAAAGAACTCTCCAACTTAACATCGAGGTCTCCTTGTCTTCAGGAGAGACACGTCAGGCTGAGAACGGCAAAATTAAGAAGGCAAACTACACCTTTTCTTTTTTTGGCAAGGAAAATCCTTGGATGAACCACGTGAGCATGAAACCCCATCAACTGGCAGTGAGATAATCCTTACCCTCCGAATGGGAATGTACACAGGACCTGTAATCATTATCAGTGCGTACGCCCCAACCCTCTACGCCACTCCAGAGGAGAAAGACCAGTTCCATTGGATGCGGTGGTATCCGGGATCCCGAACACCGAAGACTTTAAATGCAAGAGTGGGAACAGCACGAGGCTTTTCCCACTTGCTTTGGTGTCTATGGACGGGGTAAGATGTTTGAGAACGGACAAAGACTGCTATAGTTGTGCAGCTATTATGATCCATGCGTGACCAACTCCTACTTCAAGTGTAAATACATCCATCTGGTGTGATGGACACACCCGCGTCCCCACCTCTAGCCCCAGCTAGACCTTATCATCAGTAGGCGTGTGAATCTTACAAGCATCCTCCTCGCCCAAACTTTCCACGGTGCAGACTGCGACTCGAACCACTCCATGGTGGTCAACAGGGTGCAGATGACACCCAAAACGATCTACCACACCAAGAAGATGGGTTGCAAATTCTGTGAAGTCACATCACAGAGAAGTCACATCACTTCAAGAAACCCTCGTAAACAGGATGCCTGATAAAACCTTCGTTGGCGCCATGTGGTCTCAGCGATGCCGTGTACAACTCGGCCATCACCACCTACGGAAAAAGAGCAAAAAAACGCGGACTGGTTTAAAGCTCAAAGGCAGGTAATGAAGCCTGGGATTAAGGTGAAGTGAAGAGCTCTCCTAGCACACAAGACAGTGCCTAATCACAGTACCATAGACGCATTGAAGAGTGCCAGAAACAAAGTCCAGTATACTGCTCGACATTGCGTCAACACCTACTGGCTAAACCTGTTCAGCGACATAGAGACAGCTGCCAAAAAGGGAGATGCAATGAGCATGTGCGAGGACATCAATGACACAGCGCTGCTTCACCCCGCTGCTGACTGGAAATGCCTCAGATGTTGCACATTCAAAATAGACTGTGCTGTGCATATCTTACAACATATGTGCCACTCAAGTCTAAGACGAGAGGCGATCATTTGCAAAGTTGGATTGAGTACTACTTAGAGTTGTCACAACCCAAAACCTTGTGACAGGCAATGCCCTATATACCATCCCTGTCATGGATGAGATGATCACGCCACCAACCGTGGAAAAGTTTGGGAAAGCCATCGACCACCTTGCCGATAGGAAGGCAACCGAGAGCAATAGTATACCACTAGAAGAACGGGGAAAACAGTGCTGCTTCAACCATTATATGATCTGCTTTGCAGCTGCTGGAAACAATGACATGTTCCTCGGGTCATGCGGGACGCTATCATTGTCATTTTATACAAGAAAAAGGATAGCCGGAACGACTGCAATAATTACTTGCTCGCGTTTCACTGGTACGTCTACAAACCCCAGCCTCTCGCATTTATCCGTTGTCCCAGTGTTGATTCCAATCTGACCGATCAATAGTACACATGATCTTCTCTCTATGCACAAAAAAAACATATCTGGACCATCTCTATGGTCACAAAATCTTGGTCACAAACCTCGGGTGTATATAATCGGTGGAGAGTTCATCTCGTATACAATAGAGAGAGAGAGACAGACAGACAGACAGACAGACAGACAGACAGATTAGAGATGGTGAGAGATGGTGAGAGGGATGATAGTTCTTACTTTGTAACTTCTACTTGTTGCTGGTTACTGAGTCGTTGATTCTGCTGGTTCTATTTTTTCGTATAGGTGATTTTACTTCGGACGCCATTTTCTTTGTGCTGGGCTAGTCATTGCTTTCAATATTTAATTAATAAACACAACTTGGTGTCACTTGATCAAGCTTTTATTTATTATCCCATGATTGATTCCGCCACGTGAAAAGACCGACCCGTCAAAGTCATAACGTCTGCACTCCTTCAAAACATGGTGCCCAACCGCATGCCTCTTTCAAGGAATCAAGGGCATTAACCGTCCATTGCCGGCAACTTTCCATAGACCGCCTGATTTTATATCAAACAGACCTTAATTTAATTATTCATACTTAGAGATACGTTCACAATATATGACTACCCATAAATTATAACATACTCCGTTAATCTTTGAATGCATAACTAGTTGTCATAACTAGCTATGAATTTCTTTTTATCTGCTTCTCCAATATAAAGCATTAACTTAGCAAGTTACTTGTATGCAATCTCTCCGCGCAGTGGATTGCTTAGCACATGCACATACAAAATACAATACATTTTAATTCTTACAGACATCATAGGGCCATCTGTAATCTTCTGCACAAAAAAACATATCTGGACCATCTCTATGGTCACAAAATCCTGGTCACAAACCTCGTAACCCCGGTCATTACACTCTATCAAGATTATCAATAAGTTTACTTCCTATTTCTCTGTGCCTCTTTGCATACTTTGAGGGACAATCATTTTACCCTGCTTAAACATACATCCTTTTACCAAAATCCTTCGTCTCCAGACTTTCCCATCTGGCTTCCACACACGGACACGGTCGGTGGCTACATATTCCTCAGAAACCAACATCAAAACCTTGCTGTCTGCGTCCGAATCCGAGACGTCTTTCATGACCGAAACTTCCTGGAGACCATTCCCAAAATCTTATCCTCCAAAAACAATTATTCCTAACACTCGAAATTTTTCCACATATTCCGATCTTTGGAACCCCAAATTCCTCAAATTTCAAAAAGTTATTCTCAAATTTCAAGATGGTTGCCAACGCACATGGTAACAATTAATCACATGGCCAGTTGATAAAAAAATACTTTTCCATTTGGGGTGGCGGACACTCTTCCTCACAATCCCTACTATACGTAATCCAATGAGAGAGGGGGTTAAAATCTGTCCTCCTCCCTTTCTCCACCTCTTTCTCCTTTTCTCTCTCTCTCTCTCTCTCTCTCTCTCTCTCTCTCTCTCTCTCTCTCTCTCTCTCTCCATCGAGGATCACTGAGAGGGGGGTGTATTCTCTTAGCCTTTCTCTCTCTCCCTCTCCATCGAAAATCACTCAGAGGAGGGCGGTGGGTTGATTCACTTTCCCTCCACCTTTAAAAATGCACATGGTACCTTAAAAAAATATTTTAACCGCTACTGTATACAGTACATACTGAGAGGGTGGAATAATCTCTCTCTCCCCTCTCTCTCTCTCTTCTCTCTCTCTCTCTTTCTTTTTCCCTCGAACATCGAAAAATAGGAAAATTAAAACTTAAGTTGAATCTAGCATGCATTTAACAGCAATTAGAAATCCATTCAAACACCATAAGCAACATTTTCTCCAATTTCTTTTCAGTGGTGAAGTGAAAAAAACAACATTTCCCCAAATTAAACAATACTATAACATTTTCAATGACTTTTCTAAAACAAAATGTCCTTTTTTCTCTCATTTTTGTCTATTGTCTCTTTTGCGTTCGCCATCTTCTGTTTTTCTCTTTTTCTAAAAAAAAAAAAAAAAAAAAAAAAAGAAACAACTTTAGTAAAAAGTTTTTTTCTCTCTTTCTATACCCTCGGCATCCTGTCTGAAAATGAAATTTTAACAAAACAAAATATATCACAATTCCTTTTTCTCTCTCTCTCTCTCTCTCTCTCTCTCTCTCTCTCTCTCTCTCTCTCTCTCTCTCTCTTTCTCTTTCGAATGCCCCTTGGTCATTAATCAAAACAAGTCATAATTTTCAACAATCCTATATATTTTTTAAATTTCTAATGAATGTGAGTTGTTTTTTTTCTCTTTCTTTTCTTTTCCTTTTTTTTTACTTCTTGCCTTTTTTTTTCCTTTACTAAAATGTTCTCCTTTTTCAGTTCAAATCTCATAGCCTCCATTTTTTCTTTTCGTTCTAATGTGTGTGTATGCATCCTGTACTTACATTTTTTTTTATTCCTCTTTAGCTTTCTGTCTATTTCCCTCCTTCTAGCCTTTTCTTTTTTCTTTCTTCTTTTTTTCTCTCTGTCTAGCGAATATGTGCCGTGTTTCAATTCTTTTTGTCCTTTTCTCTTCTTCATGCTGTTTTTTTTCGTCTTTCTCTCTCTCACTTTTTCTCCCGTCTTTCTCTTTCTCACTGTTTTTCCCGTCTCTCACTTTTTAGGACCTCAACGTTGTGAGTAACTGCAGGTTCGTCTCACTCTCTCTATTTCTTTTCAACAAAAACATTAGCAGGCCACTGCGCACCAAATATATGTATGTTATATAGCCCTTTACTTGGGTGTATATGGTCGGTGGTGAGTTCATCTCGTATACAATAGAGAGAGAAAAAAACCTACAAGAAATGGTGCAACAGGCAAAATCAAAACAAGAAATGAGAAAGACAAAGCCAGCATATGGCCAGCCAGACAGACAGAAAGCCCGCGAAAATTCTCAACTCGATAAAACAGTTGCTCATATTGCTCGACTTGACGCAATAAAAATAATTGTCCAGCATTTCATAAAAACTGTGGTAAATACGGACGAAGAGGACAATTCGTTCGCCAAGTGTCCACTTATTCCGCATTCAATGTGTAGAACAAAGAAAATCTACACAAGATAAATACATACAACAACACTGAATTATCAAACCATGTGTAGTACAACATGGACACCATATTGATAAAACATGTACATATGATACAGAAGGACAAATTGTAAAACAAAACTCTGCCCAAACGACACTACATAAATTTAAAATAGACACAGGAGCAGAAATTAAACCTATAAAGATATATAATAATATTAATCCAAAACCGAAAATAAAGAAAACATCGATGAAATTAAGTGCTTATAATAATACAGACATTCCAGTCACTAGTACTACAGAAAAAATACAAAATTAGCAGCATTATTTATAATAGCTAAAAAATGCTCAGATGAAGTGATTGATGCGGAAACAGGTGAAAAATAACAACTAATAAAAAGAGTAATGTACCAAGTCTACCAGAAGAATACAAAGATCGCTTCTGAGAAAAAAGGTAAGCAAATTTTAACATATCACAGTAGACGCCGAAGTAAAACCAGTTATAGATCACCCGCGAAAAATTCCCTTCGTGATGAAATTCATTTTTAAAAATTTCAAACCAGCTTCAACAATAAACTGGATTAGATTGTGTAGTTTTGATATATTTTCAGGATAAATCCCTTGAGCCCTACACACATTAGTCTGATGGCTAACATCGAACATCTTGTCCAATTTTTCATGCATCATATTTAGGATTGAATTTTCCTCGTGAAATCGCTACTTTTAGAAGTATCTGATCATCTGTCTGTTTGATGCTATAATATTGACTCTCTAGAGGACTAACTATCAGTATAAATTTGACCTGGCACACAATCTCTCAAGTGGACCAATAGATGATGTTGTCGCGAATTTTTCCTCGTTCAGAAAAATGGCGAACGAAAAACAAAATGGGCGCCTTTAATAAAAAAGTGGTAGGGAAAAAAAAGAAATTACGAACGGCCTTGCTTGTGGAGAAAAATAATTTTATTAAAAGTAATATCCACAAAGGAGGCAAAATGAAACATATAATGCAAAATTGCATAAATTTCCTCATGCAGACGCTAACAAAAATTTAGGCGCCAGGTAACAAAAAGGTACAATTTACAAAAAATATATAATGAATGCAAAAATACAAAAGTGTATAAAGAGAGTTATACCAACGTAATTGAAGGGGAGTTAGTCAACCTATAACTACCCTTCAAAATATACAATACAAAATAGGTATAAAAAACAGAAAGAAAAGACTTACTTTGGGAAGGATTTAAATAAAGGAACCCTTCAAAAAATATACTCTCTCGCAGGAGAGGTCAAAATTTAGAAAGAAAAATCCTTCCAATGTCTCTGACAAATATTTAGCTGCTGCTTTACTTGGACTTTCTCGTAAAGTTCAAGGCTCTTCGAAGAAAACTATGACCGGCTCTTCTGCGCTGGCATCTCTCTTCACTTGTTGACGTCCGCTTTTCCTACAAAGGGATGGACCATGCGAGGAAACCGCGACCTTTCTCGTCAAAGGAAAATGAAGAACCGTTTCAGCCCTCCAAAGCATTCTGCTGGGATACAAATTAAATAAAAAATGTCCGTCTTCCAGCCGCTAAGGAATTTCGCCTCTCAGCGCTAGGGAAGAATACTTGCAGGTAGCAGCCAGGAAACCAAAAACGCTTGGTCACGTCGCGTCTAGCATCCCATTTCCAAAGGGCTTAATGGGTATCACAGCAGCTGCCAGCACAACCTTTGGAGGGCGATTTCAAAGAGGAAGAATTTTGGAGGCCACGTGACAAGCCCCAAAACTAGCAACAGGTGCCTCCCTTCACCATTTGTTTTCGTAGAAAAAATACGAAACAAGAGAGACATTGAAAGGCTTACAAAAAATAGGTAAAAAAACATAGAAAATAACTATACAAAATACTTCCTTCATAAAAATTTCCAATAATGTTGGACTTCTTGTGCCGCCATGAATGTGCTTAAATAGCACTGAACGGAAGATAATTTTGATGTAAAGAGCAACCAATGGTGTATAATTTTTCTTCGTTTCGCTAGAACTAAAACTATCCCAGCTTTACTGACAGTATTTGTTGTCCAGTAAAACAGCTTTTAGAGTATCAACACCCCAAAACACTAACAACATCCTCTGCTAGAACAGCACCAGTGGCTCCAGTTGTAGAGATAACTCTACGAGTGAAGTATCTTCCACTTTCACCACAACCCTTCTCCTTTTTGAATGGCAAATTATGTTCTGTTCTCTTCGTTTCCTTTAATGGTTTCTTTTTTCTTTCCATCTGCCCCTACAATCTCTTTGTATAATAACGTATATTTTTCCTGTCTTCCATCAACACCAATCAATTTATCAATGCGTTTTTGATGGGTATTTTGTTTTGTTCTTTCTTTTGTTTTGTATTTTCTATTTATCCAAAATTATGTTTTTGATATAAACACTGAGATTGAAAAGCTCCATAGTCTGCAAATCTAAAAGAAAAGCATTTGCAAAGTTTAATATGATAAAATGATATGTATTTACTTACTAAGGTAAGTAAATACATAAGTAAGAAATAAATTATAATCGCTTAGTAGAATTCAATAAATTGCGAATGAAAAATGTCTCCAAAAGTAAAATAAAAATTAACTATCAAAGGGAATATAAAGCTATTTGTTTCTTTTTGCTAATATTTAAGTTTCTTAAGATAAAAAACGGAAAAGATTTAATTAACTTTCTTTTTTAATCGGCTCAATTCAAATGAAATATCAAAACTTGTTGATAAGGATGATTCCGGCAAAGAATAAAAAATAACCACCTAAAACGAACTCAAATTTTAATATTCATAGAATATTAAATGAAATATTTTCGCACCGTTTGCTTTTTTATTTATTTTACCAAAAATTACATGATATTAAATGAAATAAAACTTTCATTATGCCAATTTTTTACATTTCTTTTCTTTAAAACTTTCATTAAGCCTATAATTTACATTTCTATACTTTAGAACTTGGGTTTAATCTGATCTAAATGTCTTTTCGGTTAACACATTCAAAACATTCGATTATGTTGCATTCAATTACGCATTTGCTCAGAAAAACTGTGTAACACTATCGAAATGTAATAAAATAACATTGAATTTGGTATTTTTAGCAAGCCCCTAACGGGTCTAATGATGCCTGATAGTTTGCAAGTTTGAAAATTTTGGTTAACTTTAAAAATTTTGCTTAAATTCATATACAGACCTTTTTTCAGGTTGATTTGAGGCATGTAAAAAAAAAAAAAAAAACTCCCGGCGGAACCCTTAAAACTATGAAATTAACATTCCAACTGTTGTTTCTAGTTAGGGGCCGTCCCCGGACACCTTACCTGATAGTTGGTATGTTGGAAAACTTTGGGGCAATTTTCCAAATCGAGGTTTCAAGCGATTTTTGTACTTCCAAACTGTCTATTAAAAAACAAAAAAAACGGTGTAACACTATCGAAAATTAATAAAATAACATTGAATTTGGTATTTTTAGCAAGCCCCTAACGGGTCTAATGATGCCTGATAGTTAGTAAGTTTGAAAATTTTGGTTAACTTTAAAAATTTAGCTTAAATTCATATACTGAAAATCGAGCCTCAAAAACAAGCCAAAAAGCCTTCAAAACAGGCCATTTTTCAGGTTGAATTGAGTTATGTAAAAAAAAACTTAAAAACTCCCGGCGGACCCATTAAAACTAAGAAATTTACATTCCAACTGTTGTTTCTAGTTAGGGGCCGTCCCCGACACCTTACCTGATAGTTAGTATGTTGGAAAATTTTGGGGCAATTTTCCAAATCGGGGTTTGAAGCGATTTTTTTACTTCCAAACAGGCAATTAAAAACAAAAAAAACGGTGTAACACTATCGAAAATTAATAAAATAACATTGAATTTGGTATTTTTAGCAAGCCCCTAACGGGTCTAATGATGCCTGATAGTTTGCAAGTTTGAAAATTTTGGTTAACTTTAAAAATTTTGCTTAAATTCATATACTGAAAATCGAGCGTCAAAAACAAGCCAAAAAGCCTTCAAAACAGGCCATTTTTCAGGTTGAATTGAGTTGTGTAAAAAAAAAACTTAAAAACGCCCGGCGGACCCCTTAAAACTATGAAATTTACATTGCAACTGTTGTTTCTAGTTAGGGGCCGTCCCCGGACACCTTACCTGATAGTTGTATGTTGGAAAACTTTGGGCAATTTTTCCAAATCGGGGTTTGAAGCGATATTTTTACTTCCCAACTGGCTATTAAAAAACAAAAAAAAACGTGTAACACTATCGAAAATTAATAAAATAACATTGAATTTGGTATTTTTAGCAAGCCCCTAACGGGTCTAATGATGCCTGATAGTTTGCAAGTTTGAAAATTTTGGTTAACTTTAAAAATTTTGCTTAAATTCATATACTGAAAATCGAGCGTCAAAAACAAGCCAAAAAGCCTTCAAAACAGGCCATTTTTCAGGTTGAATTGAGTTATGTAAAAAAAACATAAAAACGCCCAGCGGACCCCTTAAAACTATGAAATTTACATTGCAACTGTTGTTTCTAGTTAGGGGCCGTCCCCGGACACCTTACCTGATAGTTGGTTGTTGGAAAACTTTGGGGCAATTTTCCAAATCGGGGTTTGAAGCGATTTTTTTTACTTCCAAACTGTCTATTAAAAAACAAAAAAAACGGTGTAACACTATCGAAAATTAATAAAATAACATTGAATTTGGTATTTTTAGCAAGCCCCTAACGGGTCTAATGATGCCTGATAGTTAGCAAGTTTGAAAATTTTGGTTAACTTTAAAAATTTTGCTTAAATTCATATACTGAAAATCGAGCGTCAAAAACAAGCCAAAAAGCCTTCAAAACAGGCATTTTTCAGGTTGAATTGAGTTGTGTAAAAAAAAACTTAAAAACGCCCGGCGGACCCCTTAAAACTATGAAATTTACATTGCAACTGTTGTTTCTAGTTAGGGGCCGTCCCCGGACACCTTACCTGATAGTTGTATGTTGGAAAACTTTGGGGCAATTTTCCAAATCGGGGTTTGAAGCGATATTTTTACTTCCCAACTGGCTATTAAAAACAAAAAAAACGGTGTAACACTATCGAAAATTAATAAAATAACATTGAATTTGGTATTTTTAGCAAACCCCTAACGGGTCTAATGATGCCTGATAGTTTGCAAGTTTGAAAATTTTGGTTAACTTTAAAATTTTGCTTAAATTCATATACTGAAAATCGAGCGTCAAAAACAAGCCAAAAAGCCTTCAAAACAGGGCATTTTTCAGGTTGAATTTGTTATGTAAAAAAAACTTAAAAACGCCCGGCGGACCCCTTAAAACTATGAAATTTACATTGCAACTGTTGTTTCTAGTTAGGGGCCGTCCCCGGACACCTTACCTGATAGTTAGTATGTTGGAAAACTTTGGGCAATTTTCCAAATCGGGGTTGAAGCGATTTTTACTTCCAACTGGCTATTAAAAAACAAAAAAACGTGTAACACTATCGAAAATTAATAAAATAACATTGAATTTGGTATTTTTAGCAAGCCCCTAACGGGTCTAATGATGCCTGATAGTTTGCAAGTTTGAAAATTTTGGTTAACTTTAAAAATTTGGCTTAAATTCATATACTGAAAATCGAGCGTCAAAAACAAGCCAAAAAGCCTTCAGTTTATATCAATATCTATACTTACCTGTATAACTAATGCAATCTACTCTCGCGCTACTTAAAACCATCCGAGCATATTTATTTATTTATTTATTTATTTTTTAAATTCTCCAAAATTAACTCCCTTCACCTCCACGACCTCTCATCCAAGAAGACATATAATCACTTTTTTACTCGGATCTGTAGTGAGAGGTTTGAAATTTCTTACTACTTGATTACTGCTAAAAAATTTAACCATACCGAGAGAAGTGAGAAATAATATTAAGGAAGAAATTGGTGAGTATGTATTTGGCCTTTTTTCTCCTTTATCAGTTAATAAACTGAAGTTGTTTTTCTTTTGGATTTTGAATTTCTTAGAAAAAAAAAAAAGTGTTATATAAATAATGGAGAAAGTTACAGAAGCAAAGCTACAGCTTTTTCAGGTGTTTCTGTGGGTCAGAATGCCGGAGAATTTGACGTCCATTCTCCTCTGAGAGAAAATGAACTGGATTGTTACTACAATCACGAAAGTTCAAATAAGACTTTTCTGACGAAGTTCCAGCTTCCGTCACCATTGGAAAAGCAGAAAAAAAAATAGCCCCATTCGAATCAGTTTTGGAAAACAGGGAGGCGACCCTAGAAACGCTTACCCTTCCAGGTTCCTGCCTGATGTAGAAGGATGTAAGAATTTAAACAGCTTGATAGATAATAGAATTAAACTTATGTTTAATTTACACGAGAGCCAAGTGAGAGAGGCTCGTATGAAGGAGCCATTGGCGGGAAAGTCCGACGCCATTGATGGTCCTGACCACCCAGGTATAATAATGATTTCTCTGATTCGGAGGGGGAGGCTGAGATTTTCAGTCATTGCTCTGAAGCTGATAGCGAGCAGATTTTGGATAGCGAGATTAAAACTCGTAACGTGGAGTGGAATGCCTTTATTTCGAAGGTCGCTTCGAAACTAGATATTCCTTGTGTTGAGAGGAACAAAGACTCTGATTTCAAATCATATATAGCGATCACTGTTGGCTCCGAGAGTTAAGGAGGCTATTAGTCTGCCATTAGATGGGTCCGTTATTAGAGCACTGGAAGAGGTCGATTCTGAATATCAGACTAGGGGGAAAATATAAATGTTTTCGATCCTCAGAGATCAGAAATATATGGTGGTTAATGACCACTTTACCCAGTTCTGCCTTTCCCCCCCCCGTCTTGACGAGAACATCGAAGAGGGTATTATGGCGCCTTCTAGTGGGAAAGACTTTATTCGCGGCGCTCAGTATAGATTTTCTAGCAAATCTGCGGATTCTGCTAATTTATGCCTTAAGAGCTGGATTCGAGTGCTCGACTTTTGCTTAGGCAAATATCATATGGCTCATTAATTACTTCTTATACTGACGCGTCGGGTTCAATGGCAGATAGACAAGAAGCCCTGCAGGCCCTATCCCAATTATTTCAATCTATGGCCGATGTCACGTCCAGAATATTTTTTGGTTCTGTGTCATCAAGGCGCAGTCTTTATTTAAGGGACATGGCTTTTAAGAATAAAGCCACAGAAAATAAACTTTCACGCCTACCTACTGTAGGTCCCAACTGTTTTCTGGAAGGTTTTTCGAAGTTTTGCATAGCAGTGCAGAGAACCTTAGAAATGCTAGGAGACACAGCACGTCCGGAAGAATTTTTGGGAGCGAAGCGGAAGTTGGAGGCCTAAGAAAACGAATTACGCTAACTCTTCGGGTTTGGGCAGAAAAGGCTGAAGCAGGAAGGCTCCAACTTTAAACAGGGGAGAGGGCAAAGTGCTTCGACCTGGACAAAGGAGCAGTCGGGGTTTCAGAAATCCAGGTTTCAGAAGTCGTTGGGGTTTCGTCCCCAACGACAATAAGCTGTGTATTTCCTCAATCCGAGCCGGTGGGACGACTAGCAGGATTTTTACAGGGTTGGAAGAAGATTACTTCCGACCGCTGGATTTTGAACATAGTCCGGGAAGGGCTAAAACTTCAGTTTGCTTCAGCACGAGGCGAAGCGGTGTAAAAAGACCGCATTCAGTTCGTCTTACCAGAGAGACGTTATTTTCAGAAGAAATAAGAGACTTGTTAGGAAAACAAGCAATAGAGTTAGTCCCCAGAACAGGAAGGTCAGGGATGTTACAGCACCTTCTTTTTTAGTTCAAAAAAGACGAGGGTTCCGTCCCATTCTAAATATTGAGAGGGATAAATTCCCATCTGGTGGTCCCCATTTCAAGATGGAAACTTTCAGGACTATTCGTCGGGCCTTGAGGAAAGGCGATTGGATAATAACGGTGGACCTAAAGGATGCTTACTTCCATGTTCCCATTTTCCAGGCCACCGGCAGTTTCTGCGGTTTCATTTTCAGGGGAGGCACTACCAATTCAAAGCTATGCCTTTGGTCTTGCAATAGCCCCCAGAGTGTTCACAAAAATGATGTCAGCACTGGGGGGATTTCTCAGGTCCGTCAAATACATATTTTCATGTACCTGGACGACTGTTAATCAGAAATCAGGACAACACATTCTCAATCGACAAGTAAAATTAATGCGGGACCTCTCCGAGATTTGGGATTGTCCTAAACTACCAAAAATCTCAACTGATTCCATCTCAAAAGGCAAATTATCTAGGGGCTCTCTTCAATTTGAAAGAAGGAATAATTTATCCTTCAGAGGAGAGATTCCAGAATCTGGTACTACAAATAAATTGTATCTTGGAGGCAAGGTTCTGCCAAGCTCACAGGTTTCTCAGACTTCTAGGTCTTATGCGGCTTGTATAGATCTGATCCCCTGGCCGGTTGCACATGAGGCCTATCCAGTTCTACCTTCGTCATGGGGTCCCTCGACGGACAATATCAGAAGAATGATCCCCATAAACAGTTTCTTAACAAGTCACCTTGTATGGTGGACAAGGAGGGAGAATTTTTTCAAAGGGTACAGCTTCATCATGCAGAGCCTCTAGTTCTTTGGACAGATGCCTCAGAAAGGGGCTGGGAGCTCACTTGAACTTTCATCAGGTGGCAGGAGTTTGGGACGATCTCCAAGTAAAGAACCACATCAATTGGCTGGAGCTAAAAGCAGTCCAGCTAGCTCTTGTTCAACTGCTACCTCATGTCAGTGGAAGAGAGTTCTGTTAAGGTGCGACAATTCCACAGTTGTAGCTACATCAACAAAGAAGGGGGTACGAGATCCCTTCATCTTTGTCTGTTGGCGTGGAAGGTGTTCCATTGGGCAGCAGAGCACAACATTTCCCTTTATGCGCTCACATTCCAGGAAAAAAGAATGTTTTGGCGGACCGTCTATCGAGAGGCCAAGTGGGAGCTCGGTTGACGGAATGGAGCCTGGAACGGAGGATAGTGGACTTGATTTTTCTGAGGTTCGGGCATCCGAACATAGACCTTTTCGCTACTCCGGAAACAGAAAGTTGGGAGTGTTTTGCTCCCCTTATCCGGTCGATGCTGCATATGCCTCAGATGCTCTGAGCATAGATTGGACAGGATGTATGCCTACGCATTTCCTCCCCCAATATTGATTCATCGGGTCCTTCAGAAGGTGTCACAGGAAGGATGCATTCTTCTTCTGTAGCCCCCAAGCTCACGCAGTCTATCCAGTCTTTGTGACCTGCTGATAGACTTCCCAAGAGAGTTACCAATAACACCAAAGATGCTACTCAGAGGCGGGGCCAGATAGTACATTCAGATCCAGAAAGTTTGAAGCTTGTTGTGTGGAAATTTCCACTTACCCCATCTAAGGAATCTCTTTCTGGAAAGGCTCAGAGTTACATCAAAAATAGCAAAAGGCCTTCCACCAGGAGAATGTACGAGGCTCGACAACAATATACTGTAGCTGGTGTCTTGAACGAGATATCGACCCATATTCTGCCTCTATAAAGGATGTGGCGGATTTTCTGGTTCATTTACATGAAGTCAGGGTTGCAGAGCTTCAACTATTGCTGGATATAGAACAGCGTTAGCAGCTATTCACAACGGTTGGGAGAAGAGTTCTATAAATTCAGAGAGTCTGCTATCAAATCTGGTTAAAGGAATTTTTAATTCAAATCCTTCAGTAAGACCACTTCTCCCTAACTGGGACTTGCCTTTTGTTCTAAAGGCTCTCACTAAGCATCCCTTTGAACCATTAGATTCCGCAGAGTTAAAGTTTTTATCTTGGAAGACAGTTTTCCTAGTTGCCTTAGCTTCGGCTGCTAGAGTAGGTGAACTAAATGCTTTATTTATCAAGGAGTCGAACCTTAGGTTTGAAGCTGCGGGTATACGTCTTTTACCCAATTTGAATTTTTTAGCCAAGACTCAACGGTTGAAGAAAGCCTGGTCACCTTGGTTTATTCCAGATTTCAAGGATTTACAGATGACGCGGAGGACACCCTTCTGTGTCCTTGTCGTTGTTTAAAAATATATTTGAAAAGAACGGAAATGTTGCGGCAGGATAATGAGGCACTCTTCATTACCTATAAGAAGAACCAAAATAGGCCAGCAGCTAATAGTACAATTTCCAGGTAGATTGTTTCCACCATTAGAATATTTATGAGGCAGCTGGTCAGCCACATTCTGAGGACATTAGGGCCCATGATACTTGAAGATTGGCTTCATCAGTGGCCTTTTTAACGGAGCTTCACTGAGAGACATCCTACAGGCGCTCATTGGTCTTCAGAGAACACCTTTGCATCCTTTTATTTAAGGGATGTTGCTGGGAGTGAAGGAAACTTTGCAAGATCTCCATATTAGAACAGCCGGTTTGGGAAGAATAAGTGAGTATGTTCCTTTACTTTGTTTTTCCCACCTCCTGGAATTCTGCTACAAATTCTGTTTCTTGCATTAGTTATACAGGTAAGTATAGATATTGATATAACTGAGGGTTTTTAAAGTAAAACCCTGTTTGTGAGATATCTATACTTACCTGTATATGCCCTCCCTTCCTCCCTCTAAAGTTCCTGGTTGAGAAAGGTGCTAAAGAGGTCCTCGTAAAAAAGTGATTATATGTCTTCTTGGATGAGAGGTCGTGGAGGTGAAGGAGTTAATTTTGGAGAATTTAAAAAATAAATAAATAAATAAATAAATTTGCTCGGATGGTTTTAAGTAGCGCGAGAGTAGATTGCATTAGTTATACAGGTAAGTATAGATATCTCATAAACAGGGTTTTACTTTTAAAAACCCTCAAACAGGCCATTTTTCATGTTGATTTGAGGCATGTGAAAAAAACCTTAAAAACGCCCGGCGGACCATTAAAACTATGAAATTTACATTAACTGTTGTTTCTAGTTAGGCCGTCTCGGACACCTTACTAATATATGTTGGAAAATTTTGGGGCAATTTTTCCAAATCGGGGTTTGAAGCGATTTTTTTTACTTCCAAACAGGCAATTCAAAAAAAACGGTGTGTAACACTACGAAAATTAATAAATAACATTGAATTTGGTATTTTTAGCAAGCCCTAACGGGTCTAATGATGCCTGATAGTTTGCAAGTTGAAAATTTTGGTTAACTTTAAAATTGGCTTAAATTCATTACTGAAAAATGGCGTCAAAAAAAAAGCTCCACGGAAACAGCATTTTTCAGGTTGAATTGAGTTATGTAAAAAACTAAAAACGCCCCGGCGGACCCCTTAAAACTATGAAATTTACATTGCAACTGTTGTTTTCGTTAGGCCGTCCCCGGGATCCTCTCTTTNAAACCGGACATATTCGCTAGACAGAGAGAAAAAAGAAGAAAGAAAAAAGAAAAGGCTAGAAGGAGGGAAATAGACAGAAAGCTAAGAGGAATAAAAAAATGTAAGTACAGGATGCATAACACACACATTAGAACGAAAAGAAAAAAATGGAGGCTATGAGATTTGAACTGAAAAAGGAGAACATTTTATTATAAAAAAAAAGGCAAGAAGTAAAAAAAAAGGAAAAGAAAAGAAAGAGAAAAAAAACAACTCACATCATTAGAAATTTAAAAAATATATAGGATTGTTGAAAATTATGACTTGTTTGATTAATGACAAGGGCATTCGAAAGAGAGAGAGAGAGAGAGAGAGAGAGAGAGAGAGAGAGAGAGAGAGAGAGAGAGAGAAAAGGAATTGTGATATATTTGTTGTTTGTTAAAATTTCATTTTCAGACAGGATGCCGAGGGTATAGAAAGAGAGAAAAAAACTTTTTACTAAAGTTGTTTCTTTTTTTTTTTTTTTTTTTTTTTTTAGAAAAGAAGAAAAACAGAAGATGGCGAACGCAAAAAGAACAATAGACAAAAATGAGAGAAAAAGGACATTTTGTTTTAGAAAAGTCATTGAAAATGTTATAGTATTGTTTATTTGGAAATGTTGTTTTTTTCACTTCACCACTGAAAAGAAATTGGAGAAAATGTTGCTTATGGTGTTTGAATGGATTTCTAATTGCTGTTAAATGCATGCTAGATTCAACTTTAAGTTTAATTTTCCTATTTTTCGATGTTCGAGGGAAAAAGAAAGAGAGAGAGAGAGAAAGAGAGAGAGAGAGGGGAGAGAGATTATTCCACCCTCTCAGTATGTACTGTATACAGTAGCGGTTAAAATTTTTTTTAAGTACCATGTGCATTTTTAAAGTGGAGGGAAAGTGAATCAACCCACCGCCCTCCTCTGATGATTTTCGATGGAGAGGGAGAGAGAGAAAGGCTAAGAGAATACACCCCCCTCTCAGTGATCCTCGATGAGAGAGAGAGAGAGAGAGAGAGAGAGAAGAGAGAGAGAGAGAGAGAGAGAGAGAGAAAAGGAGAAAGAGGTGGAGAAAGGGAGGAGGACAGATTTTAACCCCTCTCTCATTGGATTACGTATAGTAGGGATTGTGAGGAAAGTGTCCGCCACCCAAATGGAAAAGTATTTTTATCAATGGCCATGTTGATTATTGTACCATGTGCGTTGGCAACCATCTTGAAATTTGAGAATAACTTTTGAAATTGAGGAATTTGGGGTTCCAAAGATCGGAATATGTGGAAAAATTTCGAGTGTTAGGAATAATTGTTTTGGAGGATAAGATTTTGGGAATGGTCTCCAGGAAGTTTCGGTCATGAAGACGTCTCGGATTCGGACGCCAGACAGCAAGGTTTTGATGTTGGTTTCTGAGGAATATGTAGCCACCGACCGTGTCCGTTGTGGAAGCCAGATGGAAAGTCTGGAGACGAAGGATTTTGGTAAAAGGATGTATGTTTAAGCAGGGTAAAATGATTGTCCCTCAAAGTATGCAAAGAGGCACAGAGAATAGGAAGTAAACTTATTGATATCTTGATAGAGTGTAATGACCGGGGTTACGAGGTTGTGACCAGGATTTTGTGACCATAGAGAGTCCAGATTATGTTTTTTGTGCAGAAGATTACAGATGGCCTCTATGATGTCTGTAAGAATTAAAATGTATTGTATTGTATGTGCATGTGCTAAGCAATCCACTGCGCGGAGAGATTGGCATAAAGTAACTTGCTAAGTTAATGCTTTTATTGGAGAAGCAGATAAAAAAAATTCATAGCTAGTTATGACAACTAGTTATGCATTCAAAGATTAACGGAGTAATGTTATAATTTTGGGTAGTTCATATATTGTGAACGTATCTCTAAGTATGAATATTAAATTAAGGTCTGTTTGATATAAAATCAGGCGGTCTATGGAAAGTTGCCGCAATGGACGGTTAATGCCCTTGATTCCTTGAAAGAGGCATGCGGTTGGGCACCATGTTTTGAAGGAGTGCAGACGTTATGACTTTGACGGTCGGTCTTTTCACGTGGCGGAATCATCATGGATAATAAATAAAAGCTTGATCAAGTGACACCAAGTTGTGTTTATAAATAATATGAAAGCAATGACTAGCCAGCACAAAGAAAATGGCGTCCGAAGTAAAATCACTACGAAAAAATGAACCAGCAGAATCAACGACTCAGTAACCAGCAACAAGTAGAAGTACAAGTAAGAACTATCATCCCTCACATCTCTCACATCTCTAACTCATGTCTGTCTGTCTGTTGCTGTCTGTCTGTCTGTCTTTCTCATCTCTCTCTATGTATACGAGATGACTCTCCACCGATTATATACACCGAGGTTTGTGACCAAATTTTGTGACCATAGAGATGGTCCAGATATGTTTTTTTTTTGCATAGAGAGAAGATCAGTGTACTATTGATCGGTCAGATTGGAATCAACACTGGGACAACGGATAAATGCGAGAGGCTGCGGGTTTGTAGACGTACCAGTGAAACGCGAGCAAGTAATTATTGCAGTCGTTTCCGGCTATCCTTTTTCTTGTATAAAATGACATGATAGCGTCCCGCATGACCCGAGGAACATGTCATTGTTCAGCAGCTGCAAAGCAGATCATATAATGGTTGAAGCAGCACTGTTTTCCCCGTTCTTCTAGTTGGTATACTATTGCTCTCGGTTGCCTTCCTATCGGCAAGGTGGTCGATGGCTTTCCAAACTTTTCCACGGTTGGTGGCGTGATCATCTCATCCATACAGGATGGTATATAGGGCATTGCCTGTCACAAGGTTTTGGTTGTGACAACTCTAAGTAGTACTCAATCCACTTTGCAAATGATCGCCTCTCGTCTTAGACTTGAGTGGCACATATGTTGTAAGATATGCACAGCACAGTCTTTTGAATGTGCAACATCTGAGGCATTCCAGTCAGCAGCGGGGTGAAAGCAGCGCTGTGTCATTGATGTCCTCCACTGCTCATTGCATCTCCCTTTTTGGCAGCTGTTCTATGTCGCTGAACAGGTTAGCCAGTAGGTGTTGGACGCAATGTCGAAGCATATACTGATTTGTTTTCTGGCACTTTCAATGGTCTATGGTACTGTGATAGGCACTGTCTTGTGTGCTAGGAGAGCTCTTCACTTCACCTTAATCCAGGCTTCATTACCTGCCTTGAGCTTTAAACAGTCCCGCGTTTTTTTGCTCTTTTTCCGTAGGTGGTGATGCCGAGTTGTACACGCATCGCTGAGACCACATGGCGCCAACGAGGTTTTATCAGGCATCCTGTTTACGAGGGTTCTTGAGTGATGTGTCCTGGATGTGACTTCTCTGTGATGTGACTTCACAGAATTTGCAACCATCTTCTTGGTGTGGTAGATCGTTTTGGTGATCTGTCACCCTGTTGACCACATGAGTGGTTCGAGTCGCAGTCTGCACCTGGAAAGTTGGGCGAGGAGGATGCTTGTAAGATTCACACGCCTACTGATGATAAGGTCTAGCTGGGGCTAGAGGTGGGGACGCGGGTGTGTCCATCACACCAGATGGATGTATTTACACTTGAAGTAGGAGTTGTCACGCATGGATCATAATAGCTGCACAACTATAGCAGTCTTTTGTCCGTTCTCAAACATCTTACCCCGTTCATAGACACCAAAAGCAAGTGGGAAAGCCTCGTGCTGTTCCCACTCTTGCATTTAAAGTCTTCGGTGTTCGGGATCCCGGATACCACCGCATCCAATGGAACTGGTCTTTCTCCCTGGGTGGCGTAGAGGGTTGGGGCTACGCACTGATAATGATTACAGTCCTGTGTATATTCCCTTCGGAGGGTAAGGATTATCTCACTGCCAGTTGATGGGGTTTCATGCTCACGTGGTTCATCAAGGATTTTCCTTGCCAAAAAAGAAAAGGTGTAGTTTGCCTTCTTAATTTTGCCGTTCTCAGCCTGACGTGTCTCTCCTGAAGACAAGGAGACCTCGATGTTAAGTTGGAGAGTTCTTTGTCGATTGTGAAAGTCTTGCGAGCATCACAATTTGTTGCAGATCAATGCCAGGTCACATTGATCATGAAGTTCCAGCTCGCGAATTGTTCTTTTTTTGTGTTGCGAGGTCAGAGTGCCAGTTTATTCGCTTGTTAGATATATAGAGTTTTAACAGTGTAAGTTCACGAACAGCATCCAATAAGTTCTAAACTACACGAATTTATAGTTGACTAAATAATTGTTTTCTTGTCAGTAGCCGGGGTGGGTCAGGGACAGTAAAGGACAGTAATTTAGCGCGAGAGAAATACATACATCTACGTGTTCCTGAAATTGAAATAAAGTATACGTTAAATTTCACATTTCTATAGCAAATAAGACGTTTGTTGTGGGCATTTTGGATGAAATCCACGAACAGCATCCTAGAAGTTCTAACCTACACTGAATTTATAGCCTCAATAATTTTTTTTATCTAGATAGTGGCCGATGGTGGGGCCCAGGGCCAGGGGCAGTAAGGGAGAGTCATTTAACATGAAAATACACATACATCCAATTTAAATGACCCCCCCCCCTTACTGTCTCTGCCACCCATTGATTAGGAAAGAATTATTGAGTCCACTATAAATTCAGTGTAGGTGAGAACTTCTTGGATGCTGTTAGTGAACTTCTTCCAAAATACCCACAGCGAAGGTACTGTTATTTGCTATAGAAATGTGAAATTTATTGGATTCTTTGAGTAGAATTTATTTCAATTTCAAGAATGCGCATATATAACACATAGCAAAAAGTGGTAGCTTTGGACGTACACCTAGTGAATTTTAACTTATACAATTTTCAAATTTTTTCCTAAGGTGTCGAGCTTTAACGCTTATCAGTTATACTGCCACTCTATATAGGCTTGCTATAAACACCAGATGCAACGTTACTATTTTAAAGTGTTAGTAAACACGTTTTAATAAGCGCTTCAAGATTTGATCTTTCTAGAAATGTAAAAATTAGGAACGGGACATTTTTTATTTAAATGGACAAAAGTTAACCCCCTCCTACAATATTTGATAAAACATTTTCTTTCAACTTGTTTTAATAAAATAAACTATTCATTATAAAATTAAGTCATGAAATTTTCACCACTTTTTTCATTAGAAAAAAGTGGTGAAAATTTCATTAAAATCGGACTATTTCCTGATTTTTGGTTGTCTGAAAAATTTAAAAAAAAATTAATATCTCCCTTTGCGATATCCGGGCATATTATATATAAACTCTTGTACATAGCGAAAACAGGCCGAATGTTTTCATTAAATTTTAACATAGATACATAAAAATGAATCACAACATTTTCAAGCTCACCACTGAATAGATACTGTGCGACTATTAGAATAAGCTATAAACAGCATTCTTAAATTATTTTACTAGTTTTAAAAGTTTGTACGTAATTTTTTTAATAAGCACTAATACATTGCGAAAACAAGCCGATTTACATAGACAATTTTCATTGACAACTCTTTCCAATTTTCCAAATATTTTCAAGCTAGGCACTTATCAGATATAGTGGAAATCCATATGAATAAGTTATAAACCCCATTTGTAGTGTTATGTTACTAGTTTTAAGTGTTTGTATACAATTTTTGTGTTTTTAATAAGTTCAAATACATAGTAAAAAGTTGTAGTTTTGGATGCGCACCTATGAAATTTGAACATATGCAATTTTTCCCCATTTCACCAAGATTTCATCAGATATAATCCGATTCTACAAGGGCTTGCTATAAACACCAGATGCAACGTTATTTTTCTATTTTAAAATATTTGTAAACAAGTTTTTTTTAATATTTTTTTAAATAAGTATATTTTTAGATAAGTGTTTGTAAACAATTTTTTTTAACTTACGTAAACATGCCGATTTCAAAATGTTTTTATTAAACCTTAGGATACACAATTTCTTTTTAAAAAATTCACAAAATGTTTGAGTTTGTCAAGAATTTATTATCTGTTCTCGACGTAAGAAGGTAGGGGTCCAAGACCCGGAAAGCTAGTCGGGTTGGTTCGCGGCAGTGTTTTGCGAAACATTGCTAAGTTTCGTGACCTCGACTCCTGCCAAAGGGTTTAACAGAATTTAATGTGCTGCTCATTACATTAGATAGTAGATTCGTATAACATGGCGTCTAAAAAAAATAGATAAAATAAGAGATGAGATGAAAACGGACAGACAGGGAAAATTTGAGAATTTTTTCTTGAGAAATTGATTAAGAGTTTTTTTTTATATCTATATTTTTGAAAATTATAAATAGCGTTTCAAGCCGGTGAGAAAATCTGTATTTTTGTAAAAGTTCCAACCCATATATATTCTGACCGTTCCTTCATAGCAAGATGCAACTTAATTGAAAAAGTATTTGTGTCTGATGAATTTGAAGGGAAATTAAGTACCTTCAATATTAAACATTTGACTATTCTCCTATACTCGGCCTGGTTTGGAAGTGTATGGGAACGTTTAATTAAGACTGTAAAGCTTTGTCTGTATAAGATAGTGGGTCGTAAAAAACTACCGTATTTTGAATTTCTTACGGTTTTATCTGATATACAAAATGCCATCAATTCTCGCCCACTCACTTATAGATGTTCTGATGATACTAATTTGGATATTATTACCCCTAATGCCTTTTTGTGTCCCCATTAAAATAGTTCTATATTTTTAGATACTAACAGTGATCCCTTTGATGAGGAATTTGCTCTCAGATCTGATTTGTTGAACAGTCTAGAGCGAAGAGATCTCTTCCTAAAAAAATTCCACAGTTTGTGGCATGAAGAGTATTTACTTAGTTTGAGAGAACAAACAAAAGATTTGTATCAGAATGATTATAGTAAAGTCATTAAGGTTGACGATGTTGTACTTATAAAAAATTCTGCAAAATCCCGACCTTACTGGACTTTAGGTAGGGTAGTTGATGTTATTCCTGGTGATGATGAAGAAATACGATCTGCATTGATTAAAAAATCAGATGGTAAACAACAATTACATTATCTTAAACATTTATTTCCCATGGAATTATCCATTACACATTCGCATCAGACCTCGGTCCCGGTTGAAGAATTCACAGGTGCTGAGGATAATACTGAATGTGAAGATTCTGCAGTTAGGGTTAGTACAAGTAGTAGACCCCGCAAGAAAACTAAGAGATTAAGTGAAAGGAATTCAGAATTTGTTTGGTATTAAGATCTCTTTAAAATGACTTTGTTCAATTTGGCACTTTTCTTTTTTCGTTTTCTTTTATTTTCCGTTGAGACGCAGCACTGATCCCTTTTATTGACTGGCAGTGCGAAAATCGCCAGACAGGATTTTATTTTTAGAAGGGTCGTGTCAGAATTTGCCTGTTTCCGTTGACTTCCAACGTAAAAAATACGAAAAATCCAGGAATAACGAAGATAGACAATTCAATGTTTTTGTCTTAGTTATCCTGGTATTATTGATTTATGTGACATTAATTTAATGTCTTTTACTCACTTTGTGAGTTAATTTGTATTTGCTTGGAAGAAAATTTGTCACGTTGATAAGATTCAACGTTAGAATTATTTTTATTTTTTAGACGAAGATTGTGAAAATATTGCGTATTTTGGCATAGCCTTCCTAGTTATTTGTTACTTATTTGAAAATTCATATAAGTAAATTACTCTCAGAGAGAGTAAATTTTATGTAAAAATCGGTTTGCGACCGATTTATTTTGAATTGTAAAGTAAAACTTATTTTTTGCAAAGGCTTTGTAGCCTATTTTGAAGTAAAGCACAAGAGATAAATATTGTGATATCTCTAAGTGAATAAGTGTCTAAATCATTAGACACTTTGTATTGTATCGGCAATTTTACCAAATATTTATTTTTTGTAACAGGGATCAAAAAAGAAGTTTTTAACACCACTTGAAGTGCCAGCTCCACAACCCATGAAATTATTGAACAGACAACTACGATTAACAGAAGATAATTGAGAAGCAGCAGTAGCCCTAAGTAATGTTTGTCTGCTGACCCAAGACAAGAAAACAACAAAAAAGGAAAGAAATTGTTTTAAATTGTTATTTGCAGCTTCAAGTAAGAATTTGTTTATATTGATTGTGAAATTGTATATAAGTTTTTTTCCTTTTTTCGGCTTCGTGCCATAGTTAATTATAAGCATAAGGGACTCATTATGCAAGACCTCAGTTTTTTGTTTGTTGAATAAATTATTTTAAATCACAACTTTGTCTCCACAAATTTTTCTATTGTAATTTTTTAAAACTTTTTCTACGGTTGGAAAAAAGATAACATTTAACTTTCTTTTTATATATCTTTTTCCCGATAAAAAACAAGGATGAAAAAGAAAAATCCACGGTACAACGGTTAGTGAAAAAAAAAAAAAACAGAAAAGAAGAAGAAGAAATCTATGGCACAAGTGAAGTAAGTGAAAAAAAAAAAAGAAAAAAAGAATTAGATAAAAAAGTACTATTCATTCATGGAAAAAAAGAAAGAAATTAACATATTCTATACAAATCTTTTTTTGTCTAAGTAAAACAAAAAGAAAAAAAATCAACAAAAAACAGAACAATAACAAAAAAGACACTACTTACACACATTTTAAAAATGGTGGAAAAACAATAATTTAAAATTAAAACCCATCCGTAAAAATGTTACACACATGAAAATTATATACGTCATCACTAGTTTGAAAAAAGACAGAGAAGAAACACTTACAAGATATGAACATTGAAATATGAACTCATTTGTTGCTCAATCCAAAAGATTGTAATTGTTTTTTCTTGTTTGTGTGTTTTTTCTTTGTTTTTTCTTTCTTTCAATCTTTCCTTCTTCTTTTCTTTCTTTTTTTTTTTAGGTGGGTGGGTGGTTCGATTGTTGTATGAGGTGGATTGTGTTTGGAGGTGGGCAAAAGCAGTTGGAATAGGTTTATATTGTATGTGTGAACTGCTAAGTTAGGTCTGAAGTAGGCAAGAAAAGGAGAGAGAGGGGGGGAGAAAAATGAGTCACGTTGATGATGGAACGCTCGAACAATATGTATTATGATGGTTGAGTAAATCATTTATAAATGTGCCAATCGAACTTAAAAACAAAGTGTGTAATCGTGACATACAGTTTTTTAAATAGTAAATAAGAGTTTTATAAATGAAATAGCAATGTAGTTAACTTAGATATTTGTAAAGTATAGTTTTTTATAGTAAATTATCTGCAATTTAATGCAACCACCACATGATGGAATAAGCAAAAAATACGGGCTAATTAGGAAAAATGCGGGAAGGCATTTGAATATTTGAAGTGTCGCTCTGAGGCGAGTATTTAGTGAAGAAGTATGAAGGCTACTCAAAGTATAGGGAAACGTATCTCTCGCAGAGTAAATGTGCGTATCTCCCGGAATTATGGGTGTTGGTAGAATGGCCAGGATTTAGCCGAAAATGATGTTTCGCCTCCTTGGGCAGAAATAGACAAGAAATGAAAAGAAAAATAGGATGGGAATTAGACTGTGGGGTGCAAAGAATTTCGGATGAGGATTCGAATCAGTTGGTAAAAAAGAGAGGGTTACGTATTTAGTTAAAATCAATGTTCAAACTTAAATCATCATTTAAACTTTTCCGTTCTACTCTAACTCAAAATTCTTCATTGAAAACATTCCGTGCTAATATCAGGTTACTCTCATCATTGTGGTGATGTGGAGCCATGAGTGACCTGATATTAGCACGGAATGTTTTCAATGAAGAATTTTGAGTTAGAGTAGAACGGAAAAGTTTAAATGATGATTCGGTATAGACACATGGCAGGGTTTGGTTGGACGGGCGAATGAGACGTGGTGAAGGGGAAAGCTGAAAAGTGAGTGGTCAGAGTGTGAATTGAGTCTGGGAGAAGGGCTGAGAGAACAAGACATGGATTTCTTGCTCTCGGTAGATGTGATTTTTGGGAAAATATTGTGTAAAAAGAAGCGGCCTTGTGTTATTACTAAAAACTTTAAACAGCACAAGGCAAGATCTCCCTCAGCAAGCTGGTTTCTATTTCTAGAACCCATGACATCAAAGGAACAGCTGTCCAGCAAACAGGATTCCAGCCTTCCAATGTAATACCGGACGAGAGATATAAGTATACTAAATATTTCTACTACCAACGCATCATTCACTCCATTAGAAGAATAAGTCGTTAAGTAACAACTTACACACACATCGTCTCTCCATTCGAAAATGAGTGCCAGAAACGTAAGCAGAGGTGACACGTCATCTCCCATTCCGACAAGGAGAGTGTAGTGTTACAGAATCCCATACATGCACAGAAAACAACTAAATCTAGCCGAATAATAAATCTACCGGCAAGATACAGTGAATAAAACACAATAAAATACTTTTTCAATTTTTGGATTACTTATTAAAAAGGAAATCTATATGGACAAACAAATTATTTTATTTTTTATATTTCTTATAAAAAGAACGAAATAAAAAGGAGGAATATCTATGTGAAGACAACAGAAAACCTATGTTTTTCCCTTGTGTTTATGAAACCTAAATAAAACAAAAATAAGAAAAAATAATGAAAACTCATTAAAAGAATTTCTGTAAAAAGAGGATATAATCATATTAACCCCTTAAGTTACTGCTCTTAGTCTTAGTGTACCCCCCCCCACGCACACACAACATAAAGCATAGCGTCTTATCCTTCAAACCTAACAAGTGTTTCTTTTATCTAAATGATATTACAATCATTAAGTTCTTACATCCGGATCAAATACGTTTAACACAGACTAATCGACCACAGTTCTGCAGGCAAGGATAACTTTTTCTACACACTCGCCAACAAAGAAAATTGTTATTTTAAACTAACAGATCCACTGCCCTATAATTTTTTTATGCAGGAAGCAAATTAGATGTACCTCACCGTCTCTTAAATGCGTGCATGTAGGGCAGTACCATTTCTATCTTTGTGAGGGGGGGCTATTGACAGCCCCACACACTCGAAATGATACCAGTCGTTGCATTCGTCGCATCCAAGCATGTCTCTTCCATCCTTGACAAATCCAAATGATGGTGTCATTCGACACGGTGGGCACAACTAGGTAGACTATCACTCTCAGTAAGCGCCTCCGTGCCGAGTGAGGTCGGCAAAGTCGTATTTCTATCAGTGTGGAGACTATTCCTAAATGCATGCATCTAGTGGAACAATCCAACATTATAGATCTTGTGAGGAGGTGTTATTTTTTTAACCCATATCTGTAGTACAGGGTTTTATCAATCCTTCCGCCCGAACAGATAATATCATCATCATACAGACAAAAACTCAAATGTACAACAGGATATGGTGCCATTCTTTCCATATGGTTTTGTAGTGAGAAAGAAGGGCAAAATTCACGAACCTGTGGTGAGCCAACAACGGTCCGTCGATCGAAGAGACAGCGGGTGGCATGTTGCACGTGTGGGCCGAAGAAAAACATGTGACGAGTCCGACTAGTTGTGGCGGTAAAAATCGTGAGTGTCCTTGAGGCGGCCAAATTTATATGTTGACTGTCGTGTTCGGATCGCATCCAACTTCCGTCCTCTATGACCACTCCATTTACTTCCACGGCGACACCAATTGCCAGTGAGCTCGCGTCTACCCACACAGCATATGTGGGTCCGTTCACACATCAAGTTCCACGTGCTGGGTCGTTCTGACGTAATCTACTCATGACATCGGTCATCATCTGTCTTAGGGGACCATCGTGACTAGTGTCGTCCCACCCCGACGTTACTGCAGTTGCTCGGCGTTTAATAAACGATGTCGCTACTCGTAACCACCCACAGACTGGGTAATGACTTGTTAATTTCCCACATACCGAGAATATGCGTCGTCGAGTAAGAGTGGAAAGAACATCAGGAACTTCACTGCCTCGATCCCATTCCAACGCACCTCCGCGTTCATGAACACGTAAGCCAAGGACTCGCACTCCATCTCTAAGCCGTTCGGGAGACTTACAAGTCAGCCCGTGATCCTCCAAGTGTCTCTTCACTCGTTCTGCCGACACCACTTTTTCATTAACGTACACGTCGTCGACATATGCTGATGTTGCTCGATTAATCGTTGCGTCCCGGGACAGTGTAGCAGTCATGATTGACCGCATGATCATGGGGGCCACATTCAGGCCGAATCTCAGGCGTGTCAGACAATATCGCTGCCCCTTCCAGATCACGGTCTGAAACGGCCATAACGTCTTGTGCACCCTAATCTGCAGGTAGGCCCTTCTCAAGTCAATCAGTGCCACTTCTGTCCCTTGCTGCCTCCACTCACGCAACTTCTGGGCGCATACATCAGCATTAGCAGTGAAGGCGTCCACATGATTATTTAGCTCCCTGTAATCGAGTACGGGACGCACCTTGTTTTTATTGGCCTGCACGACTGCCATAAGGGGAATGGGTCCTTTCGGTGGATCAAGTTCCTTTTCGGGGTACGGTACTAACCAACCGTTATTCAGCCATTCGCTTAATTCAGCATCGTATTCCTAGCGCACCTCAGCGGGCACTCGGTATTCAGGAATGTTGTTGTTGAGCTGTACGGGCGGGTGGCCCTTGGCCCACTTCCATGATGCAACCCAGATTTCCGTGCTCTGGTCATATTCCACATCGAAGTCTGGCTCGTTGAGGGTGATAGCCGCGCATGAGGGTCGGTCAAGTTGAGGAAAGCTCACTGCCCCGTTACTAGTCACACATACTCCTCCCAACTTCTTGATAATATCAAATCCCAGCAAAAGGTCGAACCCCAGCAACTTCTCGTCCATGACTAGAACCTCAACATCGATAGGACAACCGTTGTTCACGTCAACCTGAGAGATCTTTCGCCGACAGTGAAAACGTCTACTTCTTTGCAATCTCTTGCTAAGTGATTGGGCCCGTTGCAACGAAAGCATGTTATAGTGCTGCGCGGAGTCCCGGTGGGAAGCTTCTTGGCCTCTTCCGTCTTGGTTTCATCCCGTGACACTCGCACGGCAGCAATCGCCAGGTCCTCCTTCATCGTGTTGTCTTTCATGATCGCTCGAGCTCGATCCAACAGCTGCTCTGTGGTCATAGCCTCCATCCTGGATGTTGCCCGAAGAAGCTGTCTAACGTGTTGTGGTAATCCAGACACGAACGCACACGCCAGCCAACGTTCGGGCAGCAAATCCCCAACCAGCCAAACCAGGTGACGTAAATCGGCCAGAAACTCATCCACAGTTTCGTTTTGCCGTAGTCGTCGGGCCACAAATTGGTCGAATGCATTAAATGCGTGAGTACCGTAAGGCCGTTATTAGGGCTCGTTTGATTTCTTCTGAGTCTGCCTTTCGCTCCTTGCTCAACCCTCCATTAATCTAGCCCCCCAGTGGAACACGAGGGTGCTGCATCTTTTCACAGACTCGGCGTGTGTGCATCGGTGGCTCTCTGACATGTTAACCGGAAAGGCGCGAATTACTACGAAAGCCGCCAGCGAGATGCTAATTCGACGACGTCTAGACACGTTTCCGAGTCTCGTGCGAGAATACAGCTTAACGGCGGATGTGTCGCTGGTTAAATCGGATGCAAATAAAGCCGACCAGTTAACGAGAGTGCACCAGAAATGGCTGCATAGCATACAACAGAACGTTGAACCAATGAACCAAACCTGTGGCGTTGCAGTGAGTTCAGAACAGTTGGTTGCCATTCATGCCCAAAGTGGTCATCCGGGCATTAGGCGCACGCTGTACTTCGCACGACAGACTCACCCTACTGTCACCAAGACGGATGTGCGAAAGGTAGTGAAAGATGCAAGACGTGTCAGTCGATCGACCCACCGCCGGTGCGCTGGGACAAGGGGCATCTGAGTGTGACGAACAAATGGGAAAGAGTGTGTATGGATATCACACACTATAATGGTATTCATTACCTTACCTTAATTGACTGCGGGCCATCACGGTTTGTAATTTGGCGACCTATACGTCGGCAGGGCTCTACCAGTGTCACTCGCGAATTGGAGGCTGTCTTTCGCGAACGAGGTCCCCCCTTGGAGCTTCTCACGGATAACGATACGGCATTTACTAGCCACCGCTTTCAGGAATTCATACAGTTTTGGGGCGTCCGTGTCCACTATCGGTGTGCATACGTGCCCTCTGGAAATGGTATAGTGGAACGAAGCCACCGTAGCATAAAGACCATTGCGGCACGAAAACAGTGCTCAGCCCTCGAACCTGTGTATTAGTACAATGTGACCCCCAAGGACGGAGTTTTCCGCCACACCGCGCCTGCGAACGCAATTTATAACCACTCTGTGCGGATACGCGGCATAAATCCCACGCCCCCACCTGTGCAACCCCGGCACAGTCGATTTAATGTTGGAGACAAGGTGTGGATTAAGATACCGGGCGGAAGATGCACGAGCGTACGCAGGCGGGGAAAAGTGACCAAGGTACGCAATGCACAGTCAGTGTGGGTCGATGGGACACCGCGCCATGTGAAGGATCTGCGTCCGGTTATGGGCTCTAGCATCAGACACAGGGGATGACGGCGAAGAATCTACACGGATCCTGAGGCTGATCACCGTCAGCGATGTGCACGATGATCCCCGGAGACAAGTAACTACAGGTCTGATATAGATGCACCAGATGACACCGATACAGCCGAGTCATCCGACGAGGTAGAAGTACTGCCGCGAAGAAGCACTAGGCGTAAAAGACCCGCCCCGGGTTGTCACGTCTGTGATCTGCAGATCATGGGGCAGTGTAGTGAGATAGAAGGGCAAAATTCACGAATCTGTGGTGAGCCAACAACGGTCCGTCGATCGAAGAGACAGCGGGTGGCATGTTGCACGTCTGGGCAGAAGAACAAAACATGTGACGAGTCCGACTAGTTGTGGAGGTAAAAATCGTGAGTGTCCTTGAGGCGGCAATTTATAGTGGCAAGTCTCGTGGCTGGCGAGACGAGAGTTGTGACGTCTCGGCCAGACCGAGTATAAAAGAACAATGGCGAGGGAGCAAAGGACGACGACCTTATTTCTTTTAAGATCTTCACAAGTGTTTCGGTGTCTTTGGTAGAGGTGAATTTTGTTAACTAATTAGAAGATAGTTTAATTTTAATGAAAACGCCTGTTTTGCATTTGCTTTATTATGCAAATACAGTCGTAGTTTTTTTTTTCTTGTCTTAGAAATAAAGTGAAAAACTGCTGTTGTTGGATTAAATAATTTAAGAAAACTGGCAAACCGCTATACTGAAATTAATTGGTGTTCTTCCCCAGTTAATATAGAGGTATTTACTGAAGAACGGGCAATTTTATGATTTTGTTCATTTAATTACTGTGGTTTTTAGGAAGGTCAAGAAATTCTTTCCCTGCCTATCCAGGACCAGACCATTGTACAAAATTTTAAGCTCCACCTAAATTTCTTTATTGACACTCGTCTAATTGAGATCTGTGGGATTTTCGACAGAAGGGACATATTTAAATACAGGTGGTAGTTTGGCACCCAATATACTACTCTACAGCCACGGGCAAGAAACTAACAAGATCCTATAGGCGGTTCATGGTAACAATAAGAACCCAGAGGAAGAATTACTGCTAGGTAGAGGAAAGTAGGTTTTAATTATTAATTGTAGACCACCGCAATCGCCACTAAGTTTTTACATCCAGGTCCATTACGCTAAGCGCACACCAACCCGACTAGCTTTCCGGGCATCCTCTTATGTCGAACAGATAATACATTCTCGCCAAGTTTGCCACATATCAGATATTGTGCTTCTCTCTATATAAGCTATAAACACTATTCCTAAATTTATTTTACTAGTTTAAAAACTTTGTATGATATATATATATATATATATATATATATATATATATATATATATATATATATATATATATATATATATATATAGTCACAACCCCAATGTATGAATTAACAAAACAAATTGACCAACTAATTATACCATATATGTTACAACAGTGTATGCAGTGCAAAAAGATATCGTAAAAAACTTAATAAATCGAGCAAAACTCATTTTCTCCTCAAAAACAATATTCTATCCCGAACTTAAAAATACTAAACAAACCCTTATCAATAATGGATTTCCCAAGTACATAGTCGACGAACAAATTCGATAGATAATTCGATATAATATTAACTTTAGTTTCAAAAGGAAAAAAATACACAACCGAACACTTTCATTCAAAATATATTATCCTAACTAGAAACACCTAAATTATAAACTTGAGGAAATTGCTTTTAAAAACTTCATTCTTAATAATTTTTCTTCCATTGATCCCAATAAAGAAAAATTAATAATTTATTACCCCAAGTTTAAAGCCACCAGCCTTTTCACCAGCAACAACTCATCCCCCCTCCCAACTAGTCATATTAACGAGATCAATGTAGCGTATAAATTCAAATGTCCCCCTAGGAGATTGTGTCTATAAAATGGAAAACACTTACATTGGTCTCCCTACCACGACCATATCACGCTGTTTATCTGATACCAGCTTGATAAAATTACATTTCGCACCCTCTAGTTACCGGGAAAGTCTGACCGAAAAACACATACAAACTGCTCAAAGAAAATAACAAACAAAAACATCAAATTCTCGAAGCTCTATACATAAAAAAACACTTTAAATAAGATCAACTTTGAATATATCAGTTACATACTCAAATGCCTATAACTCATTTCCCGCCAATTCTCCTCCACCCCATTCCCCACAACCTTTCATATAATCCCTGTGAGTTCCTTCTCCTACTTACTCCTACCGCTACTCGGTTTGTCGTATCACCTTGCATGTTAAGAAATAACTAGGAACCAACTTGACGACATCTACACCTGAGGATGGCACTACGAAGTGCCGAAAGTATTAGTTATTAAACCTTCCGTGGAGTTATCAACCGAATCCATCCTGACGTTAAAAAACTGACCAGAAAACTTGAAATGATCGAATAAAACTCGTCAGACATTAAATGTCAGTCGGGTTCAACAAAAAGAAAAAAATGCTGTCAAAGTATACATATTTTAGAATATATGATCCGGCAGCTCAGTATGAGAACAACACCTGAGAATACTGCTACGACCTTGTAAAAAGGTAAATAAAACTGGCCAAAGAAAACATCTTTTTTTAATAGAGCAATAATTAGGACTGAGCCTATTCTAGTTGTGACCACCCCAAGCGGATTTAACAGGTTTGAATTCAGAGTTTTCCTTCTCCTAGACTGGTTGACTAACCAAGGTTAAATAGCCCAGTCTGACCTACTATTTTACCCATAGCTGGAGGGAGAGTAGTTAGATTCATACCTTTCCCAAGGGTATTAGCTCTATGTGAACTGTAGCTTCGTCCAGGATTTAAACTCGGGTCGACGAGTCCATTTCCTACGACGCTAACCATTAAACCATGCACCACCACATGGTGCACAGCAAATGGTATTTACAATCAAATAAAAGCCTCAACTACCAATGAACAATACAACCTCACAACACAACTGGCACAAATTTTCAACAATAACAAGCCCCAACACTAGTTAAAAATTAATAAAAAAACTTAGTTCCTGCTCAGTATACCGACCCAATAATAGTGTGAAATTTATCAACATTTCCGACAATGAACTAATCCTAGAGCAAAAAGAATTTTTTAACCACGGACAAGGCTGGCACCTATATAATTCCTACAACCACCTGAATAAAAAATTTAAAAAAAAACGAAATCGAACTACTATACCAGAACATCAAGAAACTGCATACTCAAGGAAAATTATCACCCTCCCTGAATTAAATGTTCTTCAAAAAGTGGAAGCTATTAAGAACAGATCAAATAGGAATAACTACGCAATCATCCCGAGATTTTTATTAAAAAAAACCCTGAAAAAACCCAATATTTTTGTTGTGCTTAACAAAACTGAATACGTTTCTAAATTACTAAAAGGTTTAAATAATCATACAAAAGTTTTTTAAAAAAACCTATAAATCAACTCAAAATAAGAATAAACAAACTTATCATGGCCAAACTGGACAGTCAAAATCTTCCTAAAATTAATAAACAACAACACCCCCTCTGCCCTATTATTTCACAAGTCACAACCCCAATATATGATTTAACAAAACAAATTGACCAACTAATTACACCATATATGCTCACTAAATACAGTTTGAAATCCTTAAAACGACCTAATTCAAATCCTACAATCTTTAAAACCAAATAAACAAGGATAACAATAAGGAAAAATGACCAACTCATTGACACCAACACCTACATCCTAACCTTTAATACCCCCAAACCACCATCTAAACTAGAAATTGGGTACTTGATGGAAAATATATATCCCTAACCTACTCCGATGCTACAACTGCCAGAAATATGAGCATCACGAAAGCCTATTCACAAGAAAGAAAATATGCAAAAAATGTGAAGAGGATTGTTCTGACCATCGAGAATCCACATGCAAACAAATCAAATGTACAAACTGCAGGGGGGAGACCACTCGGTTGACTCTAGACTCTGTGAAGCATGGAAAAGAGAAAAAGAAATTATGAAAATCAAATATACCCAAGACATCCCTTTTCTAGAGACTCGAAAACTTGTAGAATCCACCTTCCCATCTTAGTCCTACTCAAGGGTAACACAACTCCTACATAGCCCCCCCCCCAACACACTACAGAATGCCATAAATGCAATTCTCTAATAGAAAAACTTCTAAATCTGAAACCAGAAGAATTCCCAACTCTTATTAAGGAACTATAGGGTTCCATACCCCAAACGAAACAACCTCCACCTTCAAATCCAACGCCAACAGTAAATCCTATTCAAAAAGAGCAAATGACACAATCATCCCTCCAATCAGAAAAAAACCTCTCAAGGCAACCAAGACTCTTCCAAAGAGACCATCACGATCTCCAACAAAACAACCTCTCTATATGGAAACCTCACCGACACCAAAAGAGAGAACCCCAACTAAACAAAAATCACCTAAACAAAAGCATCAAGACAAATCACGCCAACGATCCCAATCCAGACACAAAACAATAGAAAATAAAACTTCCAATGAATTTCTGGAAACTCACAATAAATCTTATATATTAACAAAAATAGAAACTGAAGAAAAACCCCAACCTACCAGACATAAATCACAGAAAACACCCAAAACAAATGAACAAAACATAAACATGGGTTTAATCAATGGAACTGTCGTGGAATCAACGCAGACCTTGATTTACTTTTACTACAAGCAGAAATACATCCTTCTATAATCTGCCTAAAAGAAACTTTTCTAAAAAAACAATCGACAAAATAAATATCAAAAACTTTGAAAGCTATAACTACATACTTAAAAATAATCACAGGGCTTCTGGGGGGAGTCTCAATCCTGACAAAAAATGACATACCCCAAAGCAAAATTAACCTTCAAACTGAACTCCAGGCAGTTGCTGTCAAAGCAACTGTACATAGAATTATAAATATCTGCTCACTCTATATTCCGCCACATGATCCAGTCAAGGAAGATGAAATCAACAGTTTACTACACCAATACCTACTCCTTATATCTTACTAGGCGAATTTAATAGCTACAATACTCTATGGGGTTAGAAAACCACAAATCAAAGAGGCAGAACACTGGAAAACATAATCAACAATAACAACCTATGTCTTCTCAACTCAAAATCTTCAACACACCTTGACCCATCTTCTGCTACCTACTCAGCCATAGATTTGACACTCTGCGATCCTTCAATCTATTTAGATTTCTCCTGGAAGGTGTATGATGACACATACGGGAGCGATCACTTTCCAATTGTGATTGAAAGCATACACCACCAGGAAGAAAACCTTCCTCGGTGTAGTTTGAAGAAAGCTAACTGGGAGAAATTCAAATCCCTATGCAGCAAATACCTCACACAAAATGATATTACTTGCTCTGTTGACCAATTCACACAAACTTTAATAACAATAGAGAACAAATCTATTCCATATAATACCACATCTATCAAACAGAACAGACCATGGTTCAGCAAGGAATGCAGAGAGGTCATTCGACTACGACGCGCTGCTCTGCGAAAGTTCCAAACTGAAACCACAACCTCCAATCTAATAATCCTTCAAATTCTATAGGGCACATGCAAGGAAAACAATCAAAGAAGCTAAAAGAAACTCATGGAAAAATTACATAAATAAACTAAATGCCTCCTCCACATTAAAAACAGTCTGGGAGATGATCAGAAAAATAGCGGGAAAAAACAAGCAACTCCAGTAAACCACCTCTCCATAAGAAACGAGAAAATAACAACAAAAAAGGCTATGGCCGATTTACTAGCTAAAACCTTCTCATAAAATTCTTCCTCTCAGACCAACAAAAAAATCCTAAAAAACAAACAAATTACAGAAAAGAGAAACATAAACTTCACTTCAAAACATTCTGAAGATTACAACAAGCCTTTCACAATAGCAGAACTTACTGACTTCATAACAAAATCACACAATACCACTGCCGGTCCTGATGAGATTCACAACGAATTTTTTTTTAAATCTACCAGAAAAATCTCTCAAGTGTCTCTTAAATTATATTTGGAAAAATAACACCTTTCCAGAAACGTGGAGACAAGCAACAATTATACCCATTCCCAAAACTGGCAAAGATACCACAAACCCAGAAAACTACCAGCCCATCGCCTTGAAAAGCTGCCTGTGATCCGACTAGAGACCTACATCAGGGAAGCATACATAAAAAAACAGCATGTGATGGCAGTCTTCTTTGACCTGGAGAAGACATATGACACTACTTGGAAGTATGGTATCATGAAAGGCATGCATGATCTAGGGTTACGAGGAAGACTACCACTATTTATAAAAAACTTCCTCTCCAATAGAAATCTCAGAGTACCTGTGGGATCCACTCTTTCTGACCTCCAAACCCAAGAGGAAAGCATCCCACAAGGAAGTATCTTATCAGTTACTCTAGTCTTCATAAGAATCAACAATATAATCAAATGCCTCGATCCTACAATCAACTGCACTCTCTATGTTGATGACCTTGTCATCTGCTATAGATCCACAGATACACATAAAATAGAACAACAATTACAGATAAACCTAAAAAAATAAACAAATGGGCAACAGACAACGGTTTTAAATTCTCGAAGACCAAAACTCAATGTGTGCATTTCTGTTCCTTAAGAAAAATGCACAATGACCCTACCATCAAATTTGAGGGAAGGGAGATACCTGTTGTTGACCAGTACAAATTCCTGGGAGTTATATTTGATAAAAAAATAACTTTCATCCCACACATAAATACTTTTAAAATAAATGTACTAGAGCCCAACAATTATTACGAGTAGTTGCCCATACTAAATGGGGAGCGGATCAACAAACACTACTTAAACTGATCCGTTCTCAACTTGATTATGCCTGCTTTGTATATAGATCTGTTAGGAGGTCTTACCTCAAAGAGCTCAACTCTGTACACCATGATGGCTTAAGGCAAGTCATAGGAGCCTTCAGAACTTCTTCAGCCCACAGCCTATATGTAGAGGCTTATGAAGCACCCCTACAGCTAAGATGCAAAAAAACTAGCATTGCAATACTACACAAAACTCAAATCCTGCCCATCCAACCCAGATTATGACTGCACCTTCGGTCAAGAATACAAGAAATGTTTTGAGAAAATATATTATCTTCTCAGACTCGCTCTCTGTCCTACTATCATTAAGAAATAAAAAAAAACTGGAAAAACCTCTCATCATTAAGCTCCTGAATAGATTAGACTTGATGTCTAACTCTAAGGAGATTATGATATGCTGGATCCCAAGTCATATAGGAGTGAGGGGGATGAAAGAGCAGACCCCGCAGCTGAATCGGCTCTAAATTTGATTCCCGACACCATATACTGATTTGAAACCTAAAATTAATAGATTCCTTCATACAAAATGGCAACAACACTGAAATACCAACATCCACTATAAACTTTTCCTAATCAAACCGACTGTGGGTGGCTGGAGACAAATTTTAAGGAAGTCTAGAAAGGAACAAGTCATTGTGTCCCGATTACGCATTGGTCATACAAGACTAACACACTTCTATATACTCAAACAACCACAATGTAGAACATGTCAAACACCCTTGACAGTTAAACACTTATTCATGGAATGCAGGTTTTTTGCTCACATCAGAAACCATTATTTTAAAGCAAACAATATGAAAGATCTGTTTGAAAAGGTCAACATGGAGCATATTCTCTCTTTTTTGAGGGAAATAAAATTATACCATAGAATATAGACATGAACTTAATCAATACCATACAACATAATCCCCAATAATGCTAACACATTGTTAAAATCAATTACTAAAAAGTATAAATATAAATACACGATATGTATAACTTCCTAACCGTTAGGTATGACATAACCCCAGGCGGGTTGATATGCCGTTAAAATCAATAAACAAACAAACATTAAATGTTCTGGTAAAATAAACTATCGACATCATCATAGAAAACATTTACAACAGCCCCACATATCACCGCTTAAAATGAACCCTAACATTCTTAAAAAAAACTTCTCTGCTGCCGAACAGAAGTCGCATTTTATGATCACAAGGACAATTGAATTTGTCTCATTACCACGACCTTGTCGTGCCATTTGACACTACATTTATCTGATTCATAACCAATTGGAATCCCATTAATTACCCCTTCTAATTATCGGAAAATTCTAACCGAAAACACATACATACTGCACAAAGAAAGAAAGAAACAAAAACTACAAATTCTCTATACATTAAACTAAAAAACAAACCAACAAAAAACAGAAACAAACAAAAAACAAAACAATAAAAAAACACTTTTAATAAGATCAACTTTGAATATAGCAGTCAGTCCTCAAACGCCTATAATTCATTTCCCACCAATTCTCCTCCCCTCATTCCCCACAACCTTTCATATAATTCCTGTGAGTTCCTCCTGCGACAAACAATTGGTTCCCAGACCCAAAAATTACTTGAGTAATATTGCAGGAATGTTAAAAAAAAAAACACTTTTTAAACTTGCATAGAAACTTCAGGCAAGTCATTGGTTTCACGATGTTCTCCTACTGTGCATTTTTGGCCCAAGTAAATCTTTCTGTGGTGAGGAAAAATTATCTGTTCAAAGTTTGTTGTTTTTGACAGCGTTTTAAAATCTTTCTATAACGGGTCATGATGTTTTCATTAAATAAATTCACTGTTCTATTTGCTACAGTTATATCAGGGTGAGTTTTTTTTTCAACAAAACATTTCACTTCATTCCATTTCTTTAATTTGAGCACTGGGCACACCCTCCTTAACCCCAGCCTCCTCTGGAGATATTTCCTTAGCCAAAGTCTTTTGCTGTTACTTCTGCAGGTGTTCAAATTCTTCAGTAGTAAGCTCAGTGCTGTGGTCTTCCACCAGCTTTTCTACGTCCTCTAAGTTGACCATACTTTCCTCCATAGACACAATCTCTTCCACAATTTAGTCCCCATCATTAGTCCGAGTGCTTGCCCCAAATCATTCAAAGTCCCGATTTGCTGGACAGTCTGGCCAGAGATTTTTCCATGCGGAATCCCATAGGAGGCATGATTTCCCAATCAAGAGCACAATAAAGGCAAAAATAAAGGAAAAATGCCACCCGAACGCAAAAGAATTACATTCGGCTATTCTTAGCTCCACTCGCATTGAGGCGATACACGCGCTTCGCACCGCCATTTAAAGTTCAATTTTCATGAAGGGAGAATGAAAAAAGTTTGAAAACCGATACAAAGTGTGAAAACCGAGGCAAAAATTTTCCAAAATTTAAGTTCGAAATCAAAATGTTCGAAAACAGAAACGTTCGAAAAGAGAAACGTTCGAAAATAGAGGTTTAACTGTATCACACTACCTATTAAAAAGAACCTGGAACCAACTTGACTACATCTACACCTGAGGATGGCATTACGAAGTGCCGAAAGTATTAGTGATGAAACCTTCTGTGGACTTATCAACCGATTCCACGCTGACATTAAAAAAACTGACCAGAAAACATGAAAGATCGGAAAAATGACAACAAAACATAAATAAATTATCTACAAATGCCATTTTAATGTTATCTTATTAGTTTTAAATTTTTTGTACACAAGTTCTTTTTGTTTTTAAAAATGTATTTATTTTATTTATTTTCTTATGTTGTTTCTAGCGAGATTCCATGGCGTTGCACCATGCCTGATACATAGTAAGTTCAAAACCATTGGGAGAATTTTAGAAAACTCAATTTTAAAAATTACATTATTATTCTCTATTTCCTTGTAATTGCACCAATTAAAAAAATCTTGTGTAGCAGTATTCAAAACTAATAAAATAACATTGAATTTGTTATATTTAACAAGCAATGGTACATCCAATAATATCTGATAAGTGGCAACATTGAACATTTTGGTTAATTTTGATAAATTTCCTACGTGAAAATTTACTGAAAACACGTCAAAATCTACCTGTTCTCACTATGTTTTTGCATACGTTAAAAAAAAGCAAAACACTTGCGTAGAAACTCTTAAAACTAATGTTCCAATTGTTGTTTCTAGTAAGGTTCCATCGGGTTTCATGATTTTCCATAGTGGCAAGTTCGAAACGTTCGAGAAAATTTTGAAAAATTGAGTAATTTCATATTTTCAAGTGCAATCGCCTTTATTTCTATGTAAGTACGCTAATTTCTTTCTCAAAAACTGTCTAAAACACAAAACAGAAATAATCTCTTATTTCTGCTTTGTGTTTTAGACAATTTTTTTTCCTCATTATATAGATAAATAATTATCTAATTTAAACTTTAAAATGTTTCATTAAAAATTTCGAAAAAATATCTAATTAGAATATTGACATTTTTATTAAATGGAATTTAATCACCAGAAAATAGAAAGGAAAAGATAAAGATACGCTTAAAAATCAAGTGGAAGGGGGAAAAGATAGAAGGAATAACATTTTCAATGAAAATTATGAAAACTAATGAGTTTTAAAAATTTAAATTGAAAGGGAAATAATTTCATAAGATTTTTAGCCAAGTTCTGTCCCTTAGACTGCTTTGTCTTACTATATGTCTGGTTAAAATAGCAATAAATGAATAAACAAATAAATGAATAACATTTATTTTTACATTTCCTTGTCATTTATTTTGATTTTACCCAACTTTTATTTTGATTTTTCAAGGAAATATATAAGGTAGAGGATAGTTACTTATATGCGTGGGTACATTTTAAGATATTAACAGCTTCACTTTCACTGAACTAGCAAAGGTTATATATATATATATTTCAATTAAAATGGGGTAATAGGAAAAAATATTTTTGAGCTTGGCACTTAGCAGATATAGACTATAAACTATAAATTATGCCATTTGTAATGTTACTTTACGAGTTTAATTCTTTTAAATCATCGCTAATAAATAGTGAAAACAGGCCGATTTTGACGTGTTTTCATTAGATTTAATCATATAAATTTTTTTCAAATTTACCCTAAATTTTCAAGCTTGACACTTCATATATTGCGCGAATGTATACACAAAAGTTGCAATGCTATTTTACAAGTTTAAAGTGTTTTGTACACATTTTTTTGATAACCGTCATATTTGGTAGCGTTGGACGTGCATAGATCATATTTTGACACACATTTTTTTCAAATTTTCCCAAAGTTTTTTACCTATATAAGGCTAGCTATAAACACCAGTTTCAACATTATTTTTTCGTTTTATGAGTTTGTACACAAGTCTTCCATTTTAATAACCGCTAATACATAGTGAAATCAGGTCGATTTTGATATGCTTTCATTACATTAAAAAAAAACAATTTATTCAAATTTTCACAAGGTTTTAAGCTTAACACTTTTAATTTTTCATACTTGGGAAGAGCACGTCCTATATCCTGTTCTCATCAGCCGCCGAACATAAGTGGTAACACAGTTTCGGTGACTGATGCAGAACTGCCACCCCTGTCGCCTACAGCATTTTTTTGCCACTGGACTGGGTATTAACTATAAATAAATAAATAGAAGAAATACGAAAAAATAGAAAAATAAAAATAGAAAAATGAAAATTAAGTAAAAAAAAATTTTAAAAAAAGAAGAAAAGAAAGAGAAACGGGAGGGACGGAGGGATCAAGTAAGAGAAAACTAAAAGACAAACATGAAAAAGAAAAAAAAAGAACGAAGATAAACTTGCGTCTATCTTTGTGGGAAATTTTATTCACTCGCCCGCATTCCTTTGCTTGCCACTACTTTTTGAGTAAGACCAAATTCAGCTCGATGCTTGCCTGGCCACTCTCTGCAAATGCTATGAGGCACACTTCAAATTACGGCCAGTCTTACCAATTTTAAAGAGGATTAAAGTGACTGTCCTAATCTTTTTGACTGACAGTAAAGTAAGTAAAGTTATCAGGTAGCCTAAAGTCGGTATCAGCCAATCAGCGAGGGAGTCTATTCCCTTTTCACCAGCGCTAGACCAAAGAGAGTGTTTTTGCATCTGAGGCGGAACGCTACACCTATCATCAGCTCCGTACTTTACCGCACAGATCCCTATGCTACTCATATGCTGAGTTGGCGAGGACCGGTATCGAACTAGGAACCTTGTGGTTTCTAGCCGAACGCTCTACCGACTGAGCTAACCCGCAGTCTCGAAAGCCAGGTAGCCCATCATTCTTAACAGATATATTTCTGTAATAATTACTCATTAGGAAGTCTGTCATACGGTGAGCAAAAATGCAAACATATTTAAGAGCGATATGGGGCAAAATTTACAATGCCTTTTGCATTCATCTTTTTGGGTATCAAAATATCATCCCCCAGGCACCACTCTTGTGGTACAATACTGCTCTTCCAAAACCGACGATGGAGGACAGTGAGGACGCATAGGCAGTTTTTGTAGACCTTGTAATATATCCCATTCATTCATGGGGCAGTACCTGTAAAAGTTTTATGAATAAAATCTTACACTCCTTCCATTTTTATTCTGCCATCATTAAATCAGACCTCTGGGTCTTGGGGCCGGGGTAAGTTTCTCATAGGAGGGGTTTTGACATGACTCCGTTCAGCATATTTTGTTGTCCTCATTGTTTCACAGTCTCCATGCGGTACATTGAGTTTGTCGCTTTTTATTTCCACAAAATGTTTCTTTGTGAATGCATACGGGTTTGTGTAGAATAATCTCCGACCCTTCTTTCGGTATTTCCGCTAGTTCTCAGCTCTAGATAGCTCTAAGATCTTTTTTTATGTTATGGATCACCCTGAAATCCTGTCCTCTCAGGAATTGAACATTCTTTGTTCCGCTCTCAGTTTGCCCTTCCATTTCTTCCATTCAGTCACTTTTCTTCCTTCTTCTCCTCTCTTTCCGCTATCGCCTCAAACTAGTCCAGACAGACCTCGTGCACAATTCCAGAGAATAAGCTAGTATGTTGATTAATGGGTCCTTTCCGGTGGATGTGGAGTAAAAACGAAAGTTCCTGATCGAGGTTTAACTAGGTAGCTTCTTGACTTGCTTCGAATTTCTCCAGGGCATTGTCGTTCAGAAATGAGCCCTTGAACATTGTGGGCGTAGTCCAGATTCATAATCCCATCATTCAGTTTACATTATCCGATATGAGAATTATGTTGCTTGCACCTCCGTGCCTTATGAATGTGTAATCCTCGCAAGCTGTCAAATTTTCTGCCGCAATCACACGTTGTAGCCGGGTTCAGTTCCATGTCGTTCTTTTTTGTATCATTCTCTCTCTCCCCTCTCTCCCATACTTGATTATATTTTTGTGATGTAATTTGAATAAAACTTCATTATTATTCTCGTAAATTGACATAATTTATGAAGAAAGTATGAAGAATTTTTATTTACCCAATGGACAAAATCTTTTTATGGTGTCTTCTTTTCCCTCCAATTCATCAAACTTCAGCATTGACAACAAAATGTTTTCCAGAAAGAAATCCTTGTGCTGTAATTTTTTCAATGCAGCATTCTGGATTTCAGTTGACCGTTGCTTTACTCTCTGGATCATATTAAATATATATGGTTGTTGATTATAGAGATTATTGACCCTTTTTATTTCGAACTAACTAATTACATACAATTGAATGGCAAACTGGACAATGGTGTGTAATTTATCTGAGAGTTCTGATGGATAGGCACCTCCGGTCTATAAGCACATTATTTCGATGGCTTAGTTAGATTCAGAGTTCAAATCATCCAAAAAACAAATCTAGAGTTCACTTTCCCTCGAGAAATGCCTACAGTATATTCAAGAAGTAATCCTTGGTCACCACTTAGATCAGCAATTGCCTCTGCAGGGAGATAAAATTATCCAGAGGGCCACTGATAAGTTCAAGTTTTACCTGGGGCAAATCATGGCAATTACTTCTACATTTTGATGAAATGAACAACTAATGGTTTGTACCTTCCTTTTTATTTTTTTTTCTCCAGAGCTGTCACCATTCCTGCTTCACAATCAGCGTTTATATTGGTATTGTTCAAAGAACTACATTGACAGTATTTGCACTGTTGTACTCTTGTATAGAACACCAGTTGCACCAATGTTGGGTATGACTCAGTGGCTGAGTTATTCACTTGAAGTGCCCATCTCTCTTGTGAATGTCATGTGGCGCTATAGTCCCTTGCTTCTTAAAATCTGTTTGGTACCATTTTCTTCTGTAACATCCTTGTATTGCAATGTGTCCTTATCCACCCTACAATCAATTCCAATGCAGATGAGATTGTCAGTCCTACTTTAACTTTAACCCTTCACTGCTCTCAGTCTCTGTTTAGGGGATTGACGTGTCCGTGGCTAGCATCGGAACAGCTGAATCATAGGTTCAAGAGGGACCAAATGTTGACCCATCCCGGGTGGAGGTCGGGCTCTCTACTTCTCCCAGCCCAGGCGTTGGGGCTGAACACACACACCAAATGTGAATATTCAGGCGAATATATCTGCTGTAGAAAAGTAATAGTAACTATCTTTAACATCCCCATACACCTGCCTCAGGAATACATGGCAGCTTTTCTGAGCAACTATGGGCCCTTCCTATGACAGAGACCGAATACAAACAACAGACCATTACTTCATCATGAGCCTGAAACGGGAGGAGTTCCAGTTCATACCAGACACCCTGACATTTTACCAGTTGTAGCTGACGATAGTGGTGGAGGGTCGAAAGCCACAGTTTGGTGCGACGCCAACTGGAACACATTACCAAGGACAGTTCAAACACACTCACACATCGGCTCGCCTTGTCGTTGGTGGAAGCCTGCTCTCAGTGGAGGTGGGCACCAGGTGTTGGCTTTCTTAACAACCCCGAGTTCTCCCACACCTGGCAACTTGCCCCAAATGCGTTTTACATTTTTCTAGCGTAGACTACAAAGCGGACACGGCAGTCATGCTGCGACAGTGGTTTTTTTTGGAATATGTTAATGAGGCCACTGCTCGTGTCGGTGCCCTTTCAACATATCCAATGTCGAGCGGCACCGACACGAGCAGTGGTCTCATTAACCTATTATTATTGTCGTGGACAACGTTAGTACTCCCTTCTTAGGTGAAAAACGAAAGGTGTGGTACAAATGATGATTTGTATGACGACGAGTCTTTTTCCTGTCGGGATTGATCATTTCTTTAAGTACCAGCTTTAAATTAAAATTGAATAAAAAAAGGGTCGATCGCATAACATTCATGCAAAAGATGGATGGATGCAGTAAGCCGGTGTGTGAGAAAGTAGACGGAATTGAGTAGATCTTTCCTACCGCTTCTCATAGTCGCTACGGTCCGGCATTCAGATCGGCGACCCCACTCTAGATAGACAAAGATAACCAAAGTCACCCGCATACACCATACTTTCTCTGGCTAGGAGTCTGAATGTTATTTTCATTTTTCCCGTTTTTTTTTGTTTTTTTTGTTTGTTTTTTTTTCATTTACAAGACCCAGTTCCTCCCTTTCTCTTGTCCAACCACCACACCTGAGGATCACGTTCTTGGAGCGTCATTTTTCTGTTAAAACAACCGCTCTATTTTTACACCTAGACCATCCAGTATGGACACTTAGTAATCCTTTCTTAGAGGAACTGACCAAAGTAGAATAACATAGAGTGTCTGAGGTATTTTAGAGTAAGCAAAGGTGACGAATGAGTGGTTTTATTAGGATAGATTGGTCAATGAATGGAACTACTAGCTAGTTCCATTTATTGCCCAATCCATCCTAATAAAAGCCAGGAGCCGCAAGAACAGAAAAGAAAAACAAAGAATGACCCAAATACCATCAACCCTCACAGTCATACAAACGATCACAGAAAGATCCGAAGCACCCAAGACGTCCGAGGAAATACGATGTCCAAAATGGAAGCCGGACATGATAAAACAATCACCACAGATCCATATAACAATAAATACAAGCAGTATATTGAGGATATTGTGCTCAAGCCCACACCAGAATTATGGCAAGAGCAAGAGCATTGTGTGCTATCCCTTGTGACTTCGAAATTTGTTACGAAGAGACTCGTCGGAGTCAAAAGAAATGAGGTGATTAACTTTATCCTGGCCAACAAGATCCCGACTGAAGAAGCTTCGTTAATGGGGCATTTTGTTAGCCATGAACGAGGAAGCGGAGAAGCTCGCAGACCGGGATCTCCACCACAATTCTCTAAAAATTCAGCCGGAATACCTAGGTTGAAGAAAAACTGAAGTAACCATCATTAACATCCTCATAGACCTGCCTCAGGAATACATGGTAGCTTTAATGAACAAATATGGGGACGTAGAGTTCATTTTCTTCTCTTATGACAGAGGCCGAATACAAAAGTCCGACCATTACTTCATCATTAGCCTGAAGGGAGGAGTTCCAGTCCATACCAGACACCCTGGCATTTCTCCGGCTGCAACCCTAACAAGCAACAATTGGAGCCAGTTGCGGAGAGGGCAAATTCACCCAACGATCGAACAAAGAACTAACCAAAATGACCCTAAGACAGGAGGGGGTGAACTGAGGTAGTGAAAAAGGGCCATTAGCACTCCTCAACTTTACCTACTTCTGAGTTTCCTATCCACATCGAGGAAAAAGAAAAAAAAGTTTCCAGTCCAACTCACCTGATAAGAATACAATGACATTTTTGCATGTCAGCATCAACACCACACTTTCACCCAAAAAACCTCTAAACCCTTAAAATGTCACCCGTTCCCACCGGCTCTCAGACACTGTCCTCTCCTCAACCCCACGTTGTGCCTCCCATCCTCGCCGTCGAAACTCACCGATAGGAACAATCATCGAGGGACTTTTGCGGAATAGATCTAAAATAATTGGCAAGGGACCTTGATCACTAATAGAGAAGGAGTGTGTAACCTTTGTTAAAACTGAACTTTATAAACAGCAAAGACATTGAAAACTCAACAAACTTCAGGAATGCCCCCCAGTGACTATCTTCCTCCGATCCTCAGGAGATCGCACTACAGCGGTATGGAGATTGGTACAGGCAGCCGAGACGGCAAACTGGACGTAAGTTCGGCGGAGAGGGACCATCCCACGTTGCGAGAAATACAATTTAGAGCAGGAAGAGTCCGTATTTATGTTCAGGGCACTTAAAATAAGGTTCCACAGTGTAACGGTCTGATACGAATACGATAGATACGAATAAGATGAGTCAATCTTATTTCCCTTGCAGATCATCGCCATAATCGGTTCGCTATGAGATCGGAAATTTATAAAAGAAAATCTTTGGCTTCGTGGTAACAATTTTTGTAAACAAAGCAGCATTTATTTAGGGAAAATTAAGAGTTTATTTAATTCAACACTTAATTACGCTTGAGCAAAATAGAAAAGAATGGAAGCGATTAACCATATGACGGTGGCATGGTGTTTGTAGTAAAAAGAGGAAACATTTTTGCAAATTTTGTGTATGGTTCGGGGTGAAGTCAAACAATTCATCTCAATCGCTTCCTTTGTTTCCTCCTCTTATATATATATATATATATATATATATACATACATACATATATATATATATATATATATATATATATATATATATATATTAGGAACAAAAGGGAGTGTTCCTAAAAAGAGAATGACATTAAAGTGCATCTAATAGTGAAATTCTAATTCTGGATCTCCCGGAAGTGTGGAATACTCCTTCATTGTCATTTTGATCCAGAGTTGTAGTACCTGTTAGGAACCCATCTATTGGATGAATAAATTAAAAACTGAGTTTTCATTAGTGTTATGACCTGTTTAAGGGTCAATAAATAATAACTCAACACGGGTATAAAATGTAGGGAACAGATTGTATTCAGCAATATATATCAACGTACAATGGAAGGGTTTCATTGTTTCAACTTACACGAAGAACTGTATCTGGTACTACTCCTATTTACATGTGTCCCACTTTCACACGATATGGCACAAGGCCGTTTTATGTGGGGACCACCCACAAGCCGAGACTCATGGGGTGGTAGGTAGAAAAATTGCGTCGATCCCAGCCCTGCCCCTTTAAGTGCAATGAAGCAGGTATCTGGGATCGACGCTATTAATTTAGCATCCCACCCGTCCCGAAGGACGAGTAGCTGGGACTACTCGTTTGAGTAGCTTTACTCTGTTAAATATATACCCATGTTCGTGTCATAGGTGAGTCATCTAAAACACCCCTCTCCCAAGCCTAAACTCCGAAGGAGTCTCAGTATTTTTTCTTTTTTTTTTGGTTAATATTGATTAATTCAGTCCTTTTCCCTTTTCTATTAGACTGACGTTTTTCGGGGGCAGGTTGCGGAGATGGTAGACCAAAAGTATCAAAAATTACGTCCATGGTCTCCTCTTGTTCTGGTGGGCCAGTGTTAATGTCGTCTGACCATTGCTTTCTCAGCTGGTTCAGATGTCTCTTGTACGAGAATTTTGGTCCGTCGATGATATGCACCATATTTCCAATTCTTTTTTTTAATGGTGCCTAATTCCAAGAACGTTTTATTTTCTTTATAAATTTTAAAATAAATTTTTTCTCCTGGAACGTAGCGTTTTGACGCTGTTTGATTTCTACTGGGTTTGATTTGTCTGGGAAGTAGTTTTTCAAACACAGATCTTACTTTGCGTGCGAACATTATTTGTGCGGGAGGTAATTCTGCTGGTGTATTTGCGTTAGGTGTAATCCTATATACTTGTAAAAACTGTTGAAGGGCTTTGTCTGTTGGTGTGCCCTTGGCTTTTTAGGGCACGCTTTGATGTGTCAATGAATCTCTCTACCAATCCGTTAGATCTAGGGTGGTAAGGATGGTCGTGATATGGTTTACTTGGAAATCCTCACAGAATTCCTTAAAATCCCCTGATGTGAATTGCGTACAATTGTCAGACACTATGCAATCCACTACACCAAAACGAGCAAACAGTTCGTGTAATGCGCTAATAACCACTTCAGTGTTGGCGTTTTTACATTTAAACACTTCTGGCCATTTGGAATAACTGTCCACTACTATTAAATAGTAGTATCCGTCCTTTTTGTCCTTGTTATCCCTGGGTGTCCGACGTGAAAATCTTTTAGTATACGTCTTTGGAGAGTGGCTGGGACGACCACTCGATCTCGATACAACAATACATCATCGCATAATGTATAAACGTTAGCTACTTGTTGGTCTTTGTTCGCGATTCCTTTATTTGTGTGATGAACTCATCCTTTGTAGACTCCTTTCTGATTTCCTCCAGAGTGACCGGTAGCTCTCTTACTGTATTGCATAATACGGCACTCACGTCTCTTTCAGTACGTAGGGATGCAATAACCGTATCCTCTAGGGGCTCTCACATCTTAGGAATTAGCCTAGATAGTCCGTCTGCATGGCTGAGTTATTGTGATGGTAGCAACTTTATTTTAAAATCGTAGTTAAGTAGGATCGCTCCCCATCTTTGCAACCTGTTGGCTGTGTGAGTCGGCTGACCCTTCTTCGAGCCGAAAATGGTTAGTAACGGCTTGTGGTCCGTTTGGAGTAAAAAATGTCGACCATGTAAATAGCAGTGAAATTTGGTAACGGCAAATATGATTCCTAAGGTTTCTTTTTCAATCTACGAATAGTTCCTATCAGCGGGGAGGAGGGTCCTTGACGCGTACGCGATAGGTTTGTTTGTCCCATCCGGCATCTTGTGTAAGATGCACGCTCCAATGCCGTATGAACTAGCGTCACGGGCAACGGTTAATTCCAGGTTAGAATCAAAATGAGTAAGGAACAAATCTGAAGTTAGAGCTTCTTTAATTTTATTAAATGCCTCTTGACATTCGGTAGACCAATCCCATTTCTTGTCTTTTTTCAAGAGTTCGTTTAATGGTGCTCGTAAGTCATGCATTTTGGGTATGAAGGATTGATAATAATTCGCCAGTCCCAAGAAACTTTGTAGCGAGGCGACATTATTTGGTGCCGGCATCTCTTTTATGGCTGTCGACCACTCGGGGTCTGGCTTTCTCCCGTTCTCGTCTATTATGTGTCCTAGGTATTTAATTTAAAAAAAAAAAAACTCGCACTTTGATTCCTTGATCTTGAAACCATAATCCTGTATGCGCTTAAAAACCTGATTTACATGTAGCTTATGTTCGTCCTTATCTTGACTCTTGATCATTATATCGTCAAGATAGGCAATTGTGAAATCAATACCACCCAACATGGTATCAATTACCTGTTTAAATATCGCCAGTGCGACCTTGACTCCAAACGCTAGTCTTTCGAACTTATAGAGTCCCCGGTGTGTGTTTATACACAGAAGTCTGGAACTATTTTCTTCCATGGGGACCTGCAAATACGCAACGCTAAGGTCTATTTTTGAAAAGAATTTACCTCCGTTATGCTTGCAAAATACCTCATCAGGACTTGGCAGTGGATAAATATATCTAATCTGTCGAGTTCCTTGTCTATTTGGTTAAGAGACACAAAATGCGCGCTTCTTTTTTTCTTAAATACTGGTTGACTGTCGTTTTTTTAACTCGAGTTTTACGGACATTTTGGTACATCGACCCAGACCACCAGAAAAGACATCTGGGAATGTCTCCTTTAAATCTTTTAATAGCTTCTCTGATTCTGCCGTGGCATTTTGAACTTTTTTGCAAAAAGTGTTTATTGGCGAATCCCAAAGCTCAAACTCCTGTATTGTGTCGCTACCAAAAAGATTATTTGTATTTTTTAATACAAATATCTTCATTTTTTTCGTCTTGTTAATTTGGGTGACGTTCACAATAATTTCCCCCTCAAATTGTATTTTTTTTTTTTTTGCCAGTCACGGATCTCGCTATTTTGGTAGTTTTCAACATATAGAAACTTATAAAAATCTTCTGATATAATTATTCAGACTCTTATCTTTATAGAAAAAATCGTTTTTTACCTGTTCATTTTTTTTTCCAGATTTCATAAAGCTGGTAAAAATATTTCCCCTAATATATTTTAAGAAAAAAGCTATTTCAAAAATAATTTCATCAACAGATGAATAATTACCGAAAATTTCGTGAAAATTTAACTATTAGTTGATTTTTCATAGAATTAAAAAAATTTTTTTTTTTAAAAACCTGTAGTCATAACTTGTTTTTGGTTTCTGTAAATTTCAATTGATTTAACGGTGCAAAAATGTAGGCATTGTTTTCGTTCATAATTTTCATTATTTCCGTAAGCTGAATTTTTTAAAAATCATCAGGGGTTGTTTTAATGTTTCTTCTTTTGAATGGTTCAAAAATTGTGACGATAATATTAACTTTTATTCAAGATTCATTGTGTTAAATATAAATCCAGTTAGCAATTTGAAAATAATAATAGTATGTGTTTTTTTTTTTAAATTGTATCTCCTTTTTTTAATCGCTAAGAATTTGCGATTTTTTTTGTTTACAACATTGAGAATGATATTTTTAAAAAATGTTTTCTTTCGTAAGACAGTTTTAAATTCAGTTTTTAATTGCTTGTTGAGTTAGAAATAAAATTTAACATTGTAATTTCTTTGTTTTTTTTTTTGTTTTGTTTTTTGAGCCCTAAAACAAAAGTAACAAAGAAGCCAACTAAACATTATATTTCGCGTTTTAATTTAAATTTCGTTATTGAAACTCATCAAAAACGTTTTGAAACTCATTAAAAATGGATATATTTAATCATATTTCATTCTATTGCTATAAGAGGGTGTCGTTGGAATATAATGGAGCGATTATCGAGGGTGCATGCTGGTTACATCCAGATAATGACTTCCAAGACATCAATTTGGCCAATCCCGATGCGGTGGTGAAGAGCATTAACATTGCCCTTCAGTGGCAAGCCAAAGTGCTCCATTTAAAAACTAACTCCTTGTGCACGTATCGTTGTCTTAAAAACAGTTTGAGCGAAAAACATTAATATCATTTGAAATTTGTTGTGAAATGTCTGTCGCAGTTCTAAAACGGCCCCTAAGGCATTGAATGAAATCTAAATCTAGTCAGCAATTTGGTCAATTGTATGATTTTCCTTTCTTAACATCAGCTCTTAGAGATTTGTCAACTTTTTGTCGGTTCGTCATGCTGGAAAATGACATAGTGATGATAAACAATCTTAATCTCGCTTATCATAAATTCAGATCATGTACGTTATTCTCATATATTGTGAAATTTGTACCTTAATTTTGGACACTTAATATTTGAATTAAAAATTAGAGGAATCATAGCTTTCTCCATATCATTCCAAAATAACCAGAATATTTAAAGCACAATTGATCAGCTAATTAAATCTACATGTAGTAAACATTTCAGAAAAATTGAGTTAATTTTTTTGAGATATCGAAGTTTTAATTTTTGTTCCTTAATTTCGGTCGCTATATATATATATATATATATATATATATATATATATATATATATATATAATATATATAATATACCAAGCGTGTTGGTAGATCCTTGCGGAGAGAAAAAACCCGGCAGAGAGTTTGATTGTAAAAATATACTACCAAACATCAACAGGGAAGAAAAAAATTTTTGAAAAAAAGAAAAGACCAAAATATTCGTACCAACAAAAAATAATCTATTGGTATAGTATTTGGCCAAAAGAAAAAACAATTTATATGTATATATATGTATATAAGATATATATATATTCATATAACCGCTAGGAGAAGCTAATTTGTAAAAAGTGCTCGATACCTAAGTAGAGCCAAGTAATAAAGATAATCTACTGAGTCAGACGAACCTACTATTAGTTTCGCATAAAGCTCTTCAGGGCTAAAATCTGACTGAAGAAGAAAAGGAGCAAGACCAATAAATACTACTAACCACATTTATCATTTAAATTATCAAATCATACTGACCAATAAAAACACAGAACGCTATAAGTTTATTGTTTAATTAAAAAATATTTAATTTCTATATTAACTGATTTTTTTAATTTTTTAAAAAAATTATATATTATTTAGAATCAAGCAGATTTGAAACAATAAATAAGTGTAAGCACCCCGTCGTCATTCTCATCCCCTCAACCAAATGGAACCCAGCACGCCAACGATTGTCCATCTCTTTGCCCGTAGTTAAACGATCCATCGATACGACTAAATCTAGGGAGACGGGGTTTATTCTTTAAACCTCGACATCCCGAAACCCATCATGGGAGAAGCAGCAAATGAATTAGGGGATTGGGCATGACTCCCGTTGCTGGTACATATGCCAATATACCTTTCCCCTGTTGCTACCAAACCCACGCCCATGGGTGGATTCGACGCCTCAGAGACTTCTGGAATTGTGGGGTGTCTGCTCCTATATAACCTAAATAAAATGATCGATCCCGCTAACCACGGACTTTATCGTGATGACGGATTGATCATTTTAGATGATAGTACCCCCCCAAAAAGTGATATTTTAAGAAAAAAGCTACACTCCTTCTTTGGTTTTGGTATAGAGGTCGAAACTAACCTTAAAATAACCTATTATTTAGATATAAGTCTTAACTTATATAATAACACGATATCTCCATATAGAAAAATCAATAAAAGGCCATGTTATATAAATATTGGGTCTAACCACCCAAAACAAGTTTTTAAACATATACCAAATGGCATCGGTTATAGGCTCAAATCCCTTCCACAGGCAGCAGAGGAAATGGAGCCGAGGATCCTGTCTTTCGTGACTACAGATGCGGCCTCCAAGAAACTTATCGGCCTCAGAAGAAACTGGTTACTAGACATCCTACTGGCAAATGAGATCCCAGTACAACACATACATAGAAGGACTTTTGCCACGTGGGATGTCCTCCTTCCAAGTGAGGCCGAGGCGGTGAGGTGCTCGACCAAAAACCTCTACCACAAGGGATGCAAATTAACACCAGAATACATGGGAAGAAGGCGAACTCGAGTCAGCCTTTTCAATGTCCCCGCACTCATAGAACCGGAGTTGCTCATGGCTATATTAAGTAACTACGGGGAGGTTATAGCCATGAGTACCACTGCAGAAAAAGGTGTGCGGGTGGGAGAGTTCGCCTTCCTTACAAATCTCAAGAAAGAAGGTTTTGACAGTATCCCAGACTGCATCCCTTTCAGAAACCAGCTCATAACAGTCGTGGTGGAGGGTCGCAGGCCTCACTGCTGGAATTGCCAGCAAAAGGGGCATGTGGCCAGGAACTGCCCCCAAAAGGTGCCACAAACAACAGCACCGAAAACGAATGCAGCAGCTAATGTGGCAGCAGCAGGCGCAGCAGCAACAACAGTAGCAGCAGCGGAAACCAACGCAGCAGCAACCGATACAGTAGCAGCGCAAGCAGCAGAAACAACAAAGGAGGAGGATAAAAACAAAACTCCAGAGGCGGGAGGGGGTGGTCTGAGGTAACACGGAAGGGGAGGAAAACCTCCCATACCTCAGCCACTTCTGACTCTCCCGTCAAAAATATGTCATCTCCAATGGCCAAAACCAAAGGGCCTTCTCCAAAGGCCAAATCAAAAGAGCCCTCACCAAAGGCCACCCCTACAAAGAAAACCCCCAACAAGCCGACTCCAATGGCCACACAAGTGGTCATTCCGTTAGAACTGATGGAGATCGGTCTTGCTGGGGTAAAAAGAAGGCTTGATGTTGAGGGGGAGAAGGCTGATCCCAAAGTAGCGGTCAGCCGGAAAAAGAAAAAAGCCCAGACCCAAAACCCAAACATAAACACAGTGGATGAACCCACTACACACACACACACACAGATGAAACAAATACAGCCCAACCCCTTACACCTTCTTCCCAGCCCTGTGAAAAAGAGCAAACACCCGACCCCAAAATAACTCCCCTTCAACCTCAAGAGAAAGATCAACCTCAAGAGAAAGATCAACCTCAAGAGAAGGATCAACCTCAAGAGAAAGATCAACCTGAGGAAAAAAATACAACACAGACCTATCCACGGAGTAGGAAGAGAGAACTTTTCCCAGAAAATATCTGTAGAGTGGATCCAGATCAGATTGATACGTATCTGAGCTCGCATCAGAAAAGAGCATGGGGTCCACTATGGAAACTCAACTCCGTCGATGGACAAATGGTAGAAAACCCTTTAAATTTTAGGGATGCACCCCTAGTAACCACCTTTATCCGGGAGCCCAAAAATCGCGCACTTGGCGTGTGGCGAATAATCACAGCAGCGGAAAGCGCCTTCCCGGGTTTGGTGCTGGTGAAAAAGGTGCATCCCACACTAACAAGTTTAAAAACAAATTGCAAGGGAAGGGCCCCAATTTTGATTCACCCTTCGTTGTACAGGGCTATAAAGATCAAGTTCCCACACGATGTCGGTGGAATCGCCAGGACGGATACTGTCACGAAAGAATTGGGTATCGACAGTCTTGGCCAATCCGTCGGCATCCTTACCCGGAAGAACTTCCTGCCAGTGGTGGACACTGATTAAGGTAAGCAACAATGTCTCTTCTTCTTGCCAGTATAAATGGTAGAGGCTTGAGGGACCCTTCAAGCGCTAGTCGTTTGAGGGAACAACTCAAGTCTCTTGGCGTGGACGTCGCCGCGGTACAGGAGACGCATTTCGTTTCAAGCGTGGATGGCCGGGTGCTGGGTGGTAATCATTTTTATGAGGTCTATTCAGCATTCGGTGATTCAAGCAGTCGGGGTGTGTCACTGCTAGTAAAAAGCAGTCTGGGGGCGGTGACTGACGTTGTCTATGCTGGCGCTGGTGGTAGGCTGATTGTGGCCGATATTGCCGTATCAAGTTACAAGTTCCGAGTGCTCGCAGTTTATGCACCTAATATCGCCGCTGAGAGGAGATCCTTTTTCGGCAGTTTGGGTCGTACATGACGTATTCGGGGCGGACAGTTTTAATGGGAGATTGGAATGCGATCCTTGATCCCAAGTTAGACCGGACGGGACGGGGAGCTAGTGGGTCGGCGTGGTGTGATAGCAGCCTGCGCGATCTAATGGCCCGAGTTCGATCTGGTCGACAGGTTTCGTGAAACACACCCAGGGCGGGAGATGTGGACATGGACGAATAGCTCGCCCTCTGCTCCAGTTAAAACATACTTGGACAGAGTGTTAGTTAGAAGAGCCGATGTTGACATTTAGATTGTCCTGTGTTCCACTTATATGCGAAGAGTGACCATAAATTGCTTACTGTCACTCTTCGATTAAGCGATAGGCCTAGGCTGGTCTCTTACTGGAAGTTAAATACCTCAGTGCTGGGGGTACGTGACTACCGTGAGAGGCTGGTTTTACTTCTTCAGCGGGCGTTAGTGGGGGCGGTTATTGGGAATAGATGTGGGCTGACCTTAAGTTTAGGATTAGGGACTTCACTATCAAATATTGCCAACGGCTTGCCCTAGATAAGGCAGCGAAAGTGAAGGCCATAGAAGATAGAATTTCCCGGGCGGTGGATGGGGGGGATCCCCTAGCCTTAGACCTAGCTAGAGGGGACCTTGAGCGTGAGGCTAGCGAACGCTATCAGGGTTGTGTAGTTAGATCTAGGCTAAACAGGTGTCCAACGAGGCCGTGAAATTGGACGCAGGATTGCGTCAGGAAGAGTTCAGAAGGTTTCCGGAACGATATATTGACAGGTTGTAACCCCGACGGGCACAGCCTTCGTGCAGGTCGTAAGATGCGGGAAGCCTTCCGAGGCATTTCCAGGAACGTTTTACCAGGTTGCCGAACCTCCCGGTGCAGAGGTTCCACAACTATTTAGCCGACTTTCCCCACCTTAGGGAGGCGAAAGCAGCTGGTGTGAGGGGAGGATTACAGACTCTGAAGTCCGTAATGCGTTGAAGCAGTCGCCTCAACAAAGCTCCAGGACTGGACGTTTACCCAATCTCTCTTCCT